>CM062297.1:358706695-359306695 GCA_031216915.1 Pictodentalium vernedei
TCCCATAGGGATGTGGACTCTTTTTTTGCATAAGTCAAGTACTTATGACCCAATAATACCACATACCAAATTTGGTTCAAACTGGACCATCGCTTCAGAATATAGAAATTTTGGGCGGGGCCAAAAATCTTACCCCTCCCATTACAAAGCCAAATATTGCTTCACGAACTTTGTTTGAACAAACTTGATTCTACACCTCAAAAGGAAGATTTTAAAAATATTTTGGAGCATTTTTCCCCACTCCCTCCCTACGGGGTTGGGCATGTTGAGTTGAACAAAAATGCAATGCCCCTTTGGGCCCATCACACACACAAACTTTCACTTGAATTGGCCCAGTGGCTTTGGAGGAGAAGACCAAAACATGGTGTTGATGGACGAGGGACGCCGGATGGACAATGGACGGAAAGTGATGAGATAAGCTCAGCTTGACTTGGTCAAGATGAGCTAAAAATTTCTGCATTTAGTGACAGTAAATTGTTCAAAATTTATATTGAAGGAAAGGAAAAAAAATGCCTAAGACTGAGCGGGGGCTGGGCAGGGCAATAATTCATTGGATAATTGTGGTCATCAAACTTGACCTGGAGACATGTACTGAAATGAATTGAAATCATTGACTTTTGTTTAAGTTACGGCATAAAGAAAGTTCGGACAGATGGAGGGACTGATGGATGGACTGACAGACAGACGGCGCAAGCTATATCCCTCTCTTGTGGGAGGGGTTAACAAGTAACAAAGTATATGGTAGAAGCCTAATTTGAAATTTAGAGAAACTAAGTTCGAAAACAGTTGTTAAAAGTGTTAAATTAATGCCAATATTATTTGAAACCACTGTGTACAGCTTCAGTAGACCTTGCCCGAAATGAAAAAAAGAAATGATGTTTTAGGAGAG
Source organism: Pictodentalium vernedei (assembly GCA_031216915.1). Lineage (NCBI taxonomy): Eukaryota > Metazoa > Mollusca > Scaphopoda > Dentaliida > Dentaliidae > Pictodentalium > Pictodentalium vernedei. The sequence continues at coordinate 358,707,585 of CM062297.1, forward strand.
TGTTTGGAGAATGAAAGGTAGAACCTTGAAAAGCAGAACTTTAATCCAAAATTTTAAGCTGGGAATACTAAGTAAAATTGATTGGCAAAAAAGGGTTAAATATTTCCTAAAACCGATAAAAGAAATCATTGATGTAAATCAATTAAGTTGTATTGACCATGCAAGAATTAGAGTAAGAAAGTATATGGTAAAGTCTAATTTCAAATAGAGAGAAAGTAAGTCGGAAAACATGTTTGAAAGGGGTTAAAATCTTGCCGATAGTAATGAAAATAACTGTAAAAATGTTTAGTAGGTAGTAGACATTGTCCCAAATAAGAAACAGTGACAAAACTTTAACCTGGAAGTTGTAAGTTAAATTACCATACAAAAAAGGGTTAAATATTTCCCAAAATAACATGAAACATAGAAAAAAAAAACATAATGAGATTGATACAATCAATAGTAATATTAATTTAAAAGAAAAAAAAAACAACAAAAACTTTAAGGTTGACTAAAAAACTTTAACCACAAACTTTAAGTAATATTAATTTAAAAGAAAAAATAAAACCCAAAACTTTAAGGTTGACTAAAAAACTTTAACAAAAACTCCAAATGTTAATAGACGGACAGACAACAGTTATGACTAAGCAGGAAAACAAACCCACTTGAACCTTCAGTAAAAAACTTTAACCACAAACTTGAACCCAGACTCTAAATGTTAACAGACGGACAGACAGACGGACAGGTGGACGAAAGTCATGACTATAGCCCTCACTGTAAACAGTCGAGCTTAAAATGAAAAATATACAGCTGCTGTAGTTATAATTTGCTCCAGCAAGTCGGAAAAATAAGATACAGACTATAAGCGGTAATCCCTTGATCATCCAGTTTATTCACACCTCTGACCATACTGATGGAAACAATAAGTACCGGCATATCCAGATGACCCCATTTGGGTCACATTCAGTTAGTCATGGTTCATGAACACTACATAGGAATGATGTTATGAAATTATTCACAACTCTGGTGTCCATGTCAGACGATTATTAGCACAGGTCTTCCTGATTGCTTCCAACTCTGTCAGCTGAAGACAGACAAGTACTGCCAAACTTCCAAGGGTTGTTGTGTTGCTGCAGCTTGAAAGGCAAATTTTACGGATTTGAACATTAATCAACAACCTTGAACGTAATCCACCTCTGCCCAAATATTAAGCCAGGGACTCAAAATGAACAAACTCAAATCTTACCCCCCCCCCCCCCCCCCACCTCACCCTGCGATACCAAATATGTAAGGATTCTGACTGGCAGGAACCAAATTGGAACAAATTTAGATCTAACCTCCACCAAATATTAAAGCATTCTAACTGGCGGGTCTGAAGAAAAATATTATAAAAGAAATTTTCTCACGTTGCACTGAGTTAATTTGAGCCCCCACAATGAGCCCAAATGTTAACCCATAGACTTGGCTTTAAACAAACATGAATCTGACTCCCCTTAGAGATGCCGTATGTCAAATATAAAAGGATTCTGACTGGTGGATCTGAAGAAATAGATTTTTGAAGAAATTTCCTCGTACAGCACAAAGTTCAACTTTGGGCTTCAATACAAAGAACAAATATTAACCCAGAGACCCGATTCAAACAAACTTCAATCTAACACCCCCCCCCCCCCCCCCCCCCCCACACACACACACACACACACCCACACACACACTAGAGATGTTGTATTCCAAATATGAAAGCATTCTGACTGGTGGATCTGAAAGAGGTTTTCAAAGAAATTTCCTCATATAGCACTCTTGATATTTGGGTGCCCATAGGGAGCCCAAATATTAACTCAGGGACACGATTTGAACAAACTTGAATCTGACCCCCCCCCCTCCCCTCCTCTAGAGATGCTGTATTCCAAGTATCAAAATATTCTTATATATGGTTCTGGGGATTTTTTTTAATTTTGGAAAACAATTTATGGGTGCTATCAGAGAAATGCCCCTTTTGGGGACCCTGTGGAATTCAGATATGATAAGAAACATGAATATCAAATTTGGTTCAATTCGGCCAAGTTGTTTATGAGGAGTGGTTGATAATGTAAAGTTCACGCCAGACAGATTGACAGAAAGTCATCACTTAAGCGCCCCCTGACTTTCAGGCAGGTTATCTAAAAATAAACAATATTCATGAAGCTTAATAATTACGGATGTTATTGGAACCGGTTCAAATGACAGAGATATTTGTACAAATTTTATTGCCAGTGTCACAATAATTCAGGTCATGTTAGTGTTGTATTGGTTAATTTTCTGCCTTTGTGTTAAGTAAAGGGTTAAACTGACTCAGTTCTTTTCATGTGAATCCTAATAGCAGTGTTACGAGAATCTACATGGTTTCTCACTGGTTTTATTGCATGGATCTCTACGTGAATCGATTCACAGATTCTCGTGAAAATATAAGCCCTGGCTGAGGCAATATAATTCACCAATATCAATATAAAGTGCCATTTTATCTCAACAAATGTCAAATATTCTTTTACCTAGTGATGGGGTGAAATATAGCCCTGGGTGTGCCCCTCCCCCACCCCCCACGACAGCCCTCAGTATGCTTTTTCCCATAAAAAAAAACTATATTAATTTATAAATAAATTGATGTTGACACATATTGAATTTCCCATTGTTATTTCATCACATTCTGGCTTCTGAAGACATTTCACATTGTGTTTGATGAATATTTTGCAATCTTTGTAAGAAAAGGCCTCAGTTTTCTCAGTTAAGGCACCTCGAGTCATAAAACAGTGATTTTTTCCAACAGAATGACCAGTACCTGCTACTGTGGTGTCTCATGACACTGTTAAAATTCCAAAAATCATCAAATATTGATTCTGTGGTTCTGTGCTTGTGCTGCAATTATCCACAAGAGCACTTTCACAACTTTGGTTTTAATCTCCACAGGCACGTATTCTGTCAAAAGGAGTGAAATTGTAGAAAATATGTTCCCAAAGAGGACAAATCAGTTACAGTACAGTCGCTATGGAGGGGCTGTAATACACGCGTGGGCGGTGATGTCCACTCATGCGTGTTCAAGGCAATAAAAATCATCATCCACAATATTTTAATTAATGAAGCACCGGGTTGTACCTGGTGCTGCATTATTTATCTTTTTGATGATTATTCCTATAGTTAGTGTTTGGCATAAAATATTATTGTATCCGTGGAAATATTGTCCATCCGTGGAAAGTGAGCAGAACACAGTAGCTGTACTGTATTTGTTTCAAGTATATGAATGATACTCTTTGATGTTTAATATATTTTTGACAGGCTGGGTCCAAAGTACTCAGTACTGGTAGTACTCAGGTACCACTTTCTTGACAAAGTACTCAATACTCGCCCCAGCCCTGATTTGTGTATGTGTGTGTGTGTGGGGGGGGGGGGGGGGGGGGGGGGGGGCAGGTTGGAGGTTGAAAAATAGCTGCAAATTATTTAAAAATTGTCGAGCCAGGCAAATGTACAGCAAAGAAACATTTCATCTGAAGGACAGACAAACAGATATGCAGTAACACATTTTGGAAGCCTACATAAAAGTAGTGACTAACTGACAATGACAAATATGGAGAGAAGAGCCAGGGTAATGTTGTCAAACAGTAAACAAGAGGCCCCAGGGGGGCCCGAGGGCATTCACCTGACATGGTAGCCTAAATATAAACCCAGGGAATTTATTTGAACAAGTTGCATCTGCCCCTCATAAGGAAAGCTTATACAAAATATCCAAAGATTCTGACCGGTGGATCTAAAAAAAAAAGATTTTTAAAGAATATTCCTCATATTGAACTAAGTAATAATTTGGGCTCCCTGCCACATATGAACCCAGGGACTTGGCTTAAACAAACCCGAATCTCATCCCCCCACCCCCTCTCAAGGATGCTGCATATGGTACAAAATATCAAAACATTCTGACTGCTGGATCTAAAGAAGAAGATTTTTAAAGAAAATTCCTCATTTTGAACTAAGTTATAATTCAGACTCCACAATGAGCCCAAATATGAACCCAGGGACTTGGCGCAAAGAAACTTGAATCTCACCACCTAAGGATGCAGCATACCAAATATCAAAACATTCCGACTGCTGGATCTGAAGAAGATTTTTAAAGAAAATTCCTCATTTTGAACTAAGTTAAAATTCGGGCTCCGACAGTGAGCCTGGGTTTCGCAAATATATTTTTTGCTGGACCCATTTAATCTTAATCTTAATCTTAATGTCTTAATCACATGAATTATGCTTATTTATCTTCAAATACATAGATTGTTAGATTGATCAACCACCACATCAAAGGCTATTGCATTAATCATGTTTATAGAAATTAATTAGAGCTGATACGGTTAACCGATTAATCGACTGACCAATGATCAACGTCTTCATCGATAAAAAAGTAATTGATTGGTTAAACCGTTACTTTTATAGTATGGTATAAATGGGTTAACTAAGGAACAAACTTGCTCCAAAACAGGCAAACATTGTCACACTGGCTCACATCAATTATATGAGACAAACCAGTTAAGTGCGGACATACTTATTCATTCGCATGATCATTATACTGTATCAGTAGCTGGAAATGGTCATTCTCAACCCATCACCAAATGCGGGAAGCAGACGATACTTGCACAAGAAATTCTTGGATTACTAAAGATTTTCAATGTTTGTCTAAAAAAATAGCTTATGACCCCCACCCCCCCCCCCATTGAAACAAACTCAATGAGCTCGTTCCAATGAGGGGTCATAAGCTATGTTTTGAGAGAGAAATTAAAAATATAATAAAATTTGAATGGACATTTTTGTATATGGCGCTGGCCGGTTTTGTCCATTACGCTGAGTAAAGTTTTAATTATATAAATCATCAACGGTGCAGCAGTTATTCAGCTACCTATTAGGGCAAGTTATTAATCGGTTAACAAGGGTTAATTCATCTGATTAATCAATGACAAGAACCCTTTAATCATTTCCATTCTAAAATTAATCTAATTTTATTAAATTTTATCTGATGAAAAAATGCTTATATTTTTGCGGGAACGGTAAATGGATCTTCTTAACAAGCATTTGCGAGAACATCACAGGAACAAAATTACCGTTCTCGCAATTTGCGCAACCCTGGTGAGCCCAAATATGGACTTGGCTTGAACAAACTTAAATCTCACCCGCCTAATGATGCAGCATACCAAATATCAAAAGATTCTGATTGGTGGGTCTGAAGAAGATTGTTCAAGAATATTCCTCATACTGCACTAGTTTCAACATTTGGACTCCCATAGAGAGCCCAAATATGGAACCAGGGATTTGATTTCAATAAACATGTGAAAAAATCTTCTTTTCAAAGTCCCGAAAAAGTACCCCATGAAAGACCCGACAGCAATTTTTTGGACCATTCCATTCTGTTGGTCCCAAGGACGCTTCACACCAAATAAGAATTCTCAGTGCCGTACAGTTTGGAGATATGGGCGTTTTAGATTTTGTTATATTTTTAGCACCTGCGGTTCCCATGGGGCGACGGGAAAATATTTGTAAGCATAAATTAAGTACTTATAACCCAATAAGCCTGCATATTAAATTTGGTTCAAATCAGCCTCTTGGTTTGAAAAATAGAAATTGTGGGCAGGGCGAAAGTTCTTGCCCTTCCCATAACGAAGGCAAATATAGCTCCCACAAACTTCTCTTGAACAAATCTGAGTCTACACCTCAAAAGGAAGCTGCACACCAAATATCAAGTCTCCGCTACTCCTGGTTCATGAGAAGAAATTTTTTTAAGATTTAGGCATAATTTTTGGGCTTGGCCCCACTGATTGGCAGAGCAACTTGATTTGATCAAAATCAAAATTCGATGTCATAACAATCATCTCAAATTTCACTTAAATCGGTTCACCAGTTTTGAAGGAGAAGACGCAAACACCATGTTCACGGATGACGGACAGCGAGTGATCACTATAGCTCACCCTGACTGAAAGTCAGGTGAGCTAAAAACTCAGTGGACCATGAGTGCTGCAGTTGGGTGAGAGACTTGGTGCAAGGAGAGAAAAACCTTGTAGCTGCTGGCTGTCTAAAGTGTTGTTAAAACCAAATAAATAAACAAACAAGAGGCCCCGCAGGGCCTGAAGCACTCACCATAAACAGAACACGATATAAACAGAGTCCAAGAATGAATCTACATTAAGCAATCCATCTCCATAGGATACACTGTAAATCCTTGAGCCCATCAGGAGTGACAAAAACTGTCAAAGCATCATGCCTATTCTTTAGTTGATATTAATGTAAAATGTGGAACTCCCCTTTGAAGCCCCTTGATACAACCTATATAGATTACTCTTAGTTACACACCACTGGAGGGCACTGAACAAAAAATGTCTGTTTCTTCAGCTACATGGCCAATTCCGGCTCCCATAGGAAGTCCAAATATTAACACAGGCACTCGATGTGAACAAAGTTGAATCTGATCTCCTTAGAGATGTTGTATACCAAATATGAAAGCATTCTGACTTCTGGATCTGAAGAAGAAAATTTTTAAAGAAATTTCCTCATGTTGCATTAAGTTAAAATTTGGGCTACCATAGCGAGCCAAGATTTGAAGCTACAGACCAGATTTGAGCAAACTTTGAACTTTGACATTTCTAAATCAATTACAATTCAAAGTAGAACAAAAAAGTATTTCTGCTAAAAAGTATTTCTGATACAATCAGCTTTTTAATTTACCTTCATGAAGGAAAAGAGAAAAGCATTTCGGAAGAGAAAAAAAATAACCCATTTTAATATTACGCACGTGTTCAACGAGATTTTAGTGCATTAAGACCGCAGATGCCTTTTATTTGCAAATCTGAATGAAGTGGGTAGCCGAAAAATCTGCTCATACAACTGACATAGATTTTAGGGATGTTGCCAACAACCCTTTTCTACTGGGGTTTAACGACACTTTCGATAGTCAGGATCAGGTTGTGTCGGACGAAAACCACCGAGCAGCGGCATGTGACTGTCAGACTCCCCAACGTACTAACTCCCCACAAGCAGGGTTAGCATTGGTTGAAGACAAGAGCACCATCGCCTTAGTACACAGAGCGATTGTTCCCGCCCGCACGCGGGCAATCGGGATTAAGTGCCTTGCACAAGGACAAACGCAGTTACCCCTGGTGGGGATTGAACCGTAGACCTTTCAGTTTGGTGTCCAATACCGTAACAGCATGTTGTCTGTTTATTCAGGTTTAGCGACAATTTCCACAGCCAGGACACATTGTGTCGGACGGTTTTCCGGATGAAATCCATAAAGTCGGAGTACCCAGAAAGAACCAGCGAACAGCGGCGTGCAACAGTCAAAGTATCCAACCTACTAACTCTGAAAAAGCAGGGGTTTGTAGCGTTTGAAGACAAGTGCACCATCGACGTGCACTATGTTTTAGTACACTGCGCCACTGTGCCTATACAATGGAAATCGCGAAATAGAAAAGTGTCGTGCTCAAATACAAGGTAGATTGAGGTGGATTATTTTTAATTCTGCTGGTGTACATTTTTTAAATGTTTATACATGTCACACGTCATCGTATGTCAGTACGTTTCCTCTGTTGTGGGGGCTATTCCTGTCGTGTTCTCAAATTTCAGAGAATAAGGAGTAGAAGTATCTCAGGACAGAATTTAGTACGCTCAGTGCGGAGGTTCGACTACTGGTGAGTGAGGTGGGATCAGGAGTTGCAGGTTGAAGATATGTTTTGTTTTATAGGTGTGGACAATAAGGGATGATATATGTCGATTTTCTGACTGAAGCAGGGATGCAACTGTAAAGAGATTCTTCTGTTGGGGATTAAAGTCGCATCCGAACGGGACATTAAGGATCAGAATGGCAAACTTCGGAGAGCAGGTTTGATTTTGGTTACGGCAGCGGAAGTTACTTTAAATGAGAGAGGTTGAGGCGGGGGATTAAAATATGAAACGAGGGGGTGTAAGTGATGCAGGCAAAGAGAGTGAAAATAGTAGGGAAGTTGAAAGGAAATCACAAGGCAGGCATACGTGATCTAGACGATGCATAGATTGGGAAGTGGTGGACCAGGGTAGATTGTCTGTTTGGGACGGAAGGGTCAGAGGAAAAGCAAAATGGGGTAAGGTCCGGGAATGAAGGAGGCTGCAAAGAATAACAGGTTCAGTAACTCAGCTATGATGGCTTGGACACATAGTTGACAGTAAACGATATGGAATTGGAGTTGAGGGAGCAGTAGGCCGGGAAGAGAAGGGAATATATTAAGTACAGAGGGCACAGTATTATAGGTGAATACAAAACGTGGAAGGACACCAAGATGTTTGTACCTGGGGTAGCAAATGGGTGTGTGGAGTGTCAGTGGTGCTTGGCAAGAAGTTAACAATAAAGAGTAGACACGAACGAATAGGTGGCAGTTAGAAGACATGTGATGGTGGTAAACGGTAGGATTCGTTGTGCGAGGGTGGAGAGGGTGATCTGTAATGCCGACAAAGCAACTATTTTGAGTGTCACAGGAGCCAAATTGGAAGAACTGAAGGTTCGAATGGATGACATTGTGGCAGAGTGAGTTCCTGATCTAGTTAGTGCTAGTTGACAGTTGGGGACTAATAACATTAGGGACATTTGGGTTGATGGAGGCCTACAGTAAATGTACAGTACAGCTATCGTGGACCGGTCACTTACCACGGGTGGGCAATATTTCGATGGATGCAATAATATCAGATTCCAAACACTAATTATTGGAATAATCGTCAGAAATTTAATTAATGAAGCACCGGTACAAATTAAAATTTTGCTGATGATGATTTTTATTACCTGGTAAACGCATGCGTGGACATCACTGCCCGCGCGTGGATTACGACCAGTCCACGACGACTGCACTGTAGTAGTAGCAGAAGTAGTAGTAGTAGTAGTAGAGCACTCTTTGGGAAAACGCGCGTTTCTGAGAACAGAGGCAATAACAAGCGGGGTGTAAGAAGTTGGAAGCGTCTGAGATAGGTATAATAAGTGGGTGACCCATCGGAATGTATAGCAGTAGTAGGAGATGTGGAGATCGTGGCCGGTTGGATGGATCTGAAGGAAGGAATACTGATTCCCATCATGAGGTAAAAATAAATAACCAAGTTATTAAAAAGGTCGGAGACAACTAACCAGAAAAATCCATGAAGTTTTTGGGAATAAGCCTCGATGAACATTTATCCTACCAAGCCCACATATCTCGAATAAGCTCGAAAATAGCGCGAGCAAACTATAGTCTCAACAAAGTAAAAAATATCCTCCCCCATCGAGTCCTGAAGATATTGTATTTCGCCCTGGTTCACAGCCATTTAATATATGGAATCGTAACATGGGGAAGCTGGAAAGCAATTAATAAATTAGCTATTATGCAGAAGCGTTCATTACGAATTATCAATAACAAAAAATACAACTCTCATACCGACCTTCTGTTCTAGAGGGATGAAATCCTCAAAGTTGACGATTTGTTTAAACTACATGCATTGCTGTTCATGTTTGACTGGCACAAAGGCCAACTGCCTTCTTCCTTTAATGATATGTTCAACGTAAACGACAATTCGCCAGGTAGAACAACCAGACAGTCTGGACTTCTGAACATAGAAAAAACACGAAACCGTACCTTAGATAAACTTCCATTATACACGTTCCCGAAATTATGGAATGCTCTAGACGTCACTGTTCGAAATATTAACAATAGAACCGCCTTTAGACGCAAATTAACCTCCGATTTTATTTCTTCCTACTCCAATTATGTCCGGGGTAATAACCCTTACTGCCCAGAATGTACATAATAAAAATCAATATTTCATTAAATTGCCGAGAAGAACTTACCAAAAAGAACTTATACACATAAGTTATGCTCTGTGTCCCATTCTGGTATCCTCGTCCTTTACAACCTGTAAATCCTTCGATTTGTTCCGTGAATATGCATCAATAATTTACGTGTCATGCCGACTGTCACACCGTGAGGTACCACTGGGGGAGCCGTTCCAGTTTAAACTGAAACGGGCTGATTCACCGCTATTTGCGCCCCACCGTGTGGCAGCCGATGTGGACCTCCCATTAACAGACTTGTATTATTCCAAGATTTATACGATAGTTTATGATGGGATCTGTTGTTACTGGATGCTACCCTGAACTGTGTTAACAATATATTAAGCAGGTTGTTTCGGGATATTGGCAATATTGAGGTACCAGTCGTCCGCTGGAATCTATTATTATTTCCCCATAACTTATTTTTTATACGAGAACAAATTACTGGCAAAAGAATATGAACACCCATCCCTCATTAGGAATTAAACTAATTACTTCAAGTCCGATCACTTCATCACAGTCTGTTGCGATTTTTATTTTTCTAGGGAGTGTCAGGTAGACAGCCAATCTGGCTATGTCACTTCCCACGGTATGCTGAATACATTATCTGTAAAACATTTATCTGTAAGACGTTTTTATATGTATACCGTAAATAAAGAATCTGAATCTGAATCTGAATCTCATGCTGGATCTCATGTGACGTCATATGCACGTGACCTGGTGGCGCCATGTTTGGTTGTCAGGGTAACCCGCGTGAGCGGCCATCTTGTAACGTCATCTCCATAGTGATACGTGGTGTGAGTGCGCATGCGCAGCGCGTGTCGTTAGGGTGAAACGTGTTTCCGTCGGCCATTTTGTATACAGGAGGCCGCCATCTTGGTTTCTATGGTAGCACGTGGTTGCTATGTGACCCAAAACCTTCTAACAAGACAGGGATATGTTCGGAGGGTATGTTCCTTTGTAGAACAGTAATTTCCAGATTCGCAGAATTACCCAAATAAACCCGACAAGTTTTACTATTTAGAATTTTTTCAGAATTCTCTGCTTCTGTCTATCTATGCAATAGTTTTCATCTATCTGACCATGTTCCTTTGTTCTGGAGTATACTCCAGTAGCGTAGAAGAGCCCATCAGCTGGAACAGCTTTGCTTATTATTACTATATTACTATATTTAGCTATTCTGGTCTATTCTTGTTAGTTCTGACCCTATTCCGAGTACTCTTGTTGTTTCATTTATCTAGAGCATTTATATAGATTATAACTAACCAACCAGATTGTTTGATTTCCCATAATCAGTATGCAGAATTATCTCCCTTGTGTATATCAAAAGCATTCCCAAAGCCAATAAGCTATCGAGCAGTTACTGAAAAGTTATTGCTCGAACGACTCGAATCCCAGCAAATGAGCTGTCAAGCAATTGCTCGTTCGAGTGATTCCTCGAACGACTCGTCGACTCATTTCAGTATTTGAGGATACCTATGGCCCGGTATTTTATTATTTGAGGATACCTATAGAGGATACCTTTTTATAGGATACTTTCTGAGGATACTATTACCTATTTGGCCCCGACTTCTGGGTAACCCCCAAGACATACCTATTCCAAATATCCCTTATAAGCTAAAGAGTCAAGAGAGTAATTGCTCCATGAGCAATTGCTCGAACGACTCGAAGCTCATCGGGCAAGTGAGCCTTAGAGCAACTGCTCGATCGAGTGACTCGACATACTGCTCGAACGACTCGAATCCCATCGAGCAAATGAGCTTTAGAGTAGTTGCTCGTTCGAGTGACTCCTCGAACGACTCTTCGACTCATGTAGAAAAAAGGGATTCTAGGGCCTAAAAGGGATTCCGTAAATAGGGCTTTTTCCCAAATAAGCCAAAGAGCCAAGAGAGTAATTGCTCCATGAGCAATTGCTCGAACGACTCAAAGCCCATCGAGCAATGAGCTTTCGAGATCGAGCGATTCCACCTACTGCTCTTAGCCTCATCTGGGTATTTTAGGATACCTGACATTGTATTGGACTATTGGGGGATACTTATTGTAGAAACTTTACATCCGGGTACTTCTTGCTACATTCGGGCACTTCTGTTCGGGTAGTAGATAAAAACTTTACATCCGGGTACTTCCGTTGGGAAATGTATAAAAAGGGTGTTGGTACGAAAATAAACTCATTTGTGTCCTGGCCGTCGTCGAGTGAAGACGGGTTACCATGACAACCAACATGACGCCACTAGGTCATGTGACAATGACGTCACATGAGATCCAGCATGAGATCCATCCAACCGGCCCCGATCTCCACATCTCCTACTACTTATAGCATCAGCAGGGATGACTCTACCAAGTCCAAGACTATTAAAGTGAGATACAGCAACATCGAGGTCTACAAGGAACAGTCAATGAAGCTACAAAGAGTGGGGGTAAATGAAGTTATAGGCCTAACCGAGATATGGTTAAGACAGTGAGACCTGTATACAAAGGCGAGAGTGTGTATGGTGAGGTATTGGGCGAACCGAAGATAAAAAATGCAGAATGTTTATTAAGGAGGAACTGAATTCTTCACTTATCTTATCTCAGATGTTGGGTCTATGAAAAGGTATGAGAGAAAGTAATGTTAGAAAAAAAAATAAATGTCGCTCCGGGAAATGTATATTTGGCAGAGGAGGGAAGTAAGTCTGAAGGAAATGATTCAATATTCATAATACTTAAGTCACAAATAACAAAACTGGAGAACAGACACGCAGTTTAATTCTAATCGGGACTTCATTTGGATACATAGTCAATAAGAAGAAGGCATACAAGATGGAAATAAGAAAATAAACATAGATTTGTGGAAGCTGTTAGTCTTCACAAATGCGCGTAGGCAGACAATTTTAGGAAAGACGAACCTGGGAGGGGAACGACAGAAGAACTTGAATCGACAATACTAGAATAAACCACGCACAAGACGGCAGTGATAATGAAGAAATAAATATATATATTCCACTGAGCGGGATCCTATGGGCTTAAGGGGAACCGTGTATATTCCATGAAAGAGTGGGGAGTCCCAATAATAGTGATGGCCAGTTTCCATTGAAGCTACAATTTACCCGTGCTAAGTTTATCCGGGATTCGTTATGTATTATGTTTTAAGAAGAAAAATCGATAACCAGAGAGAAAATTTGGTACGTGGAGAGTGTATTATCACTAAATCATTCGAAGAGTGGCGATTCCACCCAAGCAATAATTGCAAATTTGTTGCAAAGCACAACAAGCATAAGCAAAGTGCCAGCCAACGGACGTCCTGGTCAAACCCGGAGGTCCATGAGCTGAAACATTGCTTGTGTTTTTTGTCCATATGTAGAAAATTTGAAAGTGATACCTTGGTTGATAGCTCCACTCCACGGGCGATTTGGTTACAACCCACTCACCACATACTGCATGTCTGTCTGTTGCTTCAAAATTTCAGGAAAATCTCTGTTCGTTGTTTTACTCCTTTTGGCTTTATTCAATGCACGGGTGTCATTTTGTAGATGAAATTGTTGAGGATTCCGAACTGCAGATACACTCTGACAAAGTAACAATTGTGGACAGATGTACGCATGTCCCATGTACCCGCCTGACGTCACGCTCTTCTTTAAAAATAATACATTGGAATTCCCTCAGTTTACATCGGAATCCCTTCAGGTTTTCGTAAATTTCACGCAAAGTAGAGAACTCCAGCGTCAGAAACGTGACAATTAATATCTACGGAAGGTGTGCTATCACGTGCATTTGAGAAAACAATTTTGGGTCTATGAAAAGCCCCAAAAGCGAAGAAGGTTATAAGAAGAAAAACGATATAGTATACACTCTAAAATCAGTTGGGTTAAAAATCAACCCAAATCAATAAGGGTGAGTGATTATGAACCCAGTTGGGTTCATATTTACTCAACCCAGTTGATTTGGGTTGACTTTTAACCTAACTGACTTTAGAGTGTAAATGGATACTCGTGGACGCTGATTCATGTCGACGATGAAGGTTAAAGAGAGTCGGGGAGTGAATACAACTTAATTACAATCAGTACAAGGGGCACGAACACAATAAGAAATAGTTACATCCAAGGAAATTTGGGAACTCAGAAAGAACTGGACACAGTTTGCAGCATGAATGGAATCAAATCTGGGGTATATATACAGCGAGGGCAGTGGTCCGGAAAATTGCAGACGCCATAGTGACAGGTTTTTCAGAGGGAGAGAAAAATGATATCTATACTCTTTTCTTGCAAGTATTTCGCATAGGAATTGTGCGAAATTCCACCATCGGATGGCACCCAAAACATGGCAGACTCTTTTGGTATGGTTACCGATAGCAATGTTTCAGGCAAAAGACTTCGGGGCTAAACTGGCAATGTTTCAGGCAAAAGACTTCGGGGCTAAACTGGAAGTCGATTGTCTGAAACATAGCTTGTGAATATGGCATATGTGCAGAATTTGATAGCCTTACTATCGTCATACCAAGCAGCTCAGCACACAGAGTGGTGTGCAATTTGCAGGAAATCCATGACAGGACTTCTAGCTTTAACTGTATGTCTGATTTTGTGCAATAATTAAAACCTGAGAGATCTCCATTTGTTTGTGGGCTTTCGTCGGTCTTTTCAACAGTCACTGTTCTCAAAATAACGATATTATAGGGTATTCCACATCAGTTGAATAATCGTTTCCCACTTGGTCTTACAAAATGCATATAAGTTCTTTGCTGTTTTACCACCCCTGTGAAAGAGAGTCCGGGTTCCGAGAATTCGAGTATTTACACGGTATTGGAACAATTGATATTTAGAATCAATACAAAATTTGGGAGGCCATATTAATGGTGACTGCCACAAGTTATCTTCAGAATTTATCCCACATGCCCTCTCCCGTTTAAATTCAGCATCGTCCCGTCGTTTTTTATACATGTATTTTTGCAACTGCTGCTTGACAACATGTTAAAACATTCTTTGAATTGTTCATGGTAGGGAAACTCAAGAGATCGATGATAAATGTTATCTATTTATCATCGCAATCTTTGAAGTATACAGGTTTATTAAGTATCTTTATATTTACGTTATTTCAAATACTAGTAAATAGATAACACTCGATAGTTACTACTTTGAGCACGTTGCAAAATAGGTACCAAACAGAAATACACCTTTCCAAAACTGAATTTTATAGCCTTTGCATATTTGTTGAAGATTGGGGAACTCGACACATACCTGTTTTTTCTTAGAAATGTGTCATGTTTTTTAACAACTCGTGTAGAGTCGTGTCTTCAAAAACAATTCAAAACGTTCATAAAAAATGGTATTTCATTTGTTTCGCCAATATCTCTCTCTCATATTCCTGCCATAGAGTATTACGACTTATTCTATTGTGCCCATTTCATATGCACTTATATATGCTTGTCAATTATTTAGTATTAAAAAATATTAATGGGTTACGAAGAATTAAAAAACAAATATCCTAATCTTGATAGAGCAGCAGATTTGACCATTGTAATTTTCCCTAAAACATTTATTTTCTTTTTCACCCATGCTGATGAGTTTTTGTCATGTCTCTCATTTTGAATTGATAGATTTTCTCTGTCATGCTTTCAAGTTACGGAAAAGTACCCCCAAAATTGAAAAGGCGCCGAGGCAAATTTCTGAAAACATGGACGCACTTGCATATCAGACATGTTGACCTGCTGAGGTGAATGCAAGGTTTGTAATATGAGTGTGTGTGCTTTGGGGAAGTGGGTGTGGTGAGGGTACCCAGAGCAGAATTTAAGGTTTTTTGCAAACCATTTGTGTGTGTGTGTGTTTTTTATGAAACTGTTCACATACAGTTCACAACTATGCATTTTTAACTTCTTCAATATCCATTTCTAATTCCCATATAGAACACGTTACATGTTGTGTAAAGAAGTTGTTTCTGGTTTCTTAAAAACTGTTATCTGATTCCTTAATCACATTTCTTTAAATGCTGTTTACAAAAAACTCATTTCTGTTTTCTTTAACCCTTTTCACACTGATGTTTAAATATCTTAATTTCAAATCGCAATTTTCCCCACAATGCAACAATGCTTTTAAGCAATTCAGTCTTGTTTGACAGAACTCATTGAGCACTGACAGGCAGGATTGAAATGGTTAAATTCATAGCTGCATTATGGGTAACATTTTCCGCTTAAAATTTCAGTATATTGACGTCATTGTGCAGAGGGTTAACGGCACTCTGCTCCCGATAAAAAGTCTCCATAAATTTTCTTTCTATATAGTTTAATTTTGATATTTTCACCATTTTCACACAGATTCAAATCTTCTGATCACAGTGAATTCTGATTTTGTTTTAGTTATTATTGTTTTACTACATAAAGCTGCGACCATAAAACAAGGCATTAATATGGGGAGTGCAAATGTTATCGTGGTGCGTATTCCATCGATCTTATGATGCGTGCAACTTCAAAGGACGTTCGAGGAAACAAAATGGAATATTCATGGAGCTATTTGTCATGGCAGTAGAGCGAACATCAAGTTAAACCGAACAATGTTTCACATGTGTCACAACTTTCTAAAGCATACTTTTGTTGAGATTGGTTGACCCGTTACGCACACAATATCAAAATTTATATCAATTATTTTTTTCCAATCTTTTCACAATATGTCAACAAAACCATATAATGTTAACCCTCTACTAGCTCGTTCTAAATAGGGGGTCATACATGGCTTTGTTGATTTTTTTCAATTACACAATTTGCTTAAATGCGCGGACAAATATGGCTGATTCGTTTGGTAAGATTTATTGGAGTGTTAAGTGGATTAAATTGGCCATATCTCTCTTCCAATCCACAGGACACCTGCAGAAAAACATGTACATGTATTTCACCACACAACAAAAAGATATCATGTGGTGTTGAAAGATATCAACAGTCCGTGACGTGCTCCATTCATTTGTCTAGATGTAATAGTTCCACGGTATAATTATTCATACACATGGGCTTAATTGTCACGTATTAACCCTTTATCCATCATAAGACCAAACCCGGTCAGCGCAAAAACATGCTATTCAGTTTTCATCATTTTTTTCATCTTTTGCCTCAGAAACATAGATTCTGATTCCTGATTGGACCAAGCTCGTTCAGCTCGTTCCAATGAATGGTCATAAGCTATGTTTTTGACACAAAAAAATATAAAAAAAATAGTTATTTAATAATTTTGTCTTTTCTTCGTCTGCTTTTCATATTATGTAATGGGTTACTAATTTAAATGATCTAACAGATACTTCACAGCGTTATTTATGAACACGTAATCGGCAAGATTCCATACAATCAGTTGTCGTTCTCCCACTTTTCGACCAAGATCTTATCCACCCAGTTATTGACAGCGGCAGTGATGTCATAGTTACGTGACCCAGCTACGTCATGTTTGATTGTCATGGTAACCACGTGCGCAGTCATGTTGTGACATCATTACCGTGGTGAATCGTGGTGTCAGTGCGCATGCGCAGCGCGTGCTATTAAGGTTACATGTGTTGCCGTCCTCAATTTTGTTTACTGGAGGCCGCCGTCTTGGTTTTTATGGTGGCAAGTCGTTCCAAGAGTCGGAAAGAATTCTATTAGGAAAGAGGTGTGTCCAGAGGGCCTATTTGATTGCATGAGAGTATCTATAATTACTACAAACAACTCGACAAATGTTTCTTTTAGCTAGGATTGTCCTAGAATCCTCATGGCCTTCATGGCCACATGCGATGAAAAAGGAATGTCGCAGGTCAGTGGTAGTTAAATAGGGTTGCGGGAAGTGGGGTTCCATGGGCCGTGGTCGTTCAATACCTGGATGCTGATATGAGGGATGACAAATTATCCCTTGCTGAGGGACCTACTCATGTCCCTCATGGCCTCATTTCGATGGAAAAAGGTGTCGAAAGCCACTCGTTTTTAGCTCACCTGACTGAAAGTCAGTGTGAGAAATTGCCATCACTTGGCGTCCCTCGTCCGTCGTACGTTAGCTTTTGCAAAACAATCTTTTCCTCACAAACCAATTGCCCAAATTGAAACATATATGGGCCACACCATCTTGGGGGTATTCTGCTTTAGTTTTGTTCTAATGTGGTCTCCGCCCTTTTTTGTGCGTGGTCTTATGTCCAAATATGATGAAATTTTTTAAAAATCTTCTTCTCATGAACCACATATGGGAATGCTTTGCTATTTGGTACGTAACTTCCTCTGGTATTCAAGATTAAAAGTTGTTCACAGAAAGTTGATAGGTCCATATTTGGACTCTCCAGGGGTGGGCTCACTTTTGAGCTCCCCTGAACATTTCTATTTCAAGAACCAATGGAGAGATTTGAACCAAATTTTATATGTGCACTAGTTGACCCTAAGTACTTCATTTCTGCCCCAAAATTTTTTCGCGGTTCCCCATGGGAACCCCTGGAGCTAAAAATAGAACAAAATGAAAAGTCCAATATTTCCCAAACTGCACGGACTAGATTTTGTATTTGGTATGAAGCTTGAGCAGTTGAAACAATTGGACAAAAATATTGCAAGCGAATCTGTCATATGGTCTGTTTGTGGTGTTATGAAAATATGGTGACTCAGCATTTTTTAACACTGAAGTCAGTGGGAAAAAAATTACATGTTCACCTTTTTAAAAACATCTTCTCCTCACAAACCAATGTCCCAGATTGACACATATATGGGCCACATCATCTTGGTGATATTTTGTTTTAGTTTTGTTCAAATGGGGTCTCTGTTCTTTTTGGGCTTGGGCTTATGCCCAAATATCGTGAAATTCATTAAAAATCATCTTCTCATGAACCACAAGTGGGAATGCTTTGATATTTGGTATGAAATTTTCTCTGGTGTTCAAGATTAAAAGTTGTTCAAAGAAAGTTGATAAGTCCATATTTGGGCTCTCCTGGGATGGGCTCACATTTGAGTTCCCCTGGAAATTTCTATTTCAAGAACCAATGGAGCGATTTGAATCAAATTTTATATGTGGCATTAGTTGATTCTAAGTACTTCATTCATGCCCCCAATTTTTTCGCGGTTCCCCGTGAGAACACCTGTTGCTAAAAATAGAAAAAAAATGAAATGTCCAATATTTCCCAAACTGCATGGACTAGAGATTTTGTATTTGTTATGAAGCTTTCTTCTGAGCAGTTAAAACAATTGAACAAGAAAATTGCTGGCGAATCTGTCATATGGTTCATTCAGATTACATTGTCTCCATACCCATAACCCTTACAGTTTAGGACAACTTGGTCCAGGTGAGCGTTTTAGGCTCTCTTGAGCCTCCAGTTTAATTAGTGGTGCTGGAAGTGGGGTGTCATGCGACGGGGCCGTTCAGTACCTGGATGCTGATATGAGGGATGATAAACTATCCCTCATTAGAGAACTTACTCATGTCCCCCATGGCCTCATTTTGATGGAAAAGTGGTGCCGAATGCCGGTGTTTTTTATTAGTTGTTCTGGAAGTGGGGTGCCATGGGACGTGGCCGTTCAATACCTGGATGGGGATACGAGGGATTCGAAGTTAGACCCCATCATGAGAAAATATATTCATAGCCCTCATGTTCACATACGGAAAAATGAGTTGAGAAAGAATAATGATCGGAAAATAGCAATAACACTGCGTGATAGTCTTTTCAAGAAGATTTTGGGAGAATCCGAGCAAACAAAGTGCGTTTCGGAGCTTTTAGGTAATTGTGGGGTTGTCTGAGGTAATTAAATATGCTCTTATACAAACGAACAACACCCTCACTATATTAGAATCTATTAGGTGTGGACAGTTAAAATCGAAGATTCTGGGGAATCCGAAATAAATAAACAGTTGTCGGATTGTTTGTGGTAATTAGATATACCCCCATTCTATCGAACACACCTCTGAATACACCCCATCCTATAAAAAAGCCTCTCAGGCTCATAGAAACCAAAATGGCGGTCTTCAGTAAACCAAATGGACAGCGGAAACACGTGTCACCCTAACACTGGCGGGTTATCGTAACAACGAAACATGGCATAATTGAGTCACGTGACTATGACGTCACATCCGGGCTGAATAGCAGGTCAAGAAAATATTGTTCGAAAGGTGTGAGAACTACTGCTCTCATCTCTCAGTGTGTTCCTCCAGTGGGAGGTGTTATGATGGCATTACCCTAATGTCTTTTGTAAGTCCGAATAGAATGTTGATGATCATAACAGGTTATGGGTCCCGTGGGCATCAAAAAATGCGAGGTGGGTATGAGAGGGCTTTGAGTATTCGAAAACAGTCGATTGAAAAGAGTATTTTCCCTTGCAAATTCACGATCGTGTGCTACTATTATTACCACATACCCTTATCTTTGGAAAACGGGGAATGCGTTGGGCTCACTGGTTAGAGCATTGAGCTTCAAGCCGAAAGGTCGACGGTTTAATTCTGACCGGCGGTAACTGATTTGTTCCACTGGACAAGGCATTTGAGCACCGTGGCGCAGACCACTAAGTTTATTACACGCTAGTTACTAACCCAGCTATGAAGAGTTAGTAATTTGGGGAGACTGACTGCTCGGTGTTTTAACAGAGTACACCGGATTCTTTTGTCTGTAAAACTGTCCTCAACTAGCTGTTACATTAGCTGTTGAAAGAGTTGTTAAATCTCAATAAACAAACAGACAGACAAACAAACGTAAGTTGTCTCGAATTTACAACCTTTGGAAGTTCGTCAGCTCGATGAGTTACGTTTGGTCTGATGCCTATTTGTGCAGTGTTTAAATTACAGATGGTTACTGCGAAAAAGAGTGGGTTTCGATGCAGGTCAATTATTGAGTGTGTGCAATTCATCAGCAGTGCCACGCACTTATATCACTTAACACACCCATCACATATTCATGGTCAGATTAAGCGGCAGTTACTTTGTTTGAATTCTCATATAAATAAAAAGGTAATCAAGAAACCTCACCGCCATAAAGAAAAAAGAAAATGAATCTGTAATCATTTTATCACATTTTGTTTGTATCTCACTTGTTGGTGCATTTTATATTTTAGTCCAAATATTTCGTTTCAATTTGGAGTTCTATTTTCTATAGCTTACTTGTGTTTCTCATATTATTCAATAACATGAGGGTATGATCAGGGACTAGAAATTGTTTTCTTGATACCAGAGCATTTTCAAGATCAGTTTCCCAGAAACGGATACAAAATTGCGACATTCCACTGCCCCCACGCCCCCAATGTACGTCTACTTGCATTGCAAAATTACTGTTTTGTAATATTACTACAATCGACAGAATCGTCCGTCAGCAACAGGGGGCTAATGGACAGCACCCATGCTCTGCAATGTGTAAGAGCAATGAATAATATATGAAATGTCGGCGCTATAATGTGTATAGAGGGAATTTGCCTCCTAAACGTAGACTTTGACCCCCCCCCCCCCCCCATTTGACACTACCCATTTATCCACCACACACAACCACTTAACCCGCCACACATTATGATTATCTCCTTCGATTTGCATTATGCTCCCAAATGAAGCCTTCTGGTGTTTATTCTTTTTTGTGTGTGGAGAGTCAAAAGCCACCCGAAGGCTTCTTTCGAAATCACAAATCACTTGTGGTTTCTACCTCCCCCCCCCCCTCCCACACCCACCCGACAAACATGATAGGATTCCTCGTGCCTGATGAACTCTCGCAGATGTCTACGATATCTGGATGTTCTGATGGCATTCAGTTAGGCTGTACATATCGGTGATATTGGTATAAGAGAACACATTACCACATGATTCAGGTGACAGTTTGGAATACAGACATGGGCAGTCACGTCTACATCCACTGTTTATACGTTTAATGTGGGTTTTTTTAATTATTGTTTTTCTACTTTTTTCAGTTTGAACCACGGACAAACCAGTGAGAGTATTAACAAGGATTCAAACAACAACGTGTAATCACAATATTTGGAATATCCATTCAGTGGAAGTTTAAAAAATGAATACCGAGGAAGCAATTGAAATTATTGGATTTGGAAGATTTCAAAAGAGTCTTATTGTCATCGGAAGTATTTCATTTATGCTCTCTGGTGTCAATACTGGAACCTTGTTTTTCTTGACATATTCGCCAGATTACAGGTAACACTTCGGCGTTTGTCCTAGTTTTTCATTTAAAGAAATTAACACTTGAGCTTTTTTCTAGTTTTTCGTCTAATCATTTAGCCAACACGAATAACAAACATTTCTTGAATAACAAACATTGTTCAGTTTTCCTTCAAAGACATAGCTTATGGGCCTTATGGAACAATCTCGTTCCAATAAGTGGCCCTTGTGGTGTAACGCTACAGTTTAAACTAGAAACTAGTGACTGTATTGTGCACTATTTGGAAGTAATAGCGCGCTGAGTAAGTGCACATTTGACTATGTCAAATTGCACCGTTAGCGAAACTCAATTCTTGTAGAAAACTAGCGTGACCAACTCTTTATAATTTCTTACTAGTTAATAAAGATCATTAACAACATCTCTAACCTCAACTGGGATTCATGTAATGGCGTAAATTGATATTAAAATTTGACTCCATATACAGAATGAATAGAGTGGATTACTACTTAATCGTAGCACCATATATTCTCCACTCGAAAAGTAGATAGATAGATAGATTCTTTATTTACAGTATACTTACAAAAAAAAAATTACATTTATATAGTACAAGTAGTGTTGATGTGTATACTGAGGGAGATGTCATAGCCAGATTGGCTGTCTTCCTGTCACCCCCCTTGGAATTGCGGACAGACTGTGACCAAAAATTATCTATATGTAACAGATTACATGCACTGATATAGGATGGACAGAGCACAGGTAAATTCCTTGCTGCGGCCGTGCTATACAGGTTCCGTCCTGTACCTACACCTATACCGGCTGGAGACTGGTGGTTGCAAATTGAAAGAGGGCAACCTGCTTATCGTGTCCATTCCCCATCACTCCGCGCAACTCCAAGTCCCAGCGAAAACTCTTTGCGAAACCGGCGTCGAGAGTACTATTGGTATGTTTTCTGCATAAAGTCCACGTCGGTCAGCACACCCATTGAGCCCATATTTAAAAGTGCTCAGCATGTGTGCCGATCGACGAGTCTTGTATCACAGCAGGGAGTACAAGTATGCGTTAAGGTACATCTAAATGCGGGAGTATAAGCCTGTTGGGTTTGCTTAGGTTCACAATTGCTGAATGTTGGTGGGGCTACGCGGAGCGTGCAGGCGCGGACACGAGCAGCAAGTTTAGATCAGACGAGGGTTCCAGATTTATGTGCAGAGTATGTCAGTTAACTGTAACTAGATCGAGAGTTGCCAAACACTATATAGTTGAATAATCCTAAAGAATTACAAATTTAAAATGTGCAGTCTGGACAACAGGGATTATTGCAGCGGACATCGGTTGAATATGATGATAAAAATGTTGAAGTCAGTTTTCTCTTTAGTGTGTTTCTATCATTGATATGACGGGTTGTATTGTCTAGGGAGTTCCATATTTTAGGAAACGCATACAGAGGAAGTTTGTCTAGTGATTTGGTTCGCGTTTTTTCTATGTATAAGAGACCCGACTGTCTGGTGGCCCTACCAGACGAATTGTCCACGATGCTAAAGATATCGCTAAAAGATGGGGGTAGTCTTCCATTTTTCCAGTCAAAGACAAACAAGGAAGCATGAAGTTTAAACAGGTCGTCAACCTTTAATATTTTATCTTTTTTGAATAAAGGGTCTGTATGGGCGTTATATCCTTTATTGTTGATTATACGTAAAGATCGCTTTTGCAAGATCACTAGTCTTTTTACTTCCTTAGCGTTACCCCAAGTCTGTACCGTACAGCAGATGGCTATGTATTAAGGCGTAGTAGAGTGTTTTCATGGACCCATGTGGAAGGATTTTCTTGATTTTGTTGAGACTGTAATTAGCTCGAGCTATTTTCGAACATAACTGGGATATGTGGGCTTTGTACGACAAATGTTCATCAATATTTATTCCCAGAAATTTTGCTGATTTGTCTGTTTCGGTTGCTCCAACTTTCTTTATTATTTGATTATTTATCGTTATCCCGTGGCCAATATTAGTGTTACTTATTTTGTTTGGGTTCAATACTATGTATGTGTTTTTTTTTTGCGTTCAACAGCAATTGATTCGCGGAACACCATTCAAATACTTTATGAAGTTCCTCATTAAAATACGTTGTTAGTAAGTTATAGTTGGGACCTGAACCGTGTGCTGTTGTATCATCAGCAAATGATAAAAGATTCAGTGAGGTTGAATTACCAATGTCATTGATATACAATAAAAAGAGGACTGGTCCTAATATGGAGCCCTGTGGAACACCACAGGTCTGTATTGCAGGGTCCGACGTATGATCCTGGTAAGTAACATACTGAGACCTGTTGGTCAAGTAGCTTCTGAACCAGTTATTGACAAGCCCTCTGATTCCATATTTCTCCATCTTACGTAATAATATATCGTGATTTATTGAATCAAATGCCTTGGATAAATCCAGGAACACAGCTAGGGTACTATCTTTCCCTTGTTTATTATTTTCTATTGCCGTGCTTTTTAGGAGCTGTAGAATAGGGTGGATTGTAGCATGTTGCTTTCTGAATCCATATTGGTTGGGAGAAAGAATATCAAATCTATTTAAGAAGCTCGTGAGTCTTTTCTCCATTAGCTTCTCCATAACTTTTGAAAACACCGGGAGTATACTAATAGGTCTATAGTTGGTGAAACTGTGTTCATCACCTGCTTTGAAGATGGGTATTACCTTAGCAACTTTCATCTTATCTGGCATTATGCCGCTGGTGAAGGAGTTATTAATGATATGTGCAACAGGATCTATAACTTCATTAATCGTTTGTTTGAGAAGACGTGTAGATATATTATCGGAATCATTTGATGTTTTGGGCTTCATTTTGTTTACTACGTAGCCGACTTCTAGAGGATTAGTGGGAGTTAAGTAAAAGTTATTCGTAACGTTACTGTTCATGTAATCTAAATAGAACTTGTTGGTGTGCTGAATCTGTTCGGACGTTATCTTCCCAATATTGACAAAGAAGTTATTGAATTCTTTAGCTATGTCTTGCCCTTCGTTTATTTCTTTATTGTCCTGGATAAAAAACGAGGGTAGTTTTGATTCTCGTTTATCTTTTTGAATTGCTTGGTTCAAAATTTGCCATGTTCGGCGCATATTATTCTTATTTTCATTAAGGATATCTCTATAATAAATTGCCTTGCATTGTTTTTTAACCTTGTCAAAGATTCTGCAATAGTTTTTGTAGTTCAGTTTATTCTGTTCATTCGGTACTTTAAGCTTTTTATTATAGAAGTTTTGTTTGTTATTAGAAGATATGATCAGTCCCCTGGTCATCCACGGTTGTTTTTTGATAAATTTGTTGTTCTGGCGCATGTTTTTAAGTGGAAATGCTTTTTCGTAGGCTTCCTTATAAATGTCTAAAAAGGTTTCATAAGAGGAGTTTGGACAATTGGACTGCATTACTGTTGAAAAGTCACTTCGGGAAAGGAGTATTTTGAATTTGGCAATACTTTCGGCATTTATAGTTCTCTTCAGGGTGGATCGTGGTGTGTTATTTGTTCTTGGCGCTGATTCAATATAGAAGACACCAAAGTGGTCTGAAACATCCGAAATAATTATTCCGGACAGGGTATTTCTTGACAGATTATTAGTGAATATATGATCTATTAGGCTGGCAGAGTGACTCGTTACTCTTGTCGGTCTTGTAATGTAGGGTAAGAATCCTTGACTGAACATGAGGTCAATATATTCCCCTGTCTTTGAGTGCGTGGTTGCTTTTAGCAGCTCTAGGTTAAAGTCGCCCATGATATAAACCTTTTTACTTTCGGCACTCAGAAGATCAGTTAATTCATTTAATTTGGATAAGAACAGATTAATAATATCGGCTTTTGGTGGTGGTCTATAAATGACACCAATAATTTTGGAATTTGGTTTTTCAGTGATCTCAATAAAAAGCGATTCGAAAACATGGGGAATAAAGACCGAGAGATCACTTCGCACTTTGTATTGAATTTCTTCTTTTATGTAAAATCCCACTCCCCCTCGGCCGTCATCATTCTCGGGTCTCATGTTTTTAATAATTGGGGCATAGCCCTCCAGAGTGTACGAGCTATTTGATGGGATTTGAAATATTTCCGTTAGTCCGATTATGTCAAAGATATTTTCTTTCGTTTGCATGTTGCACAACAAGTGTTGAAGAGAATCCCAGTGAGCTTTTAAACTTTGGCAGTTGATATGGAATAAAGAAAATCCGATATCTAATGTATTTACTGTGCATCGAATGTCGCTCGGCGAGAAATACTTACACTCATTTGCATTTTGTTTGAATGGTGAATCGTCATTTTCAGGTAAAGAACACACTTTATCATTATAGAGCTCTATAAAGTCGTACTCTGCATTAGTCTGCACCTCGTCGAGCGAAATGCTACCCGCCATTTAATACCACAGTACCAACATGATCTCCAACCGGATATTTGTGTAAAACCGAGCGTAGTATACTCGAAAAATAGTTCCCCTCAGGACAATATAAATCGCTCAACTTGCGTAAACCGTTACGATTTTGATCTTCGGTCACAGTCTGTTGCAATAACAACATGAAAAGAAGTAAAAATAAACTAGATTTTGTAGATTTTGAAATCAAAAGCATCAATGGGCTATTAGAGGCAATGGCACGGCAAGCAGGCGGTGGGTCTAGAAAATGGTGGGAAAATAAATAAATAAAGATAAGGTAAGGTTAAGTTTAGTCTGTCACAATCTGCCGGAGAGTTCCAACTGGAAATAGCTATTATTATAAACATCTGTCACATAGGAACTCTCCAACAGATTGTAACAAACAACTATCTCTAACATGAAGTGAACAGTAGGAGTATCTCACACTGGAGTAACAGTAATATAGTAGTAGTAACACTAGTAGTAGTATGTCACTCTGGAATAGCCTAAAGTAGTCTGTTACGATTTGTTGGAAAGTCCCAACAGGAACGATCCAACAAATTGCAACAAACAGCTATTGTTGTATACATCTCTCGCATGAAGTGAATGGTAGTAGTGTGACACTCTGGAGTAGCGTAAAGCAGTCTGTTACAATTTGTTTTCTATAGCACCAAAGGAACTCTCCAACAAATTGCAACAAACAGCTATTGTTGTAAACATCTCTCACATAAAGTGAAGAGTAGTAGTGTGTCCAAAGTGAAGAGTAGTAGTGTGTCCAAACAGGAACTCTCCAACAAGTTGTAACAAATGGCTATTGTTATGAACAACTCTCACATGAAGTGAATAGTAATAGTATGTCGCTCTGGAGTGAGCTGGGGTAATCTGTCACAAATTTGCTGGAAAGTCCCAACAGAAACTCCCCAACAAACTGTAACAAACTGCTCGCTATTGTTGTCAACATCTCTCACAGGAAGTGAATAGTAGTCATGTGTTGTAGCCTGGAAATATATGTCACAATTTGTTGGAAAGTCCCAACAGGAACTCTCCAACAAACTGTAACAAATAGCATTATTGTAAACATCTCTCACGTGAACTGAGTAGTAGTAATATGTCATCCTGGAGTAGCCTGGAGTAGTCTGTCACAATTTGTTGTAATGTCCCAAGAGGAACTCTCCAACAAATTGTAACAAACACCCATTGTTGTAAACATCTCTCACATGAAGTGAGAAGCAGTAGTGTGTCCCAACAGGAACTCTCCAACAGGAACTCTCCAACAGATTGTATAATCCAGCTATTGTTATAAACATCGCTCACATGAAGTGAATAGTAGTAGTATGTTGTTCTGGAGTGGCCTGGAGTAGCCTAGAGTAGTCTGTCACAATTCGTTGGAAAGTCCCCACAGGAACTCTCCAACAAATTGTAACAGACAGCTATTGTTGTAAACATCTCTCACATAAAGTGAATAGTATTAGTATGTAACTCTGGAGTGGCCTGGAGATCTCCGTCACAATTTGTTGTAAAGTCCCAACAGGAACTCTCCAACAAATTGTAACAAACACCCAACAAACACATTGTTGTAAGCATCTCTCACATGAAGTGAATAGTATTAGTATGTAACTCTGGAGTGGCCTGGAGACCTCTGTCACAAATTGTTGTAAAGTCCCAACATGAACTCTCCAACAAATTGTAACGAACACCCATTGTTGTAAACATCTCTCACATGAAGTGAATAGCAGTAGTGTGTCCCAACAGGAACTCTCCAACAAATTGTAAAAAACAGCTTTTGTTATAAACATCGCTCACATGAAGTGAATAGTAGTAGTATGTTGTTCTGGAGTGGCCTGGAGTAGCCTAGATTAGTCTGTCACAATTCGTTGGAAAGTCCCCACAGGAACTCTCCAACAAATTGTAACAGACAGCTATTGTTGTAAACATCTCTCACCTGAAGTGAATAGTATTAGTATGTCACTCTGGAGTGGCCTGGAGATGTCTGTCACAATTTGTCGGAAAGTCCCAACAGGAACTCTCCAACAAATTGCAACAAACATCATTGTTTTAAACATCCTCTCACATGAAGTGAGCAGTAGTTGTGTGTCATCTCTGGAGTAGCTGGAGTCGTCTGTCACAATTTGTTGGAAAGTCCCAACAGAAACTCTCCAACAAACTGTAACAAACTGCTCGCTATTGTTGTCAACATCTCTCACAGGAAGTAAATAGTAGTGATGTGTTGCTCTGGAGTAGCCTGGAAATATATGTCACAATTTGTTGGAAAGTCCCAACAGGAACTCTCCAACAAACTGTAACAAATTGTAAACATCTCTCACGTGAAGTGAATAGTAGTAGTATGTCATTCAGGAGTAGCCTGGAGTAGTCTGTCACAATTTGTTGTAAAGTCCCAACAGGAACTCTCCAACAAATTGCAACAAACACCCATTGTTGTAAACATCTCTCACATAAAGTGAGTAGCAGTAGTGTGTCCCAACAGGAACTCTCCAACAATTCGTAACAAACACCCATCATTGTAAACATCGCTCACATGAAGTGAATAGTAGTAGTATGTTGTTCTGGAGTGGCCTGGAGTAGCCTAGAGTAGTCTGTCACAATTCGTTGGAAAGTCCCAACAGGAACTCCCCAACAAATTGTAACAGACAGCTATTGTTGTAAACATCTCTCACGTGAAGTGAATAGTATTAGTATGTTACTCTGGAGTGGCCTGGAGATGTCTGTCACAATTTGTTGTAAAGTCCCAACAGGAACTCTCCAACAAATTGTAACAAACACCCATTGTTGTAAACATCTCTCACATGAAGTGAGTAGCAGTAGTGTGTCCCATCAGAAACTCTCCAACAGATTATATAAACCAGCTATTGTTATAAACCATATGAAGTGAATAGTAGTAGTATGTTGTTCTGGAGTGGCCTGGAGTAGCCTAGAGTAGTCTGTCACAATTCGTTGGAAAGTCCCAACAGGAACTCTCCATCAAATTGTAACAGACAGCTATTGTTGTAAACATCTTTCACATGAAATGAATAGTATTAGTATGTCACTTTGGAGTGGCCTGGAGAATTCCGTCACGATTTGTTGGAAAGTCCCAACAGGAACTCTCCAACAAATTGTAACAAACACCCAACCAACACATTGTTGTAAACATCTCTCACATGAAGTGAATAGTATTAGTATGTAACTCTGGAGTGGCCTGGAGATCTCCGTCACAAATTGTTGTAAAGTCCCAACAGGAACTCTCCAACAAATTGTAACGAACACCCATTGTTGTAAACATCTCTCACATGAAGTGAGTAGCAGTAGTGTGTCCCAACAGGAACTCTCCAACAAATTGTAAAAACCAGCTGTTGTTATAAACATCGCTCACATGAAGTGAATAGTAGTAGTATGTTGTTCTGGAGTGGCCTGGAGTAGCCTAGATTAGTCTGTCACAATTCGTTGGAAAGTCCCCACAGGAACTCTCCAACCAATTGTAACAGACAGCTATTGTTGTAAACATCTCTCACCTGAAGTGAATAGTATTAGTATGTCACTCTGGAGTGGCCTGGAGATGTCTGTCACAATTTGTCGGAAAGTTCCAACAGGAACTCTCCAACAAATTGCAACAAACATCATTGTTTTAAACATCCTCTCACATGAAGTGAGCAGTGGTTGTGTGTCATCTCTGGAGTAGCTGGAGTCGTCTGTCACAATTTGTTGGAAAGTCCCAACAGAAACTCTCCAACAAACTGTAACAAACTGCTCGCTATTGTTGTCAACATCTCTCACAGGAAGTAAATAGTAGTGATGTGTTGCTCTGGAGTAGCCTGGAAATATATGTCACAATTTGTTGGAAAGTCCAAACAGGAACTCTCCAACAAACTGTAACAAATTGTAAACATCTCTCACGTGAAGTGAATAGTAGTAGTATGTCATTCAGGAGTAGCCTGGAGTAGTCTGTCACAATTTGTTGTAAAGTCCCAACAGGAACTCTCCAACAAATTGCAACAAACACCCATTGTTGTAAACATCTCTCACATGAAGTGAGTAGCAGTAGTGTGTCCCAACAGGAACTCTCCAACAATTCGTAACAAACACCCATCATTGTAAACATCGCTCACATGAAGTGAATAGTAGTAGTATGTTGTTCTGGAGTGGCCTGGAGTAGCCTAGAGTAGTCTGTCACAATTCGTTGGAAAGTCCCAACAGGAACTCCCCAACAAATTGTAACAGACAGCTATTGTTGTAAACATCTCTCACGTGAAGTGAATAGTATTAGTATGTTACTCTGGAGTGGTCTGCGGATGTCTGTCACAATTTGTTGTAAAGTCCCAACAGGAACTCTCCAACAAATTGTAACAAACACCCATTGTTGTAAACATCTCTCACATGAAGTGAGTAGCAGTAGTGTGTCCCATCAGGAACTCTCCAACAGATTATATAAACCAGCTATTGTTATAAACCATATGAAGTGAATAGTAGTATATGTTGTTCTGGAGTGGCCTGGAGTAGCCTAGAGTAGTCTGTCACAATTCGTTGGAAAGTCCCAACAGGAACTCTCCATCAAATTGTAACAGACAGCTATTGTTGTAAACATCTTTCACATGAAATTAATAGTATTAGTATGTCACTTTGGAGTGGCCTGGAGAATTCCTTCACGATTTGTTGGAAAGTCCCAACAGGAACTCTTCAACAAATTGTAACAAACACCCAACCAACACATTGTTGTAAACATCTCTCACATGAAGTGAATAGTATTAGTATGTAACTCTGGAGTGGCCTGGAGATCTCCGTCACAAATTGTTGTAAAGTCCCAACAGGAACTCTTCAACAAATTGTAACGAACACCCATTGTTGTAAACATCTCTCACATGAAGTGAGTAGCAGTAGTGTGTCCCAACAGGAACTCTCCAACAAATTGTAAAAACCAGCTGTTGTTATAAACATCGCTCACATGAAGTGAATAGTAGTAGTATGTTGTTCTGGAGTGGCCTGGAGTAGCCTAGATTAGTCTGTCACAATTCGTTGGAAAGTCCCCACAGGAACTCTCCAACAAATTGTAACAAACAGCTATTGTTGTAAACATCTCTCACCTGAAGTGAATAGTATTAGTATGTCACTCTGGAGTGGCCTGGAGATGTCTGTCACAATTTGTCGGAAAGTCCCAACAGGAACTCTCCAACAAATTGCAACAAACATCATTGTTTTAAACATCCTCTCACATGAAGTGAGCAGTAGTTGTGTGTCATCTCTGGAGTAGCTGGAGTCGTCTATCACAATTTGTTGGAAAGTCCCAACAGAAACTCTCCAACAAACTGTAACAAACTGCTCGCTATTGTTGTCAACATCTCTCACAGGAAGTAAATAGTAGTGATGTGTTGCTCTGGAGTAGCCTGGAAATATATGTCACAATTTGTTGGAAAGTCCCAACAGGAACTCTCCAACAAACTGTAACAAATTGTAAACATCTCTCACGTGAAGTGAATAGTAGTAGTATGTCATTCAGGAGTAGCCTGGAGTAGTCTGTCACAATTTGTTGTAAAGTCCCAACAGGAACTCTCCAACAAATTGCAACAAACACCCATTGTTGTAAACATCTCTCAAATGAAGTGAGTAGCAGTAGTGTGTCCCACAGGAACTCTCCAACAAACTGTAACAGACAGCTATTGTTGTAAACATCTCTCACATGAAGTGAATAGTATTAGTATGTCATGTCACTCTGGAGTGGTCTAGAGGTGTCTGTCACAATTTGTTGGAAAGTCCCCGCAGGAACTCTCCAACAAATTGTAACAGACAGCTATTGTTGTAAACATCTCTCACATGAAATGAATAGTATTAGTATGTCATGTCGCTCTGGAGTGGCTGGAGATGTCTGTCACAATTTGTTGGAAAGTCCCCACAGGAACTCTCCAACAAATTGTAACAGACAGCTATTGTTGTAAACATCTCTCACATGAAGTGAATAGTATTAATATGTCATGTCACTCTGGAGTGGCTGAAGATGTCTGTCACAACTCGTTGGAAAGTCCCCACAGGAACTCTCCAACAAATTATAAAAGACAGCTATTGTTGTAAACATCTCTCTCATGAAGTGAATAGTATTAATATGTCATGTCACTCTGGAGTGGCTGGAGATGTCTGTCACAATTCGTTGGAAAGTCCCCACAGGAACTCTCCAACGAATTGTAACAGACAGCTATTGTTGTAACATCTCTCACGTGAAGTGAATAGCATTAGTATGTCATGTCACTCTGGAGTGGCTTGGAGATGTCTGTCACAATTTGTTGGAAAGTCCCCACAGGAACTCTCCAACAAATTGTAACAGACAGCTATTGTTGCAAACATCTCTCACATGAAGTGAATAGTATTAGTATGTCCTGTCACTCTGGAGTGGCTGGAGATGTCCGTCACAACTTGCTGGAAAGTTCCAACAGGAACTCTCCATCAAATTGTAACAGACAGCTATTGTTGTAAACATCTCTCACATGAAGTGAATAGTATTAGTATGTCATGTTACTCTGGAGTGGCTGGAGATGTCTGTCACAGTTTGTTGGTATTTATAATTGTTCATTACAGCACAAGAAACACGTGCAAACTTTCATCACAAGTGCTTCTTGTGTTTTGTCCTCGGAAACTCTAAATAATTACTAAGTGAAAAATCTATCCCATAGCGATTTAGTCGTTATCCACCCACAACATACTGCAGTTTCTGTATTTTCTGTCTGTTGTATCGTTTCAGTTCGTTAATTTACTACCTACCTCGCTGAGAGTGCACTACATTTTGCAATCCACAGCGCAAAAGCTCTTGTGTACTTCAGACTATTTCATTCTTCTGGAGTAAAGAGCGCTTTAACTAACGAGTATTTTCTGCGCTAATTGTGACAGGACTCCCAGTTTTAGTTGTAGGTAAGGGATTAATAGGAACTGTTTTCAATTGCTGGTAGTTGCATCTGCATATCATAATTTGGGTTACCATAAGCAGTGTTGTTCTCGGGCTAGATTGAACAAGAATAAAAATAACTGCCCCGTAAAAAATGCTCTTTAAAAGTGGGAGTTTCCAATATTTAAATCATCAAATAATTGTTTGAACGTCTCAACACATTATTTAAGATATAGAATGCACGTGCACCACCAAGAGAGCATCCTAAACTAGGAATAAAAAGGAATTCCACTTGACAATTTTCGCCAAATTGTTTTTGTTTATATTCCTCTTAATATCTACTACAAAAAACATTTCGTAGTTTCTGGTGGGCTAATACAGGCTGTCTTATCTACTTTTAAGAAGGGACTGATTGGGGTGGATTGTAAACTGAATTTATCCCGACCCAAGTCTCGACTGACAAAATATTCCAATATTCTTTGAAGGCATGCCTTGATGATGTAGTTGGGATATTTGTCGGTCGCGATTAGAGTTTAAAACATTGTTTGTGGATAAATGCATGTAGCAATCTTGTAGTAAACTTCTTATTTAATTATTATGTACTACATTTAATATTGGTCACGCTGTTACCGAATCAGATACATACCTCCATTTGAACGAGGCCGACGACGTATGTTACATACGTTCAATTGTCAAAGAAAGCATGTGATTATTAGAAGGAGAGAATCGATATTCTAGACCCCAATCCATTCGAAAATGTCCCGACCTGAAAATTACTGGGGGTTGGGGTGGGGGCGTTGGGGGAGGGGAGGTAGTGGTGCTTCACATTACATACACCCCCTTCCCCATAGTCATGTAAGTGCTTTTAAGTCATTTGCAAGAAGGCAACGAAACTACTAGATTGTTCTGAAATCGCAAAGCGAATTTCCAGAAGTCACCCAACGAAGCACGGCCAACACCGAAACGTCCAACACTGAGGGGAAGTTGTCTGTCGCCCTTTTACGAACGAAGCCCCTCAATAAAGGTTCCGCTCCACAGTTTTCCAGGCTTTTCCAAAAATGACATGACATACACTATCTTCAAGTGCTAATATTCGTTACCTTAGTTATCTAACACATAACATGTATTATATTTTCCAAATCTATAAAAAACATATAACACTATCTGACTGACTGAAGTAGAAATAAACAATCTGAATGTGGTGAAATAATTTATTTTCAAATGCCGGACTTCAACCTGGACAACGGCATGAACAAATGCCGAAACCAGTCATTTTCAGCCAGCCACCAGCCTCAAAAGCAGAATGTTCATACTATCCCACTTACCTATCCCTGAAGCATATCACCCCCTGTT
The DNA here is from genome assembly GCA_031216915.1 of Pictodentalium vernedei. Taxonomy (NCBI): domain Eukaryota; kingdom Metazoa; phylum Mollusca; class Scaphopoda; order Dentaliida; family Dentaliidae; genus Pictodentalium; species Pictodentalium vernedei. The sequence continues at coordinate 358,742,027 of CM062297.1, forward strand.
TCTAAAATGTGAAAAAATATATGTTTCCGTCTTATTTTTTTAGTAACATGCCTGGTAACAACTCCGTGTAAAAGTGACATTTTAAAAAATAGTCAATTTTTCGAAGCCACTGTTACCCATAATTCCCCTGGTAATTTACCCCAATGCATCAGACTCCAACTCTGCGACCAAAATTTCAATTTTTTTTGTCCAAGAAATAGCCTAGCCTAATATAATCATATATCCGATACTAAAAATATATATCCAGTTTACATGGCATTAACTTCAACATATGCCCTATATTTAGAATTTGACGAAACAGTAGAGCGGAACCCGTCGCCCGTTTATAATTAAATATGTCCAAAGATAGGCTAAACTCTGATGTGACGCAGAAAGGTCAAAATGGCAAAAAATCGGAAAAAAACCAAGCTATCTCTTATTTTTTGAACATTGCAATATAAGTACTTGGAGAGGGATGGACCGGCGCACATTGACAGGGAATGGGGATGGGGAGTGACATCATGGTCAAGTGACCCTGTGACATCATGTTTGGCGGTCACGGTAGCCGCGTGAGCGGCCATCTTGTGACGTCATACCTATAGAGATTCGTGACTCTAGCGCGTATACACAACGCATGTTGTTTGGGTGACATGTGTTTCCGTCGTCCATTTTGTTTACTGGAGGCCGCCATCTTAGTTTCGATGGCAACATGCGGCGGCTATGTGACCCAAAGACCTACAATAGGACGAGGCGGGGCATGTTCTGAGAGTGCGATTGGTTGAATAAGAGTAAATCTAATTATCCGAATAGACCCATTCTTTCTAACAATAGATGCGTCCCTGTGTACAAGAGCAAATCTAATTGCCCAGAATCCTCGGTTACTTCCTATATTTACAATAAACAACGAGACAACTATTTATATGGCTCGGATTTCCCCACTAAAATTACGGTTTCTACCTGTTTATTTCAGGAGAGATTTCTGGAAATTCCTCTTTTTTCCATACAATAGATGAGTTCGTTTGTATAATAGTCAATCTAGTTACCACACCCTGCACGACAACGTTCCCAAATTACCAAAACTACCGAACTGGGTTCGGATTTCCTCAGAAGCCTCGTGTTGTCCAATAATCAGGGCGTTCCTTCGTATAAGAGCAACTTTTTTCCTGCAGAATCCTCGTTTTTTCTGCCTATCCCGATCTATTCTGTGGCTTATTCTTCTATTCCCTGACCTGTTGTGCCTATTACTGACCCCACTCTAACTATCTTAGCAGTCCATCTAGTTTTAGCTTCTCTTCCACGTACCACTGGTGCCGACCCCTACCATGACCCAAGTCTTACAATTACCAGTTAGATTGTTTCATTTTCCGTAATCTGTACGAACAAATAAGCCACCGGGCAATTACTTGATCAAGTGACTTATGTTCATGTGGATATTGGATGATACATATGACATGGTGTGACTGGAGAATACATTTTCAAGGATACTTATCGAAGGATATCTATCTGAAGATAGTAATGACTCCTAGCGTCAGTTCAGTTCCTTGCATCTAGATCCCCCCATGGCCTTCGTAGCTACAAGACCACTTCTTATGATTTGTCCACCATCGTATGTCCTATGATTAGCTTCCACTCTTTTCTGCCGCTACTACTGGCCTGTACAGCCACTATTGGCTACCACCAAGTGCCGTGCGCTAGAATCTCCCATACTTAGTACTTATTACTATGACCCTCAGTGTACCTATGTCCCTATATGATAATCAATATCATACTTAGTTTCCACGTATTTACGCAATACTGTTGTCTTCTACAACATTTGAAGCCTTGCATCATTACTACTGACTTGTAGCACTGCTATGGGCTTGCTAAGTATCTCAGGGTGCGTTAACGTCTGGAATCTTATCGAGCAAATATGTTGTCGAGCAGTGATTTGAACAGGTATTGCTCGAACGACTAGAATCCCATCGAGCAAATAAGCCATCGAATAATTGCTCGAACGAGTGACTCTTCTTTCGACTCTATGGGTTATCTCGAAAAAAGGGGTTCCATAACCACAGACGTTTTTTTTTTCCAGAAAATGATTCTCGTGGTGGGGGGGGGGGGGAGGTGGGGGATATCGGAGGATATCATCTGGAGGATGGTTGTCGTAGAAATTCGTGGCTTCTACATCCGAATACTGCGGTTGGATAGTTGAAAACGACAAGATGTAACTTTCAATTCATTTTTTTATTTTGTCGCAATCACACCATACACAAGTTTATTAAGTTCACAGTTAATTAATAATAATAAAAAAAATAATACAGTTTAGAGCCATGAATCCGCAAAATGATGCACTCTGAGGCCTTGCAATGCTCTGTTAGTATATAACAAATGTGTTATATGAGACACGGGGATAACATACTACTAACGCACACTGAAACCTCGCAGCCTATTCCAAAGAGAGGGACTCGCCACGGGAAACGCTCTATCCCCTGCCGTTGCGCGGCCGGCTGGTTTGTGTAACAGGGAGTTTGAAATTGTGTTGAACGGAGGAATCGAGATGGTACATACCTTTGTGCCAGAAGGCTCGTATACAAGCACCTTGAAGGTATCTTCGTATACAAACACCTTATTCAAATCAGAGTCATTTTCTCAAGACACTCTCTTAAGGCCCTGCGAAGCTCCGATTTGATTTCGAATCGTAAGTTGCTATTTGGTTCGATTCAAATCGACTGCACGATTCGTTTCCATTTGAATCTTTTCACTGGACTATAACTTGGCATGATTCATCTTCGCCGCCTCACAATAAGTACAATTCTGGTGGAAATTGTACATAAATAACATTGAAAATAAAGACTTAGTATAGGTTCCGCTACAGAAGCAGAATAACACCTGTACCCATTCCACCAGCCATGCTAATTCCAGTCTCACTAGATACTACCACTGCTGAAAGAAAATTTAAAGTTTCCAGACAACAGCAACGATGAGCTGTTGCTAACAGCTAGCCCTGTACATTGCCTATTACCGATGATTCTCGAGCCCGTTTGCGTTTTTTTGAACTATAATCCTTACTGGATAATATTCCAACTACATCGCCAAGGTATGCCTTCGACGAAAGCATGACTTGATGATGTAGCTCGAATATTTTATCAGTCGGGATTTGAGCCATCACAGTCTGAACAAATCAGATTCACAACACCCCCTTCCCCAGTCGGTCATCTTCAAGTTACTCCGGATTCCCTGAGTCCATTCGACATTCAATTCGAATTCGAATAATAGACTCGATTCGATTCGAAGCGAAAAATGGTTGATTTGCAGGACCCTACATCTTCTTCATCTCTGAGTGGAACGTAATTCTTCCGTCCTTTTCTTCTTGGAGCGGTTGAGAACCATCCGATCAAAGACTTCTGTAACCGACCTTCTCCCCATTGTTTGACTCTGGATGGGTTCTTCATGTTGTGTGTTCGCTTGTTGTTCACTGGCAGCTTTACCTGCTTGGTTGATTTGATTTCTGGCGCGTTGTATGCAGGCAAGTCCACCACTTCGTGCTTTGGAGCTCCACTCTTGGCTTGGGCAATCATTGAACCTTCGGTTTTCAGTACATTGCTCTTGTTCTGATCTGCAGTTTGGGAGGAAACTTCATTCTTCTGAGTACCATCATCTATCTTTTTCAGTTAGTTCTTGTTCTCAGATGTAATTTCATTGTTCTGAACATCATTGTTCACCGTCGAATGAGTGGAAAATTCATTTTTTATTTTTCTTCACTTCATTCTTCTTCAGCACCGTCGGATCTGCCTGTGGCATCCCTTTCATTCCATTGTTTGTAGTTTGAGTGGTAACTTCGTTCTTGTTTTTTGACTCTTCATTCTACAGCTCCCCTTTGGTTAACAACCGGCCCACACAATAAGATGTTTCCACATATATACCATTCTCTTCACTTGGTCCACTTTCTGGGAAGTCAGCTTCAATTCAGCATCATTCTTGAAGATCTGCAACGGTCTGAACACAAATTCTCTTCATCCGAACGGTCCTTTTAAACTTTTTGGTGTAACATCGAGTGCATTTTCCCCTTGACTCCTAATTGTTTTCGTCATCATCACTACCTTCCACCTGAATGAGTATTTTGCCATAAGATCGTCAAACAGAAATTTCTTCTTCTCCAAGACGGATATCTGGGATTCTTCACGAAGCCGCTTAGCGGTCTCTTGAATTCTCTTTTGAATTATGTTCCTGCAAAAATTTGTGATGTACACAAGTGTATTAATGTATTTCGCCCCGATGGCTTCTCTGACAGAACCTTCACGTCATGTGACTGCTTCTTCGACTGCGTCTTCTTTGATCATTCCATTCGTGAGGTTCTCAAATTCTTCTTGGTAATCATTGTAGGCACCTCTGACGATACATCCCATTAAATCACCCACTGGTTCCATTTCTCCATCTTCATCTTGAGACAGTTCCGATGATTCAGCTCTCTCCGAAGGTCAGATCGCAAATGACAAATTTGTTACGAGCACCCCCCTTTATAGGCCGATGATATTTGGCAATACATTGACGACTTAAAAATCCCCCTTTCTGTAAGATTCGCCTTCGTTTTCGAAAAGACAGTTTTCTTTTTGGAAAGGCTGTCCTAATCTTTTGCTTCCACGGAATTAGCTACGCGATCTTGGATTTAGTCAATGACACATTTCTATTTGATAGATTCCTGGCACAATCACATATACATTCTATCAAATCATCATTAGCTGTCTTGATCATGGTCGTCCCTTCACGTTGGTCAGAATGAGATTGGAATCGCAGTGTATCTGGATTTCTGTTCAGTCTTTCGTTGGTTTCTCCGATTATCTCATGGGACAGTAATCATCTTCGTGTCTTTTCATGTAGAACTTTCGAAAAAGGCCTTTACACGGTACTCGCAGCACTGGACTTCCATATCTTGACTCAACAGCGGTCAGAGAACAAATGAACATTCGGTGTAGTGTACATCCTTTTAATACTTTCCCTAGAGCTTCTGCTAGAACTTGTGTGATGAGTGATGAGAGAAAACATTTCTGTAACAGATTTCTTTTTTTGGAAGAATTTCCACCATATATCAACAGCTTCAGTACACTGTCGTGCTCGCGCAGCTCACTGTATTCCGTTGCAGTCAGTGGTGTCCTGTCTTTTAGGATACTGACAGCACAACTGTATAAATACGCTAGCAAATCTCCACAGGCTGCTCGTAGAACGGCATCTGTCCCTTCTTTGTTTGTATCTCAAAAATGTCCATGGCTTCTATATTTACTTTTTTCAACGGGAGCAGGTTATCCGTATCTCCCTGTGAATGGTACCTCTCTTCTCGGTCTGTTTTTTTATCTCTCTGTGGAGAGTAACATTCTTCATGTCTCTTTCTATTGTATGGACGGGAAAACATCTTGCAACAATATCTACAGAGCCGAAAATTCCACATGTCTTCACTCGACGACGTTCAGGACACAAACGAACTAAAAGGCGAGCTCGCACCCTTTTTATACCTTTCCCACTGAAGTATTCGGATGTAGCGTGAAGTATCCGGATGTAGAAGCCACGGGTTTCTACAACTATCATCCAAAAGATATCTTCCAATAGATGTCCTTCTTACGGACTCCCACTATGAGAATCCGTTTTTGTAAAATGTATGTAGTAATGGAACCCCTTTATCATGAGATAAGCCTTAGAGTCGTAAGAGGGGTCACCCATTTGAGCATTTACTCGATGGGCTATCTGCTCGATCGGATTCCAGTCTTTCGAGCAATACCTGTTCAAGTCACTACTTGACAGCTTATTTGCTCGATAGGACTCGAGACATTAAGGTAATCTGAGGGAGTTAGCAAGCCTGTAGTAATGCTGCAAGTCAGTAGTAATGGTATAAGCCTGCAAAGGATGTAGAAGACTACAGTATCGGGAAAACATGTGGAAGCTAAGTAAGATATTGATTATCGTATAGGGATATAGGCACTGAAAGTCATAGTAGTCAGTACACTTGTAGAAGACTATAGTATTGGGTAAATATAGTAGACGCCAAGTATGATAGTGATTATCGTGCAGGGAAATTGGTACTAAGTGTGGGAGATTATAGCACAGGACACCCAGAGGTAGCGAATAGTAGCTGTGCAGATCAGTAGTACTGGCAGAAAAGAGTGGAAGCTAATCATAGGACAGACGATGGTGACAATGGGCAAATCTGCAACGGTGGTATTGGAGCCAAGAAGGCCATGGTTTGCTTGCTAGGAGCCATAATTATCTTTAGATAAATACCCTCTGATTAGTATCCTCTAAAAGGCATCCTCCAGTACTACATCACTATGCATGTCATGGGTATCCTCCAATACACAGATGGGCACATGAGTCGTAATAAGAGTCATTCGTACGAGCAAATTCTCGATGGCTTATTTGCTCGATACGATTCGAGCAATCCCTGTTCCCACTCGATTGTTTTTCGGGTTTAAGAATCAGATACACAGGAGAAATATCTCTGTATGGGTATGTGGAGATTACGGGAAATGAATAAAACTGACTGGTGATTATAAGACTTGGATGATGGAAGAGGTCGGAATCAGTGATAGGTGGAAGAGAAGCAAAGACTAAATAGACTGCTGGGATAATTAGACTGGGGTCAGTAATAGGCACAACAGGTCAGGGAATAGATGAATAAGCCACAGAATAGATCGGGGTAGGCAGAAAAAACGAGGAATCTCAACCAAAAAGGTTACTCTTACACAAAGGAACGATTATTGGACAATAATGGGTAATCAGAGCCAAATAAATAGTTGTCTGGTTGTTTGTGGTAATTCTAGGAAGTAACCGAGGATTCTGGGTAGTTAGATATATTCTTGTACAAAGGAAAGCGCCTATTATTAGAAAGAAGGGGATTCTGTGGGGATCCGAGCCAATTTTGGTAGTTTGGGTTGTCTTTTGTGATTTGCGGCAATTGTATCTATTTGGTTAATTAGATCTACTCTTATTCAATTGCACGCACCCTCAGAACATGCGCTCGCCCTTTTGCAGACCTTTTGGACATGCAGCAACCACGTGCTACTATAGAACCCAAGATGGCGGCCTCCCGTAAACAAAATGCACGATGGAAAAACCCGTCACCCTAACAACACGCGCTGCGCATGAGGATTAAGACCATTTATCACTATGGGGGATGACGTCACAAGATGGCCGCTCGCACTTGCTACCATAAATCAGACATGACGTCACTGGGTCACGTGACTATGAAGTCACTTCCCCACTCTCCAGCTCAATGTTGGCCGATCCATCCCTCTCCTACTACTAATATACTAAAATGTCTGAAAAATCCGGCACATTTTAATTTTTGACTATATGACCCTCTATTACGCCACCTCAGCGTTCGAGTATAACAGTTGAGAACTTTGTAGGGCGGAACCACATTTTTAGATATGGTTTTGTGTGGATATTATTTTCCAGAAAATGCGAAAGGCCAAGGCTCAAAATGGGGTTGAAAAAAAGGTATAGAAAAAAAATGAAAAATGGGCATCGCTGGCATCGGGTGTGTCAAATAGAAATGAAAAAAGGGTTAACAACTTAATATTATTACAATACAAATAGGTGTGGTAAGTTTCATTAATTGTTCCTGTACTTAATAGGACACAATTGGGTTCAATAACGTAGGGCTTTTAATTAAGAATAGAGAAAAGAAGCTAAACTTGAAAGTGACGTAAAAGCGTCAAAATGGCGTTAAATCGAGAAACAAGAAAACAACGCTATATCCTAATGTTTAGCTCTACAACATACTAACATTTCAGAAAAGTCCAACACAATCTAATGTTTGACCATATGACCCTGTATGACGTCACCAAGCGTTCTGGTATAACGGTGTAAAATTTCCTTGGACGGTAACTGATTTCTAATTATCTTTCTTTGCAGAGATTATATTTCCAAAATTTCAGAAAGATAGACATAAAAATGAGCTGTAAATTGAAATGTTAAAAAATATGCTTATAATCCGGCCTCCTTCCAAAGAGGTGTGAAATTCCGAAAAGTAAATGGGGATTTATCAACTTCAGTTAACCAGAAATGGATATATGAAGTCTGAAAGCTGTACCTTTCAGAACTATGGATCTACACGTGTCACAAAATAAGCGTTCAAAAATTTTAAATGATGAAAAATCGTCAAAAATGGCGGAATCTAAAAAAAACCCAAAACGTGTCTTTTCATTTTTCGAGCTCTAAAACAAAGGAAAATTTCATGAAAATCGGACAAAATTGAATTTGTCCGACTTATGTCTCCCATGTCGTCACCTGAGAAATCAAGAATTTCCCATGAGTAAACACAGTTTTAGATATGTTTTTTTACAGGAGAGGGGATATCCAGAGTTTGAAAGAGGTAGGTTTGATACAGGCATTTATAGGAACTCCAAGCGGGCCGTAGGCCCGCAAAGGGTTCCACATACCCAGTCAGATAAATGTGTTCCGGGACAGAATTCTCTGTGCCGTCAATGTGATTTTTTGAAGTGGATAGTAAATTTCAGTGAACAAATCATGTAACTTCCGGCGTCGAATCGCCCATTCAACTGCAATTGGCCTATCCCTCTGGAAATGCTTTGGCTGAATAAACTTGCAACCTCATTCGCCTCAAAGTTTAAATTTCTTCTGGAGGTTTGTCAATATGCTCGGCCGATGATTTCGTAATTTCAGATCGAACTCTCCTGATTTCGTTGCAGCTTGTCTGCCGGTGATAACCTCAATCGAAAAAATCGCACATTTAACCGATAATATAACTGATAATTGTTGTTATATTGGTGCGGTTGTATACAGATATGCATTGACACGTATCTCGTGAAGTATCAAGATGAATAGAAACGCAGTTTTTGAATTATCTCAATGTTAAGGTGTTGTAAAAGTAAGGAAAAGTTTGCTTGAAAAAAGGGGTATACGGACGTTTCGGCCGCAAGGCGAGTCGTCCGCTTACAATTTTAGCCATTTCGTCCGCAACCGCCAGCGCACTGAATCGTCCGCTAGCAATTTTGTCCAATTCGTCGCCTTGCAATTTTACGATATTCGTCCGCCAAGGGTTTGAATATCATAAAAACATGGAATATACAATTAATGATATTTATTCAATATCAAACGAAATAATAATATTTATTCAGTACACAAGATTCACAAGATAATAACAGCATAGCATAGGAAATATTTTTCAATGAATAATTCCAAAATTATGAGATTATATGTTCTGGAACTTAATATAACAAGTTTTGATGCATTTCTTAATATAATTATAACAAGTTTTGATGCGTTTCTCAATATAATTAATTCCTGTAATACATTTGCTAATAATTTTGAGATTATTCATTGTAAAGCGCCTGTGAGACTCTTCCATGAATAATTGCAAAATTATAAGATTATGTTGCGGAACTTAATATAACATAAATGTTGATGCGTTTCTTAATATAATTAATTCTTATAATACATTTGCTAATAATTTTGCAATTATTCACTGTAAAGCGCCGGTGGCGCTCTTCAATGAATAATTGCAAAATTATAGTGCACACCCACGCAGTGGCGTGGGCGCACATAGGTAACCCAAGTACGTATCCATGATTTTATAATTTTTCTATATACCATGCAACAGAGTTTGGGGTGCCATCTGGCGGCGTGGCTCTCCCACTGGCAAAAAATCCAGAATCAATGTAACGGATATTTAATTGTTTTTGGCTTTTCAAAGGACATTACGTAAAATATATTGTCGCAGAATGCTGGAAACTATGAGAAATAATTAAGTAATGAAGTGACTTTCGAAGTTAGGTGGTTGTTGGCGAGTTAGGTATTGTTTGAAAGTTCGAAATGCCAATGTCGTCCGTTGCCGGTTTCGTCAGATTCAAAAGCCCAGTTTCAATTTTAACTGAGAACGCACACTTCACAAAACGTTGACAACGAATAAAAAAATAAAACCAGTGATTTATTGACACTTTTAGTGGGCCTTTTTCATTTGTGGGGAACTTAGCCCGATTTCCTTAGAAACAGCCGGGGTTCGGATGAATTCAAGTTATGTTGACGTACGGTCTGGGGAAATCTTTGTTTTCAAAACACGGGCATGCAGTCTCGTAGTAAAATTTTACAGAAACAGACATGCACGCGAACAGCGATAATCCGCCGATAATGGTTTATTTCCAAGATTTTTCTTCATAAGTTCACTGGCTCCAGTCTATGAACGTGTTCTCCTAAAGGCTAAATACCAGAACCACTCAGAACTCCCATTTAAATTACACTTCCTCTGTGTTTTGGTAAACAATGTTTTAATTCCTGGATGCGTTAGGCTTTGCAACCAGAATAGAACTGAATTCATCCTCAAACTAATCAATGTCGTCGCCCTCCTCGTCTGACAACATCTGGAGGTGGGGATTCTGATAATTAGTACATGTTTGTTTCTCCAAAAAATGGCAAAAATCATTTAAAAAGCCTAAATACCAACCTCCCCAGAACCGACATAGATCTAAATAACACTTGCACACTGATTCCAGAGAAAATATTTCATTTCTACTAATTCTAGTTTGTTTTAGCATTCAAAAGGAAAGTGAAATTTAATTTATTACAAAATGTGTGACGGCATTTCTGTCTGTCCATCCATCCATCAGTGAGTTGGAAAACTCATAGCCTGGACGATTCGTACCTCTGGCAATTGGTACCTTTTGCTGGACAATTCGTACCCCCGATGCCTGGACAATTCATGCCTTTTCCCAGGCCAATTTGTACCTCTCCTCTGGGCAGTATCTGAGAGGTCGTACCCACTCTGGACAATTTGTATCCGCTTCTGCAAATTCATACCCTATTTAATTAACCCCCTCTGAAAAAATATACATGGAGATGGGGTTGGGACAGGATTATAAACTTGGAGAAAGGATAAAAAAGGCGATGTCATTTCTATTATTTTAAAAAGACACAGAATATCAAATTTCATGACTTAAAGTAAAAAGCAAGTAGACACTTAAAAGATTCATCGTCACGACTGCAAAAAGAAAATGCTCTATTGAGGGAGCTCAGAATTAAATTAATTAAATTATTAAGGCGACATGCTCTTCAACTTATTATTTGGGACGTCATAAAATTATTTATTGTTAGATCTTCACTAATTTAAAGAATTATTGTGGCTTCATTAACAAAAATAGTGTTTTAACTGTAAAACTACATCCATTACTATCAACTATAAATTTTCTTTTACCATGTACAGACCCGAAGTTGATAATACTAGAGATCGCTTTTTCACTTATGCTGTTAAGCGATGGCTCACCCATTGAAGTTTCATTTCTATGCATAAATCATGTTTTGATTGGTTGTTTTATGCATATGTTTATGTTTGTATTACTATCACTCCGTTGACTTTTCATTTTCATTTCACTCAGCCAAAACATGAGCCAAACACATTTTAGTTAATACCAGGCCTGAAAATAAGCAGTCTGATATTCACAGAATAAGGTTCACAGAGGGTGAATTTGATGATGCTATCCCATATAGTGGGCCAATTTATCCTCTGGGCACCTCTTTCTGTTTAGTTTTGAGACCCTGATTCATATTGAGGTTCACAGAGGGTAAATTTAGTGATGCTACCCTGCTGTGCAGGGTACCATCATTAAATTCACCCTCTGGGGACCTCATTTTGCAGATGACAGACTGCTTATTTTCTGGCTTGGTTAATACATGAGACAGTTTAGTACACTTACTTGAGACAACTTGTACCAAAAAGGAGACAATTCATAACTTTTACTGGGACAATTCGTACCTTTTGTCTAGACAATTTGTACCTTATTGTCAAGACAATTCGTACCCCCTAATTGTGGTATGAATCGTCCAGGGTACAAGTTGTCCAAGAACTGTCCATCACAGACCGTGATTCTTTGCTTTTCATTTACCCGGTTGTACATGTACATTTTCAGTAACTGGCTTCTGACTATTTTTCACACTGTACCCCTCTCCACCTTACACACACACACATACACAAATATATTAAGCATTAAAGAGCACAATCTTTTTGAATATCCGATTCATCCTCTCTGTAAATCATACGTGAACATTGTATTTTTCTTAATTTTACTCTTTTTATCAAAATGTGTCGTGAGTGTCTGTAGGGATTAAATCCAAGGTTGTGAAAGTGCCTTTATAGGTATTTGCAGGATAAGCACCACACTACAGAAGCAATATTTGATGGTTTTAGGCATTTTGTGGTGCTATGAGATACCACATGAGCTGCACTGTCATGCTGTTGGAAAACAATCAATGTGTAATGTTTTGTCAGAGACATACCAATGATCTAGGTGCCTTAATTAAGAAATCTGAGGGATTTTTAAAAAAAAATGGAAAATATTCATCAAACAGATTGTGAAATATCTTCAGAAGCCAGAATGTGATTTAAAAACTATCGCAAATGAGAAATTTAATATCATAAGAAGTTTGTTTTGTGTCAACATCAATTAATTTATGAATTATATCATAGTTTTGGATGAAAGTGGGTATGCTGGGGGTCTAGGGGACACATTCAGGGCTACATTTTATCACATCAATATGTACATGTAGAAGAAAATTTGATATCATTTGTTAGGATAAAATGGCACTATCTACTGATATTGGTGATTTATATGCTGCAACACCAGTTTTTAAAACAAAATTGACATTCATTTTGTTTTGTGTGGAGTGGAATGAGACAGATTTTTCCCCAAACTATTGTCTGCTGATGCAGATTTTAGTTTTATTTTGGGATTGGGGTAGTTTTCAAAGAAAGCAGTGAATTCTCAAGCAGAAATGACTCTTTTATCAAATGGAAGAGGTAAAATGTATCTTTGGAAGGATTAGAATGAAGCTAAAATCCCTCCCAATCATTTTTACACACTTAGCAAAATCCCCCCCCCCCCCCACCCCCCTACAGTTTTTGAGGGTAGTACCACAATCTCCCACATTATTTTAAGAGCAGTTTTAAGAGCAGTACAAAAATCCCCCTCCCGGCCTTTTACATCAAAAGGTTAAAAGGCAGTCCAAGAGGATTAAAAAACTTATGTATTTAATTTGTAAATTACATAAACACTCATTTACAAGAAAACATGCCTCTGTAACTATTTATCAGGACAGTTATTTATTTTTTTATTGGAGTTTAAGGAAGTGCTCGGCCTCGAGTGGTAAAGTTTTGGACATTTTTGTATGGCTTTAAATATACTTCTAACAAATTAGTGGGGGGGGGGGGGGGGGGGATTTTGGTTCACCAGAAATTATGGAGGGAGGAATTTCTGTTCACCCAAAAAAAACATGGAGGTGGGGGGGGGGGGGGGGCATTTCTGCGCATTGTGTGAAAAATGATTGGATGGTGGTGGGGAGGGGTGGGGGGGATTATCAGGTAAAAGTTTTGTAGGTTACCCTTTGGAAGGTTTGGAGTTGATATAGGAAATACATACATGTAAATGTACATGTATTTTGGCTTCCAACACTGATTTAATTATTATTTTTTGGATATTACATGCATTTCACATTTAAATGTTCATTCAAGAAACACATACCGAATAATACTGTTTCATTTTTTGAAAAGTTATATTTTTGTCACAGTCAGCAATAAAGGCCATATATTGCCAAAACTAATGCAGTTAAATGCATCTTGAGCAAGTGTGGCATCCAGAACAGTAGCACACTATAACCTCCGGCAAATACCAAAAACACATACAACCACCTATTTTACCTATTAACACATTTAATTAAACCATGGTTTCCCCTCATATTACTTGTTATAGAGGGGATTCCAATTATATTCCAATCCTCTCCCAAATCACCATCCAAACACTCAGCCAGAAAACCCATATTTCACTTGTATTCACTGGTATAATAGAAGTTTTCTCCATATTATGAATCCCCGTGGGAACCCCCGAAGTAAGCAGCACTTGTTTACTGTGGTAAACCAGTTTCGCTTTACTAGTAAAATAGGACCCAGTCACCAATGCTTGGGGTGAAAGTCCTCTAAAATGGGCAGCATGTAGATCAACGATTGACTAAACTTGACTTCATCTCCATGTTGTGTCACGATTAGTCATTGCGCATAAATATGTGACGTTAACCACCAACAAACAAACCATATTATGACAACCCTTTACCTTACATGTACATGAAAAGAAGATACCACTTTTGAATAACTAATTTCTTTTCATTTTTTTGGTCAAAAACATAGCTATGCCCCCCCCCCCCCCCCCCCCCCCCCCCCCCCACTGGAATGAGCTGAACAAGCTCATTCCAATGAGGGGGTCATAATCTATGTTTTTGATTCCACAAAATGCAAAAATAATTAACATTGAATTGCAATTTTGGTGAATGGTGCTAGCCGGTTTTGGCCATTACATTGAGTGAATGATTAATAGAAGCTTTCTCCATATTATGATGTTAACCCTTTACCTTACATGAAAAGAAGATAGCGCTTTTGAATAACTAATTTCTTTTTTATTTTTTGCGTCAAAAACATAGCTATGACCCCCACCCCCTTCCACTGGAATGAGCTGAACTAGCTCATTCCAATGAGGGGTCATAAGCTATATTTTTGATGCAAAAATAATGAACATTGAATGGCAGTTTTGGTGAATGGTGCTAGCCTGTTTTGACCATTACAATGAGTGAGTAATGAAAAATGTTAAAAAACAATTTCTTCATTCACAGAGTATTTTAGAACATAAATTTGGGGAAAGGGGGTGGGGGTCCATTGGGAAAAGTAACAAAGTTGCAAATGTAAATGAATTGCTTTTGTGCACATACCAATATAGTAGTCTGATACTAGTGTTGTCAGGGGTCCCCATGTTATAGCACAAAACTACATTAACAATTGTCCCTCTACCACCCATACTGAACCCCTCAGCTGACGAGAAAGTTAACAGCATACACTCTCAGTTTCCTATGATTTGCTTTAGTACTGCAGCACTCAGGGTCCACTGAGTTTTTTTTTCTATTTGACAACCTGTCCTGGCTCTTCTCACTACATTTTTCATTGTATGTCAGTCAGTATTCCTATGTACATGCAGACTGTCACTTTCAAAATATGTGATTGCATGTCTGTCTGTCCATCATACCATTCCTCTGTACATGTAGCCTGTCACTTTCAAGATATGTGATTGCATGTCTGTCTGTCCATCATACAAAGTGTTGGTTTGTTTTTCATTTGCACAGATCTACATTTTCAATAACTGGCAATTGACCCCCCTCCCATACACACACATACATGTACACAAATATATTAAACATTGAAGAGCACAACATTCCTGAAGCAAATATCTGAGTCATCCTCACTGGGTACTATGCATACATGTATTTTCCATAATTTCACTCTTTTTATCAGAATGGGTGCCTGTAGGGATTAAATCGAAGGTTGTAAACGAGCCCTTGTGGGTACATGTACTTGTGGGACACGCACATCACTACAAAATCAATATTTGATGGTCTTAGGCATTTTAACAGTGCTATGAGATACCATAGGAGCAGTGCTCAGCTGGCCATACCGTTGGAAAAAATCAGTGTTTAATGTTTTGTCAGTGCCATACCAATGACTCTAGGTCCCTTAACTGAGAAAGTGAGTCTTTTTTCACAAGAAGGGCAAAATATTCATCAAAGGCATTGTGACATATCTTCAGAAGCCAGAATGTGATTTAAAAACTATCACAAATGGGAAATTTAATATCACAAGAGGTTTGTTTTGCGTCAACATCAATTAATTTATGAATTTTAGTTTTTGATAAAAAGGGGCATACAAGGGGGACACCTTCAGGGCTATATTTTGCCACATCAGTATGTACATGTAGAAGAAAATTTGACATCAGTTGTTTGGATAAAATGGTACTGTCTATTGATATTGGTGAATTATATAGCTGCAACCTCAAATTTTTGAATCAAAATTGACATTCATATTGTTTCGTGGGGTTGGAACACCACTCTTTGTCTTGGTATATGGTTAAATGAGACAAATTTTTCCTCAAAGTATTGCTGCTGATGCAGATTTTAGTTTTATTTTGGGATTAGGTTAGTTTTCAAAGAAAGCTAGATGAATTCCTTACCTCTCAGCTTACTCTTTAGGTAACAGAGTAGAAAAATGTATTGGAGGCAACAGCAGTTTTTAAGCCATTTGACACAGTTTGGACAGTTTTCTTTAAAACAACAAATTTCCTATGTTTTTAACTCAGTGGAAGCCAAACGTTGAATTCTCATGCAGAAATGACTCTTTTGTCACGTGAAAGAGGTAAAATGTATCTTTGATAGGATTGGGGTTGATTAAAGAAATACATAATTTGGCTTCCGAACCTGATTTAATTATTATTTTGAGAGATTATTTCACATTTAAAAATGCATTGGGGTACCACACACCTTACAGTACTTTTTTATTGTTTTGAAAAATATGTTTTTGTCAGTAAGGGCTATATATTGCAAGCAAATTCACATCTTGAGCAAGTGTAGCCTCCAGTGGTACAATACAGCCTTCAGCAAATGCCAAATAACAACCAATTTTACCCTACATGTACACATGTATAAATAAATGTAATTAAACCATGGTTCCTCATCATAGTACTAAGGGCAGAGGGGGGTTCCAATCTTCCACCCCCCCCCCTTCCAAATCACCATTCAAACCCACAGCCAGAAAGCCCATATAGCACTTTTATTCACTGGTATTTAGATGTTTGTCTGAATTATGCTGTTAACCCTTTACTTAACATGAAAAGCTGATTACCTTTGCCCACAAACTTATTGACTCACTAATTTTTTTGTGTCAAAAACATTACTTTTTACACCATTGGAATGACCTCATTCCAATAAGGGGTCATAAGCTATCTTTTTGACACAAAAAAACCCGAGAAAATAATGAACATGGATTGGCAATACTTGTGAATTGCACCAGCAGCTTTTGACCGTTATATTTGGTAAAGGGTTAAAAAATGTTAGAAAATAATTTCTTCATTGAAAGAGTATTTTGGAACACAAATTTGGGGGTGGGGTATAGTGGAAAAAATAACAGTAAAGTTGCAAATGTGAATGAATGTCATTTGTGCACAGCTACCAATAAAGCAGTCTAGTACTAATAAAGTAGTCTAGTACTAAATTTTTCCTCTTATTTGATGCACGACCCTCTGTTTTTAGGTCGGAACAAGTTCTCTGAGGGTTATACTTGACAAAGATATTTGAATCCCAAAATTAAAGTGATGCGATCAAATTTTGTTTAGTTCGAGCGATGTTGTCACGGTTCCCATGTTACAGCACAAAACTACAGTGTCAACTGTGAAATATTGTTCTCTCCTTGAATCAAGTCCCTACCTCCCACCCACCCATTTTGAAGCCTCAGTTGATGAGAAACAATTGGAAAAACTGTACAGTCAATCTCATACATTCTCAGGTTCCTATGATTTGCTTTGGTACTGCAGCACTCAGGGTCCATTGAGGTTTTTCCGTTTGACAATCTTGTCTTGGCTCTTCTAACAAAATTTTCCATTGTATGTCAGTTTTTATTTCTGTGTAGACTTTCAATTTGTGTAACTGCATGTCTGTCTGTCCATCAGACAGAGTGTTTCTTTGCTTTTCATTTGCCTGGTTGTACATTTTCAATAACTGCCAGCTGACTATATATCACCCCCCCCCATTCACACACAAATACATGTATATTAAATATAAAAAAAAAACATTTTTTTTTAGCAAATATCTCATTCATCCTCCTTGGAGACATATTTTCCACAATTTCACTCTTTTTATCAGAATGGGTGTTTGTGGGAATTAAATCCAAGGTTGTGAAAGTACCCTAATGGATACTTGCTGCTCAAGCAAAGCACCACAAAATCAATATTGAATGCTTTAAGGCATTTTAACAGCGCTGTGATATACCACACGAGCAGTACTGGTCATACTACTGAAACAAGCAATGTTTTATGTTTTGCCAGTACCATACCAATGACTCTAGGTGCCTTAACTGAGAAAACTGGCTTTTTGTTTTTTACAAAAATTACAAATGATTCACCAAACACATGATGTGAAATGTCTTCAGAAGCCTGAATGTAATTTAAAAACGATCACAAGCAGAATATTTAATGCCACAAGTTGTTTGTTTTGTGTCAACATTAATTAATGTATGAATTATATCATGCTTTTGATGAAGAGGGGTATATTGTGGGGGGGGGGGGGGGGGGGGAGCATATTCATTGAGGGCTATTTTTTTTTTTAAATTTTTACCACATCAGTGTAAATTTCCCATTTGTGATAGTTTTGTCGCAAGATGTTTGTTTTGAGTCAACATCAATTAATTTATGAATTATATCATAGTTGTTGATGAAAAGGAGTATTGGGGGGGGGGGGGGGGGGCACATTCATTGAGGGCTATTTTTTACCACATCAGTATGTGGAAGGAAATTTGACATCATGTGCTCCGTGAGGTGGGGGGGGGGGGGGGGGGGGTGTAATGGATGCAAAACCAGCTTATATAAGGATATGTGGACGTGTGAATGGCATCAATAATTAGGCCACATTGAAACTTTTTTTTTTAAATTTATTTCCCCTTCACCTTGTGTGAGGACAACAATAATCCTTATGAATCATTGTATTATGATCAGTCAAGAAACAAACATCAACACAACAACTCTATGAAATGGTCCGCATAGATTTTCGAACTCGACCAAGACACTGTTCCTTGAAACCCATGTGCCAAATATCAGTCAAATCGGTTGACGTTTGTTGAAGTATCGCGCTATCAAGCTCAAAATTAGTAGATTTTAACAAAGGGCCATAACTCTTGAGAAAAAAAGCGCTGACACGCCCTATTTTGCGTCATCGGGTGTTGCACGTGCATATCAAGCTACATACCAAATATCAAAACCCGTCCAGAAATAACTAAGTTTTTTAGCAAAAAAGGCCGCCTGCCCGGCGACCGGCCCTCGCCATACCAATAGTCAAGGTTTTTTGTTGTTGAAAAATTCGACTAAAACAGGAAACTAATTGAATAGAATAAAATAAGTATGCCTAATGATGTCACACAAAATAAAGACAAATATGCTTTTTAAACTGGCAGCAATTGCGTATCAAATAATATTAACGTCTTACTTTTGTTAACGATTCCTTCGTTTTCCTATCGCTCGAAGAGATTCATCAATTTTAAATAGCGAATCCGGAGCAGAAGAAACGGATAAATTACCAAATAACGGCGAGGTTATTTCGTAAATCCGGCGACGGAACACCGGCGACGTTTTTTTCTCGAGTCTGACAAATAACTGACAACATTGGTGTCATTAAATTGAGATAGGTCGGATATCACACATAAATCTGCTATTACGCACCCCCCCCCCCCTATACATCCTGCAAGTATAAATATCTCCATAATAAAATTATTGCCTAATGTTCCCTACATGGGTCAAATTGGAGGGGGGGGGGGGGGGGGGGGGGGGGGGGGGGCGTATGGATGAATTTTAGCTCACCGCAGGGAGCTTAACTTATCACTTGCCGTCCGTCGTCGTCCATCGTGAACTTTACATTATCGACTTCTCCTCCCAAATTACTGGACCAAATTGAACCAAATTTGGTGTGCATGTTCCTTATATGTCAATGCAAATTTGTACAAATAACCTTGCCGCGCTCACAAGGGGTACCACAAGGGGCATTACTCTGATAGCACCCATACTTTTTTTTTTAAAAATTAAAAAAATCTTCTACTCCAGAACCATCATTTAGAATATTTTGATATTTGGTATAAAACATCTCTAGGGGTGGAGGTGGGGGTGGGTGTGGGTGTGGGTGTGGGGGGGGGAGGTGTCAGTCAGATTCAAGTTTGTTCAAATCGAGCCCATGGGTTAATAATCGGGCTCCCAGTAGGAGCCCGAATTTTAACTATAGTGAAATATGAGGAAATTTCTTTAAAAATCTTTCATATTTGGTATGAATGCTTCCGTATTTGGTATACAACATCTCTAAGAGGGTCAGATTCAAGTTTATACAAATGGGGTGCCTCAGTTAGTATTTGGGCTCTCTATTGGGGCCCAAAGATTAACTTAATGCAATGTGAGGACATTTCTTTAAAAAAACCCTTCATCTCAAGGGGGATCAGGTTCAAGTTTGTTAAATTTGTGTCCCTGGCTTATTATTTGGGCTCTCTACGGGCAGGGGTGGGGGGTAGCATGGAGAGCATGATAGGTTCAGGTTTGTTCAAATCGATTCCTTAGTGTTTTTCCATAAAAAATTGCCTTTCATGCCTTCATTCCTTTGTAGTGTTGATGAACCATGTATAACTGAATGTGACCCCAAATACTTTTTTGAACCACGTTGGCAGGTGAGCGATGAAGGCCCTTTGGGGCCTCTTGTTTAGTCAAGTTGTGACGAAGTCAGACTCGACATATAGTTTGGTGAATGGCGGGCGGGCGTAAACAGTTGGTTTCCGGATGATAACTTGATAATGGTTCGACCCACATTCATGAAGCTCCATAGGTAGGTTGGCATCGGTGAGTGGAAGAACCCTATTTATTTTGGACTCGCTTGGTCAAAGGTCAAGGTCACAGTGACTATGAACATAGTAAATTGTAAACAATTGGTTTCCGAATGATAACTTGTCGATGGTTAAACTCACATTCATGAAACTTCATAGGAAGGTTGGCATCGGTGAGAGGAAGAACCGTATTTATTTCGGACTCGCTAGGTGAACCACATTCTTGAAACTTCATAGGTAGGTTGGCCTAGGTGAGTGGATGACCCCTATTTATCTTGGACTCGCTAGATCAAAGGTCAAGGTCACAGTGACCTTGAACGTAATAAATCCAATCGGAATTATTATTTTTTTTTTGGGGGGGGGGGGGATGTGCCCCCATGGCTGCGCCACTGTGCCCCCACTTGGGCAATCGTGATTAAGTGCCTTGCCCAATGACACAACGCAGTTACCCCTGCTGGGGATCGAACCGTGTATCTCTCGACTTGATGTTAGTAGCAAATCATGTACACGATCGACCCACATTGGCCGTATCTCATGTGGCATGGTCCAGTTACTTCATTTTTGGTTGTCAGTGGTAGCCCGCGTGAGTGCCATCTTGTGACAATATCCCCATAGTGAAACGTGGTCCTAGTGTGCATGCACCGCGCGTTTTGTTGAGGGGAGACGAGTGTATGTCGTCCATTTTGTATATCTGAGACCGCCATCTTGGTTTCTATGGTAGCACATGGTTGCTATGTGACCCAAAACCTTCTAATAGGAAAGGGGTGTGTTCGGAGGGTGTGTTTGATTGAATAAGAGTAAATTTAATTACAACAAACAACCTGACAATCCCTCTAAATAATCCAAAACTACCCAAGCTACCAAACCCCCGTCTAGGGCTTATAATAGTAGCACGTAGTGCTAAATGAATGATGAGGGGTCTCATGTGGATAAATTTTACGTGAACTAGAATAAATCGAATTACCACGAACATCCAGACAAACCCTCTAAACCATCAAAATAACTTTATTTGGCACGGATTCCTCAATTTTGGACTTAAAAGAGTAGCATGCAGTGCTTTAAGGTGCGTTTCCTGGTATGAGTAATTGTATTTGTTCGAATACTTTGTAAAATTACCCAAATAAATCCAACAGTTCTTTTACTAGTGCGGATTTCCCACTAAATATTAGGTTTCTATATGTTGTCCCCTAGAATTCTTCTTTTTGCCCAATAATAGACGCATTCCTTTGTATAAGAGTAACTTTATTGTTTCGAATGTGCACCAAACTCTCGGTATTTTATCTATCCCGATATATTCTGTGGTTTATCCTTCTATTCCTGGACCGTTTTGCCTTTTACTGGCCCCATTTATGCCTATCCCAACAGTCTATTTTGTCTTGGACGTCTCAGTTTTTGCCTTCCCTGTGTATAGCGAAGTCTTCTATGATCCTCAAACCCAAAATACAATTAAGCAGGGATAGGTATTATCCGAACGACACGAATCTTATCGAGCGAATAAGCTTTTGAGCAATTACTGAAAAAGTCATTACTCGAACGACTCAAATCCCATTGAGCAAATGAGTATCGAAAGAGCAATTTCTTTTACGGCTCTTAATGCTCATCGGGGTGTAGGAGGATACCTATGACATGATGATGTAGTACTATATATACCTGATGATAATTTAGCTCCTAGCATCTGCCCAGTTCTAGACCTCTCCATGATCTTCATATCTCCAACACCACTATTACTGTTTTTCCCAATATTGCCACCGTCTGCCCTATGATTATCTTTTACAGTAGTCACCATAACCTGTAGTCTTCTTCCACTCTTGCAGCCGTGTACCATCACTAGCACTAGTACAGGCTTGCTAACCATCTCAGATTGCTCGAACGACCAGAATCGAACAAATGAGTAATTGCCTGAACGAGTGACTTCAGGTACGACTCTTTTGCTCGTCTAGGTATTGAATGATGGGAAGGATCTTGGGAACTAACAACGTGATATAATAACCTTAGTTATTGAAATTGACGTACAATCCAGCTCATAATATAGTCTTGGTTTTTGAAAGTGTTGTTAAACTCTAATGAACCAATTTGCCAGTGAATTATGATCTTTTGTCAGTTTAAAAAATGAAGGTTTGTTTTACTTTTGCTTGTCTCATTTTTGATCCCTCCGCAATCTTTCAAAATTTCCCGATTGCCATTTTGTCGCCACATTAACATACGAACATACATGTGTGGTTCTGTGTTTATTGCATGTCGCTGTACAACACGTTTTGGCAAATTGTTATATTTCACATAACTGCTGCTATTTCTGCGATAGGCCTACATACCATCTCTTTCCTGAAAAATCTTGCTTAGGGCCTGCAATATTTACCGCAATAAACAATATTGGGTGTGCACCATTACGTGTCACGTATTTTCATATTAAGATTATGTTGTGGAACTTAATATAACAATAACATGAGTTTGGAGAGCGTTACGGTTTAGTAACGGCCCGAGAGAAATGAATAACAGCCCGAGGGTTTATTACCGGCACGAGACTAAGTCGAGGGCCGTTAATAAGCCAGTGGGCTGTTATCCATTCCTCGAGGGCCGTTAATAAATGGGAACGCTCGACAAAATCATGTTATTACTATTATTACCATGACCGGAAGCGGGCGGCGGGCTGTTAATGAATTTTGTCTTCATTAACGCCCGCAGCTCGCTTCCGGTTGCATGGCGTCATCAATTACTGAGTCTTACCGCCCCGCTAAACTCCGTTAATATACTAGAGAATGCCGGCTAAAGTGGTAATAATATTACATACATATACTTTAAAAACTTTTGCTGTAATTATATAATTATTATAGGTAATCCATTGAATAAACTGTATTCAGAGCCGCGTTAAACAGTATCGAAATTTATTAGATGGCTGAGTAGTTTATTTTGTTTTGATATTTCTGTTTTCAGAATTTCGAATAAGTATATGAAATTTTAATGCAAGGAGGTACATTAAGATATATTACAGTAGATAATATACAATAAAGTATACAATAAAATTATTATAAAAATAAACAAATAAATAAATAAAAAATGATTCAAAATACAATACTTCAATACTTTCCCCCAGCGGACTAGTTTCGTTCGAGTTGGGTAATATTGCAGCGGACGACTTGGGTTAAATTGCAGCGGACGATTTGGCTAGCGGACGAACTGGGTGTAATTCGAAAAAAGTGATACTGACAGGTTGCTTTCAGTCCCGTTAGAAATCAAAACAAAGTAATAATGTGTTACTTTTTGGTGCCATCTGTATTTCTGAACAGTGCTTCGTAGTTTTGAACACTAACAAAATGGAAAATAATAACCTTTTTGGATATTTACGGAATTACCGCCATTGAAAATGGAATGGCATGTCATCATTATTCGGGAACTTGAGGAAGATTCGGCCCGGGGAAAACTCGGCCCAGAGAAGATTTGTCCAGAAGAAAAGCAGTACACATCTGTTAGGATATTTTAGATACGCTACGATATTCGTTTTAACTCCTAAAACATAATTCTTGAAAAAAATATTAATATATTGATCGATATTTATTGAAAAAAATATTAATATACATGTATATCATCGAGCAATTATCTCTGCAGTAAATTCACATTCGATGTGTTCTGTAATAATTAACGTCTCGCATCTGTGAGAATGGCATCCAGTCACCTCGACCCAAAGTCATTTTGGCCTCTGGTCACTTCGGCCTAAAGTCATTTCGGCCCTAGTCACCTCAGCCTAAAGTCACTGCGGTCCCTTGGTCATTTCGGCACCATCTTGAGTGCAGAGATCTATAAAGATCAGCGCATAGTTTATATTTAGAAATAATGGGTAATTACCTTTATTAAGTAATGTTCCGTTATTTGCGTTTACACAGTGTACAGAAAAGTTTTACATGACATTAAAAATTATCCATGTGTTCAATTTTACATACATTCAAGATGCCATCTATATAAGTAAGAGAAATTTGTTTACTTTGAAATTTCGCAAAGTATATGCAGTCATCTCATTCATTCATAATGTTATGCACAATTCCTAGTCGCCTTCCAGTTCGAGGTTCACAGGGTTTCTTTTTCCTTTCTTTTTTCTAAAACAACCACCAAACTGCGATTTCGATAATACCATAAATATGTTCACATTTTCTTAAACACAGAGCAGAATTCTTGTAGTTATGCGCACACTCAAACCAAATAACATTACTGACCCTCGCTTCCGACTCTCGTGGATTCATAAGCAAATAAAATTATTCAGGTCACAAGGGATTTCAAATCCCACATCGTCCATGTGCATCTTCGACGTGCTGAAACTTTTCATTCATTTATTCTTCATGAAAGAAAATCTACTAGGCATGAAGGAATACCATATATCATATGTATACTTGAATATCTATTTGAGGCATAAATGTTGAAAAACAATTAAATAGAAAAATGTTAAAATTCAAACGATATTTAAAAATATTTATAGAGGCCAAAATGACTTGGTATATCGGGGCTGAATTGACTTGAGGTCGTAATGTCTGGGGCCGATATGACTTGGGGC
Organism: Pictodentalium vernedei; assembly: GCA_031216915.1. Lineage (NCBI taxonomy): Eukaryota > Metazoa > Mollusca > Scaphopoda > Dentaliida > Dentaliidae > Pictodentalium > Pictodentalium vernedei. Next base: position 358,766,959 of record CM062297.1, read on the forward strand.
GAAAGTGACTAGAATTCGTGAGAATTGCATCCAAACTGTCCTCCAACAATTTGACCCAAACTGGATCCTAACCTAACCCAAACCATCATCTGGCAATTAGCCCCAAACAGTCCTCCAGAATAGGAGTGCATAATTCTAATTGATTTATTTATTGGGGTTTAATGACACTTTGACAGCCGCGGTCACTTCATGTTGGAATGTTTTACAGGTGGGAAAAGCCAGAGAGAACCACTGAGCAATGACAAACAACTAACGTACAAACAGCACACAAGCTGGGTTAGCATTGGTTGAAGACAAGTGTACGATTGACATGCAATATGACTTGGTACACAATGCCACCACGTGGACAATGGGAATGAAGTGTATTGCCCAAGGAAACAAAGTGGTTGCTGCAGGTGGGATTCGATCGAGGACCTTTTGGCTTGCAGCCTGCACCTCTAACTACTGAGCCCCTTAACCTTCAAAACTCTATAATACCAGCTAAAACATGTTGTAGTTTCATTATTAGTCTGTGATATTTGTTTTTGCGGTACATTGTATAACCAAAACCACCCCCTCCCCCACCCCAATCAAAACCATCATTCAAAAGTCTTGGATTCAGCAAATTTGATTTCTTTATTTATTGGGGTTTAACAACACTTTTTACAGCCAGGGCCACCTCATGTTGGAAAGTTTTACTGGGGGAGGAACCCAGACTACCTGGAGAGAACCACCGAACTATGGCAAGCAACTGTCAGGATCTTTTACATAGTAACTCCAAACAATGCATCATCGATGTGCAGTACGCCTTAGTACAGTTACCGCAGGTGGGATTCGAACTGAAAACCTCTCAGCTTGTTTTGGGAAGTTTTTTTGTGCCAGCTTCATTTAGGTTTGTTTCATATTGCACAATTTTGTCATGATTAGAAATCATTAATCCTTAAAAAAAAACTATAGAAAAAATGCATAGAACATTTAACGAAAAACATTTTCTGTGAAGATTTGACCTCAAAAGTGATAAGATTCGACCACGACTGAGACCGAATATTCTCGGAAAAAGTATGAGGGCTGAATCTTCCTGTGGCTGAATCTTCGTGAACCCCTTTTTTCAAACTAAATTGTCCATTACTTTTTAATCTCCATAACTAAGGCAAAACCAATACTATGAAATTTGTATGTCTGAAATTCTATAAATTTACACAAATTATATAGCTAAATGAAGGATGTGGTGTATAGAACCCCAAAAGTATGTGTGCACCTCACGCACTGACACACAGTCGACATCAGACATCAGCGGTTCCTGAAAGTGTGCGATCGGTAGCATATTTGTACCATAACTGATAATAATAAAATAATATTTCATAAGAACAACAAACACAGGAATTCAATCAAGGCTGCATGGTGGTGAATGTCAACGCTGTCCCATTGTCCTTGAAAGGCGGAGTCCTTTACAAATAGTTTTTTTGTCCTGTGGTACTCTGGATACTCCCCATTTTTAGCTCAACTTTGACATAGTCAAATTTGAGGTTATGTCATGGCCCGTCGTCTGTCTGGACGTCTGTCTGGCGTCAACAATTCAATACGGCTCGGGCTGGAGGCTGTATTTATGAACCGATCTTTACAAAACTTCTTGGGTACCTTTATTATCACCGTGGGATGTGGACGAGTGTTTTTGGTTGTGGCCGCCAGCAGCCATTTTGTACTGAAATTAGTGCAATCAGTCTTTTGTACAAAACTTCTGTATGAAAGTTCTGATTTGAATTATAAATTTTTATATGAATGTTTAGTAACATGGAATACATCACATATAATACGGGGTTTTTTCTCGTGCTGAAATCATGCAAATTAGATGAACTTTGATTTATTCAGTGCTACTTATTCACAGTAAGTGCACATGTCAATATGGCTCGGGCTAGGGGCTGTATTTATGAACTGATCTTCACGAAACTTCTTGGGTATCTTTGTTATTACCTTTGGACGAGACTGAGTGTTTTTGGGTGCGATCCAAAATTCAAGATGGCAACCGGCAGCTATTTTGTACAGAAATTAGTGCAATCAGTTTTTTGTACAGAACTTGTGTATGAAAGTTCTGATTTGAATAAAGGTGCAATTTTGAACCGAAATTAGGTACAATCCGTTTTTTGTACAGAACTTCTATATGGCTTGGGCTAGAGGCCGTATTTATGAACCGATCTTTACAAAACTTCTTGGGTACCTTTGGTATCACTGTGAGGCAAGAACGAGTGTTTTTGGGTGGAGTCCGAAATTCAAGATGGCCACCGGCAGCCATTTTGTACAGAAATTAGTGCAATCAGTTTTTTGTACAGAACTTGTGTATGAAAGTTCTGATTTGAATAAATTTTTATATGAATGTTTAGTAACATGGAATACATTACATATAATACAGGTTTTTTTCTCGTGCAGAAATTATGCAAATTAGATGAACATTGATTTATTCAGCACTACTTATACACAGTTAGTGCACATGTCAATACGGCTCGGGCTAGAGGCTGTATTTATGAACCGATCTTCACGAAACTTCAAGGGTATCTTAGTTATCACCTTGGGATGAAAACAAGCCATTTGGGGAGCAGTCTGAAATTCAAGATGGCTGCCAGCTATTTTATACCGAAATTACGTGCAATCAGTTTTTTGTACAGAACTTCTAGGACTACGTTTGCGATCATCATGGGATGGTAACAAGTGCTTTTGGGCTCGGCTGTGTTAATATTTGGTGTTGTTTGAGGAGGGTAAACATTATTGGCACAACCCAGTTTTCTGTTTCCAGTGAGAAAAATAAAACCTCCTCACCCAAAGGAACCTTAGTATGAGCTAAAGATAAAAAATTCAAATACCTATATTTTAAGAAGGACTGGACATATTAATTAGTAGGAATCAACCGTAGAAGGGTTTGAATAAAACAAGCCAAGACAATTGCTAACATGTGGCTTATGATGCACCATACAAGGATCCCCATTGTAGCATTAATCCCATGGAGATTTCTTTTCTAGTTTAACATTTAACTGTCACCCACCTTTACAATACTTTACCTGTACATTTGTTACAGGCTATGGTCAGTATTTATGTACAGACCTTTACAATACTTTACATGTACCTTTGTTATCAGGTCATTACATAGATGAGTGTCATTATTGTGTCACATACTATTCATGTACATGTCTTACACAAGTTGTGCTACAGTGTCATTGACACTTTCAGTTAATAGGAAATCAATTTCGTAATGCCAGAAAGATCCCAAAAATGTCACAATACGGAGTTATGACCCTTAATGCGTTAATTTTTGCCTGTTTTCAGATTGTTTGTACAATAACTTGGAACAAATAGCAGTAAATTTGATTCAGTATTGGTATGTGAGACTTTCGTAATGTCTTATGAGTAAAAAAAAACTGGTATGTTTCGGCTATACTGTGCAGAGTTATGACCCTTAATTTGTTGATTTTTTCCTGTTTTAATGTCGGTAGTATGATAACTTCAAATATCAATGGATTTTGTCAACGTTTGGTATGTGAGACTTTCTTAACAATATCTTGAATGGGTTCGAAAATTGGTACCATTTGACCATACTGAACACTGTTATAGACCTTAATTAGTTAATGTTTTCCTGTTTTGAACTCATTAGCACTGTGACCTGCAAACTTATCAAAGGATTTGGTCAATATTTGGTATGTGAGACTTTCATAATAATGTCTTGAAGGAGTTCGAAAATTGGCACAGTTCAGCTAAATTGAGTGTAGGTATGGCCCTCAATTGGTTAATTTTTGCCTGCTGTCAGCTCATTAGCATGACAACCTGAGCAAATATCTATAGATTTGGTCAATAATTGGTATGTAAGACTGTAGCAATGTCCTAAAGGAGTTCGGAAACTGGTACGGTACTGACATACGTACCCTCAGATAGCTGATTATACCCCCAATTTTTCTTTCAAAAAGTGGGGCATACTGGATTGCACCTATCCGTGAGTCGGTGTGTCTGTCCGTGCATCTGCGCGTTCGTCAGTCCATCCTCACTCAGATGTCGGCCCACACATGTTCGCTATAAAACATGTAAGTTCTTTAAGGAGTTACAGCCGTTTTGCTTTTGAAAATATTTTTTTCTGTGCTTTATGGTCCTTTGAATATACAAAAATAGCATATTTTTTGTCTGTTCGTCTCGTATATCGGGTTTGGATTATCGGATCTCAATCATATTTATTAATTTTCACTTTTCAGACTTATCCCACTTTTTAACTTTGAAAATTTGCTATTTGTCTCGTAAAATACCAATTGTTTGTCTGTTTGCCTCATATTTCAGGTTTGGGTTATCAGATTTCAATAAAATTTGGAATGAAAATTGTTTATGGGAAAGGCGTTCAAATGAGTCACGTCCCTGCAGTAAAACCGAGAAAATTCATTCAAATCACCTCCCCACATGTGGCATTATGTCTTTGTTCTCTTTGATGGTCCAATCATTGTTTCTGGCCTTTACAGTTACTTCTGTGTTGGGGCGGGGGGGGGGGGGGAGGTTAATGTTGCTGCAAAACAAAGACAATAATTTTACATCTCACATGTAGATCATCTGATTGACACAAACTATTTTTAACAGGTGTACCTTGATTTCACAATTTTTGCTGGGTTGGATTTCTCTCCACTGCAAAACAAAGATGATAAACCCCTCGTGTGTATGCCTAGTGTTGAAAATATGTCCATCTTAGCATTTTCAGAGGGGGGTAAGTGGGGTGCATATGCCATGCTTAGCATGCTGTTTTTAATATTACATGACCCGGTAGAGTTACTCTGGTGTTTTGAGTTCTAAAATGGGTTTGTGAACACTTCAAAGATTTTACACAAAAAAACGTTTTGGCCCTCAGATTTGTTGCAGGGTCCATTGGGTGAGAGATTTTGTCTGTCATCTGACACTGCTTTATCCTTGACATTGGTATGTCAGCACCTCTGGTACAATCTCTCGCATTTGAAGTCTATCCATATGTCCGTCCGTATATATGTCCATCTGCACTCTGATGTCTGTTTGCATTATAACTTGAACATTACTTCTCAGATTTCAGTGAAATTTGGGATGAAAGTTGTTTATGGGAAAGGCTTTCAAATGAGTCATGCCCCAGCAGTAAAACAAAGAAAGTACCTGCAAACTGTGTCACTTGTGTCACATTATAGGAACTCCAACGCGCCGTAGGCCCGCAAGGGTCTGCACATACCCAATCAGATAAATGTGTTCCAGAACAGAATTCTCTAATACCCTCAAGCAATATTTTGAATTGGACAGTAAATTTCAGGGAAAAAATCACATGACTTCCGCGTCACAATCACCGATACAATTGCAATCAGCTTATCCCCCTCAAGGAATCTTTGGGCCAATATCAACAATCAAACAAAACGCCAAAATGCGTTCGTTTTCTGTTGCAACCCAACTCGCATCTCAGCTTTGCGTGATATTTACATGTCTACACATCACTCGTATTCTGTCCTTTTAGAGGTTTTTCAATACGCTCAACAAATAATCTTGTTATTTCAGATCGAACTCTCCTGATTTCGTTGTAACTTGTCGTATTCGGCGATTACTTGATGTACCTTCATCAAAATACTGCAGATATAACCGGCAATCTTGTTGATTATATCGGTGCGATTTCATAAAGATATGCATGGACGCATAGCTAGTGAAGTTCAAGAATCAAAACGAAACGCAGTTTTAGAATTATCCCAATTTAAAGGTGTAATAAATAGTAATGAGACGTTTGCTTGAAAATAGGTGATACCTTGCTGATAAGTTGCTCCCGGGTCATTTCGCCCCAATTCCCGTTTGCCTCTCGAGTCGTTTCGCCCCAATCCTCATTTGCCCCAGGTCATTTCACCCCACAGATGGCGGTGGGTGGTTTCTCCCCTAAATTTAATTTTTTTTTTTGTAATGAAATGTAATTGTTTCCTTTAGTACTTTAGTAATTTTTCCCCCAAAGAATTTACCGAATTAAACAAATTTCCATTAAAATTTTCATAATTTTTACAAAATTGAAAAATTGTACTTTATCTGCATTGACCGATTTGGGCAAGATACTGCACCCCCATTGCCCATGTGCGGGCACAGTGGCATTGTGTGCTAAGGTGTATAGTATGTTGATGGTGCACTTGTCTTCAACCATTGCTAACCCTGCTCGTGTGGAGGTAGTATGTTGGGAGCCTGGCATTTGCTCGGTGGTTCTCTCCTGGGACTCCAACTTCCTCCACCCATAAAACTGTCCGACACGAGGTGACCCTAACTGTCAAAAGTGCTGTTAAACCCCAATCAATAAATAAATAAATAAATCCACGTTCCATGTGTTCTATAATATACGGTCATCAGTGAGAATTGCATCCAAACTGTCCTCCAGCAATTCGACCCAAAAGGCTGCTAATTTAAACCAAATCATCCTTTGGCAATTTGATCCAAACCAAACCGCCCCCCAGAAAAGGTTCCCAATAAACACCAAGGTATACCGAGAGATACCGAGGTGAAAAGAAAAAAAAGTATGTAAGGGCTGTTTAAAAAGGTTTAAGTATAACTGCAGATATTTAATTGATTCCTTCGAAGCAATGTACGTGATATTACTGGATTTATTCGAGTAAATGCTAGATATATACATGTAGACCGAGTTGTTACCGAAAACTCCACCTTGGTATATAATAGGTGGCTTGGTTATTAATGGGCTACGTCTGTGCGTGGATGAAACACTTAAGTGGTAACTGGGTATCTTAAAACAGATCACTGTAATACTTGATAAAAATAAACCTCCCATCAGATTTTATCTGGGCCTTGGGCCGGCCATTTTTTTCAGTTCCGGCTGTTCTAAATTTTTTTTTTTTTTTTAATTTTCATTTATTTATTTTTTTTGTTTTGTTTATTGTTTTGCCATTGTTGGCTTTATGTTATTAGGATTTTGTGGCGTACTGTGATAAGTATCGCTCGGCTGTTCACCCAAACCTACAGCTTGTATTTGGTATATGTACAGTACATGGGGAGGGGATTGCAACAAAATCACCTGTGGAGTGGAATTATCACCCAAAGTATAACTTTCAAATTCTGTACATATGGACAAAAAAATCAAGCAATGTTTCAGCCAGTGGAGTCAATGGATCTCCAGGTTTAACCCAGAGGTCCACTGGCTGTCCAGAGCTTAACTTGTGCTTGTTATGCTTTGCAACAAATTTGGAATTATTGTTTGGGTGAAATCTCCACTCTGTGGGTGATTTAGGGGAGACCGGGGCAAGTTGCATCACTTTTTTTTTTAAACCACGTATCTCATGTCACATACTCGGTAGACGTGTGGAGTTAACGTATTTAGTTAGCCACCAATTTTGTTTATCATATGGCTTGTGATGTTTTAAACCAGTTCTTGTGGCCCCCTGAAAACGGGAATAAAAAAGCGGCGAAAAAAAATGTTGCAACTTACCCCTTCCTGGGGTAAGTTGAATCACATACTGGGGTAAATAGCATCGCTGTATAAGATTGTATGGAATGTCTCAAAGGTTAATTTTACGCTAATATTCAATACAACTTGTGTACATACACGTACAAAAGGTAAGTAGCTCAGAAGTTGGGCCAAACATGTGCATGAATCGGATGAAATTTCTGATATTTGTCTGCTCGCAACAATTTATATGTATATATTATATGTAATTGTATATGCAGATGCTTAGGGCTGTAAGGATGCATTTGACATGTAACATGCTTAACCCTTTACCTAACGCTAGTAGCAGACGACACTCGTAAAAACAATCTCGTATAACTAAATATTTTCATTTTTTGCTTCCAAAACATAGTTTGTGAGGGGGTCACAACCTATGTTTTGGAAGCAAAAAATGAAAATATTAAAAAAAATGAATGGCGATTTTCGTGTATAGCGCTGGCCGGTTTTGGCCGTTACGTTAGGTAAAGGGTTAAATGCATTGCAATGTCTCAACAGGGAGTGATACATCGTGACTCTTTCCGTGTTTATTTGGCTCTACACTGTAACACAAGGGCTGATGTATCGTCGTGTGAACAGGAACGCCCTATGTCTAATAGGAGACATAGGACTTTCTGGTTCTCACACGACAATATGGCAAATTAAATTATGTTACAATACCCACATTTCAACCCCTCATATTTGGTTTTATTTGCATCGCTTCGCGCGGAGAGATTCGTGATCCGCATCACATTGTAAAGATCTGCATTGTTACAACCCTAGGCCTACAGAGTCTAGGCGTACACATTAGTTGTTTATGCACATGCTTGAAGGTTGTAAAAGAGTTAAGACCAGATAACTTTGCAATTAATTTTTAATGAAATAAACTTCAGCAAAATTTGCTTTCAAATTTGTTCAGATCTTCTCTTGGAACGTTTAATTCTGAAATAAAACTTGAAAATTAAAACTAGAATGATAATATGACTTGATTAGTGTTGGGATCCTCATTTTAGCTTGAATTAATGGATTAAAAGTTGTTCTCAAGCTTGTTATTTATTTTTTGAGGTTGTTGTGAAATCATCTCGCGATTTCTGTGAGCAACCATGATTCTCTCTATGAAGCAAATCATGGCTGCTCACAGAAGCCACGAGATGGTTTCACATCAATCTCCACACATGCTTAGGCCTATCTCTCATAAGCTCCCGAATCCACTGTATTGGTGTCTTTTGGGGACAATATATTTTATGTGGACAACATGCGTTTTCTATCAGACAAAAGTGGTCTTTCAAGACAGATGGTTCTGTTAAACCACTTGTCTTGGAAGACCACTTTTGTCTTGTAAAAACTGTGGTCTCATAGGTTCCACTGTAGAATTAAAGATCCTCCTCTACGGGAGCTAAAAATGCAGGGAATGTAAAACATGTTTAGTAGGATAAAACTGCATTTAACCACTCGAAACAGTTATGTCAATGTATATTGTAATTGGACAAATCATACTCGAAATAAAATCGATTCGAACAACGCTTTGTTCCTCCAGCACTCATTGGTGCCGGTAATTTCATAACAACATCTTCAAGGGAGATTTTGGCAATATCTTCCTCTTTTGGAAATATGAAATGGAGATTTCCTTGGAATTTCTGTGACGACGGACATTTTTCCATAAATTTCACATTTATATTTCCCTTCTCATTTTGTCGACCCACGTCAAGAATTACCCCAACATACTTCTCTTTTATTTCATCTGAAATTGTATAATCAACTAGTATGTAGCCGCCTTCAGTTAAATCATCCAGCGACAGACTTGTTTCATCACTGTAATCAGACTCCTCTGCCATATCAGATTCTGAATCTGACATGTGCACATCTGATTCAGACATACACATGTCAGATTCAGAATCTGAACTTGTATGATCTTTCTTCAATCTCTTAGCAGGAAGGTGGTTTAGGCCTACGGACATTTTGTTGAATAGTGTGCGTTTTGCTACTGTTTTTTTGCCTTTTAGTGATTTCCGTGATGCCTTTTCTTGTTCGTCAGAAAGAATTTCGTTTCGTATGGGTGTGTCAGTGAGTATTCGTGTACGTCCCTTTTTACGGCCACCCTTCTTGCTAAGTCTTGGTTTAGCCTTGGGGTAAGGCCTTATCTGTTCGGGAGAAACATATGGCAATGCAGTAGCAGCTTTCTCTGGTTGAGGACTATCCATAGTTAGTTGTTTACCATCACCTGGTTCATTAAGGTTTAAATCAGCTATGTGTGTCATATCCTGATTTGAATTACCAGCATATTCTGATGAACCAACATCTGTTGTAACTTCAGTTGCATCTAGAGTTGTCGCATGCTGACTGGAGTTCAAACTTGCATTAACTTCAGTGCCTGGTGCTGTTGTATCAGCTAAGTGTGTCATATCCTGATTTGAAGTACCAGCATATTCTGATGAACCAACATCTGTTGTAACATGAGTGGCATCTAGAGTTGTCGCATGCTGATTGGAGTTCAAACTTGTGTTAACTTCAGTGCCTGGTGGTTTTGTAAGTGTTTGCACATTATCCAGTTGTTGTGAGGCTGTTACTGTATTGCTGTCAATGGTTTCCATTGGCCTATCTGTAACCTGAGATGGTAAGAAATCAGTATCTGTAAATACACTGCGATCAAAAGGATAAATTCCACTCTTTTTGAAAGCTGCAATTATATTAGAAGCGACCATAGCACGTGGGTGACAGTCGCGCACAATTCCAGGAATGTCATAAATTGTCATGACTTTTCCTGGATTATTTTTCATCCACGAATCACAACCTGCATTGTAGAGTTTCTTAAAAGGTCCATACACACAAACATCAAGTGGCTGTAATTTGTGAGATGTATGCGGAGGAAATGACAACATATGAATCCCATTTTCTCTGCATAAATCTACATTGCGTAACGATATGTGGCTGTCATGATTGTCAAGTATCAAAAGTATAGGCTTCTCCTTTGAACAACGTGAAAAGTTTACAAGGTGAGTCAAATAGAAATGAAAATTTTCTTCAGTCATCCAACCAGATCTGTGAGCCCTCCCTACACAACCAACAGGACCATCACGTATGAAATGATCTCTGAAGTTCACCCGCGGGAAAATAAACATTGGGGGGATGCTATTTCCTACAGCATTTATAGTACATAAAAGTGTTACAAGAGTACCGCGTTCTCCAGATGTCAGCAGGCCTACTTGTTTCATGTTTTTGGCAGCAACTACTTTTGATGGATTTTGTACAGTTGTCACGCCCGTTTCATCGCAGTTGTAAATGTCTTGAGGGGAGAAAGCATATCTATCTAAAAGACTACTCAGATTATCATAAAAATTTCCAACATTATGTCTATTGAAACTTGTAGCCCTAGACATGGAGGTAGCTTCGGGTTGTCTGATAGACAAAGTGTTACTGTGTCTTTTTAAAAAGCCTGTAAACCAATCGGCCCCTGTCATCTTATGGTCTTTCCATGTTTGGGGAACAACTTTTTCATTTCTTAAGGCGAAGTCAAATGCCAGTTTTCGAACCTCTTTTGGCGAAAGACCATAGAAAATATCTGAGCAATTTTTAATGTAATTCGATAGGTCAACTTCTTCATTTTCAGTAAACACCATTTTGTGCTTTGAATATCCAACACTAAAATTAACATCTTCACTCCCTCTCGACATCCTCAGTTTCTTGCAGTAACGAGACAATGTGCTGTAATGCATATCATAGTCCTTAGCCACACTTCGACATGAACGACCGCAGTCAAGTACATCACTTGCCGCCCTCTTTATAACATCTTCAGAGGTGACACCCCTCTCGGTCTTTTTCTTGTAAGTGCGCATCTGCAAGTATAAAAGCACAATATGCATTAATTGTGAGAACAACTGTGGTTAACCCTACATCAAACGTAACCAAATTGCACTTCAAAAATTGGTAGAATTAGGCAAATGTGCCCATGAAACCATACAAAGGTGTATATATCATTTGAAATTAACTCAAGGAGCTAGTTCTAATGATATATATGTTTGTATGACTTTCAATGAAGGTGTAAATAGAATGTTTTAACTTTCAGAAATTTGTATCTTTCGTGCATAAGCTATGTAGAGTAAAGCATTAACATGTTGTACCGTGGTATACGATCGATCTATTGGTCAATTGATCGGTTGAGAGAGAGAGAGAGAGAGAGAGAGAGAGAGAGAGAGAGAGAGAGAGAGAGAGCATGCCACGTATATGTTGACTACAGATATTCTTTAGTTACTGCAAAACACGTCACGGCTTCATGTGATGGGGGAATAACTTAGTTCATATATGTGTATCATTCTATATCCAACTTATATTGAAGATTGTAGGTTACTATGTCTAGCAAAGTTAAAAATAATATGCACAATAGTAACAAACTTACTGCACTCTCAAAATGTATTGCAAGGGGTAAGTTGCAACATTGTTTCAATGTACCCCATTCACACTGTTGCAACCTACCCCAGCCCAATGCCTTTCCAAAACAGGCACATTTTTAGTTCAGCTAAGAATATTTATATTTTCTCTGTTATACAGACTTGTTCACCAATCCATGATGTTTCAATAAAATATAAATCACATCAATGATTTTCTCTCTAAGTTGAGCAGTAACAAAATATGTACAATACTGAAAAATTACTCACAGTGTTAAAAATTGTCCTTCATCTATTCTTCAGTTGGGTTGAAAGGAAAATGGCGGCTAACACATCTGTTTCTTGCATCTCTGGGAACTTTATGATCACATGACATTAGTGGCCAATCAGCTTCATTTGTAAGTGAGTAAATGCCTGTGTTGCATCTTACCCCTGTTGCAACTTGCCCCGGTCTCCCCTAGTGAAAATACACTCTGCACCTACTGTATATATAATTTTGAGCCCTTTCGGCTGTGATAACAGCACTAATTTATGGTGATTTGTTGACACTTTTTGTTATGTGTACCCATACCATGTTTGGTACACATAATGCCGGCATCCGGGGTGGCCCTCCGCCGTTCGTCCATCCTTTGTCTGTCCATCTGTCCGTCCATCCGGCGTCCGTATCCATTTCTTTGGCATTCGATAACTTGAAAAATATAGCTTGGATTGTCATGTTACTTTATATTTGTATTCAGGTTACTGATGTGCCGAGCTGTGTAATTTTTGGTGTGAATCTGATAATTTGATCCTGAGATATTAACCCTTTATTATCCTTCAAATTGAGAATTCTTCCAATCCCTTTGGCATGAGATAACTCAAAAAATATCAATCCAATTGTCATGTTACTTTATATATATCTTCAGGTTACTGATGTGCCGCGCTGCATAGTTTTTGGTGTAAATCTGATAATTTGATCCTGCGATATTAACCCTTTATCCCTCAAATTGAAAATTCCTCCAAAAATTGGTCCTGAGATAATAACAGCTTTCTCCTAGTTGCGCGTATGGGTACACATCTGACGAATTAATCGGCCTATTTTTTTCAAGGTTTTCACCTTCTTTATGTGACCAGTTTTGTTTTTTTACAATTGCCGCCGTTTTAAAGAATTGTAGAAAAATAAGTCAGTATCCTTTTAATCGTCGGTCCCATTGGTCAGCCACGAGTGCTGACCATGTCTCTAGCCTGACGGCAATTTGTATTTTATCGTTGCTGACTGAAAAATTACCACTTCCAAAAAATACTGCTTCCCATGTCGTGAAATTGGTCCATAACGATTTTTCTGTCATAACAAAGAAGACAATTGCCGACAGCCACAAAGAAAACTAATTAAGAAGTCACTAAGTGATTAACAATTCACACTGTTGCTTACTGAGGTGGAGTCGCATTAAATACCATTACCAAGCTTCCTATTAAATACCAAAGGGAAGATTTTTCAGGGCACTCTATTCAGCACCCATAATTCTCAAATATGGCAATAAAATCATGCACATACTGCTTAAATCTATTTACATAATCAGAATACACCACCAGAGGTGCAGTGGCTCAGTAGGTAGAGGTGCAGGTTGCAAGCCAAGAGGTCCTCGGTTCGAATCCCAGCTACAGCAACAGCTTTGTGTCCTTGGACAAGACAGTTCACCCCCATTGCCCATGTGGGTGAAAGGTATGCTGTGTACTAAGGCATACTGCATGTTTTTGGTGCACCTGTCATCAAACAGGGCTTGTGTAGAATGTTGGGGAGCTGACAGTTCCTTGCCATTGCTCGGTGGTTCTCTCCGGGTACTCTAGCTTCCTCCACCCGTAAAACTGTTGTGATCATGATTAGCTGTTGTGCAGACATATGTGACATTATACACCAATACAGAAAAAGAACACACATCCCCATACCCATTTCACTCCTGTTTGCCTCGGTGTTTAGTATGCCCGCCAGAAAAGGAGTGATTTCTTTTTCTAAAATAGCAAAACAAGAAACAGTAATTTTTAACAGGTAGTAACAAAATAATTTTCATGAAGCGCACAATTTTATGTTAGTTAATAGCTGAAAAAACGCAGGGTGTTATTTGCAAGTCTTATTTTATTACTGGTACCAGGTAGTGGTAATGAAAATTGTTGTTTGTCATCAATACTTGATCAAGTTTTTGACAAAGCGCATTATACTATTTCAGTGTTAGCCACTGGACATAAGCACACAATTTGATGTTAGTTTACCATGATACAGGTGTTTATTCAGGATATCAAAGTTAGGGGAAAGAGTAATATCTAGTGGGGGTGGGGCCGGAGCATGAAGAATATGACAAGACAAAACAACACATTACCTTGACTCTGTGTCCATTTGTATCCATAAAATATAAATTGCAAACACAAATATCTAGATATTAAAATGTCTTGTCAGATGTTCATTATATTGGTTAACAGGGAGGGGGGGGGGGGGGGCATGAATGAAATTGGGAAGGGCATGTGCCCCCTATCCAGCCCCCGAGCCTACAGTGCAGCCGCCGTGGACTGGTCACTTTCCACGGGTGGGCAATATTTTCGCGGATGCAATGATATTAGATTTCCAACACTGTTTACAGCAATAATCATCAAAAATTTAATTAATGAAGCAGAGGGTACAATCTATTACCTGGAAAAAGCATGCAGGGACATCACTGCCCATGCATGGATGCATGGATGATGACCAGTCCACGGCAACTGTACTGTATGTCTGTGCCACTGCTATGCGCAGGGACTAATCTTAATCGGTGGGTGTGTTTACAAATATTAATATTTTTTAACATCTGATAACAAAGTAATATAAGTTTATGAACAACCACACAATTGACTTTTAATTACTCTTAATTCCTATTAAACAAACATGAATATTTATTAATTTTGTGTAATTTTTACTCTGTGTATGAAGCTTATTTGGGCCTGTATATTTGTTATAATTACCCTTCCACTGGGGAGAACTTCTTGAAATCAGTCTACATTGGATTGTGTGGTATTCCTTTGTGTAAAACAATGTATTCATTGTAATAATCTTCATGTATAAGGCTCCACAAAGTAGATCTGTTTCTCGTGCCATTTTTTTGTAAAATTGCATGCAGGCGGATGATATTTCATTTTATTTTTTATTTTTGTAATTATTTCTTTGCCATTAAAAGTTCATGTTCTTGATTTGTTTTAGGCCTCATAATCTACAGAAGAGCATGGGTGGTGGTGTATTCCATCTCTTGAGTGCAAGAAGGCTTTGCAATGCTATAGCACAAGCCTTGTTGCACTCCAGAGACAAATTTATCAATTTTAATAACATGGGTAAAATATCGGTCATGAACCATTTAATTTTTTTTATTTTTTTTAGCTCACCACGACAAAGTCAAGCTGGGCTTATCTAATCACTCTCCGTCCATTGTCCATCCGTCTGTCGTCAATCAACACCATGTTTTGGTCTTCTCGCCCAAAACCACTGGGCCAATTCAAGTGAATGTTTGTGTGAGTTATGGTTCCAAAGGGGCATTGCATGTTTGTTTACCTCAACATGCCCAGCCCCATAGGGAGGGGGGTGGGGGTAAATGCTCCCAAAATATTTTTAAAATCTCATGAACCAGTGGGTACAGTGACTTGATATTTGTTATGGAGCTTCCTTTTGAGGTGTAAAATCAAGTTTGTTCAAACGTAGTTCGTGAAGGAGTATTTGGCTTTGTAATGAGAGGGGTTAGATTTTTTGGTACCACCCAAAATTTCTATTTTCTGAACCGATGGTCCGATTTGAACAAAATTCAGTATGTGGTATTATTGGGTCATAAGTACTTGACTCATGCAAAAAAAGCCCCAAAACCTGCATCCCCACGGGAACCCCAGAAGCTAAAAATAGAAATATTTTCAAACGCCCATGTTTCCCAAACCACTTGGAACAGAGAACTGTTATAAGGTATGAAGCATCCTTAGGACCAGTAGAATTGAATGGTAAAATAAAACTGCCATCTGTTTTGTTAGGGGAGTTTTGCAGAGGGCATCAAAATAATGTTGACTCAGCATATTTGCAAACATTTTAGAAAATCTTTTCTCCAGAACCAATGTTGAGAATCTTTTGATATTTGGTATACAGCATCCAGCATAGAGGGGTCAGATACAAGTTTGTTAAAATGAAGCCCATTGGTTCATATTTGGAATCAATGCAGGAGCCCAATTTTTTTAACTTAGGGCAATATGGGGAATTTTCTTTAAAAATCTTCTTCAGAACCACCAGTCAGAATCTTTTAATGTTTGGTATACATTATTGTTATGGGGGTCAGATTCAAGATTGTTCAAACCAAGTCCCAAAGTTAATATTTGGGCTTCCTTTGGAAGCCCAAATTTTAAATTAGGGCAATATGAGGAAGTTTCTTTAAAAATCTTCTCCTTCAGATCCACCAGTCAGAATGAATTCATATTTGGTATACAACATCTCTAGGGGGGTGAGATTCAGGTTTGTTCAAATCGGGTTTGTAGGTTAAAATTTGGGCTCGCTATGGTAGCCCATATTTTAACTTAGTGCAAAATGAGGAAATGTCTTTAAAAAGTTTCTTCTTCAGATCCACCAGTCAGAATGCTTTCACATTTGGAAAACAACATCTCGAAGGAGATCAGATTCAACATTGTTCAAATCGAGTGCCTAGGTTAATATTTGGACTCCCTATTGGAGACGGAATTGGCCATGTAGCTGAAGAATTAGAAATTTTTTATTCAGAACCCTCTAGAGGTGTGTAACTAAGAGTAATCTACATAGGTTGTATCAATGGGCTTCAGAGGGGATCTCCACATTTTACATTATGATCAATTGAAGAAAAGGCATGATGCTTGGACTGTTTTTGTCACTCCTGAGGGGCTCAAGGATTGACAGTGTATCCTATGGAGATGGATTCCTTAATGTAGATTCATTCTTGGACTCTGTTTATATCGTGTGCTGTTAAAGGCGAGGGCTTCGGGCCCCGTGGGGCCTCTTGTTTGTTTATTTATTCGGTTTTTACAACACTTTCGACAGCCAGCAGCTACAAGTTTCTTCTCTCCTTGAACCAAGTCTCTCACCCAACTGCATCACTCATGGTCCACTAAGTTTTTAGCTCACCTGACCTTCAGTCGGAGTGAGCGACAGTACGTGGAGATGGATTGTAACTAAATCACCCGCGGAGTGAAGTTATCACCCAAACTATAACTTTCAAATTTTGAATATGTGGACTAAAAACACAAGCAAATGTTTCAACCAATGGACTTCCGGGTTTAACCCGGAAGTCCATTGGTTGAAACTTTGCCTGTGCTTGTTATGTTCTGCAACACATTTGCAATTATTTCTTGGGTGGAATCTCCACTCTGCAGGTGATCTAGTGATAATACACCCTCCACGTACTGTATAGTGATAACTCGCTGTTGGTTGTCCGTGAACATAGTGTTTGCGTCTTCTTCTCCCAAACTGCTGAACCGATTTTAGTGACATTTGAGATACTTGTTTGTTATGACATCGCATTTTGATTTTGTTCAGATCAAGTTGCCC
Source organism: Pictodentalium vernedei (assembly GCA_031216915.1). Lineage (NCBI taxonomy): Eukaryota > Metazoa > Mollusca > Scaphopoda > Dentaliida > Dentaliidae > Pictodentalium > Pictodentalium vernedei. Next base: position 358,784,300 of record CM062297.1, read on the forward strand.
TGCCCCTCAGTAGGGTCATGCCCAAAAATTATGCCTAAATGTTCTCATGAACCAGGAGTAGCGGAGACTTGATATTTGGTGTGCAGCTTCCTTTTGTGGTGAAGACTCAGATTTTTAAAAGAGAAGCTTGTGGAGCTATATTTGCCTTCGTTATGGGAGGGGCAAGAATTTTCGCCCCGCCCAAAATTTTTATTTTTTAAACCAAGAGGCTGATTTGAACTAAATTTAATATGTGAGCTTATTGGGTCATAAGTACTTAATTTATGCCCCCAAATATTTTCCCGTCACCCCATGGGAACCGCAGGAGCTAAAAATATAACAAAATTTAAAACGCCCATATCTCCAAAACAACACGGCACTGAGAATTCTTATTTGATGTGAAGCTTCCATGGGACCAACAGAATGGAATGGTCCAAACAAACTGCTGTCGGGTCTGTCATGGGGTACTTTTTCGGGACTTTGAAAAAATGCTTAGTCAGCATTTTTAAACACAGTGGGTAATGGGGTAAGCATTTAAGACTCATCTTCACCCAATCCGCTGCTCCAAAAGCTTTCAAATTTCACATATACCATCTTTGGAAAATTTTTTCACAGGTTTATTGAAATCAAATCCCTTGGTCCATATTTGGGCTCTCTAGGGGAGTACAAATGTTGAAACTAGTGCAGTATGAGGAATATTCTTTAAAAATCTTCTTCAGACCCACCAAACAGAATCTTTTGATATTTGGTATGCAGCATCATTAGACGGATGAGATTTAAGTTTGTTCAAGCCAAGTCCATATTTGGGCTTACCAGGTTTTCGCAAATTGCGGGAACAATCGTCGTTTCGTTTCAATGTTGTTTGTCTCAAAAACATAGCTTATGACCCCCCCCCCCCCCCCCCGCCCCCATTGGAACAAGCTCTCGCAAATGCTTGTTAAGAAGATCCATTTACCGTTCCCGCAAAAATATAAGTATTTTTTCATCACATAAAATTTAATAAAATTAGATTAATTTTAGAGCTGAAACGATTAAAGGGTTTTTGTGATTGATTAATCGCATGGATTAACCTTGGTTAACCTATTAATCACTTGCCCTAATAGGTCGCTGAATAATTGCCGTACCATTGATGATCTATATAATTAAAACTTTACCCAGTCAGCATAATAGAAAAAACTGGCCAGGGCCATATACAAAAATGTCCATTCAAATTTTATTAGTTCATCTGTCTGCAAGTCAGTGTGAGGTATTGGCATCACTTGGCGTCCACCGTCCATCGTCTGTCGTCTGTTAACTTTTGCAAATCTGGCGTCTTCTCCACAGCCATTCAGCCAAATTCAAACGTAAATCATTCCTGGGATATACCCTTTCTATTTTGTTCAAATGGAGGGGCTGCCTTCTTCGGGCTCTGGACAATGATGCTAAAGCCTAAAAATCTTTAAAAAATCTTCTTCTCATGAACCACCAGAGAGATTGCCTTGATATATGGTATGTAACATTCTTTGGTGTTGAAGATTACAGTTTGTTCAAGAAAAGTTGGTAGATCCATATTTGGGCTCTCTGTGGGCACATATCCATTTTGGGCTTTGCCTAAAATTTCTGTTTCAAGAACCGATGGGCCGAGTTGAACCAAATTTGGCATGTAGGATAAGTGGGTCCAAAGTACATGATTGATGCCCGAATTTTTTTTTGTTGCCCCATGGGTACCCCAGGGGCTAAAAATAGAAAAAAATTCAAATTGCCATGTTTTGCAAACTACACCGAACAGAGAACTGTTATTTGGTATGAAGCATCCTTTTGACCGGTAGAATGCATTAGAAGAAATATGACCATCGGTTGTGTTAGGGTGTTCTGTAGGGGCGTTAGAAAAAATACTGAGTCAGCATATTTGTAAAAATTGAAAAAAAAAAAAAATCTTCAGAACCGCTGATCAGAATCTTTCGATATTTGGTATACATATATGATGGTCAAATACAAGTGTGTTCAAATCGACTCCCTCGGTTCAAATGTGGGCTCAACAGAGGAGCCAAATAATTAACTTAGGGCACTATAGGGAATAAGATTTAAAAATCTTCTTCTTCATAACATACAGTCAGATTATTTTGATACTTGGTATACAGCATCTCTACAGGGGTCAGATTGAAGTTTGTTCAAATTGAGTCCCTGGGTTAATATTAACTTGGTGCAATATGGGGAATACTCTTTAAAAATCTACTTCTTCAGATCCACGAGTCAGATTCTTTTGATAAATGGTATGCAGCATCTTTAGGGGGGTTAGATTCAAGTTTGTTCAAATGGGATCCCTGGATGAATATTTGGGCTCTTTATTGGAGCCCACATTTTAACTTAGTGCAATATTCTTTTTCATACCTGCTATTGAGAATCCTTTCATATTTGGTATGTGCCATCTCTAAAGGTGTAAGATTAGAATTTGTTCAAATCGAGTCCTTGAGTTAATATTTGGGCTTCCGGTGAGTGCCTGAATATTAACTTTGTGCAAGATGGGTAATAATCTTTAAAAATCTTCTTCGGATTCACAAGTCAGATTCTATTGATATTTGGTATGCAGCATCTCTAGGGGGGTTAGATTCAAGTTTGTTCAAATGGGATCCCTGGATGAATATTTGGGCTCTTTACTGGAGCCCAAATTTTAACTTAGTGCAATATGAGAAAATGTCTTTAAAAATCTTCTTTTTCAGACCCACTAGTGAGAACCCTTTCACATTTCGTGTGTGACATCTCTAGAGGTGCAAGGTTCAAATTTGTTCAAATCGAGTTCCTGGGTTAATATTTGGGTTCCCCAAGGGAGCCCAAATATTTATTTAGTGCAGTATGGGGAATTATCGATTAATATCATCTCCTTCAGATCCATCAGTCAGATTCTTTTCATTTTTGGTGTACAACACCTCTGGGAGGGTTAGATTAAAGGTTGTTCAAATCAGGTCCCTGGCTTAATATTTGGGCTTTTTATTGAAGCCCAAATTTTAACTTAGAGCACTGTGAGAAAAATTCTTGAAAATTCTTCTTCTTCAGATCCACCAGTGAGAATCCTTTCATATTTGGTATGTAACATCTCTAGGGGTGTTAGGGGTGTCAAATTCAAGTTTGTTCAAATCGATTTGCTTGTTTTTTTTTTTGTTTTTTTTTTAAATTGGGGGGGGGGGGGGCGCTAGAGAGAACACAATAGTTTAAAACAAAGCAAAAATTTATTTCGGTTGTTATTTTTTAATACTTCACAGAACAGAGTTTGCTAGGAAGCTTTCCTAGGACCAGCAGAAATGAATGGCCAAAAAGTTGCCTTCGGTTCTGTCGTAGCAAATCAAAAAATTGCTCTTGCTGCTGATCACATGCTGATACACTCATCTGTTTGGACAGTTTGAGATAGGTGTGCATTTTAGGCTCACTTGAGCCTCTGCTTTTTTGTCTCAAAACATAGCTTATGACCCCTCATTGGAATGAGCTCATTGAGCTTGTTCCAACGGGGGGAGGGGGGAGGGTGTCATAAGCTATGTTTTTGAAACAACCATTGAAAATCTTTAGTAATTCAAGAATTTCTTGTACAAGTATCGTCTGCTACCTGGTGAAGGGTTGAGAATGACCATTTACAGCTACTGATACAGTATAATGATCATACAAGTGAACAAGTATGTCAGCACGTAACTGGCATGCGTTACTCCTGTCTCATATTATTGACGTGAGCCAGTGTGACAATGTTTGCCTGTTTTGGAGCAATTTTATTCCTTAGTTAACCCATATAATACCATACTTCAAAAGTAATGGTTAACCGATCAATTACTTTTTTTATCGATCAAGACGTTGGTTGATCATCGGTTAGTCGATTAATCTGTTAACCGTATCAGCTCTAATTAATTTCTATAAACATGATTACTGCATGATTACTGCAATAGCCTTTGATGTGGTGGCTGAACAATCTAACAATCTATGTATTTGAAGATAAATAAGCATAATTCGTGTGATTAAGACACATGTTGGAAATGGGTCCAGCAAAAAATAAATGGGTCCCGCAAAAAAATATATTTGACAAACCCTGGCTCACTGTGGGAGCCTGAATTATAACTTAGTTCAATGTGGGAGCCTGAATTATAACTTAGTTCAAAATGAGGAGTTTTCTTTAAAAAACTTCTTCAGATCCAGCAATCGGAATGTTTTGATATTTGGTATGCAGCATCCTTGGGGGTGGGGGGTGGGCGCGGGGGGGGGGGGAGATTCAAGTTTGTTTACGCCAAGTCCCTGGATTCATATTGGGCACACTGTGGGAGCCTGAATTATAACTTAGTGCAAAATGAGGAATTTTCTTTAAAACTCTTCTTCAGATCCAGCAGTCGATATGTTTTGATATTTGGTACCATTTGCAGTATCCTTAGGGGGTGAGATTCAAGTTTATTCAAGCCAAGTCCCTGGGTTCATATTTGGGCTTCCTGTGGGAATATTCTTCAAAAATATTCTTCACATCCACCAGTCAGAATGTTTTGATATTTGATATTCAGTATCCTTAGGGAGGTGAGATATAAGTTTGTTAAAGCAATGTCCCTGGGTTCATATTTGGGCTTCCTGTGGGAGCCCGAATTGTACCAAACTTTCTAAATTCCAAATTGAGAGGCCGATTTGAAGCAAATTTGATATGATGGGCTTATTGGGTCATAAGTTCCTAATTTATGCAAAAAAATGTTCCCGTTGCCCTATGGGAACTGCAGGATCTAAATACAGAAAAAATTTAAAACACCCATATCTTCACAACTACATGGCACTGAGAATTTTTATTTTGTGTGAAGCTTCCTTCTGATCAGTAGAAAGGAATGGTTCACAAAAAATTGCCATCAGTTTTATCACAGGGTAGTTTTCCAGGACTTTGAACAAATGCTGAGTCATCATTTTTTAACACTGTGGGTAATGGGAAAAACATAAAAGAATCTTCTTCTCCCATACCACTGCTCCACAGGCTTTCATATTTCGCATATAACATCTTTGGAAGATTCATTCACATGTTTGTTGAAATCAAATCCCTGGGTCCATATTTGGGCTCTCTATGATTAGATTAGTGCAATGTGGGGAATATTTTTTAAAAATCTTCTTCTTCTGATCCACCCTTCAGAATCTTTTGATATTTGGGATGCAGCATTCTTAGAGTGGTGAGATTCAAGTAAGTATTCAAGTTTGTTCAAGCCAAGTCCCTGGGGTTCATATTTGGGCTGAATTATAACTTAGTTCAGTATGAGGAATATTCTTTAAAAATCTTTTCTTTTGAGGTCCACCGGTCAGAATCTTTTGTTTAAGCTTTTCTTATGTGGGGCAGATGCAACTTGTTGAAATAAATTCCATGGGTTGATATTTAGGCTACCATGTCAGGTGAATGCCCTCAGCCCCCCCCCCCCCCCCCTGGGGCCTCTTATTTTCTGTTTGACAACATTGCCCTGGCTCTTCTCTCTATATGTTTCATTGTAAGTTAGTCACTACTTTTCAAGCCGAGAGGTCCTCGGTTCGAATCCCACCTGCGGCAACCGCGTTGTGTCCTTGGGCAAGACACTTCACTCCCATTGCCCACGTGGGGGCACGGTGACGCTGTGTACTAAGGCTACTGCACGTCGATGGTGCACCTGTCTTCAACCAATGCTAACCCTGCTTGTGTGGAGTTGGTATGTTGGGGAGCTGACAGTTGCTCGCCGTTGCTCGGTGGTTCTCTCGGTGCTACACTGTGGCGTATAAGAAGTCTTGACGGGATGGGATCTAAGGCACATTGTTTTGATGGTGAATTTTTAATAAAGGTGATTAGATCCTCTGCGGCAATCAGTTTGAAAGAGCTAAACTGAGATCGACATCTCATTACAGATACGCCAGTTTCAGCGGTGGCATTACATACAGGTACGGTGTCCCCACAGCTTGTGAGTTCAGACCGTATGACTTCTATTTTATTGATGAAGAACGTCGAAAATTTCTCAGCGAGTTCTTCCTTCGATGTATGTTCCGGGAGAGTCGCACTTGCCTTGTGGTGTAACAATTTATCTATAACACTAAATAGGACGTTTGGTCTTCCAATGTTATCGGACACGACATTAGAAAAATATTTTTTCTTTGCCTGAGTGACTTGGTCGTTTACGAGTTTTCTCTGAGCTACATATAGTTCCCTGTGGATGTGGAGTTTTGACGAACGCCATTGCAGTTCTAAACGTCTGCGATGCCGCTTCGCGTTCCTGATTGCATCATTGAACCACGGACATGAGTTAGGCTTAGAGAAGGTTTTACATTTTAGTGGAGCAAATTTATCGATAAGATTTTGTAACAGGTTGTTGAAACAATCAACAACTTCGTCGTCAGTGTCAATAGCTGTGAGATCAGGTGCTGACGACACAAAGGCTTCGGAGAATTTGTTGAGATCAATAGTTCGGAATTTTCTGTAACAGATCTTTCTTTTGGCATGGGTTGAGCGTTTTAGCTTAATGGTAAACTGCACCGTGAAATGATCGGGGAGAGCCACGTCAATCACATCAAAACTTTACAGAATGTCTTCATCGCTTTGTCGCGTGATAACTAAGTCAAGGGTGTGACCAGCTTTATGCGTAGGGCCACATACGTGTTGCGTCAGGTCCAGTGACCGAATCAGGTCGAGGAATCGTCTCGCACAGGGGTCGTTCGTGTTCTCGTAGTGGACATTGAAATCCCCCGCTATTATGAAAGGTGCCGGTGCGGCAAGTAAGCATCCAACGAATTCTGTAAATTCCGACAAGAATGTACCAAAGGAGAGTTTGTTTTTAACACTGGGTGGGGGTCTGTAAACAATTATGATTCGTAATGAAAGGGGCCCAGTTGTTAGTATGTCCATCATTGACTCGAAAGATTGGAATTTATATCCCGAGTCTGTTTTTGTATTCACATCCCTGTCAAAAAGCATCCCAACTCCGCCACCCCGAGATGATCGAGGTGTGTGAAGGAAAGTTTTGTCATTATGCTGTAATTCACCAACAGTAAGGGTGTCATTAGAAGAGACCCGTGTCTCGGTGATGAGGCCCAAGTTAATTTTGTTGTCATCCATAATACCTCGGATGTCAGATGTTTTGTTTACAATAGACCTGGGATTGATAAGGCATGCCGTGATGTCCATATCGCTAGTCACAGTTCGAGGTATTGAAACTAGGTTGGCAACGTTTAATGTTTTGGAAACGACTCTCTTAACACGCCTGGCACCACCCCTTCTATTTCGCCGACTCCGTGGAATCCTAAGTAATTTTAGTCGATCGTACAGTGAGGAAGTCAATGATGCTGATCTGTTTGTGGCTGAGATCACATTCAATGCCTTCGATGTATCTGGTTGATAAACAATAGCTGGCCGTTTCGACTCGGTGATCAAGCGTGACTGGAGACTCAATTGACTGTTTTGAAAAATCAATAAATTATCTGACCCGTTCAAAGCTGACCGATGGTGATTGTTAGTCACAGAGTACATGAAGAGATAAGATAGAATTAAAAATGTCATTAAAACACAAAATCCGTGATGAAATATTATAAAGTAAGTCCTGCTATGGAAGGATGACATCCTTAGAAACGTACAGTATCAGAGTAAGAATTATCACTATTGAAGAACATAGTTAATTAACTGGAAAAACACAGAGCACAAAACAATGCTGCCTGCACACAGGCGCAAAAAATACATCTGGCTTCTGAATGTTTTTAATCACATTCAGAAGCCAGAATGTGATTAAAAAACAACGGGAAATTCAAAATGTGTCAACATCAATTTATTTATAAATTAATATAGTTTTTATGTGTACCCATACCATATATGGTACACATAATGCCGGCATTCGGGGTGGCCCTCCGTCGTTTGTCCACCCTTTGTTTGTCCGTCCGTCCGGCGTCCGTATCCATTTCTTTGACATTCGATAACTTGAACACTATTGCTTAGATTGTCATGATACTTTATATTTGCGTTCAGGTTACTAATGCGCCGAGCTGTATAGCTTTTGGTGTAAATCTGATTATTCAATACTGAGATATTAACCCTTTACCCATCCAATTAAGCATTATTCCAATCCGTTTCTTGGGCATGTGATAACTAAAAATATATCAGTCCTATTGTCATGTTATTGATAGATATGTTCAGGTAACTGATGTGCCGAGCTGTATAGTTTTTGATGTAAATCTGACGATTCGATCCTAAGATACTAACCTTTCATCCATCAAATTAAGCATTACTCCAATGCATTTCTTTGGCATGTGGTGACCTAAAAATATTGATTAGGTTGCCTTGTTACTTCATATGTGTGGGCAGGTTTTCGATATGCCGAGCTGTATAGATTTTGGTGTAAATCTGTAGTTTGATCCTGAGATTTTAACCCTTTATCCATCAAATTGTGCATTTTAACTCAAAGAATATCAATCTGATTGTCTTGTTACTTCACATAGATGTTCAGGTTACTGATTTGCCGAGCTGTATAGTTTTTTATATAAATCTGATTATTTGATCCCGAGGTATTAACCCTTGATCCACTTAATTAATAAAACAAAATTCAATCTATTTCTTTGACATGCAATACCTCAAATAATATTAATCAGATTGTATTGTTACTTTAAGTTTCTGTTTAGGTTACTGATGTGCTGAGCTGTATAGTTTTGGGTGTAAATCTGTTATTTTGATCCTCTGATATCAACCCTTTATCCATCAAATTAAGGAATTAATCCAATCAGTTTCTTTGGAATGCGATAACTCAAAAATATTGATCAAAGTTATTATGTGTACCCATACCATGTATGGTACATATAATGTCGGGGTGGCCTTCCGTCGTTCGTCCATCCTTTGTCTGTCCGTCCGACGTCAGTATCCATTTCTTTGGCATTCGATAACTTGAAAAATATTGCTTGGATTGTCATGTTACTTTACATTTGTGTTCAGGTTACTGATGTGCCGAGCTGTATAGTTTTTGGTGTAAATCTGATAATTTGAACCTGAGATATTAACCCTTTATATTTTATTATCCTTCAAATTGAGAATTCTTCCAATCCCTTTGGCATGAGATAACTCAAAAAATATCAATCCAGTTGTCATGTTACTTTATATATATCTTCAGGTTACTGATGTGCCGCGCTGTATAGTTTTTGGTGTAAATCTGACAAGTCGATCCTGAGATATTAACCCTTTATCCCTCAAATTGAAAATTCCTCCAAAAATAGGTCCTGAGATAATAACAGCTTTCTACTAGTTGCGCGTATGGGTACACATCTGACGATTTAATCGGCCAATTTTTTTATTGAAAAATGCATACTGCGGGTGGGGGCACATCCAGGGCTATATTTTACCCCATCACTAGGTAAAAGAATATTTGACATCATTTGTTGAGATAAAGTGGCACTTTCTATTGATATTGGTGAATTATATAGCCTCAGCCAGGGCTTATAAGAATCTGAGAATCAATTCACATAGAGATCCGTACAACAAAACCAGTGAGAAACCATGTAGCTTCTCGTAACACTGCTGCTAGGATTCACGTGAAAATAACTGAGTCAGTTTAACTCTTTACCTAACATAAAGGCAGCAAGTTAACCAATACACCACTAACATGACCTGAAATGTTGCGACACTGGCAATAAAATTTGTACAAATATGACTGTCATTGGAGCCTGCTTTCATCAGCCGGTTCCAGTAACATCCATAAATATTATGCTTCATGAATATTGTTTATTTTTAGCTCACCTGACTGTAAGTCAGGGGGCGCTTAGGTGTTGACTTTCTGTCTGTCGACCATCCATCCATCTGTCCGGCGTGAACTTTACATTATCAACTTCTCCTCAAAAACAACTGGGGCGAATTGAACCAAATTTGATATTCATGTTCCTTATCATATATAAATTCCGGTTTGTTCAAAAAAAGTTGCCACACCCACAGGGGGCCCCAAAAGGGGCATTTCTCTGATACCACCCATAAATTGTTTTCCAAAATTAAAAAAAGTCTTCTCCAGAACCATATATAAGAATCTTTTGATACTTGTTATAGAGCATCTCTAGGGGAGAGGAGTGGGGGGGGGGGGGGGGGCAGCCTCAAGTTTGTTCAAATCGAGCCCCTGAGTTAATACTTGAGATCCTTATGGGCACCCACACATCAACAGTGCAATATGAGAAAATTTTCTTTGAAAATCTCCTTCAGATCCACCAGTCGGAATGCTTTCATATTTGGAATACAACATTTCTAGTAGGGAAGGGGGTTAGATTGAATTTTGTTTGAATCGGGTCTCTGGGTTAATATTTGGTCTATCTATTGCAGCCCAAAGTTTAATTTAGTGCAGTATGAGGAAATTTCTTTAAAAAATCAATTTCTTCAGATCCACTAATCAGAATCCTTTCATGTTTGATATACAGCATCTCAAAGGGGGGTCAGTTTGATGTTTGTTCAAGCCAAGTCGATGGGTTAATATTTGGGCTCGTTATGGGAGCTCAAATTAACTCAGCGCAATATGAGAAAATTTGGGCGGATTTTGGCGTGAACAACTTGAAGATGAAGTCGTAAAATTTTTGCAGCTCTCGTTTTGAAGTCGGTTTTGTTTGTTTTTTTTTTTTTGCTCGCCTACTGTTTAAAAATGTGTTTCCATCGATAGTTAAAAATACGGGACTATTTGTTTTCTGATTCCTATGGAGTAAATTTGGAATTTGGATGATTTCAAGTGGACTTTTCAAAAAAAGTGGATTGATGTCACCTCTTTTCGTGGTAATCACCGTTGACGTCAGTTTGTAAGTCCAGTTCAGAAACGTTTTCTAATTCAATTTTATCGAGCTTTATTGTCGTTGTGGATGCTATAGTTTATGTATTGATTGGATTAAAAAAAATTGAGTCATGCCACAAGCCAGTCAGTCAAAAAAATCAACAAATGTTGATGAAGATAAAGATGTGAGACCAAAACAACCGAAACGGAAAAAGGGTGATTCGGAACTTGATGAGTCAATAAACTGTTTAAATTCCTCTATTGGTGAAATGGAAACGAAACTCTCACAAATTAACAAAACTTTGAAAAAAATTCCTGACGAGAACTTGATTCGAAATATCGTGAATGAAGCAGTTGATGCAAAATTTACACTCCTACAAAACGATATTCAAAAAATGATTTCATCAAAATTTTCGAAAGTGGAAGACGAAATGAGGGGATTACAAATCGAAAATGAGACTTTAAATGACGAGCTAAAAAATGTTGTAAAACAGAACGAAATTTTGATGGAGAAATTAACCGAAACGGAAAATACAGCAAGACATTCGCTCACACTTGCAAATCACTCGGAGCAGTACTCACGTAAAAACAATTTGAGAATACATGGGTTAAAAGAAGGAGCTGAAGGAGCAGACGAGAACCTTGATTCAATGCTGTGTGAAATCATTAACACACGCAATGCCGCTATTAAGTTGAAAAAACAAGATATTTTGGCTATTCGTAGATTGACTTCAAACATAAAAGATGCCCCAAGGCCATTAATTGTTAAATTTCAACGAAGTGAAGTTCGAAACAGAATATTTTTCAACAGAAAATCTATCTCAAACGCAACAGTTTCACAAGGGGATAAAATAAAAATTTCGGATGATGTGACTTCTTTAAACCAAAGCCTCATGAATAAACTGTATCGACACGATCTTGTGGATTTTACGTACCACCGGAACGGTTATATTTGGGCCAAATTAAATAAACAGCTGCGCCATGAGCACATGATACGCCCGTTATTAATTACAAGAGGGAAGCACACAATATGAGTATACATGTGTACTTGTCAGGTTACATAAACTTGCCACCAGAAAATCATGAAAATTGCTCAAAGTCCGTGGAAAATTGCCTATATTTTGACGAATAAAGTCTCATAACTCTGGAATGACACATCGGACAGCGACACAAATAGAAAGGGAGATTCGATTTCTTCTATCAACATATACTTGCCACCAAAAAATAATGAAAATTGCTCAAAGCATTTTCAAGTTATTGTCCAACATGTGGAAAATTGCCTATATTTGGACGAATAAAGTCCCATCACTCTGGAATGACAAATCGGACAGGAACACAAATCGAAAGGGAGCTTCCTTCTATCAACATATACTTTCCACCAAAAAATCACAAGAATTGCTCGAAGTGTTTTCGAGTTATTGTACGACGTGTGGACGGACGGACAGCGGTATACCATAAGGCAAATAATAAAGTCCCATAACTCTGGAATGACTAATCGAACGGCGACACTAAACGAAAGGGAGCTTCCCTCTATTGATATACACCACCTACCCAAAAATCACGAAAATCTCTCAAAGCGTTCTCGAGTGATCGTACGACGTGTAAAAAATCAACAATTTTTCTAAGTAATAAAGTCCCATAACTCTGGAATGACTAATCGAACGGCGACACTAAACGAAAGGGAGCTTCCCTCCATCGATATACACCACCTAACCAAAAATCACGAAAATCTCTCAAAGCGTCCTTTAGTTACCGTACGACGTGTGACCGGACGGACAGACGGGCGGACGGACAGACGGACGCTCCAACATTTTGGATTATGGGCTACCAAAAAACATTTTGTAAGTCCGAAACCTTATTTTACCCAGAACCCCACCCCCTCCACCCTAGAACTTATATTTAACCCTAACCCCACACCTCCACCCCAAAACCACACCCTAACCCTAACCCCAACCACACTGACCCTAAATCCTAAAAGCCCACCCCTGACCCTAACCCCCACCCACCCCGGGACCTAACCCCCAACCTTAAGCCCTACTCTGGGGCTACCCCTAACCCTAACCCAACCCCACCCCTGACCCTACCCCACCCTAGCCAAACCAATAGGATTAGGAACTATTTTTCGGTTTAGGGGCTACTAAAACTAAAACCCTACCACTGGCCCCAACCCTACCCCCCCGGACCTAATCCTCCCTCAACCTTAAGCCCTACTCTGGGGCTACCCCTACCCCTAACCCCACCCCACCCCACTCCTAACCCTAACACTACCTTAATTTAGAGGTAGCCCCTAATAATAATATTCCCTAAACCCCCAATTTTGGCCCAGACAGACGGACAGACGGACAGCGGTATACCATAATACGACCCGTTTTTTTTCAAAACGGGCGTATAAAAATGGTAGAAGAAAAAAAATCAGTCTGTTTGACAAACTGGATGATGTTCTTTCGGAGAATTAATTAACAATCGCCAACTTTCAAAGACGGTGAGGTGTGAAATATTTCTTGCTTTGAACACTTCTCACAACACAGTTTGATACGACGGCAAAACTTTTGACACACAGGATACCAGTGACAATAATCAGGTCAAACTTCAAATCATCTGGTAACAAACCGTATCCCCACATCACATAACACCCACAATATACAGCTTTTCGAGTATAGTATGCAATTGCTATTTGGTCCCTTCCTTTTTCAACATTGGACTGATTTTCCCCTCTGATCTACGATGAGATTGAGGTGGTCACTCATGGCACTTGTGGTAAAAGGGCTACCCTAAAACACCTAGAGATCGGTTAAAAAATAGAACTTATTATTTTCTATTTTGTGTGTCACTGAATCAATGGTTTCTCTGCTGACCTATCAGGGGTAATAAGCCTTTTTGTCCAAGCGTTGAACTATCACTGACAGGACATGAAGTTTTTCGGAGGTCAAATAACATTCGCAATATACAGCTATATGTGGCCTCTCTGCTGACCTATTAGAGGTTACAAGCCTCTTTTTGCAAGCGTTGAACTGTCACTGGCAGGATATGAACTTTTTGGAGATCCAATAACACTCGCAATATGCAACTATATGCTGCATATTGAGATTGTTATTTGGTCCCTCATTTTTTAATATTGGACTGATTCCCCCCTCTGATCCTCGATGAGATTGGGGCAGATCGGTTAAAAAATAATACCTATTATTTTATATTTTGTGTGTCATTGAGCCAATGGTTTCTCTGCTGACCTATCAGAGGTTACAGGCCTCTTTTTGCAACGCTGAACTATCACTGACAGAATATGAACTTATCGGAGATCAAATAAAACTCGCAATAATCAGCTATATGTTGTATATTGCGATTGTTATTTGGTCCCTCCTTTTAAATATTGGACTGATTTCCCCCTCTGATCCACGATGAGATTGGGGTGGGAGGGGGCACTCAAGGCACTTGGTGGTAAAAGAGATCCTCTCAAAAACCTAGAGATCGGTTAAAAAAAATAGTACCTATTATTTTCTATTTTGTGCATCAATGGTTTCTCTGCTGACCTATCAGAGGTAATAAGCCTTTTTTTTCTAAGCGTTGAACTATCACTGATAAGATATGAACTTTTCGGAGATCAAATAACACTCGCAATTTGCAGCTATGCTGTAGATTGTGATTGTTATTTGGTCCCTTCTTTTTTAATATTGGACCGATTTCCCCCTCTGATCCATGATGAGATTGGGGGGGGGGGGGGGGGCACTCAAGGCACTTGATGGTAAAAGGGCTACTCCCAAACACTTTCAGATCGGCGAAAAAAATAGAACCTATTATTTTCTATTTCGTATGTCATTGAATCAATAGCTTATCTGTTGACAGTAGGTGATATTTGAGAATTCAAGCATCAAATGTACATGTACATGTACACGTACATCGATGTACGCCTCCATAGGGATTCAGTGTTAAAATCGTGTACCTGTACACGATTTTGTCGTTTTTTAGGGTGATTTAGAATCCGCTTGCGGATTCAAACATCACTGGATTCTATACACATCGCTCAAGAGTGAAAAGACGTTGATGAAATGTTAAGGAAAAAGAGGTGTATCGTCTGATGCTTGAATCCGCAAATGGGTTTCCCCATAGGATCCAGTGCTAAATCGCGAGCAAAAAAACGTGTTGCGGATTCTAAATCATCGTCAAAAAGTGGTTTGCGGATTCTAACATCATCCTGTCTGTACACGATTTTAACACTGAATCCCTACGGAGGCGTACACGGAAATCCATTTGCGGATTTACGCCAGAAACCGACTCGTGTACGGTACACGGAAAAGAGGTGATTTTGAACCCACAAACCACTTTTTGATGGTCAAAAGCTTGAAGAGCTTGAAATAAGTAATCACCCAGTCATTTCACGTTCCTAACGCTAATTAACCAATCAGATTGCTTGATTCTCATAAACTTAATCATACAAAGGTATCTTGCCTCGTCGTGGGGGTGGGGGTCACGCCCGTCATAAAAAGGTGAATCGCGTTTAATAACGTGGATATAATGGCTAGAGCAATGTATACCAAAAACCAAAAGCTCGAAGAGCTTGAAATAAGTAATCACCCAATCACTTCACGTTCCTAACGCTAATTAACCAACCAGATTGCTTGATTCTCATAAACTTAATCATACCAAGTTATCTCCCGTCGTCGTGGGGGTGGGGGTCACGCCCATCAGAAAAAAATCGAAAGTTTCGAGAAGGTGGTCACGTGACCTATCAAATTGAAGGTCTCGACGAGCGGATTAAGAAGATCGTAATTTTAACCCTCGTCGTGGGGGTGGGGTCACGACCAGAGCCGAAAAACGACTTCCTTTTTACATATCCAGGCATGTGAGGTATTAATATGAAGGGCTCGATGAATACATTACAAAAATGACGTTTTTCATTTTATGTGGGGGTGGGGGTCACGCCCATCATAAAAATCGAAGTTTTGAGAAGGTGGTCACGTGACCTATCAAATTGAAGGTCTCGACGAGTGGATTAAGAAGATCGTAATTTTAACAATCGTCGTGGGGTGGGGTCACGACCAGAGCCGAAAAACGTTTTCCTTTTTACAAATCCAGGCATGTGAGGAATTAATATGAAGGGCTCGATGAATACATTACGAAAATGACGTTTTTTCATTTTATGTGGGGGTGGGGGTCACGCCCATCAGAAAAATCGAAGTTTCGAGAAGGTGGTCACGTGACCTATCAAACTGAAGGTATCGACGAGTGGATTAAGAAGATCGTAATTTTAACCCTCGTCGTGGGGTAGGGTCAGGACCAGAGCCGAAAAACGTCTTCCTTTTTACAAATCCAGACATGTGAGGTATTAATATGAAGGGCTCGATGAATACATTACAAAAATGACGTTTTTCTCATTTTATGTGGGGGTGGGGGTCACGCCCATCAGAAAAATCGAAGTTTCGAGAAGTTGGTCACGTAACCTATCAAATTGAAGGTCTCGACGAGTGGATTAAGAAGATCGTAATCGTCGTGGGGTGGGGTCACGACCAGAGCCGAAAAACGTCGTTCTTTATACAAAGCTAGGCATGTGAGGTACTGATATGAAGGCTCGATGAATACATTACGAAAATGACATTTTTCATTTTATGTGGGGATGGGGTCACGACCAGAGCCGAAAAACGTCTCCCTTTTTACAAATCCAAGCATGTGAGGTACTGATATGAAGGGCTTGATGAATACATTACAAAAATGACATTTTCCACCATCGCCGTGGGGACTGAGTTAACACCGATCAGAAAATCAAAAGTTTCGAGAAGATAGTCGTGTGACCTATCAAATTAAAGCTATCGACAAGGATATTATGAAAATCATAATCTTTCCCTTCTTATAACGGTGGAGTTGGAACCATCTTGAAGTCGAAAGTATTAAGAAAAGGTAGTTATGGAACATATTAAATTGAAAAAAACAAGTTGAATCTGATGCATCATTCATTTTTGATATCTGTGTTTAAAAACGTGAAGAATGTTTTCAAAAAAAAATATATATATGATTGTTATGCAAATTAGAGATGCACTCGCTTATTAACAAGTCACGCATTAAGATGCTTCCTTCAATAATAACTCTGTTTACTGAACCATAGATTTGTCAATACAAAAATTATAAGTTGATCTTCTAACGTTTCTACATATTGAGGATAGCCTATTTCACCATTTCCGAAAAAAGTGTCAATCCAAACTAAATACAGAAAAAATTTAAAACACCCATATCTTCACAACTACATGGCACTGAGAATTTTTATTTTGTGTGAAGCTTCCTTATGATCAGTAGAAAGGAATGGTTCACAAAAAATTGCCATCAGTTTTATCACAGGGTAGTTTTCCAGGACTTTGAACAAATGCTGAGTCATCATTTTTTAACACTGTGGGTAATGGGAAAAACATAAAAGAATCTTCTTCTCCCATACCACTGCTCCACAGGCTTTCATATTTCGCATATAACATCTTTGGAAGATTCATTCACATGTTTGTTGAAATCAAATCCCTGGGTCCATATTTGGGCCCTCTATGATTAGATTAGTGCAATGTGAGGAATATTTTTTAAAAATCTTCTTCTTCTGATCCACCCTTCAGAATCTTTTGATATTTGGGATGCAGCATTCTTAGAGTGGTGAGATTCAAGTAAGTATTCAAGTTTGTTCAAGCCAAGTCCCTGGGGTTCATATTTGGGCTGAATTATAACTTAGTTCAGTATGAGGAATATTCTTTAAAAATCTTTTCTTTTGAGGTCCACCGGTCAGAATCTTTTGTTTAAGCTTTTCTTATGTGGGGCAGATGCAACTTGTTCAAATAAATTCCATGGGTTGATATTTAGGCTACCATGTCAGGTGAATGCCCTCAGGCCCCCCTGGGGCCTCTTATTTTCTGTTTGACAACATTGCCCTGGCTCTTCTCTCTATATGTTTCATTGTAAGTTAGTCACTACTTTTCAAGCCGAGAGGTCCTCTGTTCGAATCCCACCTGCGGCAACCGCGTTGTGTCCTTGGGCAAGACACTTCACCCCCATTGCCCACGTGGGGGCACGGTGACGCTGTGTACTAAGGCGTACTGCACGTCGATGGTGCACCTGTCTTCAACCAATGCTAACCCTGCTTGTGTGGAGTTGGTATGTTGGGGAGCTGACAGTTGCTCGCCGTTGCTCGGTGGTTCTCTCGGTGCTGCACTGTGGCGTATAAGCTGATTGGTATTCCTCAGCTAGACCAGAAATTTTAAGATGCCGGCGAATTTGAGCAGACAGTGCTCTTTCGATGACTTTTGAAATGAACGATAGGTTCGAGACTGGTCTGTAGTTCTTGAGAACATCTGGGTCAAGCCCAGGCTTTTTAGTAGTGGAGTGACAAGAGCCTATTTCATTATCTGGGGAAAGCTCCCAGAGCTAAGGGACTTGTTCACAATTTCCAAAAGCCATGGTGCAAGAGTCGGTAGACATGTTTTAAGAAGTCTTGACGGGATGGGATCTAAGGCACATTGTTTTGATGGTGAATTTTTAATATAGGTGATTAGATCCTCTGCGGCAATCAGTTTGAAAGAGCTAAACTGAGATCGACATCTCATTACAGATACGCCAGTTTCAGCGGTGGCATTACATACAGGTACGGTGTCCCCACAGCTTGTGAGTTCAGACCGTATGACTTCTATTTTATTGATGAAGAACGTCGAAAATTTCTCAGCGAGTTCTTCCTTCGATGTATGTTCCGGGAGAGTCGCACTTGCCTTGTGGTGTAACAATTTATCTATAACACTAAATAGGACGTTTGGTCTTCCAATGTTATCGGACACGACATTAGAAAAATATTTTTTCTTTGCCTGAGTGGCTTGGTCGTTTACGAGTTTTCTCTGAGCTACATATAGTTCCCTGTGGATGTGGAGTTTTGACGAACGCCATTGCAGTTCTAAACGTCTGCGATGCCGCTTCGCGTTCCTGATTGCATCATTGAACCACGGACATGAGTTAGGCTTAGAGAAGGTTTTACATTTTAGTGGAGCAAATTTATCGATAAGATTTTGTAACAGGTTGTTGAAACAATCAACAACTTCGTCGTCAGTGTCAATAGCTGTGAGATCAGGTGCTGACGACACAAAGGCTTCGGAGAATTTGTTGAGATCAATAGTTCGGAATTTTCTGTAACAGATCTTTCTTTTGGCATGGGTTGAGCGTTTTAGCTTAATGGTAAACTGCACCGTGAAATGATCGGGGAGAGCCACGTCAATCACATCAAAACTTTACAGAATGTCTTCATCGCTTTGTCGCGTGATAACTAAGTCAAGGGTGTGACCAGCTTTATGCGTAGGGCCACATACGTGTTGCGTCAGGTCCAGTGACTGAATCAGGTCGAGGAATCGTCTCGCACAGGGGTCGTTCGTGTTCTCGTAGTGGACATTGAAATCCCCCGCTATTATGAAAGGTGCCGGTGCGGCAAGTAAGCATCCAACGAATTCTGTAAATTCCGACAAGAATGTACCAAAGGAGAGTTTGTTTTTAACACTGGGTGGGGGTCTGTAAACAATTATGATTCGTAATGAAAGGGGCCCAGTTGTTAGTATGGCCATCATTGACTCGAAAGATTGGAATGTATATCCCGAGTCTGTTTTTGTATTCACATCCCTGTCAAAAAGCATCCCAACTCCGCCACCCCGAGATGATCGAGGTGTGTGAAGGAAAGTTTTGTCATTATGCTGTAATTCACCAACAGTAAGGGTGTCATTAGAAGAGACCCATGTCTCGGTGATGAGGCCCAAGTTAATTTTGTTGTCATCCATAATACCTCGGATGTCAGATGTTTTGTTTACAATAGACCTGGGATTGATAAGGCATGCCGTGATGTCCATATCGCTAGTCACAGTTCGAGGTATTGAAACTAGGTTGGCAACGTTTAATGTTTTGGAAACGACTCTCTTAACACGCCTGGCACCACCCCTTCTATTTCGCCGACTCCGTGGAATCCTAAGTAATTTTAGTCGATCGTACAGTGAGGAAGTCAATGATGCTGATCTGTTTGTGGCTGAGATCACATTCAATGCCTTCGATGTATCTGGTTGATAAACAATAGCTGGCCGTTTCGACTCGGTGATCAAGCGTGACTGGAGACTCAATTGACTGTTTGGAAAAATCAATAAATTATCTGACCCGTTCAAAGCTGACCGATGGTGATTGTTAGTCACAGAGTACATGAAGAGATAAGATAGAATTAAAAATGTCATTAAAACACAAAATCCGTGATGAAATATTATAAAGTAAGTCCTGCTATGGAAGGATGACATCCTTAGAAACGTACAGTATCAGAGTAAGAATTATCACTATTGAAGAACATAGTTAATTAACTGGAAAAACACAGAGCACAAAACAATGCTGCCTGCACACAGGCGCAAAAAATACATCTGGCTTCTGAATGTTTTTAATCACATTCAGAAGCCAGAATGTGATTAAAAAACAACGGGAAATTCAAAATGTGTCAACATCAATTTATTTATAAATTAATATAGTTTTTATGTGTACCCATACCATATATGGTACACATAATGCCGGCATTCGGGGTGGCCCTCCGTCGTTTGTCCACCCTTTGTTTGTCCGTCCGTCCGGCGTCCGTATCAATTTCTTTGACATTCGATAACTTGAACACTATTGCTTAGATTGTCATGATACTTTATATTTGCGTTCAGGTTACTAATGCGCCGAGCTGTATAGTTTTTGGTGTAAATCTGATTATTCAATACTGAGATATTAACCCTTTACCCATCCAATTAAGCATTATTCCAATCCGTTTCTTGGGCATGTGATAACTAAAAATATATCAGTCCTATTGTCATGTTATTGATAGATATGTTCAGGTAACTGATGTGCCGAGCTGTATAGTTTTTGATGTAAATCTGACGATTCGATCCTAAGATACTAACCCTTCATCCATCAAATTAAGCATTACTCCAATGCATTTCTTTGGCATGTGGTGACCTAAAAATATTGATTAGGTTGCCTTGTTACTTCATATGTGTGGTCAGGTTTTCGATATGCCGAGCTGTATAGATTTTGGTGTAAATCTGTAGTTTGATCCTGAGATTTTAACCCCTTATCCATCAAATTGTGCATTTTAACTCAAAGAATATCAATCTGATTGTCTTGTTACTTCACATAGATGTTCAGGTTACTGATTTGCCGAGCTTTATAGTTTTTTATATAAATCTGATTATTTGATCCCGAGGTATTAACCCTTGATCCACTTAATTAATAAAACAAAATTCAATCTATTTCTTTGACATGCAATACCTCAAATAATATTAATCAGATTGTAT
This sequence comes from Pictodentalium vernedei, assembly GCA_031216915.1. Classification (NCBI taxonomy): domain Eukaryota; kingdom Metazoa; phylum Mollusca; class Scaphopoda; order Dentaliida; family Dentaliidae; genus Pictodentalium; species Pictodentalium vernedei. The sequence continues at coordinate 358,805,283 of CM062297.1, forward strand.
TGTTACTTTAAGTTTCTGTTTAGGTTACTGATGTGCTGAGCTGTATAGTTTTGGGTGTAAATCTGTTATTTTGATCCTCTGATATCAACCCTTTATCCATCAAATTAAGGAATTAATCCAATCAGTTTCTTTGGAATGCGATAACTCAAAAATATTGATCAAAGTTATTATGTGTACCCATACCATGTATGGTACATATAATGTCGGGGTGGCCTTCCGTCGTTCGTCCATCCTTTGTCTGTCCGTCCGACGTCAGTATCCATTTCTTTGGCATTCGATAACTTGAAAAATATTGCTTGGATTGTCATGTTACTTTACATTTGTGTTCAGGTTACTGATGTGCCGAGCTGTATAGTTTTTGGTGTAAATCTGATAATTTGAACCTGAGATATTAACCCTTTATATTTTATTATCCTTCAAATTGAGAATTCTTCCAATCCCTTTGGCATGAGATAACTCAAAAAATATCAATCCAGTTGTCATGTTACTTTATATATATCTTCAGGTTACTGATGTGCCGCGCTGTATAGTTTTTGGTGTAAATCTGACAAGTCGATCCTGAGATATTAACCCTTTATCCCTCAAATTGAAAATTCCTCCAAAAATAGGTCCTGAGATAATAACAGCTTTCTACTAGTTGCGCGTATGGGTACACATCTGACGATTTAATCGGCCAATTTTTTTATTGAAAAATGCATACTGCGGGTGGGGGCACATCCAGGGCTATATTTTACCCCATCACTAGGTAAAAGAATATTTGACATCATTTGTTGAGATAAAGTGGCACTTTCTATTGATATTGGTGAATAATATAGCCTCAGCCAGGGCTTATAAGAATCTGAGAATCAATTCACATAGAGATCCGTACAACAAAACCAGTGAGAAACCATGTAGCTTCTCGTAACACTGCTGCTAGGATTCACGTGAAAATAACTGAGTCAGTTTAACCCTTTACCTAACATAAAGGCAGCAAGTTAACCAATACACCACTAACATGACCTGAAATGTTGCGACACTGGCAATAAAATTTGTACAAATATGACTGTCATTGGAGCCTGCTTTCATCAGCCGGTTCCAGTAACATCCATAAATATTATGCTTCATGAATATTGTTTATTTTTAGCTCACCTGACTGTAAGTCAGGGGGCGCTTAGGTGTTGACTTTCTGTCTGTCGACCATCCATCCATCTGTCCGGCGTGAACTTTACATTATCAACTTCTCCTCAAAAACAACTGGGGCGAATTGAACCAAATTTGATATTCATGTTCCTTATCATATATAAATTCCGGTTTGTTCAAAAAAAGTTGCCACACCCACAGGGGGCCCCAAAAGGGGCATTTCTCTGATACCACCCATAAATTGTTTTCCAAAATTAAAAAAAGTCTTCTCCAGAACCATATATAAGAATCTTTTGATACTTGTTATAGAGCATCTCTAGGGGAGAGGAGTGGGGGGGGGGGGGGGGGGGGGCAGCCTCAAGTTTGTTCAAATCGAGCCCCTGAGTTAATACTTGAGATCCTTATGGGCACCCACACATCAACAGTGCAATATGAGAAAATTTTCTTTGAAAATCTCCTTCAGATCCACCAGTCGGAATGCTTTCATATTTGGAATACAACATTTCTAGTAGGGAAGGGGGGTAGATTGAATTTTGTTTGAATCGGGTCTCTGGGTTAATATTTGGTCTATCTATTGCAGCCCAAAGTTTAGTTTAGTGCAGTATGAGGAAATTTCTTTAAAAAATCAATTTCTTCAGATCCACTAATCAGAATCCTTTCATGTTTGATATACAGCATCTCAAAGGGGGGTCAGTTTGATGTTTGTTCAAGCCAAGTCTATGGGTTAATATTTGGGCTCGTTATGGGAGCTCAAATTAACTCAGCGCAATATGAGAAAATTTGGGCGGATTTTGGCGTGAACAACTTGAAGATGAAGTCGTAAAATTTTTGCAGCTCTCGTTTTTTTTTTTTGCTCGCCTACTGTTTAAAAATGTGTTTCCATCGATAGTTAAAAATACGGGACTATTTGTTTTCTGATTCCTATGGAGTAAATTTGGAATTTGGATGATTTCAAGTGGACTTTTCAAAAAAAGTGGATTGATGTCACCTCTTTTCGTGGTAATCACCGTTGACGTCAGTTTGTAAGTCCAGTTCAGAAACGTTTTCTAATTCAATTTTATCGAGCTTTATTGTCGTTGTGGATGCTATAGTTTATGTATTGATTGGATTAAAAAAAATTGAGTCATGCCACAAGCCAGTCAGTCAAAAAAATCAACAAATGTTGATGAAGATAAAGATGTGAGACCAAAACAACCGAAACGGAAAAAGGGTGATTCGGAACTTGATGAGTCAATAAACTGTTTAAATTCCTCTATTGGTGAAATGGAAACGAAACTCTCACAAATTAACAAAACTTTGAAAAAAATTCCTGACGAGAACTTGATTCGAAATATCGTGAATGAAGCAGTTGATGCAAAATTTACACTCCTACAAAACGATATTCAAAAAATGATTTCATCAAAATTTTCGAAAGTGGAAGACGAAATGAGGGGATTACAAATCGAAAATGAGACTTTAAATGACGAGCTAAAAAATGTTGTAAAACAGAACGAAATTTTGATGGAGAAATTAACCGAAACGGAAAATACAGCAAGACATTCGCTCACACTTGCAAATCACTCGGAGCAGTACTCACGTAAAAACAATTTGAGAATACATGGGTTAAAAGAAGGAGCTGAAGGAGCAGACGAGAACCTTGATTCAATGCTGTGTGAAATCATTAACACACGCAATGCCGCTATTAAGTTGAAAAAACAAGATATTTTGGCTATTCGTAGATTGACTTCAAACATAAAAGATGCCCCAAGGCCATTAATTGTTAAATTTCAACGAAGTGAAGTTCGAAACAGAATATTTTTCAACAGAAAATCTATCTCAAACGCAACAGTTTCACAAGGGGATAAAATAAAAATTTCGGATGATGTGACTTCTTTAAACCAAAGCCTCATGAATAAACTGTATCGACACGATCTTGTGGATTTTACGTACCACCGGAACGGTTATATTTGGGCCAAATTAAATAAACAGCTGCGCCATGAGCATATGATACGCCCGTTATTAATTACAAGAGGGAAGCACACAATATGAGTATACATGTGTACTTGTCAGGTTACATAAACTTGCCACCAGAAAATCATGAAAATTGCTCAAAGTCCGTGGAAAATTGCCTATATTTTGACGAATAAAGTCTCATAACTCTGGAATGACACATCGGACAGCGACACAAATAGAAAGGGAGATTCGATTTCTTCTATCAACATATACTTGCCACCAAAAAATAATGAAAATTGCTCAAAGCATTTTCAAGTTATTGTCCAACATGTGGAAAATTGCCTATATTTGGACGAATAAAGTCCCATCACTCTGGAATGACAAATCGGACAGGAAAACAAATCGATAGGGAGCTTCCTTCTATCAACATATACTTTCCACCAAAAAATCACAAAAATTGCTCGAAGTGTTTTCGAGTTATTGTACGACGTGTGGACGGACGGACAGCGGTATACCATAAGGCAAATAATAAAGTCCCATAACTCTGGAATGACTAATCGAACGGCGACACTAAACGAAAGGGAGCTTCCCTCTATTGATATACACCACCTACCCAAAAATCACGAAAATCTCTCAAAGCGTTCTCGAGTGATCGTACGACGTGTAAAAAATCAACAATTTTTCTAAGTAATAAAGTCCCATAACTCTGGAATGACTAATCGAACGGCGACACTAAACGAAAGGGAGCTTCCCTCCATCGATATACACCACCTAACCAAAAATCACGAAAATCTCTCAAAGCGTCCTTTAGTTACCGTACGACGTGTGACCGGACGGACAGACGGGCGGACGGACAGACGGACGCTCCAACATTTTGGATTATGGGCTACCAAAAAACATTTTGTAAGTCCGAAACCTTATTTTACCCAGAACCCCACCCCCTCCACCCTAGAACTTATATTTAACCCTAACCCCACACCTCCACCCCAAAACCACACCCTAACCCTAACCCCAACCACACTGACCCTAAATCCTAAAAGCCCACCCCTGACCCTAACCCCCACCCACCCCGGGACCTAACCCCCAACCTTAAGCCCTACTCTGGGGCTACCCCTAACCCTAACCCAACCCCACCCCTGACCCTACCCCACCCTAGCCAAACCAATAGGATTAGGAGCTATTTTTCGGTTTAGGGGCTACTAAAACTAAAACCCTACCACTGGCCCCAACCCTACCCCCCCCCCCCCTGGACCTAACCCTCCCTCAACCTTAAGCCCTACTCTGGGGCTACCCCTAACCCTAACCCCACCCCACTCCTAACCCTAACACTACCTTAATTTAGAGGTAGCCCCTAATAATAATATTCCCTAAACCCCCAATTTTGGCCCGGACAGACGGACAGACGGACAGCGGTATACCATAATACGACCCGTTTTTTTCAAAACGGGCGTATAAAAATGGTAGAAGAAAAAAAATCAGTCTGTTTGACAAACTGGATGATGTTCTTTCGGAGAATTAATTAACAATCGCCAACTTTCAAAGACGGTGAGGTGTGAAATATTTCTTGCTTTGAACACTTCTCACAACACAGTTTGATACGACGGCAAAACTTTTGACACACAGGATAATAATAATAACTCTTTGGCCAGCCGCTGATTTGTCGCGGTCCTCATAAGAGAAGGCCATCATTCCCCCTGCACCCCACCCCCTCTTCACCCCACCCCCTCTTCCCCTCCTCTCCTCCCAGCATTCAGATATAAACTGCTTAATAGTGTCCCTCACTTCCTCTTTTTCAATTTCTTCAATAAGCATTCCTACCCTCTCCCTCGTGTCCCCCTTCAGCCATCTATCCTTTGTTTCTTCACCCCACTTCTGCATTATTCTTCCAGTAAATTTTATTCTATGAGGTATATACTGTGGGCATTCCAAGAGAAAATGTTCCAGGGTCTCCACTACTCCAGAGTGGCACATTTGGCATCCCTTTTCCCCATCTCTCCCAATTTTTCTCCGAAGCTCCAGTGATCTTGATCTCAGTTTGAACAGCAGTGACCCTCCAAAGGTGCCATCTAGGTACTTCTCAAAAGCTGGCTTTTCTTTATATTGTAACCCCTGCAGTGATCTTTTCACGCTAACCCCTGCTCGCCAGTTTCGATTGCAATCTTCCATGACTCTCTCTTTGACAAACCTTTTGCCTTCTTTCATTCCTACTTCTATGTTTGTGACCTCTATAGAGTAATTGTCCATTAGTTCCCTCACATGTTTTGACCACCCCGTTTCTATATTAGAATTCCAAATGGTATCGAGCATCAATTTGCACCACCGGTTGTCAGGCAGGTTTCTCAAGTAGTTAAAGTAACACAGTTTTCCCAAATCTACCCTGTCCTTGATTTTCATCCACCCAAGCTCCCCCCTTACTGCTTCCAAAGCTGCAGCATTACTCGACCCTGTTATCCATCTGCCGGCATCATTTTGAGTATTTTCCAACTTCTTAATAACGGTTTGGTTTAATGGAATCACGTCCGTGCCATACGTTATACTTGGTAAACCCACCCTCTCCCACAGTGTTTTCCCCACAAAGACCTTGTTGAAACTATTTTTCCCTAAAAGTTTTAGTTGGTTCAGAATTCTTTTCCCCTTCAGAATCAGTTTGGCTGAGTAATTTCTGTACACCCCTCTTCCCGTTATATTTATGCTTACCCCTAGATACTCATACTCTCCCGTTTCTCCTACAGTGATTTGTTTGCTTTCCCCTTCGGGGAGTGAGAACTCCCCCACTCTCCATCTCTTCGTCATATCTACCTTGCGTCCAACGGGTATTACCTTGCTTTTATTTTCATTTAGTTCGAGCCGCCAAGTGTTCCCATATCTACCAACAATTTCCAGCAGTTTCTCTAGCCCCTGTTCAGTTCTAGACATTAACACCATGTCGTCCGCAAAGAATAAGCCTGGTATCTTTATGTCTCCAACATTTACCCCCTCCGCACTCTGAATTAGTTCGTCCCCTAAATCTTTAACATACAATGCAAACAAAATCGGTGAAAAGATACACCCCTGCTTGAGGCCTATATCCATAGGGACTCGTTTTGTAGTGATACTCCCTAGACTGAGTTGGCTTTGCACATCTGTATACAGTGCTTTCATGATTCCCACAAAGTCACCCCCAGTCCGATGCCCTCGAGCTTTCGCCACATACCTTCCCTCCACACTCGGTCGTACGCTTTTTTCACATCTAGAAATGCCAGAAACATCTTTTTCTTTTCAGCCTTTGTTGATTCTATCAGTTGGGTGAGTGTAAATAGGTGATCAGTGACTCTTCGTCCTTTCCTGAAACCATTTTGAATTTCTCCTAAAAAACCTTTCTCTTAAATAACTTCCTCTAGGATACCAGTGACAATAATCAGGTCAAACTTCAAATCATCTGGTAACAAACTGTATCCCCACATCACATAACACCCACAATATACAGCTTTTCGAGTATAGTATGCAATTGCTATTTGGTCCCTTCCTTTTTCAACATTGGACTGATTTTCCCCTCTGATCTACGATGAGATTGAGGTGGTCACTCATGGCACTTGTGGTAAAAGGGCTACCCTAAAACAACTAGAGATCGGTTAAAAAATAGAACTTATTATTTTCTATTTTGTGTGTCACTGAATCAATGGTTTCTCTGCTGACCTATCAGGGGTAATAAGCCTTTTTGTCCAAGCGTTGAACTATCACTGACAGGACATGAAGTTTTTCGGAGGTCAAATAACATTCGCAATATACAGCTATATGTGGCCTCTCTGCTGACTATTAGAGGTTACAAGCCTCTTTTTGCAAGCGTTGAACTGTCACTGGCAGGATATGAACTTTTTGGAGATCCAATAACACTCGCAATATGCAACTAATAATAATAATAATAATAACTCTTTGGCCAGCCGCTGATTTGTCGCGGTCCTCATAAGAGAAGGCCATCATTCCCCCTGCACCCCACCCCCTCTTCCCCTCCTCTCCTCCCAGCATTCAGATATAAACTGCTTAATAGTGTCCCTCACTTCCTCTTTTTCAATTTCTTCAATAGGCATTCCCACCCTCTCCCTCGTGTCCCCCTTCAGCCATCTATCCTTTGTTTCTTCACCCCACTTCTGCATTATTCTTCCAGTAAATTTTATTCTATGAGGTATATACTGTGGGCATTCCAAGAGAAAATGTTCCAGGGTCTCCACTACTCCAGAGTGGCACATTTGGCATCCCTTTTCCCCATCTCTCCCAATTTTTCCCCGAAGCTCCAGTGATCTTGATCTCAGTTTGAACAGCAGTGACCCTCCAAAGGTGCCATCTAGGTACTTCTCAAAAGCTGGCTTTTCTTTATATTGTAACCCCTGCAGTGATCTTTTCACGCTAACCCCTACTCGCCAGTTTCGATTGCAATCTTCCATGACTCTCTCTTTGACAAACCTTTTGCCTTCTTTCATTCCTACTTCTATGTTTGTGACCTCTATAGAGTAATTGTCCATTAGTTCCCTCACATGTTTTGACCACCCCGTTTCTATATTAGAATTCCAAATGGTATCGAGCATCAATTTGCACCACCGGTTGTCAGGCAGGTTTCTCAAGTAGTTGAAGTAACACAGTTTTCCCAAATCTACCCTGTCCTTGATTTTCATCCACCCAAGCTCCCCCCTTACTGCTTCCAAAGCTGCAGCATTACTCGACCCTGTTATCCATCTGCCGGCATCATTCTGAGTACTTTCCAACTTCTTAATAACGGTTTGGTTTAATGGAATCACGTCCGTGCCATACGTTATACTTGGTAAACCCACCCTCTCCCACAGTGTTTTCCCCACAAAGACCTTGTTGAAACTATTTTTCCCTAAAAGTTTTAGTTGGTTCAGAATTCTTTTCCCCTTCAGAATCAGTTTGGCTGAGTAATTTCTGTACACCCCTCTTCCCGTTATATTTATGCTTACCCCTAGATACTCATACTCTCCCGTTTCTCCTACAGTGATTTGTTTGCTTTCCCCTTCGGGGATTGAGAACTCCCCCACTCTCCATCTCTTCGTCATATCTACCTTGCGTCCAACGGGTATTACCTTGCTTTTATTTTCATTTAGTTCGAGCCGCCAAGTGTTCCCATATCTACCAACAATTTCCAGCAGTTTCTCTAGCCCCTGTTCAGTTCTAGACATTAACACCATGTCGTCCGCAAAGAATAAACCTGGTATCTTTATGTCTCCAACATTTACCCCCTCCGCACTCTGAATTAGTTCGTCCCCTAAATCTTTAACATACAATGCAAACAAAATCGGTGAAAAGATACACCCCTGCTTGAGGCCTATATCCATAGGGACTCGTTTTGTAGTGATACTTCCTAGACTGAGTTGGCTTTGCACATCTGTATACAGTGCTTTCATGATTCCCACAAAGTCACCCCCAACTATAAGCTGCATATTGAGATTGTTATTTGGTCCCTCATTTTTTAATATTGGACTGATTCCCCCCTCTGATCCTCGATGAGATTGGGGCAGATCGGTTAAAAAATAATACCTATTATTTTATATTTTGTGTGTCATTGAGCCAATGGTTTCTCTGCTGACCTATCAGAGGTTACAGGCCTCTTTTTGCAACGCTGAACTATCAATGACAGAATATGAACTTATCGGAGATCAAATAAAACTCGCAATATTCTGCTATATGTTGTATATTGCGATTGTTATTTGGTCCCTCCTTTTAAATATTGGACTGATTTCCCCCTCTGATCCACGATGAGATTGGGGTGGGAGGGGGCACTCAAGGCACTTGGTGGTAAAAGAGATATCCTCTCAAAAACCTAGAGATCGGTTAAAAAAAATAGTACCTATTATTTTCTATTTTGTGCATCAATGGTTTCTCAGCTGACCTATCAGAGGTAATAAGCCTTTTTTTGCTAAGCGTTGAACTATCACTGACAAGATATGAACTTTTCGGAGATCAAATAACACTCGCAATTTGCAGCTATGCTGTAGATTGTGATTGTTATTTGGTCCCTTCTTTTTTAATATTGGACTGATTTCCCCCTCTGATCCATGATGAGATTGGGGGGGGGGGGGGGGGGGGGGGGGGCACTCAAGGCACTTGATGGTAAAAGGGCTACTCCCAAACACTTTCAGATCGGCGAAAAAAATAGAACCTATTATTTTCTATTTCGTATGTCATTGAATCAATAGCTTATCTGTTGACAGTAGGTGATATTTGAGAATTCAAGCATCAAATGTACATGTACATGTACACGTACATCGATGTACGCCTCCATAGGGATTCAGTGTTAAAATCGTGTACCTGTACACGATTTTGTCGTTTTTTAGGGTGATTTAGAATCCGCTTGCGGATTCAAACATCACTGGATTCTATACACATCGCTCAAGAGTGAAAAGACGTTGATGAAATGTTAAGTAAAAAGAGGTGTATCGTCTGATGCTTGAATCCGCAAATGGGTTTCCCCATAGGATCCAGTGCTAAATCGCGAGCAAAAAAACGTGTTGCGGATTCTAAATCATCGTCAAAAAGTGGTTTGCGGATTCTAACATCATCCTGTCTGTACACGATTTTAACACTGAATCCCTACGGAGGCGTACACGGAAATCCATTTGCGGATTTACGCCAGAAACCGACTCGTGTACGGTACACGGAAAAGAGGTGATTTTGAACCCACAAACCACTTTTTGATGGTCAAAAGCTTGAAGAGCTTGAAATAAGTAATCACCCAGTCATTTCACGTTCCTAACGCTAATTAACCAATCAGATTGCTTGATTCTCATAAACTTAATCATACAAAGGTATCTTGCCTCGTCGTGGGGGTGGGGGTCACGCCCGTCATAAAAAGGTGAATCGCGTTTAATAACGTGGATATAATGGCTAATGTATACCAAAAACCAAAAGCTCGAAGAGCTTGAAATAAGTAATCACCCAATCACTTCACGTTCCTAACGCTAATTAACCAACCAGATTGCTTGATTCTCATAAACTTAATCATACCAAGTTATCTCCCCTCGTCGTGGGGGTGGATTAAGAAGATCGTAATTTTAACCCTCGTCGTGGGGGTGGGGTCACGACCAGAGCCGAAAAACGACTTCCTTTTTACATATCCAGGCATGTGAGGTATTAATATGAAGGGCTCGATGAATACATTACAAAAATGACTTTTTTTTTCATTTTATGTGGGGGTGGGGGTCACGCCCATCATAAAAATCGAAGTTTCGAGAAGTTGGTCACGTAACCTATTAAATTGAAGGTCTCGACGAGTGGATTAAGAAGATCGTAATCGTCGTGGGGTGGGGTCACGACCAGAGCCGAAAAACGTCGTTCTTTATACAAAGCTAGGCATGTGAGGTACTGATATGAAGGCTCGATGAAAACATTACGAAAATGACATTTTTCATTTTATGTGGGGATGGGGTCACGACCAGAGCCGAAAAACGTCTCCCTTTTTACAAATCCAAGCATGTGAGGTACTGATATGAAGGGCTTGATGAATACATTACAAAAATGACATTTTCCACCATCGCCGTGGGGACTGAGTTAACACCGATCAGAAAATCAAAAGTTTCGAGAAGATAGTCGTGTGACCTATCAAATTAAAGCTATCGACAAGGATATTATGAAAATCATAATCTTTCCCTTCTTATAACGGTGGAGTTGGAACCATCTTGAAGTCGAAAGTATTAAGAAAAGGTAGTTATGGAACATATTAAATTGAAAAAAACAAGTTGAATCTGATGCATCATTCATTTTTGATATCTGTGTTTAAAAACGTGAAGAATGTTTTCAAAAAAAATATATATATGATTGTTATGCAAATTAGAGATGCACTCGCTTATTAACAAGTCACGCATTAAGATGTTTCCTTCAATAATAACTCTGTTTACTGAACCATAGATTTGTCAATACAAAAATTATAAGTTGATCTTCTAACGTTTCTACATATTGAGGATAGCCTATTTCACCATTTCCGAAAAAAGTGTCAATCCAAACTATTTTTTTTTTTAGGAAACAATCCCCACGTCGAGAAGACATTACAAACTGAATCAGTATAATCTTGACTAAATTCAAATAAAAAAAAACATTTGTCACGTGTTAGAAAAGATTTGTAAACAGTCTAAACGCACGTGTGGAAAAGTTGTTTTGTTTTGTTTTTTACAACAGGAGTTAAAATATTTTAAGATAGGTGGCGTTATATAAATACAGCAACAACAAAAAGCAGTGTTTACAGTGTGTCAGCGTATGGCTGAATGGAAATGAGAAAAAGCTCTTTTTCTAACCACTTGATAGCGAAGCATTACATCAGTTGTCGCGATATTTGATGTCATCCAACAGCAGCCAAGACATTAAGCTTTTTACGTCGACATACCACTTGTCCAAAACAATTCTCTTTTAACCCTAAACGGGTGAAATACATCTCGGTAACGACTCCCTTTTTTTCTTGATCAGACACAGTTGTTGGTGGAAATTTGACTGGAGGGTCGTTCAAAACAATTGATCAAATATATCGAACGAAAACGAATCATTTTCTAACTACGATTGTCGCCGTATTCTAACGTCACCACACTAATCATACAATACGATATTGGAACTGCACTACCTCTTGAATATTACAAATTTGCGATTTATATTGTCTTCAACACAAATCGTAAATTCCTTCCCGCATCACCATACTTATACTATACCGCATCGAATTTGACATCGTCATCATCCCCTTGCAAGATAAACTTGAACTCGTCATCCGAATGGTGTTGCGAAATGAGCCTATAGGGGTTAATTAAGCTCGGAAGCTCGGTAAGAGCTCGAGCTCTTGAGTTTTTATTTTGAGGATTCAGTGGACTCATGTTTATTCAATGAGCCTGATAACGTTTGGTAAGGAAACACAAAATTCCAGAGCTGGTGAGACCTCACAGAACTGCCAGTTATCACAACGTTTATAGTTCGATCTTACGATCTCTGATCGATAAATTTTCCCTAACATTCCGTAACAATGGTCGATAATAGAAATTAGTATAGAAAATCGTGTGAATTGTTCTCTGAAAATTGCATTGCTCGTATAGTATTTCTGATTTTTTTACAGATTGCGTTCAGGGTTTAGTTTAAAAAAAAAACCTTGTCAAATGGTTAGGTTCAAGGGAAGTAACTCTGCTAGGTTCAAAAGGAAGTAACTCTGTCATCCGTAGGTAGAGGTTTATTATGAGGTCATCAGAGGTCATAATACAGGTGTGGTTCATGGAAGTAACTCCGTTCATTCGTAGGTAGAGGTTTATTATGAGATCATAAAGGGTCGTGATACAAGTTAGGTTCAAGGGAAGTAACTCAGTAACAACCCATCTCAAAGTAGAGGTTTATTATGAGTATATCAGAGGTGATGATACAGGTTAGGTTCAAGGGAAGTAACTTCGTAACAACTCATCCGTCAAACGGTTATGTTCGAGGGAAGTAACTCTGTAACACCTCATCCATAGGTAGAGGTTTATTATGAGGTCCTCAGGAGTCATGGTACAGGTTAGGTTCATCAAATGATTAGGTTCAAGGGAAGTAACTATGTAACAACTCATTCATCCAAACAAAATTAAAATTCGATGCACCATACTAAGAAGTGCTTGAAAAAAAAAATGTTTAGGTTAGGTTCAAGGGAAGTAACTCTAACAACTCATCCGTTCAAACAAAAATTAAAATTAGATTCACCATATTAAGAAGTGCTTGAGAAAACCTAACAATGGTCGATAATAGAAATTAGAATAGAAAATCGTGTGAATTGTTCTCTGAAAATTGCATTGCTTGTATAGTATTTCTGATTTTTTACAGATTGCGTTCAGGGTTTAGTTTTAAAAAAAAAAGCCTTGACAAATGGTTAGGTTCAAGGGAAGTAACTCTGCTAGGTTCAAAAGGAAGTAACTCTGTCATCCGTAGGTAGAGGTTTATTATGAGGTCATCAGAGGTCATAATACAGGTTTGGTTCATGGAAGTAACTCCGTTCATTCGTAGGTAGAGGTTTATTATGAGATCATCAAAAAATATATATATATTTCCTATATACACCTCCCTAGCCGGCCCCCACCCCTCCCCTCCCTTCTCTAACCCCTTCCCCTCCCTTCCCCTTTCCTAATTCCCCTCCCCTCCCTCCCCTTCCCTTCCCTACCCACCCCTCCCTAACCCCCTCCCCTAACCCCCTTCATCCCCTTCCCTAATCCCCCCTCTCCGTCCCTACCTCCCCTCCTTCCCTATCCCCACTCCCTCCTTAATCCCCTCCCTTCCCCTTCCCTAATCCCTCCACTCTCCTCTCCTCCCCTCCCCTAATCCCCTTTCCCCTCCCCTCCCCTAATCCCCCTCCCCTCTCCTCCCCTAATCCCTTTCTACAATCCCCCTTCCCCAATCCCCCTCCCTAACCCCCTTCCTAATCCCCACCCCTAATCCCCCTCCCCAATCCCACCTTCCCCCTCCCTGGGGGCCGGCTAGGGAGGTGTATATAGGAAATATATATATTTTGTGTTGGACAATTTAGTTGAGGGTTATAATCATAGTTTTCCATAGTAGTATTCAGAGAGAGAACTCCCGTTTCAGTATCATTAGAACATGAAGTGGCAGTATCTCAACTTGAGCGTTTTATCTCTGGTAAAATCTGTCAGAGTCTCAGAGATTAGGTCTCATTACTCTACTGTGTAAAAAGATAGGGATAATGTCGAGAATTTGAAATTCTAGGGGGGGGGGGGGGGGCTCCTACCCCTACCTAAGGTAGGTTATAAAATCCTTACAAAAAGCAGCATTGTCCTTACGATAGCGCGATGTGTTACAGTATATTGCTCGCCTGGATCGGACCTGGAAATGATCAATGGGTTTTCGTGAGCGAAAGAGGAGAATTTGAAGTTCCTCTGGAGGGTAAAAAAAAAAGATGAAAAAATCGTTCGATCCGTATACCAAACACATATTCGATTTTCAAGACAGATTGGTCAAAAGCAAACGATTCTTACAACTCGAAAACGTGAGAAGCAAGAAAGATAAACTGCGTTTGATATCGTGTTTCGCGTTTTATCAAGGAGAACATCTAAAAGACGTTTCTAGGTTCAACAAACTCTTAGTCATTATTTTTATGTAAAAATTAAGCAAACAGCAAGAGAAATGTACATTTCGTGAAGTTATAAACCGTTTCCAAATCTCGATGAGGTTAACACCTCTTGAATTGAATTAAAAAAAGTCTTCACGCAAAGGGACTCGAGTGAGGGAATGGAATAGAGCTGTCCACCTTGATGTACTCGTAATAAAACCCTAACCTATCTCTCATAACAACAACACTACTATCAGTTAAAAACTGATTTTTTTAAAAATATTGATGTATTATTAATTAAATTAGACCATAAAAAAGAACGTCTGTTTTTCAGGCTCGCGCGCATGGTTATTTTTGCAGCGCATGCGACCTTTTAATGTCATCAAAAAAATCTTTAAAAGAACCATGAGATATTGTGCTCATTTCGGTAAATCGATATCGATGAGTTGACGAATTCTTTTTTTTAAATTAACGCTTCAAGCTTTTTCTACATCATACTTTAATAAAGTGGGTGGGTTTCAGCAATATTCACGACAGAAAGTGTTTTATTTTGTAAAAGGTAAGGCATAATGAGAGCAAGAAGGAAGGTGTCTTTCAGTCTGACAACAAACAGTCACAAAGGGGAGTGGTCGATTCGCACCACGTTTGATTCGCACCCATCTTCAGAAAGTCTGCAAAGTCGGGTTCTATGTTGAATGGAACACAGTCTCCTGACATTTATTTTAGTAACATTTGTATTGTAAATGACTGTCATTGGGAATTTGTGTCCTATTTTTTTTTTCGAATTTTGTTTTTAAATAATTTGTTAAAAAAGTAAATTTTTTTTTGAAGGAATTTTTTTTTTTAATGAAATTAAACAATTTTTTATGTGGTTAATAAAAAACACGCAAACATTCGTTTTGTATTTCATTTTCAGATTTCCAAAAATATGATTTATGGATGAACTACCCGTTCAAATGGGTTGTGATAATTTTGAATATAATGAGGGGAAAAATTGTGATTCACGATTTTATTAGGCAGGTTGTGAAAGGATTTTTTTTTTATTATTGGTAAAATAAATCTGTGAAAGTTGACGCTTCGACATTTGATTTGTCCCAGAGACTTTTCATCCTGAGACGTTTTCACCCACGAGGCGTTTCGTCCTGAGTCATAATTTTCACGTTTCACTTAAAAACAAACATTCAAACCTCGCTTCATTTCTAGCCCAACACCCCTTACCTACGGCGTTACAAAGATACTTCACTTGAACCGAATTATTTTGACGGATGACAAGAGTTACTTCCCTTGAACTTAACCCATATCATGACCTCTGATGACCGCATAATAAATCTCTACCTATGGTGTTACAGAGTTACTTCTCTCGAACCTACGGATGAGTTGTTACAGAGTTACTTCCCTCGAGCCTAATCATTTGACGGGTGAGTTGATTGTTACTTCCCCGAATCTACGGATGATAGCGTTACTTCCCTTAAACCTCACCTGTCTCATGACTCCTGATGACCTAATAATAAACCTTGGTGTTATTGTGTTACTTCCTTGAACCTATGAATGACAGAGTTACCTCCCTTGAACTTAACCCGTATCATAACCCCTGATGACCTCATAATAAACCTCGGATGAATTGTTATACAGAGTTACTTCCCTCGAACCTAACCATTCGAACCAGAATCTAATGGCGGCGTTGTTGTAGACACGAATTTGACGGCTCTTCCTTTTTAAGCGGGGTTATGGCGTTTTGCGTAATTATGTGAGAGGATTCTGTGCATAAACACATTCTTGGGAGCTGGATATCAGGACCAAGTTTGAATATTGAAATTTGAAAACAATTGCTAGTACTTTCATTTGTTTTGTTAGTTAATCTTTTTTTCAACGGAAAAAACATTTTTAACATGGCGTCAAGGACAGACAACGCTGGTGTTTTTGATTCTCATGTGGGAGCAGAGGATATTAACAGTAAGTCAGACATTTCTATGAACAGAAAACGGAAAGATAAAGAAGACATTTCCCCTGTCACCCAGCGATCAGTACGTCCAAGATCCTTAATTCATTCCAGCTCCCAAGGGGATATTTCACCTCAATCAAACGTTGTAAACATTTCAAAAATTGTTTTTGACACTATGACCTCAGAAAGTTTCTTATCAGCCTCCATGCCACACATCATTCCAGAAATGAAGACATTTCTGGAGGAGTTAAAACAAAACATTCGAGGGGAAATAAAAACTGAGATAAAGACATGTATTCGTGAGTCATTGCGGGAAGAAATGGAGGGAGTGATGGAAAAAGTAAAGCAGTTGGAAGAAACCACCGTCACCCTTAAAAATTAAAACAACGAATTGAAACGAGAATTAAGAACATTGAAGGCAAAGCTTGACAACAATGCATCCATGGAGTCTCGAATGGACGATCTTGAACAGAATTCACGACGCAACTGTCTTGTGTTTAGTAACGTCCCGTTATCTGACTACTCACAAAAACAAACCGATGAAGCTATTATCAGTATTTGTAACACCAATCTTGGGATGCACATCAGTAAATCCGACATAAGCAGGTCACACCCACTTAGTGTTGGTCAAAGCTACTCATCTCTGAATAGATCTGGAGAGCAGAATTTGACAAAGGGAGCAGACGAAAGCAATCGGCACATGAAAATAATTTGTAGGTTTATAAGTTATCGGGTGAAGGCGGCAGTATACAGTGCAAAAAGACGATTGAAAAACGTTGGAAGTAACATTTTTATTACTGAGTCCCTCACTGTGTCTAGGTATAAGTTAATTAATGAACTCAGCAGCCGCAAAAGACAGAAAGAAATTGCCTCCTTCTGGACCAATGACGGTAGAATCTTTGCTGTCAAAAATATGAATGGCCCTAAAGTTCTTATTAAGACAGCGAACGACATTACGACCCTGTGTGCACCTAGCCAGTGAAGGAAAATTGTTATCCTGGCATTGTTTTTCAGTCATTTATTTTGATTGCTTTCAACCGGTTGAATGATAGATCACTTGTGATAGTCAACATTTGTTCCCCCAAACATGCTTTGTTATGAGTTATTGGAGGGTATCACAAGGCACCTTCCAATAACTTATAATAGAGCATGCGTACATTGCGTACATTGCTGAAATGTTATTTGTTTCCCTGAATATTAATTTAGAATAGGGCAGGTATCCATCGATCGAATGTTCCACAAATGTGAATGCCCAGCCAGTGAATGCAAACTGTTTTCCTGGAATTGTTTTCCCCAGCTATTATTCTTCATTGTTTCCACGATTTGGAGTGACAGACTCTTTTTGACAATTAACATTTGTTCCCTAAATGTGTTTTGTTTTGAATTATGGGAGAGTGTCACAAGGCACCCTCCAATAATTTATAATAGGGCAGATATTCATTGATGCTCAAGTGTTAGACACTTTTGATGATTAACATGTGTTCCCCAAATCAGTTGTGTTGTGACTCATTGGCGAGTACCTCAAAGAGTACCTCAAAGCACGCTCCAACCATTTAAAATAGGGCAGATACCTCTTGATCGAATGTTAATCGCTCATGACCATGAAACATAATCAATAATACGAAGACTTCGGCATGCCATGACTGTTAGATTATTTTTGAGAGCCAAGATCTGTTTCCTTGAATTTATGCACCCAGCCAGAGAATACGAACTTCTCAGTTATTCAGCTTGCTTCCATCATTTGAGTGCCAGACTAATTGATAATTAAGACTTGTTCCCCCAAATTCGTTTTGTTATGGATTGTTGGAGAGTGTCACGACTCACCCTTCAGTGATAAATAATAGGTCAGTCCTCCGTTGATAAATTGTAACACGCGTTGGGTTTACCATGGAACAGGAATCAAGAATACGAAGACTACACTGGGCATGCCTGTTAGGTGTTTTCCAGAGTGAAGGGTTGTTTCCCTGCATGTATACGCCATGCCAGTAAACACAAAATGTCTACTTGGCGATGTTTTCCTAGCAATTAAGATCGATTGTTTCCACCAATCGTGTGTTAGTCCTTATTTGATGACTTAAACACTCTTCCTCTAAATTTGTTTTGTTATGTACTACTGGAGAGTGTGACGAGTCACCCTCCAACAATTTATATAGGGGCAGCCACACATGATTAAATATTATTCACTACTAAACAGAAGCAAGAATCCGAAGACCACAACAAGTCATGACTGCTAGATTATTTTTTGAGAGCAAGATTGGTTCCCAAAATGAAAGCCCCAAGCCGCGAACACGAACTGATTTCATGGCATTGCTTTCATAGCTATTTAGCCCGAAGGTTTCAACCATTTGAATGCCAGATTAATAATACTTGTAACATTTGTAACCCTAAATTTGATTCGTTATGAATTATTGGAGAGTGCCACTAGGCGCCCTCAACTAATTTATAATAGGTCAAATGTCAATGGCTTTTGGTC
This sequence comes from Pictodentalium vernedei, assembly GCA_031216915.1. Taxonomy (NCBI): domain Eukaryota; kingdom Metazoa; phylum Mollusca; class Scaphopoda; order Dentaliida; family Dentaliidae; genus Pictodentalium; species Pictodentalium vernedei. The sequence goes on from CM062297.1 coordinate 358,823,796, forward strand.
CATCATGAAAGAGAATAAAGAATACGAAGACTACGACAACTTGTTCCCCCGAACTGTTTAGTTTTAATTATTGATGGGTGTCACGTGGTAAGTCATGACTACTAGATTATTTTTGAGAGCAAGATTGGTTCCCTTAATCGTAAGCCCCAAGCAGTGAACACGAACCAATTTCATGGCATTGTTTTCATAGCTATTTAGCCCGAAGGTTCCACCATTTGAATGCCAGATTAATAATACTTGTAACATTGGTAACCCCAAATTTGGTTCGTTATGAATTATTGGAGAGTGCCACAAGGCGCCCTCAACTAATTTGTAATAGGTCAAATGTCAGTGGCTTTCATCCACCATGAAAGAGAATCAAGAATACGAAGACTACGACAACTTGTTCCCCCGAATTGTTTAGTTGTTAATTATTGGTGGGTGTCACATGGCACCCTCCAATCATTTATAATAGGGTCGACCCCCATTGTTCAGACGTTATGCGCTTTTGGTTTGGTATGAAACAGGAATCATGATTACGAAAACTAAACCGTGGCAATGCTCTTAGTCTATTTAGATTACTTATGAGAATCTTGAATCCTTTGTCGCGAAATGTGTCCCCCAAGCCAGTTCACGAACTGTTTTTCATGACACTATTTTCTCGCCCATTTAGCTTGATTGTTTAAACCGTCTGAATGCTAGACTAGTCCTGATGGTTAACATTTAATCATCCAAATTCGGTTTGTTCACCTTAACAATTGAGATACGTCGTTCGCCATAACCCCCATAAACCCGATTTATATTTACCAAATGCCTCACCAAACAAACAAACTCATTTGTTTCTCACTGCATGTTTCTTTATTCTTTCTTTATATTTTGTTTTGTCCATGTTCAACCCTGTGTTCCCAGTTACCTACTGCAAACCTGTACACATCAAGCTTTACCAGAACACCACTTCCCGACATTGTTTGCCCTGGATAATTTCTGTATAACTCGAAGAGGCACAGGCCGTCATATTTTTGCACTAAGAGAGAATCCCCAACCAACTTACTACCTCCAAGAGGTGTGCGCGCCCGCCTGAGGGGATCCCCGCCAATACTGAATACGAACGCTTTCGCTGAAAGCCTAAAAATCCCATGGTGATAACAATTCATCAATATCGAGTATCGATTGGGATCGTCAATGGTGGGCGCGGGCAGACCGTGCGGTCGAGAAAATGACAATCTCGGTTTACACCATTTTGTGTGGAATTTCCATTTCGCATTTTCCAATTTCTACTGATTGTAATGCTCGTTCTCGTTTGCAGTGGCGACATAGAAACTAATCCTGGGCCTGAAAAATTGTGTAACGCCCTGAAGAGTTCACTTTCTATTTTCCATTATAATATCCGGAGTATCTGATCAAAGCTGTCGCAGATAACTGAAATTGTTGAAGAATACGACATTCTTTGTTTTACCGAAACTCACCTGCAGGGAACCTTCGATTCTGATAACATAAAAATTCCAAACTATTCACAGCCCATTCGGAATGACAGGAACCATAGTGGTGGGGGGATTGCAGTATATTTCTCGGACAATTTATTCTACAGGCGGAGGAATGAATTAGAATTCGACAAGTCTATCATGTGGTTCGAACTTGTATCAAAGTCGAAACAACTTCTTCTCGCAGTTACATACCGATCTCCCCAGTATGCGAGTCGCGACTATTGGAATCTTCTCGACGACTCCATCGACAGGGCTCTTGACATTAATAAAACAGTCATTATTGTAGGTGATCTCAATGACGATCTACTGAGTTCCAGCCAAAAGTTGAAAGATACCATCGATCATTTCAACTTGAGGAATGTTATTATGAAACCTACAAGAGTCACTCCCAATTCTAGTACTCTACTTGATCCCATTCTGATTAGCGATACTGTAAATGTTATTGAAGCAGACATTCTCGACCTGGGACTGTTAGATCACCACGCAGTTTATACATACATTTCATTCGACCATAAGCAAAGAGAGCCATATTTTAGAATGGTCAGAAACTATCAACGTGCTGATTTCGATAAGACAAACGCGTTGTTAGTGGGTGTTAACTGGAATAATCTTATAGATACTACCCAGGATGCAAATGAATTGCAAACGAAATTTTGTGACACATTTCTGAAAATAATTAACGAAACAGTCCCCCTTCAGAAGATACTTACTCGTCCAAACGACAAACCTTGGTTTAATCCCGAATTGCGAAATGAAATACGGCGAAGAGACAGATTAAGGAAAAGAGCTTTATACTCAAACGGTGAAGATGCATGGAGAGCCTATAAGCACTCTCGCAATCAGGTTAACAATATGTAGAAATACGCAAAATTAGTTTATGAAGATACTCTTCAAGAACAACTCTGTGGCTCTCCCAAACAGTTTTGGCACATAATTAAAGACCTTCTTAATAAAAATAAAAGCAATACAATCCCTCCTCTCCACCGTAACAACTATCACGCACCCCACGACCTTATTGTCGATGATCACGAAAAAGCCGAATTACTAAACGATACTTTTGTCAAAAATACATTTATCAATGACACAAATCATAATCTTCCTGTGTTCACCCCAAGAAGCGACAGAACTATTTCAGAAATCATTATTTCAAATGAGGATACAATAATTGCTATTAAATGCTTGAAAACGAATAAAGCCCATGGCCATGATGGTATAGCAGCCCAAATGATAAAAAAGACTGCAGATGCAATAGTGATTCCTTTAACCTGTCTATTTAATAAACTCCTCCAGCTTGAAACCTTTCCCGACGAGTGGAAAAAGGCTAACGTTATACCACTATTAAAACAACCGGAGCCATCGAATGTTAATAACTACAGGCCAATGTCCCTACTGCCATTACTTGGGAAAATATTTGAGAAGGTTGTCCTCAAACATGTCTTCTCCCACTTTCAGAAAAATAATCTTTTATATAAGTACCAGTCAGGATTCATCCCGGGACACATCACAACTTTTCAACTACTAGAATTATATCATTCCCTTTGTCAGTCCCTCGATAATCGTCTTCTTACGTGTGCAGTGTTTTGCGATATATCAAAGGCTTTTGAAAGAGTTTGGCACAATGGTTTAATACATAAACTACGAGAATATGGAATAACGGATGGGCTACTTAACTGGTTCATGAATTATCTCGATGGAAGAAAACAAAGAGTTCTGGTAAATAACGTGTTTTCGGAGTACCTACCAATGAAAGCGGGTGTGCCCCAGGGGTCTGTTCTTGGGCCATTTTTATTCCTAGTCTACATCAATGATATCTCAGACAGCTTAGAGTCACTCGCAAGACTATTCGCAGACGACACATGTCTTTCAAATAACAACCGGAATATAACTGACCTAACGTCTGTACTTAACTCCGATATCAAAAAGATCAACTCGTGGTCTTCGCAATGGTTGGTCTCATTTAACCCAAACAAAACTAAAGCCGTTTTCTTCTCACTTGCGCACAATCCGGATAAACCACACTTAAAATTCGATAATACCACTGTGGAATTCACAGCATCTCACAAGCATCTGGGAATACAGCTCCAATCTAATTTAAATTGGAATGTTCAAATCACAGAAATATGCAAGAAGGTCAGTATTCGATTATCGATGTTAAGAAAGCTAAAATTTAAACTAAGTAGGAAAGCTCTTGAAAAAATTTACTTGTCATTTATTTTACTACTTATGGATTATGGCGATATAATTTGGGCCTGGGCTCCATCATGACGCTGGACGGATTGTTTCAGGACTCACACGTTCAGTCTCCAAAGAACGTCTACTAACGGAACTTGGGTGGCCCACCCTCCGCCAGCGACGTACCTTCTACAAATATTGTGCATTGTATAAAATTATAAACGGATTCGCCCCAGACTTCGTTACAGAACTTCTGCCCCCCAGGCCTGGCCAAAATACGCAGTATAACTTCAGAAATCCATCAAAATTTTCAAGTTATCGAACGAGAACAGAGTGTTTCAAGAAATCCTTCTTCCCTTCAACTACAAACGCGTGGAATAATTTGCCCCAAAATGTCACAAATGCGTCTTCTCTTTGTGAGTTCAAAATTTTACTTCACGAAAACGGGATTATGTGTACTCCAAAGCCACCTGTGTATTTTAACCTAGGGAATAGATGGGTAAATATACTCCACTGCAAACTAAGAAATAGCTGTTCTGACTTGAACTTCGACAAGTATTCCAATTACATATCCCTATCTCCAGAATGCGACTGTGGTAATATTGAAGAGGACGCATACCATTTTTTCTTCCAATGCCATAACTATGATAACGAGAGACTTATACTTTTTAATAGTCTCAGCCATCTGCAAATCACATCACAGGATGATCTTCTATACGGTAAACAATCGTTAACTGCAAACGAGAATAGATTAATTTTTCTAAAGGTCCAGTCTTTCATTCAGTCTAGCGGTCGCTTCCAAGAATGAGTATAAGTTTATCTCCAGATTTACTGTTTGACTTATTCCGGTGTTGTACTGAAAATTTCATTTTTATCTTCCAATCATCAAGAAATTAATTTGTTGGTTTAACAATAGTTACACTAATATCTATTCCCAGAGCCTCAGAAGAGTATCCGTATCCGATGATAGTTCTCCGGTACACCGACGCACTGTGTCATTATCTTAAGATGGTGATTTGGTGTGCAGGTGCATCGGACCGCTGTCGCAGCGTGCCTAAATTCCTCGGTACGGTTCACTTGCCAAGACATTTTTCTGAGACAGCACTATCTTTACAGAAATCCTTCCTCGACCGCACAAACGGATTCCTCAGGGGTCTTCTGAAAATGACGATCTGGTAATGTCATGGTTAACTTCTGGTAAATTTCTAATGTTCCTTGTAATGTTCTTTTATCCTAGTCTCAGTTTATATGTTTTCACATTTATATTTTGCAGAAAATTTGTTTTGTCGCCAAATTGTGTTATTTTGTTAACGGGAGAGGAGTTTAAATAAGTTGAAATAACTTTTCTGCAATCCCTTTTGCATGTGTTGTTTGGCAAATAAAATATGTTTAAACCAACCATTTGAACGTATGAGTTGTTAAAGAGTTACTTCCTTGAACATAACCTAAAACCTGAAGGTTTTCTCAAGCACTTCTTAATATGGTGAATCGAATTTTAATTTTTGTTTGAACGGATGAGTTGTTAGAGTTACTTCCCTCGAACCTAACCTAAAAATGTTTTTTTTTCAAGCACTTCTTAGTATGGTACATCGAATTTTAATTTTGTTTGGATGAATGAGTTGTTACATAGTTACTTCCCTTGAACCTAATCATTTGATGAGCCTAACCTGTGTCATGACTCCTGAGGACCTCATAATAAACCTCTACCTATGTATGAGGTGTTACAGAGTTACTTCCCTCGAACATAACCGTTTGACGGATGAGTTGTTACGAAGTTACTTCCCTTGAACCTAACCTGTATCATCACCTCTGATATACTCATAATAAACCTCTACTTTGAGATGGGTTGTTACCGAGTTACTTCCCTTGAACCTAACCTGTATCACGACCCTTGATGATCTCATAATAAACCTCTACCTACGAATGAACGGAGTTACTTCCATGAACCAAACCTGTATTATGACCTCTGATGACCTCATAATAAACCTCTACCTACGGATGACAGAGTTACTTCCTTTTGAACCTAGCAGAGTTACTTCCCTTGAACCTAACCATTTGACAAGGTTTTTTTTTTAAAACTAAACCCTGAACGCAATCTGTAAAAAATCAGAAATACTATACAAGCAATGCAATTTTCAGAGAACAATTCACACGATTTTCTATACTAATTTCTATTATCGACCATTGTTAGGTTTTCTCAAGCACTTCTTAATATGGTGAATCGAATTTTAATTTTTGTTTGAACGGATGAGTTGTTAGAGTTACTTCCCTCGAACCTAACCTAAAAATGTATTTTTTTCAAGCACTTCTTAGTATGGTGCATCGAATTTTAATTTTGTTTGGATGAATGAGTTGTTACATAGTTACTTCCCTTGAACCTAATCATTTGATGAACCTAACCTGTATCATGACTCCTGAGGACCTCATAATAAACCTCTACCTATGGATGAGGTGTTACAGAGTTACTTCCCTCGAACATAACCGTTTGACGGATGAGTTGTTACGAAATTACTTCCCTAGAACCTAACCTGTATCATCACCTCTGATATACTCATAATAAACCTCTACTTTGAGATGGGTTGTTACTGAGTTACTTCCCTTGAACCTAACCTGTATCACGACCCTCGATGATCTCATAATAAACCTCTACCTACGAATGAACGGAGTTACTTCCATGAACCAAACCTGTATTATGACCTCTGATGACCTCATAATAAACCTCTACCTACGGATGACAGAGTTACTTCCTTTTGAACCTAGCAGAGTTACTTCCCTTGAACCTAACCATTTGACAAGGTTTTTTTTTTAAACTAAACCCTGAACGCAATCTGTAAAAAATCAGAAATACTATACAAGCAATGCAATTTTCAGAGAACAATTCACACGATTTTCTATACTAATTTCTATTATCGACCATTGTTACGGAATGTTAGGGAAAATTTATCGATCAGAGATCGTAAGATCGAACTATAAACGTTGTGATAACTGGCAGTTCTGTGAGGTCTCACCAGCTCTGGAATTTTGTGTTTCCTTACCAAACGTTATCAGGCTCATTGAATAAACATGAGTCCACTGAATCCTCAAAATAAAAACTCAAGAGCTCGAGCTCTTACCGAGCTTCCGAGCTTAAGTAACCCCTATAGGCTCATTTCGCAACACCATTCGGATGACGAGTTCAAGTTTATCTAGCAAGGGGATGATGACGATGTCAAATTCGATGCGGTATAGTATAAGTATGGTGATGCGGGAAGGAATTTACGATTTGTGTTGAAGACAATACAAATCGCAAATTTGTAATATTCAAGAGGTAGTGCAGTTCCAATATCGTATTGTATGATTAGTGTGGTGACGTTAGAATACGGCGACAATCGTAGTTAGAAAATGATTCGTTTTCGTTCGATATATTTGATCAATTGTTTTGAACGACCCTCCAGTCAACTTTCCACCAACAACTGTGTCTGATAAAGAAAAAAGGAAGTCGTTACCGAGATGTATTTCACCCGTTTAGGGTTAAAAGAGAATTGTTTTGGACAAGTGGCATGTCGACGTAAAAAGCTTAATGTCTTGGCTGCTGTTGGATGACATCAAATATCGCGACAACTGATGTAATGCTTCGCTATCAAGTGGTTAGAAAAAGAGCTTTTTCTCATTTTCATTCAGCCATACGCTGACACACTGTAAACACTGCTTTTTGTTGTTGCAGTATTTATATAACGCCACCTATCTTAAAATATTTTAACTCCTGTTGTAACAAACAAAACAAAACAACTTTTCCACACGTGCGTTTAGACTGTTTACAAATCTTTTCTAACACGTGACAAATGTTTTTTTTACTTGAATTTAGTCAAGATTATACTGATTCAGTTTGTAATGTCTTCTCGACGTGGGCATTGTTTCCTAAAAAAAAAATAGTTTGGACTGACACTTTTTTCGGAAATGGTGAAATAGGCTATCCTCAATATGTAGAAACGTTAGAAGATCAACTTATAATTTTTATATTGACAAATCTATGGTTCAGTAAATAGAGTCATTATTGAAGGAAACATCTTAAGGCGTGACTTGTTAATAAGCGAGTGCATCTCTAATTTACATAACAATCATATATATATATTTTTTTGAAAACATTCTTCACGTTTTTAAACACAAATATCAAAAATGAATGATGCATCAGATTCAACTTGTTTTTTTCAATTTAATATGTTCCATAACTACCTTTTCTTAATACTTTCGATTTCAAGATGGTTCCAACTCCACCGTTATAAGAAGGGAAAGATTATGATTTTCATAATATCCTTGTCGATAGCTTTAATTTGATAGGTCACACGACTATCTTCTCGAAACTTTTGATTTTCTGATCGGTGTTAACCCAGTCCCCACGGCGATGGTGGAAAATGTCATTTTTGTAATGTATTCATCAAGTCTTTCATATCAGTACCTCACATGCTTGGATTTGTAAAAAGGAGGACGTTTTTCGGCTCTGGTCGTGACCCCATCCCCACATAAAATGAAAAATGTCATTTTCGTAATGTATTCATCGAGCCTTCATATCGGTACCTCACATGCCTAGCTTTGTATAAAGAACGACGTTTTTCGGCTCTGGTCGTGACCCCACCCCACGACGAGGAATAAAATTACGATCTTCTTAATCCACTCGTCGAGACCTTCAATTTGATAGGTCACGTGACCTCCTTCTCGAAACTTCGATTTTTCTGATGGGCGTGACCCCTACCCCTACATAAAATGAAAAAAACGTCATTTTTGTAATGTATTCATCGAGCCCTTCATATAAATACCTCACATGCCTGGATTTGTAAAAAGGAAGACGTTTCTCGGCTCTAGTCGTGACCCCACCACACGACGAGGGTTAAAATTACGATCTTCTTAATCCACTCGTCGAGACCTTCAATTTGATAGGTCACGTGACCTCCTTCTCGAAACTTCGATTTTCCTGATGGGCGTGACCCCCACCCCCACATAAAATGAAAAACGTCATTTTTGTAATGTATTCATCGAGCCCTTCATATTAATACCTCACATGCCTGGATATGTAAAAAGGAAGTCGTTTTTCGGCTCTGGTCGTGACCCCACCCCCACGACGAGGGTTAAAATTACGATCTTCTTAATCCACTCTTCGAGACCTTCAATTTGGTAGGTCACTTGACCACCTTCTCGAAAGTTTCGATTTTTTTCTGATGGTCGTGACCCCCACCCCCACGACGAGGGGAGATAACTTGGTATGATTAAGTTTATGAGAATCAAGCAATCTGATTGGTTAATTAGCGTTAGGAACGTGAAGTGATTGGGTGATTACTTATTTCAAGCTCTTCGAGCTTTTGGTTTTTGGTGTACATTGCTCTAGCCATTATATCCACGTTATTAAACGCGATTCACCTTTTTATGACGGGCGTGACCCCCACCCCCACGACGAGGCAATATACCTTTGTATGATTAAGTTTATGAGAATCAAGCAATCTGATTGGTTAATTAGCGTTAGGAACGTGAAATGATTGGGTGATTACTTATTTCTAGCTCTTCAAGCTTTTGACCATCAAAAAGTGGTTTGCGGGTTCAAAATCACCTCTTTTCCGTGTACCGTACACGAGTCGATTTCTGTCGTGTACAGACAGGATGGTGTTAGAATCCGCAAACCACTTTTTGACGATGATTTAGAATCCGCAACACGTTTTTTTTTGCTCGCGATTTAACACTGAATCCTATGGGGAAACCCATTTGCGGATTCAAGCATCAGACGATACACCTCTTTTTTCTTAAAATTTCATCTACGTCTTTTCACTCTTGAGCGATGTGTATAGAATCCAGTGATGTTTGAATCCGCAAGCGGATTCTAAATCACCCTAAAAAACGACAAAATCGTGTACAGGTACACGATTTTAACACTGCATCCCTATGGAGGCGTACATCGATGTACGTGTACGTGTACATGTACATGCACATTTGATGCTTGAATTCTCAAATATCACCTACTGTTGACCTATCAGAGGTTACAAGCCTTTTTTCCAAGCGTTGGACTATCACTGACAGGACATGAAGTTTTCGGAGATCAGATAACACTCGCAGTACGCAGCTTTCTGCTGTTGACTGCGATTGTTATTTGGTCTCTTCCTTTTTCAATATTGGATTGATTTTCCCCTCTGATCAACAATGAGATTGGGGGGGGGGGGGGGCACTCAAGGTACAGCTATATGCTGTACATTGCGATTGTTATTTGATCCCTCCATTTAAATATTGGACAGATTTCCCCCTCTGATCCACGATGAGACTGGGGGTGTGTGTGTGGGGGGGGGGGGGAGCGGGGGGCACTCAAGGCACTTGGTGGTAAAAGGGCTCCTCTCAAACACGTACGGATCAGTTAAAAAAAAAAACAAATAGTACCTATTATTTTCTATTTTGTGTGTCATTGAATCAATGGTTTCTCTGCTGACCTATCAGAGGTTACAAGCCTTTTTTCCAAGCGTTGAACTATCACTGACAGGACATGAAGTTTTCGAAGATCAAATAACACTCGCAGTACGCAGCTATATGCTGTAGACTGCGATTGTTATTTGGTACCTTCCTTCTTCAATATTGGATTGATTTCCCCCTCTGATCAACGATGAGATGGGGGGGGGGGGGGGCACTCAAAGCACAGCTATATGCTGTACATTGCGTTTGTTATTTGGCCCCTCCTTTTAAATATTGGACTGATTTCCCCCTCTGATCCACGATGAGATTGGGAGTGGGAGGAGCACTCAAGGCACTTGGTGGTAAAAGGGCTTCTATCAAACACCTACAGATCGGTTAAAAAAATAGCACCTATTATTTTCTATTTTGTGTGTCATTGAATCAATGGTTTCTCTGCTGACCTATCAGAGGTTACAAGCCTTTTTTTCGAAGCGTTGAACTACCACTGATAGGACATGAACTTTTTGGAGATCCAATAACACTCGTAATATACAGCTATATGCTGTATGTTGCGATTGCTATTTGGTCCCTTCTTTTTAATATTGGACTGATTTTCCTCTCAGATTTACGATGAGATTGTGTGTGGGTGGGGGGGGGGGGGGGAGCGGGCACTCAAGGCATTTGGTGGTAAAAGGGTTACCTTCAAACACCAACAGATCGGTTGAAAAAATAGAACTTATTATTTTCTATTTTGTGTGTCATTGAATCAACGGTTTTTCTGCTGACCTATAAGAGGTTACAAGCCTTTTTTCCGCGCGTTGAACTATCACTGACAGGATATGTAGAAGATTCTTAGAAACTTATTGTTGAAATTCCATAGCCATGAAGGCTAACCTTCAGTTTTCATTCCGTTTAACTTACAAGGAGAAATTTGAATGGAACTTTTCATAGATCAAATAACACTCGCAATATACAGCTATATGCTGTATTTTGCGATTGTTACTTGGTCCTCTCCTTTTTAATATTGGACTGATTTTCCCCTATGATTTACGATGAGATTGGGAGGGGGGCACTCAAGGCACTTGGTAGTAATAGGGCTACCCTCAGACACCTATAGATCGGTTGAAAAAATAGAACCTACTATTTTCTATTTTGTGGGTCATTGAATCAATGGTTTCTCTGCTGACCTATCAGAGGTTACAAGCCTTTTTTCCAAGTGTTGAAGTATCACTGACGGGATAATGAACTTTTCAGAGATCCAATAACACTCGCAATATACAGCTATATGTTGTAGATTGCGATTGTTATTTGGTCCCTTCCTTTTTTATATTGGGCTGACCTGTTTCGTCCGTTCTCCACTGCGAATACAATTCTAGCGCATTCAACCTCACTACAATGTAAAGCGACCATAGAAACTTAAAACGGATTACATGATACCGCCTTCAAAAAACGCCATCTTAACCGCACCATGAAATGTATTATTATTTTCTTGTATAATTCTATTGTTAATATTGTTTGTTTTCCCAAAATTGAAACCTCAGATAAGAATTGTTGTGTATTACCGGGTGTTCTATAAGGTGCCGTGCAGATATTTTCTAATAGTTGTGATGTTTTTTTTCAAGCAAAATATTACTCCATGATCACGTTACAAACGAGGATGACTCATCAGAAATTTGTCTTTCAGGGTGTTTGTCGATCAATAAACAAAACAATCAATATGGCGAACATTACGTTTGGTATTTTGAACTGTCGAGGTCTGTCTTCCGAAACTGTAAAACGTAGGGATGTCTTCTCACGGTGTAGGAAGGCATTTGATATCACTCTCTTGGTAGACACTCATTCGTGTAGTGATGTGGAAAATTTATGGAGAAACGAGTGGGGTTACGAGGCAATTTTCAACTCCTACACTGGCTCCAGTAGAGGGACTGCGATTCTATTTCGAAACACTTTAAGCTACAAAATACACGATAGTAGGAAAGACCCGGGTTGTAATTTCATTGTACTGGACATAACTATATATGACCAAAGGCTCACGTTAGTGGCTCTGTATGGTCCCAACGACGACAAACCTCGTTACTTTACAAATCTGTTTGATATAATTGAAGAGATGGGTAATGACGCAATACTAGCTGGAGGCGACTGGAATGTCCCGATTGCTTATGAGGCTGATACAAAAAATTACAGACATAAAAATAATAAAAAAACAAACGAAACAATTAAAACCTTAATTGAAATATTCGATTTATATGATCTTTGGAAGGAGGAAAATCCGAGTACGAAAAGAAACACATGGAGGGGCCCAGATAATAAAATGGCCAGATTGGATTACTTTTTGATGACCTCCAATTTGCAATTGTTTTTAAAAAGTGCGGACATAGAATTTAGATGTAGATCAGATCATAACCCAATAACTCTAACACTATCTTTCGTAAATCAATCGAAAGGGAAAGGAATATGGAAATTCAATAACAGCCTTCTAAATGATGCAGAATATGTGTGTATAGTCAAAAAGGTAATAGCAGAAACTGTTCTACAATACAGTAATAATAATAATAATAATAATAATAATAATAATAATAATAATAATAATAATAATAATAATAATGGATTCTCCATTAGCGACCAATTATTTTGGGAAACACTTAAACTCATGATAAGGGGCAAAACAATTCCTTCTTCTGCATCTCTCAAACGGAAGTCCGAACAAGAACAATCAGAAAAAGAAACAAAAATAAAAACTTTGCAACGAAGATTAGATGAGGGTGATTTAAATGGCAGGGAAGAAATGGAAACTTTACAGTCAAATTTAAAAATAATTAGGGAGAAAGAAATCAAAGGCGCTATTTTGCGATCGAAGGTCAAATAGAAAGTTGAATGGAAAAGAGCTAAAAAATATTTCTGTAACCTTGAAAAACGACACTACACTGAAAAAATAATCAGCAAATTAATTAGGGATGATAGTTCTGAAACACAAAACTTAACTGAAATTCTTTCTGAACAGAAACAGTTTTATGAAAAACTATATACATCTAGCAATCCGGGGGCAGATGAGACGAATAACGAGAATAATTTTTTGACAGTAAGAACCCTTTCCTGAATTTTTTAAATGATGATGAAAACATTTCTCTAGAGGGCGATTTACTTGAGTCGGAATGCCTCCATGCATTGCAAAAAATGGCAAATAATAAAACACTTGGTTCTGACGGCTTCACTGCGGAGTTTTACAAATTTTTCTGGAAGGACATAGGTAGCTTTCAAGTTAAATCCCTAAATTATGGTTATCAATCAGGAAAGCTCTCAATTCTCCAAAAAGGAAACATTATAACGTGTATCCCAAAACAAAACAAATCAAAACTGTACGTGAAAAATTGGAGGCCAATATCGCTAATAAATGTCGATGTAAAAGTTGGATCAAGTGCAATAGCGAACCGCATAAAAACAGTTCTGCCCAAAATCATTTCAGAAACCCAATTGGGTTTCATGAAAGGTAGATATATTGGTGAATCTACTAGGTTATGCTTCGATGTAATTGAGAAGTGTGAGCAGAAAAACATACCCGCGATCTTAATTATGATAGATTTCGAGAAAGCTTTTGACTCATTAGAATGGAGTTTCATTGAACGCTCACTAAAAATTGTTCAACTTTGGACCATCTATCATAAAATGGCTTAGAACGTATTACAGTGGGATCTACAGTTGTGTTTTGAACAATGGCCATTGCTGAGATCGATTTGCACTAGGCAAGGGCGTGAGACAAGGTGACCCTTTATCACCCTATCTGTTTATTTTGTGCGCTGAGATTCTCAGTGCCTCGTTAAAATTCAACCCAGAAATAATATAAATAACTCCGAATATCTAATAACACAATATGCGGACGACACAACGCTGTTCTTAAGCGATGACGGCCATTCATTCAATGCCATGTTAAGTATCATGGATGAATGTTCCAAACACTCAGGCCTGAAGGTGAATTTCGATAAAACACAAGTGATTTGGATTGGATCAAAGACTGGATGCGGTGAAGTAATTCCAACACGCTACAAAGTATAGTGGAATCACCAAAGATCATTCACAATTTTAAGTATTGAATACGATTTATATAGTGATAGATTTATTGAGAAAAACTATTTGAAAAAAATGGAAAAAATTGAAAAACTATTCAATGATTGGTCTTTCAGGAAATTATCCGTAGTAGGTAAAACCTGTGTAGCGAAGACCATGGCCCTTCCAATATTAATACACTGCCTAAGTGTTCTCCCTGACCCGGCAGAAGAAATTCTTCACCGAATGCAAACTATTCTTTTTAAATTCCTGTGGTCTGGAAAACAACACAAAATAAAACGAAACATTCTGATAAATACGTTTGAAAATGGTGGAATGAAATTCCCTCACCTACAAACTTTTAGTCGGTCGCTAAAACTAACGTGGACCAAGAAATTATTAGACCCCAAGGTATTTGCCCCCTGGAAGACACTTCTCTTAGATGATCTTGAGAAATATGGCGGATATAAAGTGTGGTACCTTCGTAAAGAAGGATTGGAAAAGATAAGTAAAAATCTTAACCCTTTTTGGAAAAATGTGTTCTGTGGGTGGTCGGCCATGGGCGGCACGGGACCCCCAAATGTTCCAAAGATACTGTCGGAACCACTTTTCTTCAACAACATTAAGATTGGGGGGAAGCTATTTTATAATCAACATTGGTGTGACCACGGCGTCTTCCTTCTAAATGACCTCTTAAACAACGAAAATTATTTCCTGTTACACACCGAGTTTTGCGCGAAATTTGATTTAATACCACCCTTCACTGTCTACCAGGGAGTGATAAACGCGATTCCGAAAAGCTGGAAAAGGCCAATTAAATCCCTTCCAAATGTGTTGACATTACAAACAGTCGTGCCGAGAAATTGAACATCACACAACAAGTAAATCGAACGTTTTACCCACTTTTCCTTGAGCTAGTCAGTGAAAATCCCCAAAAAGCTCAAACTAGATGGAACAACGTGTTGAACACTTCTCTGCAAACTTCAGATTGGGAAGCGATCTACAAAACTTCGTTTGTGACCACAGATGATCCAAAGCTGCAAGCCACGCAGTTCAAAATTTTACAAAGAATTATATGTACAAATTCGATGTTTTTTAAAATGAAACTTGTTGAGACAGAACTGAGTACCTTCTGCGGTAACACAAAACAAACTATAAAACATTTATATTTTGACAGCCCATTCTCTAAAACAGTTCTACTGAACTGGCTTTCAAAATTAGAGGAATGTTGTAACTTGACTTTTCCCATGACCCCCGAATATATTATTTTCCATTCAAACAATCAAACCATGCCTCCGATCATTGATCTCAGTATTGTATTCTTTTATTTAAACAGTTTATTCTCTCATGCAGAACAACGGAGTGTACCCCTAATTACTCATGTTATATTGAACGGCTGAAATATTATAAACAGATCGAGTTAATGTCATTATATGTATATTCCGCCAAAAAGAAAACTACCATTCAAGAGAGGTGGAACTCATTAGCTACTGGTGTTTGATCTTGCATTAGTTTTTTAGCAATTTTAGCCAAAACGCCGATGTAAAGTTAATTATAGCAGAGTATTTTTTACGTAACTCTCCTTCCAGACTATCAAAGAGACAGTTTCAAATCTCACTTCCATGAGATTGAGACAGAAATACCGCCTACGACAAACACTCCTGAAGTGACTACTGTTTCATTGAATATGATTTCTTTTCTTTTTTTCATTTACACAATTGTGCATATTCCTGTTGCTTATTTTTTTGTAAATCACCTATGTGAATACACAACTGTATCGATTATCACTGTACATTTCAAATGTAATACTATATCTGAATAAAAAATATATAACAAAAACCCCCAAAAACATGAGAAAATTTCTTTAAAAATCTTTTTCTTCAGACCCACCAGTTAGAATGCTTTACTATTTGGTGTACAACATCTCTGGGGAGGTCAGATCTAAATTTGTTCCAGTTTGGTTCCTGCCAGTCAGAATCCTATCATATTTGGTATCACATGGGGGTGGGGGGGGGGGGGGGGCAGATTTGAGTTTGTTCATTTCGAGTCCCTGTCTTAGTATTTGGGCAGGGGTGGGTTAGGTTCGAAGTTGTTCATTAATGTTCAAATCCATTCCTTAGAGTTTTTCCATAAAATTTGCCTTTCAAACTGCAGTGACACAACAACCCTTGGAAGTTTGGCAGTACTTGTCTACAGCTGTCAGAATTGGAAGCAATCAGGAAGACCTATGCTAATAATCATCTGGCATGGACACTAGAGTTATGAATAATTTCATAACATCATTCCTATATAGTGTTCATGAACCACGACTAACTGAATGTGACCCAAAATACATCTCTGGATCACTTTGTCAGGTGAGCGATTAAGGCCCGTGGGGGGGGGGGGGGGGCTTTTTTTCTAAATCAGTAGTTGGTGTTTTATTAAAAACGTTGTATTGGGTAAAGGGTTAACATGTATTATCAGTATGCAACAGGGGTTCAACCATAGTGGCCTCATAGGATCCTTGTCCGTAGCAGGTCTGAATTCTCGCAACGATTTTCGCTAGAATCCAAATGGATTCTCCCAAATTCAGTGGAATTATAAGCCCTGCACAACCCCAATTTTGAAACAAAATTGACATATTGTTTCATGGGGGTGGGGCACTATTTATCTTGCTTTATGGTTAATTAAAACAGATTTTGTCAAAAGGTTTTGTGTGCTAATACAGATTTTAGTTTTATTTTGGGATTTGGGTAGTTTTCAAAGAAAGCTGTGAATTCTTATCCCGCCCAACTTGCTCATTAGGTAACGGAGTAGGAATTCTGTCGAAGGTAATACCAGTTTTTAAGCCCATTTGACACAGACTGGACAGTTTTCTTCAAAAGAACAATTCCCATGCTTTTGACTAGAAAGAAGCCAAAAGTTGAATTCTATTGCAGAAATGAGTCTTTCATCACATGAAAGAGGTAAATGTATCTTTGGTAGGGTTGGGTTTGCTCTTAGGTATAACTGTTGTAAATATTTTAATTAGATTTACCTGCCTCGAAAAGTTGTACTTGGAAATTATGTAATCCCCAAAATTAAGCAGTCTTGGAAAAATATATTGTTTCAGTAAACATTTGAAGAATTCTACTGACATCTTGCATTACTGTTGAATGTTCCAGATAAATGAAGAGGGTGATTTGAGGACTTTTAGAACCTAAAAAGTCGTTTGCCTATTGGTGTGTTTTGGTTGGGATTTCCCTGAGAAAAATGTACATGTGAGCAGCACTTCCCTTTCTGTTAGTTTGTCTCTCTTATTTGTTGCATGGCCCCTCGTTTAAGAATCAGAAAAAGGTTGTCTGAAGGGCAAAACTTGACAAAAGATATTCGAAAATGATGCGACCATACTTTTTTTGCCTGAACGTTATAATGGTCGTCTATGGGAACATATTTAGTTTTCTGATACGTATTCATGTTTGGCTTAAATTAAACAATTGCACGAATTCGATTGCATAAAATGTTTTGGGAGTAATGGTTGTGGAATGAAATATTTCAATATGTTGGATACTTTGGTGTTCCTTCTTACGCCTTGCGTATTGTCATATTATTAAAAAATATTGAAAAATATGAAAAAAGTTGACATCCGCATCGCTCTAATCGCGGATATAATTTTAGAAAACGGGTAGTTGTCGGGGCGAGATTTTCATACTTCCGACCAGTGTGCCAAATCTCGTGAATTTGTATTAAAGGGAAGAACCCAAAATGTTGGTCTGACGAAAAAGAAAGAAAGAATAAAAGAAGGCTTACGATCGCTAGAAGTCATTTCAACTTCGTTGGATGACTTCACCCTTTGAACGCTAGTGGTATCTTCCATGCCAAGTCAATGGCAGCAATTAGAAGAGTCTATATTCATTATTTGGGTAGGCAGTCAATATTTTCAACGTGCAGCCTCGGAGCTGCACGTTGAAAATATTGGTTGATCAATCTCACACATTTACTGAACAGCCATCATATATAACGACGTTATGACGTATCATGTTCCTGGCCGGAAAAACGGCCGTTCGGGATCAAAGGGTTAATAACATTTTGTTTTTTCTGGACCTTTGACACGAGCAGACAGCTTGATGACAAACCG
Organism: Pictodentalium vernedei; assembly: GCA_031216915.1. NCBI lineage: Eukaryota > Metazoa > Mollusca > Scaphopoda > Dentaliida > Dentaliidae > Pictodentalium > Pictodentalium vernedei. The sequence continues at coordinate 358,841,970 of CM062297.1, forward strand.
ATAGTACAACCAATTCCAGCACAATTCAGTTTTTATCACTTCTATGGAATTGAACTGTCACAAGATACTCATTAATACAGGTTTGCTTTGTTACTTTGACTCTTCTGGTTGAATTGTGGTGAGTGTCGAGGAATATTCCAGTGATGGACCATACATACACATCGTCAACGATACAAGATGGGATGGGCAGAATATAAATAACCGAACAGCGACATTTGTGAGGGAGCCGAAATTAGTTTGAAAGTCAAAATAAATAGTTAAAAGGGAATTGCATACAGCTGGGACATGTGGATGCCTATATCCGCGGATAACGTTTTGGCCTTGCAGCCATTTACATAGTGTGCACACGATGAAGACATTTATTTATTTATTTTTATTGGGATTTATAGCCACTTTCGACAGCCCGGGTCACCTCGTTTCGGACAGTCTAACGGGTGGAGGAACCGAAGTACCTGAAACGAAGCATCCAACAGCGGCGAGCAACTGTCAGATTCCCCAGGGTACTAACTCCGTACAAGCAGGGCTAGCATTGGTTGAAGATAAGTGTATCATCGACGTGCAGTATGTCTTAGTACACGGAGCCACCGTGCCATCACGTGGGCAATCGTAAGTGCCTTGCCCAAGGACACAGTTGCTGCATTTACCCCTGGTGGGGGTCGAACCGTGGCCCTTTCGGTTTGCAGTTTAATACCGTAACCACTGAGCCACTGCGCTTCCTAATACCAAGACAGGGTCGCGTGATTGCTCTCCTTTTATCCTCCAATGAAAATGACTGGCCTGCTATATCCGTTCTTAACTATGATGCTGCTTAAGACACCGATCCAAGAATGAATGTGTTGGGATTAAAGGTCGAGGAAAAACAAGAGGTGATAGTTTTTTCTGAAGGTTATTTTAGAAGTTATTCTCATATGGTCCAAATTACAACAAGGTTGTTCTAGAATATGTTTCCTATGCTCATAGGGTTCCATAGTATGTCAGTTAAGAAACTCTTCCTCAGCCTTCCCGGGATCCGTAGCTGGAGACTTGAGTTTGTCATGTTGTGAGTAACGTCAGTTTAGAAGCCACTCACCAAAACAATTCGTCTTCTATTGCGTTTCTTTTTATTTTACCCTTTTTCGATTGCGCAGCAAGCCTTAACATCCCCTGTGAAATCCTTTGAACCCGAGAGCACGCTTGCTTTTCTGCCCCAGGAGCATTATACATCTTTATTTTATTAAGTAAGATGGCTGGTAAGTGAATGTGTGGTCTAGATCAATCAATATTTTCAACATGCAGACCCATTGCAGTATGGTTGTTGGAATATCATTTTTCAACTTTTACAAACATTTCTTAAACGCCTGTTAGGGGGCGCGGTGGCTCAGTAGGTAGAGATGCAGGCTGCAAGCCGAGAGGTCCTCGGTTGGAATCCCACCTGCTGCAACCGCGTTGTGTCCTTCGGCAAGTCATTTCACCCTCATTGCCCATGTGGGGCCACGGTGACGCTGGGTACTAAGGCGTACTGCACGTCAATGGTGCACCTGTCTTCAACCAATGCTAACCTGCTTGTGTGGAGTTAGTATGTTTGGGAGCTGACAGTTGCTCGCCGTTGCTCGGTCATTCACTCCGGGTACTCCGGCTTCCTCCATCCGTAAAACTGTCGTGGTCATGATTAGCCATTGTGCAGAAATATGTGACCTCAGACATCAATAAATAAATAAATAAACGCCTGTTAATTTTCCTTCATTTCAATATCTACAATTCCGTACGGAACACATGTCCGATATTGATTTCCGTTGGCGGACTGTTTTTTTCGATTGACGTCATGGTTCCTTCAGAAGTGCACTCGGCCCATTTTTGTTATCGGTCAATCGAAGCTGCGGTGACAGCCGATAAATCGAATGCCAATTGGAAAATGTTTTGTTCAAATTCACTAAAATTAACGAATTTAAACTTGTTTTATAAATGTGAAGTTATTTTATAACTCTCAAGTTTTTACTTTGAAGTGAATATCTCTCAGATAACGGCAACTAATTTCTTAAAAATACGAACAAATAACATATTTGGACACAATTTTCATTTATATTTTTCTGTTTAGGTGTCCATCTGTCGTTCGCGTTTGCCAATCACACCGAAGTTGTTTTTGTTTATTTCAAGCAAACTTCAGAACTGTCAAATTCTCATAGAAGCGTATAATAATCACATAACTCCTTTCGTTCTATCCTTCCGCGCTGGCACTCTTGCCATATTGACGAACGCTTTCACATATCGTGACGTTCTGTGTATGTATGCACGCAAATATCATTTGGTGCAGGTATGTTTCGCCCTTCAATACAGTAGTTATTGGCCGTCAATTCGATAGACGAATCGACTTTGTCAAAAATATCAAAGATCGAATCGACAGTGAAACTGCTGCTTTGCAACAGTTTGAATTTCATTTCTAATCGAAATAATTCCTAGTACAAATATGGAACAGGTGTTTGAGAGTTGGCGAAAGAAGTACAGTACTCTGAATTCAAATGTGGGGAGAGATTTACAACCCAGCCGCGATAGATCCGGTAGCATTTTGTCTGCCTTCAACCTCACAATACTCTAGAATGTCACAGCAGAGAAAAAGGTTAAATCTAGGGTGGTTTATTTTGACATGTTCTCAATTTCGAAATAATCTTTTTCTGGAATCTCGACCCGTTGATGTGACTGTCTCGCAATTAGATCGCGATCTTATCAAGAAAGAGACAATCTTGCCAATAACATACACAATAACATAGGTACTAGGACCGTCAATCAAACTTAAACCATGAGTGGGATAAGGGTTTTAACCACGTTACACTACCGACTGGTTAAAACCCTTATTCTACGAGTGGTTTAAATCTGACTACCATTCCTAGCACATAATTGTTTTATTTTTACAATGCGCTTAATAAATAATCGACTTTGTCACTTAAAATGGAGAAATACGATATTTTCTATCGCCAACAAATGGTTATTTTGTTTACATCTGCGCCGGTGGGCAGTACTTCCGGCTGCATGTGAATGCTTGACTGACAGCTAGACACATCTCAGAGTTGATTGAGTTTACCTTGCTTTTTCAGTTATACTATTATTTACAATTCTTATATTTTATTTTATATATTTAATTGTAGGTATTTTAAACTTAATAAGTCATTGTACGTAGTAGATAGTACCGTAAAATATAGTATGTTTGAATGAAATATCGCGAAATGAACTACTATAGGTGTAAATTTTTGTAATGGAACTCCCAGTGAAAGGAGTACGGTGGCTCAGTGGTAGACTGTTGGACTTCTATGCTAGAGGTCCCGATTTCGATCCCCGTCCGGAACGACCCACGTTGTGTCCTTGGGCAAGGCACTTTATCCAGGTTGCCTACACGGGGGCACGATGACGCCGTGTACTAAGGCTTACTGCACGTCGATGGTGCAGATGTCTTCAACCGCTGTAACCCTGCTTGGGCGGAGCTTGAACAGAGTTAGAATGTTGAGGAGCTGACAGTTGCTCGTCGATGCTCGGTGATTCTCTCCGGGTACTCCGGTTTCCTCCAACTGTAAAACTGTCACGGTCACGATTAGCCATTCTGCATAAGTATGTGACCTTAAACACCAATAACTAAAATAAATATCCCATTGAAAACAACGTTTTAACCGCAGTAGAAGCTTTACACCGGTAGTAGGGTTAAAACCTAAAATTTGTCATACATGTTTTTCACGGGTAGTAACATAGGTGAGCATGGTATAAAGTACTGTACTGAGCTTATTGCGTCTTCGAAGTTTAAGTGCCATCCTCTGATACATACCAAAACTCTTCATTTAAGTTAGAAATGTCATTTCACTAGTAAATTAAGGATAACAGTAGGACTACTTTGCCGATTTTTTTATTTGTAGATGTTCTATGCCTGGACTAGATAATGATACATACAGTCTAATTGGTAACAGTCACCAATATATGTTAAACAAAACGATGCCGCCTGGTAGAGATAAATTTTGTGACATGTATGATGTTGATTCGCCTTTGAACGTTTCATCCTCCAGTCTCTTAGTTAATGACTCCGTCGATAACACCACCATACCCCCTCAGCGTCTGGGGATGAAGAAATGTGACAAATGGGTTTATGACAAATCTTTATTTACTTCCACAATCGTCAGTGAGGTAAGTCTTGCTCAGGTTCAAGGCAGTGAATTAAAACATACAATTTTTCAGCCTCGAATTGTTCATTAAACAGATCACATTAACTCTTTACCTAACACCAAAGGCAGACGACACTTGCAAACAAAACTCTTGAATAACTATTTTTTCGTCAAAAACATAGCTTATGACCCCTCATCGGAACGAGCTCAACAAGCTACTTCCGATGAGGGGTCTTAAGCTATGTCTTTGAAACACAAAAAAAGAAAAACAATAATGAAATTTTAACGGTGATTTTTCGTGATTAGCGCCGGCCGGATTTTGATCGTTATGCTGGGTAAAGAGTTAACAGATCACTACATGTTTAACCTGTTACCATCAAATTCTACCAGAACATTATTTATTTATTTATTTATTTATTTATTTATTTATTTATTTATTCATTATTTTTTTATTTATCGTTGTTTAAGGACACGTTTAGCATTTGTTACCAAACAATGACCGCTGAAAAAGTACAAAATCAAGTTTAACCAATGTTTATACCCATTCTGTCCCTTCAGAAGAGATTCACCCATGGTTCACAATGGTTACTAGGCCTTATTTTTACGAGTAAAACAGAACTTGGTTACCACAGTAAGCAAGCAATGCTCTGTGGTGAATCCGAACACTAATAATTTTGGACTGATAGGTATGTTGCTTCTCATTAACCAGTACTTTTATAACACTGAGGCACGGTGTGTCTTTGCATATTGTATGTTACATTCTGATGGTACTTTCTTGCTTATGAGACCAAAAATCCAGGCTTGTCGTCCCTTTTGAATCTATCGATTGCTTCATCATCGCTCCAAAATGACAAATAGAAGACGTGTACTAAGTAGTGTTCACGTTGGCCGGAAACTGTCTCTGGTGCCACATTTTTAGCCATTCTCGATATTTTAGCGCAAAAAGTGTTTTGGCGCCAAAACGTTAATAGAGTGGAGGGGAGGGGGGGGGGGAGGGTGATGTTCTTCGCTGTCTGATCCAAAAATCATTGATCGAGCTTTAAAAAATGAACTGACAAGTATTTCAAGAGAGACGTTATATCAACTGGTCACAGAAAAATACCCGAGAGAACTCGAAATCATCGTTAGGCGAAAGGGGCGGTCACTGATTCAATTAATGGTCAGGCTGATTGCTTGTCGGTACGTACACCTCTTGTTGCACTCAGATAATAACATATTAATCAACTGATTTCTGTTAATCCACTGAGCTTGACGGGTAGCGAGTCTTTACACGCAGTATAGATAAATACTTCATACCATCGCGAGTGACCTGCGATGGTATGTAAAAGTTATCTAATTTAATGCAGCATTTTGTTAATCTGATAACCTACAATGTTTTATTGAAGAAAAAACAATGTATTATTACCACTCACTGACAATTAACGTTGAAAGTTCGTACAAACACTATTTCCAACACCTTATTGACAAAAGAAGTAATAAAGCATTTTTAAGTTTCGTAATCGATCGAGATCTTCACTGCCACAATGATTTTTCTTCACAAGTTTTTTCGGGCCAAAATTTTAGCTAACGAAGATTTCTTTGATGCCGAATCACAATTATGCAATTAGCTAAATGGGCAGCCGACAGTGCGAACACTGGAACTAGATGCGTTGTGTTTAAAACACCTCTGCATGGCGTTAATCACGAAGGGACTCTGAAATTTTGAGTCTTGAATCTCGAATCGAATCATTCAAATTTCGAATATCGAATCTCATTTCAACGTTTGTCTAGGAAACAAATTTGTAAACATTGAACTCTATTTCAGTTGTTGGATATAGCAAATAGTCTCCACTCAAGAACAGTATTTTTAATTATTAAACGCAATCCATTCGACAGCGACTCGTTTCTGTCGGGGCGAGTAATGCAAAAGTGCGGAATATTCTCGTAAAACAGAATCGAAATAGTTTCTAGGCGGAATCCTCTTACATGTAATCTCATCTTCTATCATAAGATTTCTTGTACAGGAAGCCCATTTAAAGAAGAGAAGTCCAAATTTAAAAAAAAATGGGTCAATATTTGGCCTATTAAATGCACTCGGGGGGCGGGTGAATTTGTTCGAACTGTCACGGGCAGACATTTATCCGTTTGTGATAGGCGTATAGGGACCAATACTATAAAACGTTTACAATTGTATTTTCTAGAAATGTATTTTCTACTTATTAATATAACTGGCTAAAATGAATCATTGCATTTTAAGATATAGCAGTTTGCCAACTGGCAAATAAATTGCCACATCTCTGAAAATGTTAATGGTTCATTTGAACCCATTTAAAGTCATAACTAGAAAACACAATTCTAAAAAAAAACAGTTGTAAAGGTTTGATACTGCTGGGCCCAGGTGTGCAGATACGGAGTCCATACTTCAATAATCCCGGCAAATATATACCCTTTCCCAAAACCATCTTGTGATGGCCGATTATTGGTAAGGATTATCGCTGTCGGTCGATTAGTTCCGATGTCGAATCATATCGGTATAATTAGGGACGATAACCGATGATTTCATTTCTCGTTCAAGGTCCTGGATGTTTTCATCAGAAAAATTGAAAGCTCCTTCATGCTTTTGGGATTCCTGAAAGTCAACTGTCCGCATCAGGTAGAGCTTCACTGTATCTGAATTCCAATACTGAGAACTGTATTGAGACGAATATCATGGTATAGCGGTAGGTCGACAAACAGCTGTGTTTGAGAACAAGATATTACAAAATATACTTATTACTATAAATGGCTGTTGCGATTTTCATTGTTTTCTTATTTATCGGTGACGAGTCGATATTGCAATGAGGACTATCATTTGTCGGTGTTTCTGATCACATGCATATTAGTCCACCACATAAAAATATTTGTTTGATGCGTATAGCTATTCGCTAAAAGCGCTAAACAGACATTTTTTGGAAACATTTTCGCTTTAAAAACATAGCTTATCACCCTTCATTTGAACGATTTATTTATTTATTTATTTATTTATTTATTTATTTATTTATTTGGGGTTCAGCGACCTTGCGACAGCCGGGGTTACCTCCTGTCGGACGGTTTTGCAGGTGGAGGATGCCGGAGTACTCAGAGAGAACCACAGAGCAACGGCGAGCAACTGTCAGACCCTTCAGCGTCAGCGTACTCTCCACACAAGCAGGATTAACATTGGTTGCAGACAAGTGCACCATCGACGTGCAATACGCCTTAATGCACAGCGCCACCGTGCCCGCGCGTGGGAAATCCCTTGCCCAAGGACATATTGCAGTTACCCGGGCGGGGATCGAGCCCTGGACCTTTCGGTTTGAAGTCCAATGCCCTAACAATTGAGCCACCGCGCCCTATTTGAACTATCCAAGTGAGCTCGTTCCACCGTGGTTCTATTATAAACTTTGTTTTATGAGATAATAAAATGAAAAATTATTTTATCCTACCTGAATTTAATCCTATTTGTGATGCCATATTCGTCAATTTTTTATTGTTGCCAAGCCGGCCCGAAAAATACTAAAAATCGAACTTTTTCCGCGACGAGTTTCTACAGCATTAACTCATAGTGACCACCAAATGCCCAAATGGAGTGATTTTCTGCAAAATTGAACAACTTCCAGGGGCATTTGTTCCTTACTTCCTTATTTGTTCCTTACTGCGCGCATTTTGTGGTAAACAATTCGGTATAGATAGGTGTGTAGTGGATAATAAAGTTAGTGTTAGGGTTGTTCTGATTGAGCTAACCTTCCACCATACTGGTTGCTTGAATAAGAGCACCGTTTGAAAGGTATAAAAAATGACCAAATTTGGTTGTTGTTTGCTATCTGTTTCAAGAGGAATAACGCTTTGCGTTTTCGTGTGAAAATTTCTTATTCAACAAATGTGCGGTCAAAAGTTGTACTGTAGGCTTTATCTGAATTAACCCTGGGGGGGGGGGGAGGGTCACCATCCCTTACTAGGCGGCTAATCAGGTGGCGGATAGAGGATGACCTGCGCAATTGGGCAGGTTTTCTGGTTTCAAATTAGGAGCTTTGCTCAACTGAGCTGGTTTGCTGCGGAATATACAAATATAGTTCTATTCTGCTATTAACATCTAGCAGGCACCTTGTTCTCCCGTGACGTGTGTTCGGAAGGCCTCGAAGGAAGAAATTCTGGCAGTTGAAGATAGACAGTGGCCCCGGTTCGGGCAATCTCCAAGATGGGGCATTCTCCATTTAGGAGACACCTGTCCAGTACACTGCTTTGGTCCCAACGTCTTCAGGAGTAGACGGAGACGGATGGTCGGACGACCCTTTCTGGCCAATCGGGATCCCCCGAAAAGGAAGTCACGTCGGTAGGCATTGTGCGGTCGTTCAGTCAGTTATTCATTTTAACTCAATTGTATCATTGCTACAGAATACTGACTTTTATTGAATTTTGAACTTTTTTTTAACATACAGGGTTTTATTGCACTCTCTGCGTCAGTTATCAGTGGTCAATGTCATTGCACTGGTTTCGAAAAATAATTGTTTGAATGTCCACCACGACCTGGCACTATCCACACTCGACGGGTCAGTCCTCCAGCAGCATGCATTAGCATAGGGGGGGGGGGGGTATACTATTTATGTAATCTTGGATTTGTTACCACCTCTTGTTAGGCTGGGACATACCCCCTAGATTGGGCTCGGATTAAGGGTGGAAGGCATGAAGTGAAGTATCAACTCATTCAAATTATGGCAACCGAAACAAAAATTAAGCGACCGTATGATTAGACACATGATAAATCTACTTCTGACTCTGATTCTGAAAACGCTCGTTAATCAACTAATTACCAAACAGATGGCTGGCCGCGGTTTATACTAATGCGGCAAACTGATGAGAACAGAAATGTTCATTTTAACCCCTTCGCATTAGAGACGGCAATAAAAAAGAATCGCTGGCACTATCAAAAATATTAAAAAATTACCATGGGTGGCATATGATTGAATGTGCAAGTAAAATCAAGTCATTTAATCTCTTGAGGACTTTTAAATGTTGAAGTGAAATCGGAAGCTCACAGAACCCTCTATACGGGCAGTGCCGTTGTACGAACCCGTGAGCTTACCGACATTGATGAAGTGGAAATTGTTAACGAAATGAAAATCCAGGGAGTAACAGGTGTAAAAAGAATAAAAATAAGGAAAAATGACAATGAAATCAGCACAAATACTTGTGTATTTACTTTCCGTACCCCTCAACCACACAAATCAGTCAAAATAGGCTATATAAATGTCGGAGTGGATTTAAATATCCCAAATTAACATCGATGATTCAAATGTCAAAAATCGGACACAGCCAAAATTACCACAGGGGACAATCAGTCAGCCACAAATGCACGATGAGTCATTTTAAAACAATATCCTTGAATGTGTAAACTGTCATATGTCATCTTCAAAAGATTGCCTCATCTGGCAAAAAGAAAAAGGCAATACAGAAAATAAAATGTGAAAGACAGATAAGTTTTAAAGAGGCCAGAGAGATTATTTCATCGATGCCTGGCATGAATATTTCATTCAATACCACCATACTCTACTGTAACAAAACAAAATGTTTCAACAAAGTCGAGAGAATGCCAGACACAATATACATGGCTTGAAGGCACAATCCCCGCCTTACTACAGGCTTTTACAAGAGAACACAGCGATCAATTACAGCCAAGGTCAACTCGAACGGTCAACCCCTCAAACACTACCAAAGGAAAACTCATAAATAAATGAGAAGAAAGACCAAGGCAAACTTTAATCAGAAGATAAAATGGCAAAGGAATCAAAACCAGAAAAGAAAAATGAACAACCTAACTGAGTACCGAAACCAGAGCCCCAAAATCTTAGTCAGAATCAGAAAAAGAATCAAGAAAAAAAAAACAAAACAAAAAGAAATTAAAAAAACACAACAGTTATCCGATAGAACACCAAAGCCCTTCAAGGCCCTGTTACCCATAAACCGGTGAGTGCATCAACGAAACGTTCGGACACTTACTCCTGAACTCTTCTCAGAATAGATCCCGAGGAAAAAGTCACCAGGGAAGCTACAGAGGCTATTTCACCCATAGGCCCACCATCTCATTCTCCAACTAAATGTGAATAATACAATCAAAAATAAAAGAATATAGTGGAATTGCCGAGGTTTCAGAGCGAAATTTAATGAATTTGGTCTTCTAAGCCAAAAATATATTCCAACTGCTTTTTGCTTGCAGGAAACTCCTTTAAAGAACCCCGAAACTCAGGATCATTCAGCTTTAAGCAGCATAATACTTCGTATAATGCCTGGGGAGACGATACATATCTTCATGGCCGTGGAACGCCTGTCTTATATATATAGCTAGAAACAATATTATTCACAGTTCTGTACCTTTACTCACAAATTTACAGGTCGTGGTGGTACGCTTAACATCAGACAAAACAGTTGCACTATGTTCGATTTACGTTTCACCAAGTAAAACCCTACAACTGAATGAACTTGAGCTGCTGATCCAACAACTCCCAACTCCATGCATTTTGTTGGGTGATTTTAAAGCACATAGCCTCCTTTGGGGTAATTCCTGCAGTCAAGAAGATGTAAAAGGTTAAACAGCAGTAGAATGTATTTCAAAATAATTATTATGACTTGTGTTTGTTCAATGATGGGTCAGACACTTATTGCATCCCGCATCCGGTTCGTATACAACAACTGATCTTTCAATTGTATGCCCTTCTATCTTCCTCGATTTTCCTTGGAAGGTAGGAGATGACTTGTGTGGGAGTGACCACTTTCCAATTGTGTTGGGGAGTGTGGTTCCGGCCGACGATGAGAGGGTGCCCCAGTGGAACGTTAAAAAGGCTGACTATGACAGCTTTTCCTCGCTTTGTTCCGTGGGGAAAGTGCTGACCAAATAGAACATTTCACTAAAGAGTTGCTTGACACTGCAAAAACAGTCATTCCTAAAACCTCGGCAAGTCCAAAACGTTTCTCTAAACCATGGTTTGATAATGAGTACAAACAGGCTATAAAGGATCGCAAGAAAACTGAACGGGAATTTAATAAGTCACCCTCAACACATAATTTGGACAAATTACTTATAAATCGTGCAAAACCAAGGCGACTTATAAAACAAAAAAAAAAGAAAAGTTCTTGGGAAACTTATGTCTCTAAACTTAACCAGCATACACCTATTGACAACATTTGGAAATTTATTAAAAAAAATTAAAGGAAAAGAAACAAAATCAACTGTACAACACCTGCAAGATAACAACACACCACTTACATAAAAAAAATAAATTTCAAACAAATTGGCCTCCACATTTTCTAAACATTCGTCGTCTGAAAATTTAAATACAGAATTCATCAAAATTAAAATACAGCAGGAAAAACAAAAATAAATTTACCTCCAATAATTTAGTGGATAACAACGATTTTCCTCTGTGGAAGAGTTAAGTAACTCTTTGCATAGAGCAAAGGATTCTGTCACTGGACCCGTTGAAATACGCTACGCTACCAAATTCTAAAGCACCTGCCACAATCATCACTTGAACTTTTATTGTCAGTTTGTAACGATATATGGGTGACTAGCCAGTTTACACCTTCCTGGCAACAATTATTCCTATTCCAAAGCCTGATAAAGATCACAGCAACCCAATTAATTACATGCCTATCGCATTAACAAGTTGTCTGTTTAAAACCATGGGACGGCTGATCAATGATCGACTTGTCTGGTTTCGGGAAGCGAGCAATCTACTTACAAACGTTCAGTGTGGTTTCATGAGCCAGAGAAGTACTGTGGATCATTTGGTCAGACAAGAAACGTTTAAAGGAATGCCTTTGCCAGAAAAGAACATGTAGTCGCCATCTTCTTTGATCTGGAAAAGGCATATGATATAACGTGGACACTTGGGGTTTTAAAAGACCTTTCTAACATGGGGTTGAGAGGGCGCATGCTTCTTTTATAGAAAATGTTTTGAGGACCGCCAATTTCAGGTTCGTGTTGAGTCAGTGTTATCTGATCCTCACGAACAGGAATTGGGGCTTAGGGGCGGTGGCTCAGTAGGTACAGGTGCAGGCTGCAAGCCGAGAGGTCCTCGGTTCGAATCCCAACTGCGGCAACAGTGTTGTGTCCTTGGGCGAGACATTTCATCCCCTTTGCCAACGTGAGGGCCTGTTGCTTTGTGGTTCTCTCCGTGTACTCCGGCTTCCACCACCCGTAAATCTGTCGAGGTCATGATTAGCCATTGTGCAGAAATATGTGACATTAAACACTAATAAATAAATAAATAAATTGGGGGTTTCTCAGGGTAGTATTTTATCCGTTACTCTCTTTTCAATTAAGATCAATAATACCACCGACGCAATTGGGAATATGGTAGATTCTTCATTGTATGTTGACGATTTTTTAATCTGCTATAGCAGTAAAAATGTGAATGGTATCGAGCACACACTTCGGCTGTATTTAAATAGAATCCAGAAATGGGCTACAGAAAACGGTTTCAAGTTTTCGAAGACCAAACCTAAGTGTGTTCATTTCTGTAATACCCGGAAAGACCATCTTGCTCCGGAGTTGAAAATGAATGGGGGTACCACTGAAGTTGTAAACAAAGTGATATTCTTAGGTTTATTGTTTGACAATAAACTGTATTTCACTTCTCACATAAGGCAACTAAAGGCAAAATGTAAAAGCCCACTGAACCCTCTGAAAGTAGTTGGTAGCACTGATTGGGGGGCTGATGAAAAAACATTACTCCATCTGTATAGATCACTTATTAGATCCAAATTAGATTGCCGTTGTGTGATTAAGGAAGTTGTATCTCAAGCCACTTGTTGCGATTCATAATAGTGGCATTAGAACTAGCCTGGTACTTTTCGAACATCACCGATAGATTCAATGTTTGTTGAAGCGGAGGAGCCTTCCCTTGAGAAGCGGAGAATTAATTTGTCACTTCAGCATGTTTCTAAATTGTTCGCTAATCCATCCAACCCTGCTTATAACTGTATCTCGGACCCTCAAAATGTCGATTTTTTAACCGACACCGGAAACATATTCACCGACTGGGAATTAGAATTAAACCCCCTTATGGAGTCCGACCAAATTGAATCTGATATGATAAAAGAAAACCGTGATCCACATATTCCTCCTTGGCACTTTAAAAAACCTACAGTTATTTTGGACCTTGCTTCTACTAAAAGGTGTGACACAAATTCTTTGCCGAAATAATGTCCGTGTATAGCACATGTACACGGATCTGTACGGATGGGCCTAAAGATGGTGACAAAGTATCATCAGCTGTTGTTACTGGTGATCGGGTCACCACAATCGTTATACCAAACAAAAGTTATATTTTCTCAGCTGACGTTAAAGCCTTACAACTTGTGCTTGAATACATCGAGAATGTACAGGGAAGGAAGTCGATTATTTCTTCCGACCCTCTTTCGTCTTTGCTTGCTTTACTCAACCCCAAGTTGAAGAAACCTCTCATTTTGGAATTTCGTGAGAAGTTGACTACTCTCATGTCTGGCCAATATGATATCGTGTTTTTCTGGTTACCTGGACAAGTTGGTATCTCCGATAAAACCAGGACAGACAGTTCAGTAAAACAGGCTTTAAATAAGCCTCTCACAGATTTTACAATTCCTTTCAGTGATTTTAAACCACATATGACTAAGTACATCAAATCTGTGTGGCAGGCCGAATGGGATGGAGCGACAAATAATAAGCTCCATCGCTTCCAACCAAATATTTTTGATCTCAACTTGTCTGGTAACCTTTGTAGAAAAGATCGTGTAGTTTTGACACGATGTCATATTGATCATACAAGACAAACACTTTCCTTTTTGTTAGAGGGTAATATGCGACCAGAGTGTGTTCCTTGCCAGCAGGTGTTGTCAATGCAGCACATTAATATATATTGTATTGATTTTAATCATGCTAGAGGGCAGTATTTCACAGTTGGATCTCTACGAGATTTATTTTATCATACAAGCCCGCACAAAATTCTCTCATTTTTGAAAGTAGTCAACCTTTTTAATTAAATGTAAAATTGTTTTTATTCTTTTAAATTCTCATCCATTCATATCTATTTTACAGGTTGATTTACATAGCAGTTTTAGAACAACTGGTCTCATTTTCTCATTACTGTGTCCACTCCTTAGTTTTATTTCTCATATTTCATATTTCAGCGACTCGTTTTTATTTAGTTCATGGTGGATAATGACCTATTTTGAAATACATACTTTTCATCGCCACGATATAACCTTAGCTGCTGCCGCGGCCTTAAGCACAATAAATAAATTAATAAATGAACCTGATTTAGCAGCTTAAAGAAAAGTGCAGTCAAAAAAATATGAATTATTTTACAATTCAACTCAGAACTTTATTCATGTTTTCCAAAAAGTGAAAGCATTTAACTCCAGTTGGACTGGTCCTAACCACGCGTGGGCAGTGATGTCCACGCAATGCGTTTACCGGTAATAAAAATCATCAGCAGCAAAATTCTAATTAATGAAGCTCCGGGTTGTACCCGTTGCCTCTTTAATTAAATGTGTGATGATTATTCCTGTTATTAGTGTTTGCAATCTAAGATTATTGCGTCCGTAGAAATACTGCCCACCCAGTGGAAAGTGACATGTCCACGGCGGCCGTACTATAGTATTGCTTTGCACAACTTTATACAACATTAATGGGGCAACACATTTCCTTTTATATGTTTTAGTGTCCCGCTTTACCCAATACCTGTTTTGCTGCATAAAAATAACTACTGTCCTTTCATGTTTCTATAAATTTTGCTGTTTTCTGGACTAAATTGTTCTCTATACAACATACATGTATACAGTTCATATCGCTTTGCATAGCTGTATTCGGCATTTATGGGCAAACACGCTGTCTATGATATGTTTCTACGTTAGGCTTTATCCATTATTACGCCTGTTTTGGATGCATAAAAATTAGAACTGTCACAAAGATGTATTCTTTTCTGTGGATGTTTCAGTTTTCTGTATTTTGGTAGCCGTAAATTCCATTTCGACTGCGTTCTACTCGAGTGTCCTAGGCTACTACTATCGACTTATCCACAGTCACCTCTGTCTCTCTCACTCTCTCTCTCTCTCGCTCTCTCTCTCTCTCTCTCTCTCTCTCTCACGTACACACTCTCTCTATTCATAAGCTTCCATGTCTTTATACAGTACTATAGTTTCTATTGTTCGGGCTGGTTTGTTCCAAGGCTAATATTATCTGCCCGATGCATGAGTCGTCTACCATTATTGTTCGCTTGTAGCACTACTACAGACTTACACCGTGGCCAGCTCACTTAACCTGTCTCAATTTCTCCCTCAGACCAAGTCGGAGTAGGCTCAGATCTAAGCCTGCGGAAGTCTATAATGCAGCCCCTTCAACAAGGTAACAACAGTCTGGTTTCTGTCTACTAACTGACATCACAGCACATCACATGCATCACATACTACTAGTACTGAGCTGTTCTTATGTGATACAACATATTGTTCAATGGAACACGTGCACCTGCTGGATGTGCCGAGATAGTTCACATTGTGCCTAAAAACATATAACACACGCACATATACGAACATCTGAGGATGCTCGTGGCACAGTCATGTACTATTGGGGGATTCATTGTGAAGGATCGGTATCCATGGATAGCTTTTTCGGGATAAGAGGTGACAAAATGGTATAAGACCAAGGATATCCCTCATGGAAACACATGGTTGACAGTTTATACTCAATCCTGACTATGACGAGTAGCCAGTGTAGTTCACAGAGGATTGGCTTAGTCCTGGTGAATTTTTGGACAATCGTGCTGTTGTGTTTTGTAAACGCCGCAATTCAGACAGCTGATCATTGTTCAAACATGTTAAGACATTTCAGTAGTCCAACTTTGATAAGATTAGATAAGAAGCTAATTTCGATGCAGCAGATGATGAAAGATAAGGACGGAGACGAGAGGTACGTCTGAGTTCGATTGAAACAGAACGGCGGATGTAATTAATTTGGACGCTCATCGACAGTGATTGGTCAAGGAAGACACTTCAATTCTTCGCTGGATAACTGATCCTCCAATATTGATGAACTGTATGTCAGAGGTGGCGTTAAATGGAGGGCAAATGACAACCTCAGTTTTGCTGTCATTTAGTCGGAACTTATTAGACAACATCCAGTCTTTCACGGCTCCCTCGCAAGTTTCTAGTCGGGATGCTAAGAATTTAGATTACCCCGGTTGAACCGAACCATAAATGTGCGTGACATCGGTATACCTATGGACTGATAAACCGTACGATATGACGATTTACCCGAGCGGGAGGGTGTAGAGTGCACATGTATACAACACCGGCCGCAACACAGACCCTAGAGGAACACAGAAGGGGGTTACTTCTCAGAGAGGACACCTATTGTAAACATTTGATAGTGATCATTCACATAAGATGAAAACCAATTCAGCGCCGTGGCGGTGATGCCAAAACTTGTGGAGACCCGTTGCAAGATTATGCGATGGTAGAGCGTATCAAAGGCTGCAGAGAGGTCGTGGAATGTTCCGACCCGCATGTAAGGTTCATCTTTTCCTTTCACACGATGATCGGATTTTATGCGAATAAGTGCCGTCTCGGTGCTATGGTGCGGCCTATAAGCAGATTGTAATTTTTTCATGTGAGAATTAGAATTGAAATGGTCCATAAGCTGCTTCAGCACCAGCTTCTGGAGGAATTTGGGAAGAAAAAGAAGGCCAGAAAGAGGGCGATAATTCTTCATTCCATTTCGGTTGAGACTTTTATTTTGATGAGAGGAGTGATGGTTGCCTGCTTAAAGCAGCTGGGGAAAAATCCAGCGTTTAAACAATCGTTCATGATGTTTGTTATCGGCTGAAGAATTTTGTCAATGAAATGCAGCAAGAACTTTGTCGGGAGCGGATCGATATCACATCTCTTTGATGGGGAAGACAGTATCGCCTTCTTGACTTCCTTCGGTGTCACTTTCTCCTCTCTCGAACTCATCGAATTGACTTCCAACGAATAGTGAGAAACTCGCCCTGGAATTGCGCTGACCAAGAACATCACGAGTTTTAGATATTTTGTCGTCGAAAAACAAGTGAAATATATTTGGAAGATCAGCGACTGGTACGTTGTCGGGGATCATTGAGGATTTCGATTTCCCGGACAGTTCGTCGACTATGGAGTAAATCGTTTTTGCAATACTGGCTGGTGCGATTTAAAAACTATAATACTCCACTCGCGACTGTGTGATCGGCGACCGGACGGCGTGGTGCTGATCTTTGTATAGTTTTCTGTCAGACTCATCTTACGATTTCCCCGAGATACGTTTCAGTTGACGGTGGATGCGTCTTTGTTCGACGATTTTAACCTACATCCATGGAGCTGAGGGGCAACGTTGAGTTTCTCTGGACACGGATGGCGCATGTTCGTTGAGCAGCTGGCGAAGTTTTGAATACATCATCGTGCCGGGGTCGTTGAAACTAAGGTTATGCAATCTCAGTCCGCTTCTGTGGAAGCAGTGCAGTATTAGAGCCGTTTTCTTAATTATTTGCAACAACTATCTTTTCGTGTGGGTAAATATTTTACACATAATACCATCAACCTATATTGCCTGTTTTACATACATTTATTTCCTAATATGCCAAGTGGAACCTATTCTCTTCAAGATCGTTTGAGAAAGCTGTTGTCTAACTAATATCCGCAATTCTCAAACAAACACAACTTTGATTGGGTGATGCGGGAACCAATATTTATATAAATCATCAATCGGTTATATCGTATTAAACCGCAATGAGAGCCAGTAATTTAAATGTTTTGGTTCTATCCCAAAATGCGAACTCGGTGTTGTTTGGACGGGATTAATTCTTCAAATCTTTTCCTTACACCGCCGGCATGCGACATTTGCAAAAGCACATCACTATATAATTTCTAGCCTCAAAGATATAGGTAATGTCCCTTCGTTGAAAACTGAAGGAAATAACATAAATTTAATGTATATTTAGAGAATAGAGTTGTACGGAAAATGTTGTTACTTTAGGTAAAAGTTTAAATCAGAGATCAAATAAACATAGTTTGTATTTCGTTTCGTAAGATTCTTTTTTAAATCTTAGAGTATTTCTTTCTATACAATCATCTACAAGCAAACATTTTCCAAAGAGGTTAAATAGCAACTTCTTGTACAATAACCCCCAAATGGTTGTATTTCATCAAGGAATTTCATTTTCCTTTTTTGCAGTTACACACTGGGATCAGGGTCGTAAGAAGTATCACTATCTTGGGTGGCACCACCATACAAAGGCACTCACACACTGATACACACAAGAGGTGTCCAAGCGTCTTAGTGGGTTGGTAAGAATACAATACACAAGGTTCTATTTGGGAATCAACCACCTCTACATTAAGCAACATGCACAAACGTTTTGTTCCATATTTAACAAAGTACACAGTGTTTCGGCCCGATGGGGGAAATTTGTTAAACATGCAGCCAACAGGGACATTTGTCTAGACTTCAAAGGCCTTATTCGAGTCAAATGAAACGAGAAAATTTTTGGTCACATCGTTAGAGTATGCAAGAAGTCCGTGCACCCCCTTTTCTGCTAATTTCCAATAAGATTGCAATGATGGGTTGGAAAAGATAATGTTGGCCACAACTATCTCTATATAGTCTGTCTGTCTGTCTGTCTGTCTGTCTGTCTGTCTATCTATCTATCTATCTATCTATCTATCTATCTATCTATCTATATCTATCTATCTATCTATCTATCTATCTATCTATCTATCTATCTATCTATCTATCTATCTATCTATCTCTCTCTCTCTCTCTCTCTCTCTCTCTCTCTCTCTCTATCTATCTATCTATCTCTTTCTGGAAAAAGTTGAAAGGTTGGAAGGTGAGGGGGTGAGGGTACACTCTAAACTCGGTTGTATTCATGTTCACTCTACCAAGTTGATTTGGGTTGATGTTTAACCCATCTGATTTTAGAGTGTACGTACCACCTGTTCCCGTGGACCGTACGGTTTTGACAGCGGTTAAACTGCTTTAGTATATTCTTTTCTGCTCTAACCTTTACTGGTAATCAGGAATATCATTGCCAAATTACGTCACATGTATCGATCGCCTCTGTATATAATTGGCTGGCTCATATATGCAAAGTTTGGGATGGTGGGGAGATTCTTTGTCTGTTTTTTGTACCTAGAATACTTTGTGTCCTCCAGAATAATCTGTGTACCGGAATCTTTTACCAATAATTTATTATCAAGGGAGCTTCTTCGATGAGACTCACCTCTTCACCTTCCCAGTCTAGCTGTTTACACGGGCTGCGGGTTGAGGTGGAACTGAGGGATGTTTAAGTCTCTCAGTTTTAATATTTAAAAACAATAAACGAATCCGAGATTATTACGCCATTGACTGATGATGTTTCCAAATTGTTATCCTTAATTCCCAAGAACTTACTTTTTGAGTCCGCAGATATTCGAGGAGTCGGTGTCAGCGTCGGAGTTGGAACCACTCCGATAGCGTATCGAATTACTTAATGCAGCGCAATGTATCCCTATTGGGCTGTCTGGGCGAGTATAGATGATCAGTGGCAGGGTCAGTACTGGTAGTCCAGTAATGTCTCAAAATCGCCCAGATCATTTCTGACATCACAATGCATTATACTGTTTTCTGGGAGAGGGTCCCAGAATCTTTGCTTAACTTCCAGCCGCCCATCCATACACACAAATATATTCAAAGTCTGTATATTCATTGCCAGATGCATTTTTCTTACTCCAACGGGAATGAAACTAAAATGAGCATAGAAATGTAGTTACTTTGCCAACACTCCAAACAGTGTTGTGATTTAAAAATAAAAACAGCCTCCATGGTTCTTATTTTGTTTGTATATTTTATGTGGTTCCTTTTTTTCAGTTTGATCTTGTTTGTGACGGAGCTATTTGGATTGCTCATACGAGGATGCTGTTTTTTGCCGGATTTCTAGCAGGCAGCCTTCTTCTTGGATTGTGTGGCGATTTGTGAGTTTAGTTACTCAGTTGTAAATATGGTTCCTCAGACAACGCGGCTGTTGGGATGTAGAAACAGTGGATACTTACCGCTGTTGGGAATGCCTGAATTATTTCACGGGTGACTGCAAGTAAATATAAGTTTAAATTTCCATGCAGTCATGTGTGAGATTATTGTGATACGAAATCAGAAACTGTATGTTTTCTTTTCATTGCGTGTGATGTCATGTTTTAATTGGCATTAAATCGGCTAGAATACTGGGTGATTTGAATCTAAACCTATTGCGTAATGCGCGTCACTTCCGATGAAGTAATCTTTTATGTTTGCCCTTACCATTGATATTGAAAAATATTTGTTAGACACTTCAAGAAGTCCAATAAAGTAGCAGATAAAATATGTCTGTTTCATTTGTTTTTGGTTATGTTTTTTTTTTTTTTTAATACGATTTACTCTTCTCTCCAACAAAACCAAGCTTACAAAAATACGTTTAAAGAAGAACTGTAAGGTGATTCTAGTTTACCTTCATAAACTATGGCTTGGGGTGTAAAATAGAATGAATAGATATTCCATTATACACGGGTCAAAGGAAGTCAGTGTTTTCCTCGTCCGAGACATGTTTAAAGTCAGAAGAAGGTAAACATATAGTAAAGGCCACATTTTTCCTCTCGGGTTTCCCGATGAACCATGGACAGCTATATCGTATTGAGTTATGTTTTCTAAATGCTCAGAATGAAAGGCAATCCTTCCTCCCGTCAGACCAGTTTTGATGTATTCTTTCTTAGAAAATTACAACGTAAACTACAAAAAAGTTTTAACTATTACGCAAAATAAAAAAGTAGAACATTTGATATCCCAACAGTAACTTGCTACCTTTATAGTTCAGTACCGTCGCCCATCTAATCGTTCAGATTTTTCATAATAAACTGGCATGTGTCATCCCATCGTCCTTTAAGTAAATGAAGCTCAAATTTATTATTAAACCAATGCCCACTTTTTGTAGAAACGCGTTCCATGATTACGTCACCAACCTTAACTATGTTCTGATTTCTCCGTCAATGACTCTCTCGAGAAGAACAATACCACCCCACCCTACCAAAAAAAAAGAACAACTCGCGCCATTCCATGTTCTTAATCAGAGTCTGCTTTTGGCCTACCAGAGGGATCGACTAATCCAAAGAAGACCGACCAGCAGAAGACACCCTTCAGATGTATCTTGTTTCCTTCTTATGTTCTGAGAATATGAACTTAGAGGTGGCAATGGGCACGAACGTAAAACTAGACTTGATTTAACTACACCATGCAGTAGCTTTCTCTGAGTCCAATGGAAGTGTAGACACATTTCGTATTGGACTGCATTGTCGTTCCAAATGATTATATGTATGTGTCATGGCCCAATACCTCTCGATAGCACAACGTCTCGTAAATCGTATTTCGGAACGTTCTGAATAGAAACCCTGATACCATCAATGGTTGCAATAGGCGTACCGACGTGGAAATGTATGGTTATCAAATGTCTTGGAATGTAACCAGCACTTGAAAACAGACTCTTCCTCCCGTCTCGATTCGACTTGCCTTTATCTTGCCTCTGGTCAGCTCTTGTCGCCCTCTTGTATGGTACCTTCACCTCCTTCACAGTCATTGCCCTCCCCCCCCCTGTCCCCCCAGAACAAGTCAAAGCACTTTTTAGTTAACGCTGGACTTCATCCCATCCAAAACACTTCAACGCATTCCTGTTCCTTCGAAGGCAGACGGGTGTAATATTATCGGCAACATCTCGACAATTACCCAGTTCTTCACCATCAATACTTGCAACATTATCGAAATCTTCGTTTCCTGGCTTCTCACTTTTTACCTTTTATTTGTTCACCACCCTGTGAAAGAATATTGCATCTTTTGTTCTTCCAGTTGACTCCAACACCGATCTGTTTCCACACCTGCCCAATACAAGGCTTTCAACGGTGAATATGAATTTCTTTTGGTTTCGATTTATGGCTTCGTTGGATCCAATACACTACATTGTTAAGTATATATGTCACAAAGAATGGCCCTACCAAATGGCTGTCCCGTTTAGGCGCTCGTCATTTTTTCTTAAATGTGACGAACAACCTTACAGCAGCGCCACAGCTAAACACAGCCTCTACCATTCATTTGCTTTTGGCATAACATACTTCCTCTTTAAGCACTATCCTGTCGTCCTGTCGTCTCGTGATTGAGTCGAAGCTTTTCTCTGAGATACGGGATGTGATCGGCCGTTTTCACTTCCTTGCCAAAGTGAGGATTCGGATGACACGGCAACGGGGAGAAACTGGATTCCTCTTCCCAAACCATCACCGAGAAAGGCAACTGTTGGCCCTAATCCTTTTGGATTTGTTCACCGTCAGGGTAAAACAATCTCGCTTACTCTATTAAAATGTTCTGATTGGGAGGCTTTTCTCCTAAAATATCACACTTCTTGGAAGATCGCTGAATCGAAATTTCCGCTCTGATCGGAGGGTAACTCAGGACGTGCTCCAAACATGCAAATCTATTATTTCACGATCGCATCAGCTACCGCCCTGACTTCTAAATTAGGTGGCGTATATGAATGTACCCACATCTGTAAATAGTCAACAACTAATAATATGAGCTTATTTCCATTCTGGTTATTTGGCAAGGACTTAAAGGATCAGAGCAGTCTTTCGCATTTGGACCCTGCTACATTCTGTTGCAAAGTGGCTTTTCGCCACCTGTCTCATGGATTTGACATATCACAGAAGCTCGACAAATCCGGCATTCCTCATTGAGTAGACCACAGCAATAATAACTTTGTCGTATTTTTTCCATGGCCTTGGTTTCCTGGTGTACTGGATTCGTGGCACTGTCATGTCTCTATCTTGGAAAATCCTGGGAAGCAGCACATGTAATTTTGCTGTGATCCCAAAAATTACCCGAATTTTATACAGAACACACCCTCTTTGGATTCCAAGATGTTATGTTGTGCCCGATAGCATTCTCTTTGGACGTGAGAGATGGCTAATATTATCCCATTTAGGACTCCCTTGGCTCTTCCTTTCCATTCCACTACAGTTTACGGACCGGGAAATTTATGTTGGACTACTGTCATTACCTAATGATTTCATTTCTGAAAGTAATCAAGCTTTTTAATGAACATTTGTTTTTATTCTTTTAATCTAGACTCTTCAAGTCTCAAATCATCAGGTTGATTTGTAAGGTATTCAATTCTCTTGTATCATCACGGATTACTGCTCAAGCCACTCTTGTCTTTGACATTTCTGTTGTGATAATTTCTATTTTTATTCTATTAGTCGAGCAACTAGGTAAACCCCCTTTGGGACTCCCCAGGACCGAAAGAGACCAGTTTTGTCATGTACCTGGACATCTCGAGAGTAGATTTTCAGATGTTAACAAGAAATCATCGTGGTCGGATATGACGTAATCCAAGATGGCGCCCATATGATTAAATCATATAGTCCTCTTCCAGCCTTGTTTAATTACTACTGACTTGTAGCACTACTACAGGCTTGCCAACTATGTCGGATTACTCGAACAACTAGAATCCTATCGAGCAAATAAGCCATCGAGTAATTGCTCGAACGAGTGACTCCTCTTACGACTCTTATTCTCATCTCGGTATTGGAGGATACTTATGACATGGTGATGTACAATTTGAGGATACCTTTGGACGATACCCTTTGAGGATACCTGAAGATAGTTATAGTTGCTGTACTTGATCGGCTTTGTGTTCTATAGTTCTTAGACCACTACTGTTGACTTACCCATATTCACCATCATCTCTCCTATCATTAGCTTCTACAGCAGTCGACCAAATACTATAGTCTTCTACCACGGTACCCCGTTTCATGAAATCGGCTTGTATGAATGATATACAAGGGATTGGAACTGTGTACACAATGGTACATGTTGGGGGAAATGAAGCAACCTTTATTGAACCTGTTAAAGAATTGACCGATGGTAGAGTCACAATATAGAGAGAAAGCATGCCTGCAGTAGTCAGAAGTAATGGTTCGAGGCTACAAGGGTTGCAGAAGACTATAGTATTGTGTGACTGCTGTACAAGCTAACGATAGGACAGATAAAAGTGATAGTGATGGGTAAGTCAACAGTAGTGGTCTTATAGCTATAAAAAACATAATCCGAATAGGTACCCGGAACTATAACTATCTTCAGGTAAGTATCCTCTCAAAGGAATCCTCAAAATGTATTCTCCAAAGGTATCCGCCAGTACTACATCACCATGTCATAGGTATCCCCCAAAACCGCGATGTGGATAAGAGTCGTAAGAGGATTCACTCGTTTGAGCAAGCTGTTACTCGATGGCTTATTTGCTCGATGGTATTCTAGTCGTTTGAGCAATTTGAGGTAGTTAGCAAGCATGCGGTAGTGCTACATGTTAGTAGTAAAGGTAAAAGGCCGGAAGAGGATTATGAGATTGGATGGCTACAGTAGATGATGATCATAGAACACACGATGGCGATATTGGACAAATCAGCAGTAGCGGTCATGGGGCTATAAAGGCCATTGGGAGGGTTAGATGCAAGAAACTGAACAGACGCTAGGAACCATAACTGTCTTCAGATAGATAATCTCTGATAAGTATCCTCTAAAAGGTATCCTCAAAATATATCCTCCAAAGATATCCCCCAGTACGACATCACCAGGGCATAGGTATCCTCCAATACCCAGATGAGAATAAAAGTCGTAAGAGAAGTCACTCTTTAGAGTAATTACTCTTACGGCTTATTTTCTCGACTAGTTTCGAGCCATTCGAGCAATGCCTGTTCCAGTAACTACGCGATAGTTTATTTGCTGGACAAGATTCGAGCCATTCGAGCAATATCTGTTCCTGCTCGATTGTCACTTGGCCTTGGGAATCATACTGGACTATCACAGATTAGATAATTCTATATGGATATGCACAGATTATGGGAAATGAAGCAATCTGACTGGTAATTATAAGACATGGTTGACGTCAGAGGCCGGGACAGGGACAGGTGGGAATAGATAGGCAGCTAATATAGTCAGAATAGGGTGAGTTACAGACAAATCAGATAGAAACCGAGGATTCCAAAGGAATCCGAACTAGATAAATCGTAAGTATCCGAACCAGCAAACTACTCCAGTCCATTCGAACTTATCACAGTCCTATAGCACAACGTGCTACTATTATAAGCACAAAATGCGCAAATCCAAACAAAATAACGTCCGTTTAGGCAGTTTTGAGTGGTTTGAAGGGATTATCGGTTTGTTTGTGGTAATTGGATTTACTCATATTCAATCGAACACACCCTCCCAAAATACTCATGTCCTATTGTAGGGTTTTGGGTCACATAGCAACTAAGTGCTGCCATAGAAACCAAGATAGCGGCCCCCAGTATACAAAATGGACGATGAAGACACGCATCACCCTAACAACACGCGATGTGCAAGCGCACTAATACCGTATATCACTATGGGGATGACGTCACAAGATGGCCTCTCACGCGGGCTACCAGGACAACCAAACACAACGTAACTAGGTCACGTGACATGACGTCACTTCCTAGGTCCACCATTAAGTCCATCCAATGGGGCCGGTCGAGTACATGATCTACTACTGATGCTCTTCAATTTCGAGGCATTTCTCTGGTGGCCATCTTGGATATTCACTGACTAAATTGATTTTATCAAACGCAAAAAAGTGCCAAAGTACTATACTGTTACATTTTTTCCTCAACCATCGTACAACTTGAGATAGTGTAAACTTTTCCATTTCATAAAAGGGATAATTTGAAACGGGTGGTCGCACTGGCGGCCATCTTGTTTTCTGCATCGGCTTTCAGCGGTGCATGTTCACGCTGGGTATTATCGGAGAATAATTTGCGATCAATTTAACATCTAAAAGTTTATAGGTTTCCAATTTTTTATCATGATTGTATGAAGTTTTTTCGAGAAAAGTGTCGAAAACTCGATTTTCGTCTATTTTGAGGCATATTTTGGAGGCCATCTTGGATTTTCACGTACTTGGTTGATACTATTATACGGGAAAGGGTATCAGAAATAAGAATGAATTAATTCCCGTTCCATATCTCATATAGGTTTTCCGTAATCGAGAAAAATTTGTGATGGTGTAAAATCGCGAAATTGACCCACCCTCATGGGCGCCATCTTGGAGTGCGTCATATCCGGCCAGGATGATTTCTTGTTAACATCTGAAAATCTACTCTCGAGATGTCCAGGTACATGAAAGATCTGGTCTTGTTCGGTTCTGTGGGGGGAGGGGGGGTCCCATTGGGGGTGTACCTACCAGTCCGACTATATCTTTTTGCTTCTTGATTGACAATGACATGTGTTACTTTACACAGTTTTCTCGCCGCCCTCTAGCCTTAGTTGCTGATGTGGCGTTAAACACCAATAAATAAATAAACAAAATTACGCTATCATTGCCTGTGATCTATACACGATAGAAATGAGTTTTTCTACCGTCTTTACTATGATCCGCCCACTTAACAACACTCTTCTTGAAACGTAACATTGTGTATCGCATCCACTGTGCCGAATATGCTCATCACCTCTCGCATTCTGAAGCAGCCAGCAACCTGAGATGAGCGTCTCTGGTCCGGTTGGAATTGTGACAGTTTCTCGCAACGTCAGACGACTGCATATAGATTTTTCGTTCATAGCCATGCAATGGGCGATTTCATTATTAATACTTCGAACATGTTTTTCAAGACTATCTGACAGCCAGAATTTATTTAAAAGGCTCAACCTAAAAGGTGGTCGTCGCTACTATAACTTTTGTTTGTCTTTCTTTCCGCGGTACATGTTTCTAAAATGATCGTGACAAATGCTACGGTATCCACTGACATATTCACTGGCATTCCTTGTTCTGGTACATCAATGTCCGGCACTTTGCTCGCTTCCGGTCTTTCAGAACGTTATATTTCTTCCGTTGTGTCAGTAGTGGATGCTGGCACTATAGCGAAAAACATTTAACACTGAATTCCCCATACCTCAAGACTGGCACTATGGCGAAAAAAATTAACATAGGATTCTCCATAGGGGCTTGTACCTCAAGTGCCCATTTTTGGACCTAGAGTGCCCCCATTGGAGGCAAAAAAAAAATTTTTAAATTTATTTTTGCTTTCAATGGGGGCACTCTGGGTACAAAAAGGGCACTTGAGGTACAAGCCCCTATGGAGGATCCTATGTTAATTTTTTCGGCATAGTGCCAGTCTTGGAGTATGGGAAATTCAATGTTAAATGTTTTTCGCCATAGTGCCAGTTATGGGGTAGGTTGTTCCAAACACTTTTATATGGACAAATATATGTTCATCAACCAATCCCTCCAAACTTTAAACCGCATAACACTTTACTGTGTAGAGAGTTTGGTTGGTAACGATATAATATTAAAAGTTAAAATAGCTGCACAGTGAAAATGAGAAGTGACTCTTGACTCACTGTTGGGGAGGGATAAAGGGCACTAGTACATTTTAAACAGACAATAACATTTATTTCAGGTACCAATATTTAATATATGAAGTGAGAAGCATATATACACCGAGATCTGAGTTTGCCTATCTATAGAAAACCTTTTACATCGAGATTTTTTTTGAGTGATACCACTTTATTTCAAGATTTCTTTCTGAGAAAAATTAGAGAGATTTAAAATAAA
Source organism: Pictodentalium vernedei (assembly GCA_031216915.1). NCBI lineage: Eukaryota > Metazoa > Mollusca > Scaphopoda > Dentaliida > Dentaliidae > Pictodentalium > Pictodentalium vernedei. The sequence continues at coordinate 358,869,742 of CM062297.1, forward strand.
GTGGCATCACTTGAGTATTTCAAAAAGAAAGAAAAACTAAAAACATCTTAGCTCTATTACCTAATACATTTATACAATAGAACAATGTTTTTTATCAATTATAATAAAACATTTCCTCTCTGTGGGTTGTTTTGACACCTGATGTTTGATTACATAAAATAATGTCTGTAGGTTTGCCCAAACCATCGACGAATCTCTCTGTCATTCTCTTGGAACGAATTTGATAGTAAGAACTGTTTCTAAATCATATCCTCTTGCAAGATGATCTAGAGCAAATATACAGTACATTCCACACACAACAGTACGAGCACTTTGTAGTCTCATTGTTTTAATAGTCCATGAATCTGTTTTTTTTTTCACTATGAAATTGTAAATGTCTTTATCTATTGGTGGTAAGCCATAGGAATCAAAGTAGATGGCTGAATGATTGTCTTTGAAATATATCACCACCCCATGTTTTCCTGGTTCTCTTGATGAATCTGTGTTCACAATATAAGCTTTTTATGTTTAAGCTTATGTGTTGGTAATAAGTCTCTTGAACACACTTTTCCATTCAATGATGATAACCTTGGAGAATTGTTCAGTATATATTGTAGCTGAGTGGTTTCCATGTCTTCTTAGCACTGAAAAGGGCTGTTATGAAGTCGTTAATCAAGATATGCTGTATAATATGACCAGTCTATTTTGACTAATTCTGCCCAGGTTTAAATGTCTTTTTGGCAGTCTATTTAAAAGTCTATACGAGCACAATATTCTAATAAGTCTATTTTTCTTGCTCTTTTGTGTAGATTATGTAGTATAGTCACTGGGTACAGTTTCTGTAATGCATATATCTATTAATGTTGTTGTGTTGGGTCGACATTCTTCACAGATATTTTTCATTTTCTCTTTAATGGATTTTACCAGTTTTATCAAAACACGTTCTTGAAATAATGTTTGTATTTTTTCTTCACACATCTTGCAATGTTCACATTTATTCATTGTTAGTAGTCAAATATCACTTCTCTGAATTTGTTGATTTCTATCTCACTATCAGTTTCTGCATAGACAACAACGTTGATCACCTCTGAAAGAGCTTGAGCAAACTGGAGATCTATTTGAAGGTTGCCAGACTTTATAGGATGAGCTAATGGTCCTCTACATGGCTGGTCAGGTGTCAAATCAATTCCCGAAAGGGTATATCCTTTTGCATAATCCTGCATACATACATTAATTGTTTGATTTTTTCCAAATACCCCATCGCTTCAAATAATGATAAATATGAATTTAGATGAAGTCCACCTTCGAAATTTGGTTCAAAGGGACATGATTTAATGTAATGTCCATCTATTGTGATTTCCAATTTGTTCAAATTGAAATGTTGAAAATTAAATGGAGTTATGCCAATATCTCCATTTATATCTTTATTTGAAACTAAACCAAGAATTAATCATTTTGGCATCTGTTTATGAAACAGATTCTCTTCTATTTTTGATCGAAGACCATTCCCAATGGTAAATGTTTTCTGCACGTCGTATGGGGATTTTATAACTTGTTTGATCTATTTGCGCATTAAGATCATTTGCAAATTTAGGAATTAAATCCAATGCCGGTATTCTGAAAATGGCTTTTTGAATTTCTATTTTTCCTTTTTCATCACCAAACAGACAAAATTTAGTTGGAGAACAATGAATTTTTATTCTCATTTCCACACCATTTGGTAAATATTTGTCTTGCACAGATCGATCTAAATGAAATTTTCCTCTTAGCTGTACAGATTTACTGTCTGCAATTAATTTGTGATGCTGAAACAAACCTTTGTTATCACCATTTTTAGCTATTGCTGTGTGGTATCAGGGACTATCTGCATACCACATCTCACTACCAGCCAGATGTTTTTTTTCCCATCTCTTGAATAACTAAGAGAATTCTCAAAAAATCCTCGATAAGGATGCATGTCTGCATTGGTGGTTATAAGAATACCGTTCAGTGTAACATCAATTTTACTGAACATGCTGTGAAAAAAAATTATTGGTAGGAGTTATATTTGTATCTCCACCCAATATAGTCCCATCTTGTTTTGTAATTTTAAATTGAACTTCAAGTGTAGATGATGCAAGATCTAACCACTTGGTTGTTTGTCTTGGACTTAAAAATTCTATTGGTGAAGAATAGTTTAAAGATGCAATAGGAAATTGCTCAATTTCACCAATATTCTATACCACTCAATGTTGGTGATACGTTATCTGGATCAAAACCACTACAAAAATGCTCGCAAGATCCATGTAACATCATGATTTAATCAAATATGTCAAGTGGCCTTGAATTTCGTTTTGGATGAGATTGTCTTTTTCATGTCTTGACTCAATGAGAACGAACCTCAGACTGACGTTTCGGTTCTCGTTTCTGTATTTTTAGTCCCAATGTAGCTTTACCCTCAGATGCCATAAGATCTTTTGCATGAGTGAGCATTACATCTTTAGGTGGTTTTTGATTTCTCATCAATTCATTTGCTATTTCAATACCATGTTTTAAACCTTCTCTCTTTAAAGTTAGAAATGCATTTTTTGCAAATGGTTTTTATTAATGGTACAGCTGATCTTATTGCTGAACGAAAAATAGACCCTTATCCATGTCCATAATGCCGTGATACACCTCGATACATTAGCATCATTTTTTATAAATGTAATTTGTTACGCTCTCTAAAATGCAACTTGATGACACTCTTACCACTTGAAATCTGAATGTTTTTACCAGTGTTCCCATTTATATTTATACTGATCTGATCAGAAGAAGATCTTGATACTGGTACGTAATGTACATTATCAAATTCTTTATGAGTGTGCAGAGATTCGTCATGTGTTTCAAATGGCACCACACGTAAAATAGGTGCTTCTATATCACCAAGAAATGTATAATCTGCAATATCAGAATAAATAAAGAGTTGATTAAAATCCATATTTAAATCCACGTTATATTTAAATGCATCTTTGGCTGTGTTAGGAAAAATTACTGGAAACATACCATCTTTACATCCCAATTTTTGTGCTAAACTTTCTGATAATTCAAGTCCAACTGTTGCAATACTATTTGATACAATTTTTATATGCAAATGTCGAGATGAATAACCAAGATGAAATGACACACCAAACTCTTTTAAAATACCCCCAAGTTTTTCTTGAATTTCGGATTCTATTGCTTCCGCAACATGTCCACCATTTGCATATGCCCCTGACAAAATACTTAACTCAACACCAGCAACACCCTTACGTACTGAATGTTTGAAAAATGATTTATTAATATTATTAATACGTGATGATATTTTCAGATCTGTCACAATGATTTTAAAATTTGTTTCATCATCTGTTATATTTCTTGCCTCAGATGGTAAAATTACTTCATCTAAACCCACTTCCCAATGTTCTTTATTAATATGAATTGGTTTAGATAACTGTGTTTGAAAACAACATTGTGTGTTATTTGGAAACAATCCATAGAACTATCACTCAGTAGTGTTACGTAAAATGAATTCATTTTTCTTATCATGTGGTTTCAAATATTTTAAACCGGGGCTTGGAAGAATATATCCTAAAGAACTACTCAATAACACCAACCACAATTCTTTGTTGGGGGATTGTAAACTAAGATGAATGATAGCCGTAATTATAATTGCATAAATAACGATTATTTGTGTGAAATAAGTCACTTGATTTTTTGCAACAAGACTCCTACAAAAATTAAATTGTGTTTGTTGACTTTATACTTCAACACTTGCACATTCACCACTCAATGCATTTTCATTTACTGACATATTCTTTTTATACTAAATCAGATTCTGATATCAAACTATTAAATTTCGAGGGATAACCTTCCCAATGTACTTTAAGTTCCTTGACAAGTTTCTTACCCACACGTCTTGAACGTTGTGCAAGAACCGAATCGATGATATATTTTTTATCATCTTTTACACTTTGAATGTTTTGTGGATAAAATGTCCCCTGTATATTTTCACCACCCATATCTTCAAGTTTATAAGTGGGTGGGTGTGTATGTTTTACAGGTGTGATTTTAAATAATTCTTTTGTCCAATTTGTTAAATACCCCTTTTCAAATGTATGTTTGGTTTTGTTAATACATACTATATCGCCAACTTTAAATTTTATTTTTTTCTCTTTAGATTTTTTACCATACAAATTTTGAGTTACTTCTATTTCATTTTCTATTGATACAGATTCAGGAGTTCTCTGAATACTACGATGGAAACTGTGATTGTATCCATCAACTAAATTTTGTAACACATCGATATATCTTAATGTACGTTTGTGTGTAAAATATTTCCACATTCGTGTTTTCAATGTGCATTGAAAACATTCAACAATACCAGCTTTTGTCTCAGGATTTGCTGTTGTGAAAAAATGAATTTTTTGTTTCTTTAAAAAAATTTTCACATCATTATTTTTAAATTCAGAACCTTTATCCGATTGTAATGATAATGGCTTACATTCAGAAGTTTTCAAAAGTCTTTGAAAAGATTTTGTTAATGTTTCTCCTGTTTTATTGTGAATGGGTAAAACCCATGCATATTTTGAAAATACATCGATAACACAAACTAAATAACGAAATCGGTCATTGTAAGGTTGTAAACTTTGTAAATCCGCTAAATCAATTTGCCATTGATGATCAATTCCACCCACTACAGTCTTTCGTCTTGCAAATTGTTTATGAATGGGCTTGTGTAAAGTGTAAGTTCTTTCTCTTTCCAACCATTTTTTCACTCGATCAACTATAATGGATTTATCCTTTTTATGAGCTGCTTTGTATAATTTTTGTATGCCCCCATAACCAGTAGGATGTTTTGTATTGTAATATATTTCAGTTAATAAATCATTCAATAAGCATCCCATTTTTCAGAAATTCTACGTTTTGTCAATCTACGTTTAGGTGTTGATTTTGGTGTTTCTCCATCTCGATGTGGTTTCTTTCCTTTCCCTATTTTTTGTTTTGGAGATACAGATAGAGAACTTTTTAACCAACTATCTTCTGGAGAACATTGATGTTTGCTGGGTTTTGACACCTGATCTCTATTCATACACAACTGACGTTCACGATTTCCAACAAAATCTTGAGGGATATTTATAGCTTTTAAACCATGATAGAACATTTCCTAACTCGTCGGTTTAAAACCTTTTCGATGTCTAAGAACATTATTGACTAAATCGATGATATTTGAACCTTTTATGGGTTCTCCATCATAACTTAAAATACCCTGATCATTCCAACTCATGTGATGATAAAGCAGATAATAATGAAGTTGCTTTACATCTCATTGTAACAGGGACACTTTCTATAATACAATCTCGTAAAAACATTGATTTTCGATCTGGCTCAGGCATAACAACTGATGGATGTAATGCCTTCTTATATGACAATTGAAATTTTTGTAAATGTTCACCATACTTTCGTTTTTTCTCACTTTCTGATAACCCTAAATTACTAACACGGATGATAATTCATTCTGCAACCATGCTGTATTAGTAATTTGAGGATCAGGTTGTAATCTTGGTCTTTGAGATTTTTCATTTCTAAAATGTTGCATTTATCCTAACATTTGATAAGATACAATAGCCATTTTCTTCATATTTTACTCACTAATTTATTTTCAAGATTTGTTGAAACTCCAATAGCAGGAGCAAGTAAACCAAGTAATGGTAAAAAAACACCTTTTTGATTTAAAATTTGTTTTTTTCTTTTCAAGAGATACAGATTTACTAGCAATAGATCTTAGTTGTTCACGCTTCAGTTGTAATTTTCGTTTCTGTGTGTGGGATAGATATATGTTTCCTTTTAACAGATTATGACAACATTCTGCCACACAATTAATTAATTCTTTAGGTACATTTTTCATAATTTGTTTTTGAAATGCTGGAGGTATTTGACTTAGTGCCAATAACACCCCACCATATTTTTAACTAGAGGAATTTTACGAGATTTTTTTACCATCTTGCACTCACTGGGTGCATTCATAAAATGCTATGATAGACAAACATGCAATTCATTTTATTCAATGAAAATAAGAACTCATCTCGTTAACACGTTTAGGTGCATTCAAAGCCATGAAACATGCTGATGTTGGAATGTTTTCTTTTAGTGGTATATGTCCCACATTTTGTCTAGAACCCATAGGATCATGTGATACTCTATTCCCCGTATTTGATATATGTGTCACCTTTAATGGTGGTACTATTTTTTTGTTTTCAAAGGTTACTCACTAAAACTGATTTTGTTTTGGTCTCTAATTGAGAAGTGACTAAAAAATTTGCATGCATGTAATTTTTACCAACATTTCGTTTCATTTTAAGTGATTTTCGTTTCTTACTTTTTGTTTTTTTGAATGGCGAATAAAAATTTCGACTTGTTTTATGACCATCCCACCGAATTAAATTACAAATAATAACACCACCAAAAAGCCACCACCACCTGGTTTTAAAATAATGTTTTGCTTGGTTGCAAGATCTACTCTTGGATTTGCAAGTTGTTGTAGATCCTCTTTATGCTTATCCATATACGTTAACATTTGTTTTGGCAATTGAATTTTCTTATTAAGTATGATTCTACTTGCTAACGTAAACCATTTTAACATTTTCTTGAAACCTTTCTTAAGTAATTTTTCTCTCACAAATGGATTTGTCTGCTGACTTAATTGTTCTATTGATCGGATGAAAGACACCACGATGATGTGTACTTGTTGAAACAACTTTTAACAACTGACACAATCTCATTAGTGCAGCAGTTGTTTTTATAGTTTTGTATAAATGATAGGTCCACATTCATTTTGAGTTACCCAAGGATGAAAAATATCAGTTCTTAATCTCAAAGAGTTCTAGGATGAAAATCAATTATTAAATGACCATGATCAGCACTTGTTGCATCTTTATAAGATGCATTTAAATGTGGTAATTGAACTTGATTTGCCAATACTTTAATTTGTCCTTTATCTCTAGTATTTTGAAATAAAATCATACAATGTGCATTTAAACTTAGGGTATGACTAGATTTAGATTGTTGAAACATATGTTGTGTAATGTAAATGGCACTTGCATTTCTATGATGCCCTTTTCGTGTGAATCATAATTTAATTTTTTCTTCATCTTTATTTCCTAACATATCATCGAAAACTACAAGATGTGGAATAGTGACATCAATAACAATTTCATACTCGTCATCGGGGATGCCTTCTATGAATTTAATATCTTCACTCTCTTTAAGTAAAGTATTTGTATTTTGCCATTCTTTATAACACCAAATGATTTTTTGTGGGGGAATTTGAAATAAGTCATGTTTCATATCAATAAGCGATTTGACAAATTCTGTTTTTCTTGAACCACTAGGCCCCGAAAAAAATATATTACAAGGGTGTTGAAACAATAAACATTCACTTGATGCCATGATTTTTTTTTGTGAGAAAGTATTGTCAAAACACTAACTTATATCCTTTCTGTTTCCAAAGCTTCTTCAATTCTGTGAGTGGGTTTTCTTTTTAAGGAGGCTTTTAATTCAAATAAAGTTTCTGAAGAATCTATTCTTCTATTGATTTGTGGTACACATTGTCTGTATAAATAATCTATGATTTGTTCATCATAAATAATAAAATCCCACATAACTCTTGTCCAAATATTTTCTACATTATCTTTGTAAAAAGCATTCATGATTTGTAATGCATTACAAAATTCCCCATACATTTCATCTTTTTCCATTTGATTATGAATAACATCTTTTGTTATTGTTAGATAACCAGGAGTGGTCATTTGAAATGCATATAATAATGCCTTACATGTGATCTTGTTTTCTAAGATATGTCTTACTGGTTCCACAGTTGAAATCAAACTGATGATTTTTTTGTCTCTTCTGATGTACTTTGTGCATCAGGTATTGAATTACACCCTGTACTTTGTACATCAGGACAGTCAGGAAAATCATTTTCTACATTATCTGTAAACATTTTGTCTAACTTACTTTTGAATTGTCCTGAAGCTTTTCTTGCAATTATGGTACTAAATGTTGTTCTTTGATCATCTAGTACCATGAGTGCAAATAAAGATTTAGAATCTGGAAAATCATCTAGATACTTGTCATATTTTTTCATTGTTGAAAATATTTGATTTAAAGTGAATCCATAATCCATCACTGATAATATTTTATCTGGAGGTGTTTGCATACATTTTGGTGGATTGTATAATTGACAATTTCTTATCAAATGAATATAAGAACAATTTGGTGACCACTTAACATGTTCGTGTAAAGGAATATCCTTTTCTTCCCAATTATGTAAACCTTGTCCACATACAAAACATTTTACTTTACCATCTCCTTCATAGAAAAACCCAGCTTTAGCTAAATCTTCTTTCTTGGATTGTAAAATAGGATTTGTAGTCATACTAAAACTCGAACGTTTTCTTAACTCTGATAAGTATATATAATATGTAGAATGAAGTGGTAGAGACATTCTCCCTGTTCCCTGCTCAAAGTTGAAATAAGAAATATGAGTAGTATACCCATAGGGTAGTGTGTCATATTTACCAACAACAAAACCTTTTGTGTAAACAGATCTGAATGTTTTGCTTTGCGTTTCACTTGTGAGTTGTCTATCTTTGTTACGTTTAATTCTGTGTGTATATTCAATGTTTAATTTGTAATTCTCTCTGTCTTGTGCACACTCAATCATGCTTTCAAAATTAACTGTTTGTGATGTCATGTAATCTAATGTGATACCCTTAACTTTACATGCGGTGTGTATTTCTCCATCTTTAATGTATTTGTATCCATAATCTTTCGAACCTAAACCAACAAACTCTATGATGTTTGCCCCTGGATGTTCATCTGTCCATTGTCCTAATGTACTATTTACAATTTCTGGATGCCAGAGTGATGGTTTATGTATGTAGATACAACTGTCTGTGTCAAAATATAAAACTTGTGTTTCCAATTGTTCTAAGACTTTGTATAATTCCATACGTGCATAGGCTGTGACAAATGAAGCTACAACAACATTGGCTGAATTGTGTGGATTGAAAACATCTGTAGTGTCAATGTAGTTTACTAAAACAAACTGACCGTGGTCAAAAAATTCCACATTCTTCACAAGTTTGTCTTTGTTCTGTATAATTTTGAAATATTCCGAGGGTTCATTTATGTATTTTGTTTTAGTTTTTATATTGTTTTGTGCATTTTTTCCCCAGTGACAATTTAACATGGTTTTTGCAAATGATCTTTTCCCCGGGTTTTTTCAACACTTTCTAAATTTGTGCATAATCATTTTTAATTTTTTTTTTGTCTGTTTCTGTTTTCACCCAATCTGGAAACCCACTAGCTTCTTGCTTCATTTTTAAATATATTTGTTCACATAATATTTGTAAATCTCTGAAGACCATTCATCTCAGTGCCAAATCTGATAAGTGTCAAGAAGAGTGTACCCCAAATCCAATGCTTTGCAAAGTTCAACAGACGCCCATGTACCTTCAAGTGCACCTTGTTCTGGTGTGTGCTTACAGTGATCTGATTCGTGTTCTGCACACATTTTACAAAGTGTAAATATCATTTTCTTATTATAATGAATAGGTAAAACTGGCAAAAACAAATTTTGAGGTGGCAAAACCTTACATTTAATGAGATCTCTGTTTTGGCTTATTTTGCCAGTGTCTATGTTTTCCTTTGTGAGTAGATCTGGATGTCCCACTGGGTATTCCCTGTGTTTGTTCACATATGAGTAAAGTGAATAGATATCGATGTATTTGATATCTGTGTCTGTGTCTTTGTCAATTTAGTAGTGTAATTTAATGGCATTTGTTCTCCCACCAAATAATGCTTCTCATGGTTTAATTGGGTCAATGTGTGGGAAAAATGTAACTAAAGAGGCTTGAACTTCAGGATCTGATTTGCATAGATGATCCATTTCATGTTCCCACACCACATGTATATTATACCCCAATGATTTGAAATGTTTTATGCATGATTGGGTTTTGTTGTACAGAGATTGATAGAATTGTGAAATGATTGGATTTTTCTCATATCTGTCAGGATAGCAAGTTTCACATCCATGCCACATACATCCATAAAATTCATAGATTGTATTTGTCTCTTTGTGAAAACCATCTACGTAATAATTTCCAATTTTAATTTCTCCATCATTTAGTGCATGTCGTATGTGTATGCCTTCTTCTTTCTTGTGCTAGTAGCTGTAAGTATCTAATGGCTTTCATGGAATATCTAATGGCAGTAGGATAGCCTATGTCTGAAATGAGACCAACTTTGTTTTCTGGCATTGAATTTTTCTGCCAAGCTTTATTACAGGTATCAGCTAAAGTTACAGCCTCCCTGAAAGGATCTATCCCATCACATTTGATAAATTGTTTTCTGAATTCCCCACACCCTCTACGTAATATATCCATATCAGACTTACAGTACATCTCCATTTCTTTGGCAAAATTGAAAGTATCATTACTAGTAATTTTTTGATTGTACCATTTAATAAAATCTTCTTTGACTGTGGGAGACATAAAGTCAGGCATGTACAATATTGCATCTACATAAAGTCCAATGTACTTTTGATATGATTTTGTGTTTGTCAAATGAGGAAAATAACCTTTTGCTAGTTCACTCAAACCAAATGTTTCAGGGAATTGTGCCAATCTCATAGAAAGGAAACTCAATGAATCAATGAGTCTAACACCACAAGTTTTCAGAGAAATAATTTTGTTTCCATTCATGATGACATCGGGTTTTGATGTAGCAGTTTCAATGAGATGTCAAAGGATAAATTGTGCATCAAACCCTCTTGAATTATGAGTGATTGCCATTGTTTCTAAATATTCCTTACTGAAAAGCCAATTGCAAAAATCACTCCAAGTAGATTCTCCTTTAAAAATTTATTCCTTTTTCCCAACTTTGTCACATCGTGAACACGTTTCATCAATAGATTTACAAATGCACTCTTTACCAGCACGGTGTGCAACACAGTAATTCGGGGTGTGGAGGGAGACCTGAGTCTTCAGTTGTTTCAAGATCACAAAACACAAATAGTACTTTCGGCATTTTGTCTTTCTCGGGTGATTTGTATTTTGGAATGAAACAATAATGTTCACTTTTGACTAATTGATGGCAATATTTACATTTTTAAAATCCATCACAAATGTGTTCTCCTTTGCCTAAATATATTTGCATTTTACATGATAGACATTTCTTGACTAACTGACAGATTGGTTTTTTGGGATCTGAAATAGAGTTGTGTGGTTTTGATAACAAGATGAACTTACAAAACCTCTATCACAAGTGTAATAATGAACAGAATGTTCAGGTGTACATGGTAGTGGAGAATAGCAAGCACGGCCTTTGGGGCATCTATGGCATTCTTTGTTATTATAGCCTACATTGCAATATTCACAATAGAAACTACATCCTAAAAACCCTGTAATTTTTGTGGTGATGTCGAAATGACGGTCATGGTGGTAGATAGGAATAACTTTACTCTCTTTTGTAGACTGTGATGGTTCAAATAGGAACATTTCTTTGGCAAATTGTGGGTGAATTTTAATTCCGTACTCTGGGGAGATTACCCCTTGAATTTTACAATATTCTTCATATCCACAGGGTTTATTATAACCAAGACCTGCTTTGTCCATCAATGCCTTTGCTTCAATTTCTTGAAACTTCACTTTTGAATTTTTAATTTTTTTCCATTTTTTTTCCCAACATTCTGACTTATCTTTATCAACGTGGCCTTTCCAACTACCACCGCCCGTGCAAAGCAGATGTAATCATTGACATTTTTAATTTCTACAATACTTTTCTTATTTTCAACCATTTTACCAACAGATGCAAATGAAATGGGTTCATTTCGCCCCAACCCTTGTAGTGAGGAGGTGTGTGTTATTTCTAAAGATAATTTACCATCATGGATAGTAAAATTCTCATTTGATTGAATAACTTTTTCAATTTCATCTAATACTGATTTACCATTCACCCCCATAGTCTTTGTAAAAGGAATAAAAATACCTACCTCAAGCCGTGGATGGTGGATGAATATCCTCATGGGGTGGTTGTCTTGAATACCACATTTCTCTTTTACATTATCCATCAATGAATCAAACATTTCACTTAGAAACTGAAATGGATTGTTGACATTGAATTGATTCACACATATGGGATTCTGTCACATCACAAATATGGGATTCTGAGTGAAATTTTCTGAATTGTCGCAATAACTGAGGGTGAATAGAATACGATTTCTGTATGGAATGTACAGAATATATATTCTCAGCATATTCAGTCAACCTCTGTTTCTTGTTGCTTACGACATCTTCTGTATCGCTACCGTAGGCTACTACTGACCTCTTCATCTTTCAACTTTGGAAAGCACCTCTTGTGGTTTTGATAATTCAAAAGTAAGTGTGATACACTCTCATCTGTCTCCACCCTTTTATACTTTTTTCATTTCAATTTTTCACCCACCTAAATCTAACCAATGGGGAAAAAGCATCTGGAATACTTCTTCGGTGATATTCCTCCCCTCTAGCGTGTCAGTCACCGGTGACGTGGGTTCTACAGGGGAAAGTCTTACCCATAACTGTCACTCCACTTGAAACATTTGACAGTCGCCATAGATTTTTTTACACAGAGCGTCATTTTAGGTAACAGAATGTATAACTGAATTTCTCCTCAAAAAAATCAAATAAATTTTTCACTTTCTTTGTGTTTAATCAAAGGGACGTCAGTGGTTTATACAACCACTGGTAGTGAACCACTAAACACGACGTACAAATGATTGGAAAAAATCCAATCATTTGTCCTTGACTTTAGATTAAACATAAAGAAAATAACTAAAAATATGAGACTAGCCACTTTTTAAAAAATGAATGAATGAATATGTGGCGACATATTGTGTATAAAGAAAGTCTTTTTGAGATCATGGTGCCTCTGAAAAGGGGCATAACAGCAACTATCAACTATCAATCTTCTGAGAAATAACTCAAAGACATCTCTACCCTCGGACTTTCTTGCTTATTGGCGCAGATTATTTTCTTGGGATAACAGTGGGATCATTGTTCTGCCCCCTTACACCCACAATCTTGTGGTGGAAGTTCCATTTCGATAGATGTTTCAAGTTTTATGGATAACGATAAGAAAATTGCGGTTATGAGCCCGTCAAAGTGTATTTACAGTCATTTATGGGAGTGCAAAGGCGCCAGAAAATAATGCAATGAGTATTTCATGCGCCTTTTTCACCCATTGGTTAGATTTTGGCGGGTGAAATACTCATTGGATACGCAATGAGTATTTTTCACCACCTTTCCACACTTAGATGATCAAGAATGTCACTCTTTCCCACCAAAAATAATTTGGAGGGAAAGACTGACATTGTGTAGTAAAAACATCTGTGGAAATAGTAAAAGATTCTGCCTAGCATCAGTGTTAAGTACATATAATATCGAAATTAAAGTTTGACATTTTTATCCTGCCCTGTTGAAAAAATAACTGGTAAATTAATTCAGAACCAGGTTTTGTCCAGTGTAAGGGAAAAAACACAAATGTGGAGGTCTTTTGACAAAAAAACTAATACTTCAATGTAAATTATTCTCTCTGCAGTACGTGCGTAATATCAGGATAAAATGTTGTCTTAATTGCCACATGTTCACTGAGAAGACAAGTTGTTCCACAGTCCACAGTTCTGTGATTTGTTCATTTTTCAGAACGATATCTCAGATTTACGCCTTTTTCTGAATTCGTAACAGATGTTTTTAAAGAAAGTAGACAATATAATTTTCTTTAAAAACATCTGTTACGAATTCAGAACAGGCATAAATAATAATAATAATAATAATAATAATAGATATTTATATAGCGCTCATTTCACAATAATAAAAAGTTCCATGGCGCTTTACAAGAAAAATCATGGTTACATGTGACATAAAATGACATAAAAGCTTTACTGAATCACATATTACCTCGCTGGGACGATTTTTACACAAACCACAGTTTTTTTTCAGTTAGGGTAGAGGAAAGCGATATTTGAAAAAATACCAAGATTATATCTTCGTGTATAGGGACTTAGTGAATGGACGGGGAATGGACGGGGATGTTTTCCACCTGTGGCTGCCACTAAAGCGCCACGCATTTAACAATGAATTCCCCATACCCAAATACTGCCACTATAGGCACAAAATTAAAACATAGGATTCTCCATAAGGGGGTTCTCCCTGCAGGACATTTTACCCATGTCTGGCACTATGGCGAAAAGCATTTATCACTGAATTACGCATACCCAAATGTTAGCAATATGGCGAAAAAATTAACGTAGGATTCTCCATAGGGTTTTTTCGCCATAGTGCCATTTTTTCGCCATAGTGCCATTTTTGGAGGCAAAATAGGATTTTAAAATCTTTTCCCTGCTTCCAAAAATGTCACTATGGCGAAAAAAATGGCACTATGGCGAACAAACCCTATGGAGAATCCTATGTTAATTTTTTCGCCAAAGTGCCAACATTGGGGTATGGGGATTTCAGTGTTAAATGTTTTTTGCTATAGTGCCAGGCTCCACTACTTGCGTCATTGGTTGCAACATTCTGGGCCTCTCTTCTCCCGACTGGCCATTGCCATGGGAACGGGATGTTCTACATATAATTAGAAAATGACATATAACGGCCGTATTTGTTCAAGAGACAAATTTTGATATTTCAAGCTTCTCTTTGAAATTACGTCATGTTGCTCACCTCTCAAAAAAGTAAAACTATAGGACGTGGCAACGTACTCGGATAGGAATTTGAGAATTTTGAAATCTGTTGAATGAAGAAACGGTAGTAATATGAGTTGGGCTGTATTATTTGTTTTGATGAATATCGAATCAGAATAATTTATCTTTATTTTGTTCACGATTGTTTGTGAAATGCATACCTTAGATATAAAAAATGGTATTGAATACAACAAAAATAGCGAAACATTGGCTGTTTTCTTGAATAACCCAGCCCTTTGACTGTGACCTTGATTTTTGAAAGAGACTATACATTCCTGTGGACCATCTATAATACCATTACACCACACAGCTGCATTGAATCAAGATTCACCTGTTCTACATCATCCACTTTTTCCAATTTTATTCAATAGTTTGAGGATGTTGCAATGGAAATGCTATTTACCCATTGACTGCACACCACTTTCGTTTTGTACTACATGCTGAACCATCAAGCCCAGATCATTACGGTTCCAGTAGTATATAAAATATTTGTGGGTTCAACAAAACACTTAAATGATCCACAGCTGGGTCAAAACCGCTCTACTATAAAGGGTTAACGGGAGATTGCACATTTCTGAATTTATTTGTATATCGTCCCTATTAAGTACATATCCTACCAAGTGTGTGTGCGTCAGTACGCTCTTATGTGGACCTCTGAGCATTGTACCCAGGTGTGGCGCTAGGATTTCTCCGACGTGGTGGCTATGATCCACGACAGGGTGGGGGTTGGGGGTCGGCTAGAGATCCCCGAATCATGACCGGCCCGGCGGGAGAAATGTGTTTGCTTCAACTGGGAGAAAGTAGCAATATCCGTGACTCCAGAGGCTTTCGTAGAGTCAAAACGAAATGCAAAAAAAGAAAAAACAAAAAAAAAAAAAAACATTTGTGGCTTGTGGAACTAGGGTATCAAAAACAGGCGACATGGCGATTCGCCATGACACCTGGTTTTGATACCCTATTTCCACAAGCCACAGATTTAATAATTACAATAAACTTACAGCAGAGATTATATGTGTGTCGACTAGTGATTGTGTGATTGGGCTAACAGATAAAATACTACCCTGAAGAACCCCCAATTCTTGCTCCTGACCTTCATGCATCACCATCGCCACTATCTGTCCGAATGCCCTAGACCTGGTGTAGTATTCTTTACATGCAAACATACACGCCTGTTCGTGAGGATTAGAGAATCATGAGAATATTCGTAATAGACGATCGTGAGTCCATATGTATGAACATTTATTATCTTCTGTTTGGAAGTATGCTTCCAACAGGAAACTTGCTTTTGTTGTTGTTATCAAAATTTTAATTTTCAGATATATCCATTGTTCCATTTGTCATATTCAGTAAAGAGAAGTAAATGGCTTCATCAAGTGAAGTAGCGACTTCGGTGTAACAACTGCACACTACAAAACTGGCTAACATCGTAATAGGTTGCATTAACTGCAGGGGTATCTTCTGATACAGAGAAGAGACGTAATCTCTTCTCACTTTGTAGGGATAAATTTGATATTTCCCACTTGGTTGATACGCACTCAAGGAAAGGAGTTGAAAATAGTTGGAGAAGTGAACGGGGCTATGAGGCTAATTTTTGTTCTCAATAGAGTTTGAGCAGAGGCATTTTCATGCTCTTCAAATACATTTGGTATTTGTATCCATAAAAGTAGAATGATGCAGGAGAGAACTATATAATACTCGATATAACTATTAATGATAAGATGATGATACTATCGGTTATTAATGGGCCAAATGAGCATAAACCGCAACTTTATGACGAGTTTTTTTTTCTAAAATAGAAGTTATAGGCAGTGATTCAATATTAGTAGGTGGTGATTGGAATGTACCTCAAGACTTTGAAAATGATACCCGTAGATATCAAAACAGAAAAAAAAACAGAAATCAAACGAGAAAGTTTTATCTCTTTTGGACGAATTGGTTAAAACGATGTTTGGCGCCTGGAAAACGCAGAAGAAAGATGTTTTACCTGGAGGGAGCCGGAAAATAAAATGGCAAAATTAGATTATGGACGACCTGCAATTTTTTTTCCAAAAAGCAGAGATATACAATGGGTATCATTCAGACCACAATCCAGTGAGCGGCAGTCTCTCTTTCAATAACCAACCCAGAGGAAAAGCCATCTGGAAGTTCAACAGCCTACTGAGTCATCTGGAATATGTAAATACCGTTAAACAGATGATAGCAGAAACTACAGCTCAGTACAGTAATAATAATTGTAATTTTAATATCAATAACCAACTATTCTGAGAAACATTGAAGTTTATGACTTGAGGTAAAACGATATCCTATTCAACATCCCATAAACACAAATGCGACAAAAAGCAGCAGGAACTAGAAAGTAAGTTACAAGATTTGAATGTTAAAGTAGACAGTGGCGACGGTTTCAGAAGAGATTGAGACTTTGGAAACTGAGCTGGAAAAACTAAGAACCAAACAACTGCAAGGCATAATGATGAGAACCAAATCAAAATGGAAAGTGGAAGGGGAAAACCAATGCGATACTTTTGTAAATTGGAAAAAAGGTACTATACAGAGAAAACAATCCTATTGTTATAAAAGATGACGGGTCGGAAATAACTGACATAAGAGACATAATAGGGGAACAAAAAAATTTCTACCAAAGCCTTCAAACTTCCAAAATCCCCAGGGAAAACTCTTCTGATACCAACAAACTGTTTTTTGATAAAAACAACCCTTTCTAAAATTTTCTAATCGAGGATAAAATTTCCCTTGAACGACCTATCTCTCCCAGTGAAGGGTTGAACGCTCTCAACTCTCCGAAGAACAACAAAACTCTGGTCTCAGGCGGCTTAACTGCCGAATTCTACAAGTTCTTCTGGGGGGATATTGCTGAATTTCTGATCAGCTCATTCAACCATGGATACTCTTCTAAAGAGCGATCAATAAATAATGCAGAGAATAAGTGTCATCACGTGCATACCCGAGAATAATAATTCCAAAAAGTACATAAAAATAGGATGCATATATCTTGGTTCTTCCTCAATTGCCAATCGTATCAAAAGCGTTCTTCCAAAGTTCATTTCATCGAACTTTGATTCACGAAAGGCAGATATATTGGAGAATCTTCGAGATTAACGTTTGATTTAATGACAAAATGTGCAGAAAAGACATCCGCGGCATCCTCGCTCTCCTGGACTTCGAAAAGTCTATTGAATGGTTTTTATGGAGAAGACAATGAAGTTTTTTTATAACTTTAGCCCATCAATGATAGGATAGTTTCAGACGTTTTTATAACAACTGCCCCAGGTCGTGTTTAAAATAATGACCACTTTTCAAATGGTTTTATGTATACAGAGAGGTGTTAGGCAGGGCGACCCATTTTCGCCGTACCTTTTTATTCTTAGAATCAAGATTCTAGCCGCAGCCCTAATATATCACTCCGAGATTATTGACCCAGAATGCTTAATTGGCCAGTATGCCAACGACTACACGCTTTTTATTAGTGATGATGGTTTCTCTTTGAATAATGCGTTAGAAACAGTAAAATGTTTACACCAATATGTGGGCTGAAAGCCAACTTTGATAAGACCCAAGTGATTTGGATTGGGTCGAGACGAGGTTGCGGCGAGGAAGTTTCAACAAGCGAAAAAGTTAAATGGAACTATGCGAATTCCTTCACAATATTAGGGATAGAATTTAATTTATTTTCCGATTATTACATAGTCAGCAATTACCTCAAGAAACTGAGCAGAAATGAAACGCTACTTAACAACTGGTCCTTTCGGAATCTTACATTAATTGGAAAGTCAATTGTTATTAAAACCATGGCCACACCTATTATAATACACTGTCTAATGGTGCTGCCTGACCCTCCGAATGATATTCGTGCTGAAATGCAAACAAAGCTTTACAAAGTTCTGTGGTCAGGTAAGAATGAGAAGACAAAGGGAGGAAAAATAATTGACATAGCTGAATTCGGTGGTATTAAATTCCCGCATATACAAACATTAAAAATAATAAAAAGCCCTTGGATCCCCCTATATTGGATCCATGGAAAACCCTTTTTTTGGACGTTTTTAGCTCTGTGGGAATTTCAAACTTTGGTATATGCACATGAATGGGCTACGGAAGTAAGGAAAAATAAACACGAATGCGAATGCTCGGAAAACCAGTTTTGGGATGATATCTTGGTAGCCTGGTCACTATTGGATAAAAAATACACCAAAACATCAACGAAAATATTTGGAGAAACGCTTTTCTACAATGACAGTATTAATCTTAATAATAATATTTTTTTTTGATACAAATTGATGTGGAAAGGGTATGTATTTTGTAAATGATCTATTGAGTGAAACAAGAGTTTCCTCGCCTTTTCTGAATTCTCCAGGAAATACAATATTAAGAATCCCTTTAGAATTTACCAAGGTGTAATTGGTGCAATTCTCAGATCATGGGAATCTGTGGTGAAAGAGCATCAATTGATTTCCTCAGTTATAAGCCTAAATACCGATACCTTAATGAACACGCCGAAAGTATGTCGAGTATACTATGTCCAGTTTAGGCACTGTCAACATCACCCCTCCGAATGCTCATACAAAATGGAACGAGTTTGTAAATACGAATCTTCAGTCCGATGACTGAAATTGTATATACCTCCAAAGTCTACAATTCAAAATTCGTAGATTGTTTAAACCAATTCTATGCTTTATAGGTGTAAATTGTCCGAAACGGAACTATGCACTTTTTTCAATAATACAAGGGATACGATACCACGGTAGTATATCGTGCACACCTCTGGCACGATCGTGTGGACCCCGCTTGGGGACCCCGCCGTATTTATTGGTTTCTATGGTGACACATGGTTGATTTAAATTAAATAGGCTGTATTCTGAATTTAAGTTTGCTTGTATACGACTAATTATCTAAAACAAAACGACAATGAATTGATTCCAAAACAGAAACGAAACGGAACTATGCACTTTTTTCAATAATACAAGGGATACGATACCACAGTAGTATATCGCGCACACTTCTGGCACGATCGTGTGGACCCCGCTTGGCGACCCCGCCGTATTTATTGGTTTCTATGGTGACACATGGTTGATTTAAATTAAATAGGCTGTATTCTGGATTGATGTTTGATTGTTTTCGTCGAATTATCTAAAACGAAACGACGGTTCCAAAACAACCCACCATGCATCTGAAATTACCAACCAACAAATTTCTTCCAGTGCTATTTTTTTAAAAGTACGTACTCCAAAAAAGTGGCCCTCTGACTTTATGTACTGATTTTCGACAACAAAGGATTGTTCAAGGATCAATACATTTTATTTTGTCTAACAATATATACAAAGCAGTAACTTTACAATATGATCGGTAATTTGAGGAAATGTTGATCCTCGGGGATGTTTTAAAACTTGCACCCAAATTGCGGTATTTTGATTGTGAGGAGAATAGGAACCCACAGCGCAGCGATTGTTTAACTCACGTCCAAAACGCACTCGAAAAAACGTTGTCTCACTGAACTTTGAGATACCGCAAAAATATCATAAAATTGAATGAATCAATGAATGAGACATTTCAGCACGCGAAACGCGCACGAGAACACGGGATTGGAAATCCATTGCGACCCGAATATTTATTTATTGGTGTTTAAGGTCGTATATTTATGCACAATGGCTAATCATGACCGTAACAGTTTTACGGGTGGAGGAAGCCGGAGTACCTGGAGAGAACCACCGAGCAACGACGAGCAGCCGCCAGTTCCCCAACATCGTAACTCCGCATTGCAATACAGGCAGGGTTTGATTGGTTGAAGACATGCGTACCATCAACGTGCAGTACGCCTTAGAACACGGCGTCATCGTGCCCCCATGTGAACAATGGGGGTTAAGTTCCTTGCCCAAGGACACAACGCGGGAGTCCGAATTTACCGCTCAGACGTTCACCCATCCAATGATTAACCGGGCTCAACGTTGCTTAACTTAGGTGAACTGACGAGAATGAATAAATCTCAGTCGGAATTTAACAGAATGTCTACAGAAAATACGCTGTTTCATTTCACCGGACTTTAAGCGAATATTAACGAACTTGGGATGTTTTATAATAAAATGTACATAGTTTACTCTTTCTTTGTCAGCAGAAATGTGTGATTTACTCAAAGTGTGACAAGTCTACCCGTGACCTGTAACTCGGGATCACAGCTTGTTGAAACTGGATTTATTGTTGGTCCCTCCTTTGAAGAAAAAAATGCGCAAGACACTGAAACCGCTAAGCACCCTACCCATACGCTCCTTCGCCGCTCCTAGGCATGAAAAAATGAAAGAAAAATACTTATTTGCAGTCATTTGCATCGTTTCCGATAGTGAAATGCAGGGTTATGAAATTTATGTCTACCGTGATTTCATTGGAACCAACTCTCGATTTCATTAAGTATTGAAGACAAGCTTTTCTCCGCTTGAACACGAATTTAAAACTAATCTATACAGGTTTGTGCAAGTTAGAAAAAACTGTAAACCAGATGTTTCTACGTGAATAAATGTAATATATGTCCGATTGGGAGTGATAACAGACTAATTATGGTGATTATGGGGTTAAAGTTAACAGAATTTCTGCAGAAAATACGCTATTTCATTACACCCGGACATTGAATTTGAGCGAATATTGACGACACTGTAGTGTTTTCTAATTAAATGTACAGAGTTTACTCATTTTTTTATCAGCAGAAAGGTGTGATTTACTTAAAATGTGACAAGTCTACTCGCGACCTGTAACTCGGGATCACAGCTTGTTGAAGCTGGATAATATGTTGGAGAAAACCAGCGACTATTTCGGTTTCTAAAAACAACCATCGAATTACGATTTTGGTACTACCATAAATAAGCCCACGATTCTAAATAAAACACAGAAGTTTTGTAGTTATGCACAATTCCTAGCCTCCTTCCAGATCGAGGTGCTGAACCCCACCGCCAATACGAACACTCGGCCCAGACAACATTATTGATACTCGCTTCCGACTAGCGTCGATTCATAAATTATTGGGGTCGCAGTGGATTTTAAAGCCCACATTGTCACTGCCTTCGGCGTGCTGAAACTTTTAAAGTTGCTCTAGATGGTTGTTTTTCCCAAGACTGCACTTGTCTTGCATTTTTGGGTGGGTAATACAGAACCGCGTATCCCCTTCCCATGGGATATTTTTGCGGGTAATCAGGTAACAGCGTTTATACCACTTTTTCAGTGGGCGGTGTAGGTAAAGCAAGGTACTGATGAACAGCTGATTTTCTCCATAGGCACAGTCAAAACTTGAAAGATAGAATGGTTCTTTTCTTTGGGGGGGGGGGTATATTTCTGCATATCCAGGAATAAATCGCTCGAAAATGGGATATTATTTTGGCTTGAGCTGTAGTCACGATATAGCTGTGGCTGTTGAAAGTGATGCCACCAGAGATATTACAATCAGAAATAAATCCACAACGTACGAATTTCATATTACACAGTCTTTGAGTGTCGTTGTTTCCTGAGTAGCAGAATTATGTTTGTGGGTGTTCCTCGTTGATTTATGAAACCCATAACTTTTTTATACTTATAGATTAAGGGATAATAATGCACAACGGCTTTGGAAAATTATCTGAAAAAATCCAGAAAAGCAAAACACGGTCTAACACAAAGTTGCGCGTTCAAGATAAAATTAAAAAAAAAAAACATTCAAAGATTGCGTAAGGGGAGGTAATTCTTGTATTATACTGCAAATTCTACAATCACTCTATGTTATGTTTTTTTCTGTTTGACATAATGCATTTTTTATTAGACCATGAAAGTAGTAGATTACCATAATTAATAGCTTAGGAGGAGATTACGCCTATTTCTATGAATGATTTTCCATGTTCAATTTTCGAACACTCACAACTGCGCAGTCCCTGACTAGTTTTAGTTTAAAAAAATTTTGTTCTTATGTTATTCGAGGGTCGAAAGAGGCTTGCCTCACAGCGTCCAAGCCTTGGGCGCGCGAAACCATTTCATTTCTTATGTTATTCGGGTCACAATGGATTTCCAATCCCGTGTCCTCGTGTGCTTTTCGCACGCTGAAATTTCTCATTCACTGATTCATTCAATTTTATGCATAATATTTTTGCGGTATCTCAAAGCTCAGTGAGACAACGTTTTTTTCGAGTGCGTTTAGGACATGAGCTAAACAATCGCTGTGCTGTGGTTTCCTATTCTCCTAACAATCAAAATATCGCAATTTGGGTGTAAGTTTTAAAACATCCCGGAGGATGAACATTTCCCCAAATTACCGATCATATTGTACAATTACTGCTTATATATATTGTTAGACGAAATAAAATGTATTCAGCCTTGAACAATCTTTTGTTGTCCAAAGTCAGTACATAAAGTTAGAGCGCCACTTTGTTAGAGTATTACTTATTTAAAAAAATAGCACTGGAAGAAATTTATTGGTTGGTAATTTCAGATGCATGGCGGGTTGTTTTGGAATCGTCGTTTCGTTTTAGATAATTCGACGAAAACAAGCAAACATCAATTCAGAATACAGCCTATTTAATTTAAAGCAACCATGTGTCACCACAGAAACCAATAAATACGGCGGGGTCCCCACTGACTGACCAGAAGTGTGCGCGATATACTACTTACCACATTTGTTGTTTAATGCTCTTGCGCAAAAGTAATTCCGTTGAATGTTTTGGAGCAATTGGGAGAAAAGTGTCAATGCAATTCCCATTAACAGAAAAATATGTGATCTTAGGTTATAGTAACGATTCGCGCACGTCAATCAACACAACACACTTCTACATGCTTATCTACAAAATTACCAATACTTCTGCATGGTGAGAAAGTGTCAGCCATCTTAGACAAGCTTCATCGAACAACTAAAGTTCTTGGAAGCCTTGAACTGATGTCCACGTATTCGTATTGTATTGAAGGGGCCAATGAGCTAAAGAAAAGATGAAACCTGGTCTAGTGTCTGTTTTGTGCCTAAATAAACTGACGCACACAATCCGTGAACTCGAGTGTCTCTGGTTAAGCTCCAGACGATCTGTCCAGGAGGCCAAAGAGAAGGGTGTAAAAAGCGTACGTGGATATACAAACGCGAGAAACCTAAAGACACAAAGAAAAAATCACATCATGGAGGCAGAAACCGTAGTTTATGCTCGGAACAAAATCAGCCATTGCGTGCATGGGTTCTGCTAGAACTACAACGATTGTCAAGAGATACATCTAAAGGAAGAGTGCACACAATATATGAAACACTGAAGGTCTGGCGGCTCCAACTAATGAATACTCATGAAAGTTCAGGTATGAGGCTTAGTGGGCGCCTATGGATGATCGCGTGTAGCCCGGCGGTTCGTGGATAGTGGGATGACTTACGCTTCCCATTGAATGTCATTTTGAAGAAAGAAAAGACTTCAACAAACCATCGCAGTCTTTCAGCATTCGGATCCCAGGTTCAGCCATTAGTCCGTAGTCTGGAGGGTAGCTGAAGCTTTTTCGTTAAGGGTTTGTTAGATTTATTAGATTTATTTACTTTAGTAGGGTTTAACAACACTTTCGATAGCCAGCGTCACCTCACGTCTGAAATTTTGTTAGGATAGTTTCATGTTAGGAACTTTCTAACTAGTAACTTAACATTAGCTATGAGCATTCACAACTTAGTTGATGTATGTCTTGGCATAAAAAAACAGTTCATATACCCCTTCCCCAATATGAATGGTACATGGCCCCCCAGCAGCCGATCGATACCCATCCCTAGTGTGCATTTGTTGTTACAATTCTTCAGTTCAGAACAGACTTATAATTTTAGCTGAGGAGCTCCAACATGCGAGCTGTTCGCATTTCGTGTAGATGCTCGAAAGTGAATGATGCAGGTCACAAAATAGGCCTTAATATTACGAGCTTGAGGACAGGTTTCTCTCGAAGGCGACACGGACGTTTTGGTTGTCATATTCCTGTTCTGAGTGCAGCACGTGTAGACAGCTTTTGAAAATACATGTATAACTTTGACACGTATACACCGCTTGCCCTGCTCAGTGTAGTAATGGTATGCAATTATCAATAGTATTTGCAATTCTACCCTGTTTATGAGAAATACTGCATACAATTTTGTTCTTTTTTTAAAAAAATAATGGATATCTGAATATAAAATATAAAAAAAAATTCTTGCTCGTGAGGATCACACAATTTAGACCCACTCCGAAAAATAGGATTCGCCGTTTGGTTGAATGACGCAACACACGTAATGCTATTGATACACTTTGAATGACAGCAGTCATAAGGAAGTTGGGGAAAAACGTAAATGTCAACATTTCGTAATAAAGTTAGATTAAATTAGATTAGATTAGATACTTTAATTCAGCAGCATTTGTATATATACAGTGCAATACGTTTCGTATAAACAAAAACATTTAATACTTAGTGCTGGGAGATGACATAGCCAGATTAGCTGTCTACCTGACTAGAAATATTTTACATTAAATTTAATTCAATTCAGACCAGACTACATTTCCCGCTGAGCGCTACAAAACTGAAAACTGAAGTACAAGTAGAAAATAAAATAAACAGGTAGGAAAAGTATGTTCAATAACTTAGCTTACCCTATGGACTGAACGAAAGGTAAACAATGATAATTTGTGAAGGTTTCTGATATCTGCAAATAAGAGCTCAGTAAAGTAATATATTTTGTCTATAGCAAAGATATGAGCAGATCTATGCACATTAGGGTGACCATTTCTGACAATCATCAGCAGTAGGCCCAGTTTATGAGGGACAACTCAAGACGGAGGCGACTGTTGTCAGCAAATCGAAGCCCTGTAGTCATCTATGAAAGGCACACAGAAGGTTAGACGGTTCCCACATAATGGCGTTACAATTAAGCCGCTATTGAATTTTAACATCGATACTTCAATGTTTGGCCTATTGAAGGATCTAAGTTCATTACTAACTACGTGCACAAGTGCGCCAAGGACATTCCTATTTGAGAAATCGGAATGTTGGATCACTTGACATTAACACTAATTTGCAAAGTTATTTTTTTAAATTACTGTTTACGGTTAAAATTGGAAATATGTCCATTAAAACTGACAACCTAGCGTTAGTGAACTCTCTCCATCATCCATTAGTCTACAACTACTTCGAAAACTAAGAAGCATTTCATTGTCAGCCATGTCCATTTCTTCCATTTCTGAACTGAATATATTGTTTGCCGTGTCGTGTGTTTTTGGGAACGTGGTGCCTCATTGATTGGAGCACTGGACTTTAAACGTGAAGAACCATGGCTCGATCCTGAACAGCGATAACCTCGTTGTGTCTCTAGATAAGACACTTAATCCATATTAACAGCACGGGGGCTCAGTGGCGCTGTTAGCTAAGGCGTCCTCTATGTCGATGGCTCGGTTTTCTTCAACCGTTGCTAACTCCGCTTGTGCGGGGTTAGTAAGTTAGAGAGACTGACAGTTGTTCACCATTGCGAGGTGGTACTCTCCGGGCACTTTGCGAGGTGGTACTCTCCGGGCACTCCGCTTGTGCGGAGTTAGTATATTAGAGAGACTGTCAGTTGTTCACCGTTACGAGGTGGTACTCTCTGGGCAATCTGGCTTCTCCCACCTATAAAACGGTCCGACACGATGTGACCCTCGCTGTTGAAAACATAGTTAACCTTTTACCTAACATGAAAAGCAGACGACACTTGCAAAAAAAAATTCTTGAATAACTAATTTTTTTCATTTTTTGTCTCAAAAACATAGGTTATGACCCCTCGTTGGAACGAGCTCGACGAGCTCGTTCCAACGAGGGGTCATAACCTATGTTTTTGAGACAAAAAATGAAAATATTTTGAAAATTAATTGGCGATTTTTGAGAATAGCGCTGGCCGGTTTTGACCGTTACGTTGGGTAAAGGGTTAAGCCCAAATAAATAAACTAACAAACACATATAGAAATAAACGTGTTCTAGTCATCGCGTGTTTTATCGATGGGGGATCATTATTTGTGGAGCTTTCACTTTTTATTGCGCTCGCATCTTCTGGGGTGATCATTTTGATACGCACAGTGTGTTTTGTCGTAATAAGCATTACAACGACTTATCAGTAGGTTTGAACTTAACCACTCATAACTTGTGTTACATAATGAGGCCTGATAAATGTGTATACACTCAGAGAAATCTGCGCCAACTTTAGTTCCAAGCAGAACTTACTTCAATCGAAGAGCCAAAACAAATGAGTCTTCATGTGATCCAGAACCACGCAATTTCATATAGAGTTGTATGTCTTGTTTATGTGAAAAATTGCCGTGGCCTCGCAACTTTAACCCTTTATCTTACGAATCGGCGGCATCCGCCCACGAATTTTTTTCAAATTAGGCAGTTAAAAAAAATTAGAACATTTCTACAAAACCATATCATGCGCCCCCTATTTGGAACGAGCTCACCGAGCCCTTTCCAACCGAGGAGTCACATGATATGGTCTTGTTGAATTTGATGAAAACAAATTTAAAAAAACAATAATTAAAATACTAAATTTTGATATATTGTGCGTTGAGTAAAGGGTTAATATGTGATGAAATAACTGAAAACGTGTTTGTGACGTTGTTTCGTCGCCATTTTAAAACTACACCTATTTTATAACTATGTACTATGTAGTACTTATACTGATATGTAATAATCTAACTAGTTTCAATAATATAACTAAATCATTATTAAGTAATCTATCACTTTTATGAAATAAAAATAAGAAAGTGTGACTCTTTTTCCTGTTTTTTTTTCCTTCCCAAATCTGTTACTTTTTTTCCTGTTACTTTTTTACCTTATAAAAATAAGAAAGTGTTACTTTTTTTCCTGTTTCTTTTTTTCCTACCCAAATCTGTTACTTTTTTCCTGTTACTTTTTTTCCTGTTACTTTTTTCCGATTACCGGAGGCCTTGACTGTTCAGTTAATGTGACAATTAATATAACCAAATTTGGGTTCTCCTACCAAGAAAAACAGAAGAACCAGATTTGGTTCCTGGAGAAATCAAAATTTCTTTGCGTGTACGCGAGTTAACCACTCTTAACTTGTGTGACATAACGAGGCCGAATAAATATATATAGTTTGAGAACAGGTCTGTTTCATCGGTCGATTGATTAAAAGTTGTCTAACTAGTTTATTTTTGTCAGTGTATCACACTTCTGCTGCAATAACTATACCGCGTAAAGCATGGGTCATAACTAAAACACCATACCATACAGAGTTTCCATCAAAGTAATGACCTTTCTACTTCTGAGAAAATTATAATAAGCGATGCAACTTACAGCTAAGGGATCAACGAATTCAACTTGGAGATCCAATATGTGAAACTGTGCTTTTCACAGGGATGAGCTAGAGGGTCTTGTCTCAGGGAGGTGCTTCCAAACATGCAGATGTTGCGAAAACTATGTCCACCCTCACCTCCTTGATTGGGAATTTTACCTTAGCACAGCAGAGCGCTCCTACAGTACTGTCGCCGTGGGCAGTCACTTTTTCACATGTCCACAGTGTTTGTGGAAAACCGTGGGCAAATTACCTTTCAACTGCCCACATAAATTTCTGTGGACAGAAATTTTTCTAGACCGTGGGCATGCTACCTACTTGCCCACAGAATTAATAACTAACACGGCAATTCCCGTGCAGTCCACATGATCTGACTTTTTATTACACTACTACAATATTTATGTTACGTAATTTTTCTACACGATAGCTAAGAAAAAAAATCTGTTAACATCGGAAGGAGGTCAAAATATCAGACTAGTTTCTGTTCTCCCCTGTCACGACAAATTCCCAGGATAATCCAACTGACGAAAATGCAGAAACTAAAAAGCTCGGACGGAATGGTTTCGCGCGCCAAAGTCGCGCAGGGAGGGTTTGGGGCAAGCCCTGTTCGACCCTCGTTGACTGTTCGTTTTTGTTGAATGTCAAGGCGTGGTAGAGGAGGAAAAGGAAGGAGGGGGAGGCTTACCCCCGCATCGGCTTCTTCCGGCTCTTTTTCTTTGGAGGTGGTTGAGATGATAATGTGGAAGTCGATGATGTTGAGTTTAGTGATTGGATTGCGTCTAATGGCTTTTTGGAGTTTGCCTGGGATTTTCTCTGAACTCGCGGGTTTCGGAGATGGCTTGTTGTCCTATCTCAATTGCTCGTTCTATTGCTCTCTTCATGTCTTCGGTGGTGGCTGCAGACTGAGGTGGCTGTTTTGCTGTGATCGACACACCCGGGCTACCCGGTAGAGAAGGAAGTGGGGAATGAGGGGTGGGAGGTGGTGAAAACGCAACCTCCAGTTCCTCCTCAGTCTCCACCAGACGTTCCTCATCCAACAGTACCGGCTCAGGAGCTGGCAGTTGGTTGGGTGTACTAGTGGGACTAGGAGGGGAACTGGCGACTGCCTCCAGAACCTCCATCCTCTCGCTCACCTCTTTCTTCCCCTTCCGGGAGGCCTCCAAGAGCCGGGAGTCCTTGCGCTTGGTCGATGGACTCTTCTTCCTGTTCTTTCTCTTTCTCTCTTCAGTGCCTCCGTGACCCTTCGGGTGAGGACCAGTGGGAGAGGGAATCCTCTCGCCAAAGGTACTAGCCCGAAGGGGGTGGTGACTTGGTTGTCTCTGTTTCAAATTCCAGGCTCAGGTGGACTCTCTTACCTGTCTCCTGGACAGTCCAGGTGACAGGGCAAGAGATGCCCAGAGCTGAGATGGTTCTGACGAGTCTTTCTGGTAATTCCAGTGTATCCATCATTGATTAATCAGGTGCTCACACTCTGAAGTCAGAGGTGCGAATGGTGTGAATATTATGATGTGATATTTATCTACTCATCTGTTTGCCATTTGTTAACCCTTTACCTAACGCTAGGAGTAGACGACGCTCGTGAAAAAATTGTTACTGTAACTAAAAATTTTCATTTTTTGCTCCCGAAACATAGGTTATGATCCCTCATTGGAACAAGCGTGACGCACTCGTTCGAATGAGGGGTCATAACCTATGTTTTGGGAACAAAAAGTCAAAATATAAAATAGATTGAATGGCGATTTTCGTGTATAGCGCTTGCTGCTTTTGGTCGTTACGTTAGGTAAAGGGTTAAATAAAAAAGGAGGGATATTTCCACCAATTATGAATTTATCGTCACCAAATAAGGCCTCTCCAGTTCCCCCTCACGGCGTCATTTTTATCTTCCGCTTCCGCAAAGTTCCGGTTCGTTTTCGCGACAGCCACCGGCTTTCTTCGAAATTCGAATCAAGAGTTGAGAGTATAATTTCAGAAAAACAACTTCTACCCCAAGCATTGGTTACTGGGTCATAATCCTCCAGTAAAGCAGGGCTTGTTTATCACAATGAATAAGCACTGCTTCACTTCCCGGGATCCCCACGGGGGTCGGTCCATTACAAGTGGGATAAGCACCTCTCGAGTGTTCGCTTACCAATACCTGATGTTGGTTTTTAACCCTACCCCGTCGATATTAATTAAAGTTAGCCCCAGTGGTCTGCGTCAGACAAGATAGATCCATTAGTCTCGTGAACACAAGTCGTTTGAAGTTTTTAATCCTTTCAAACGCTGCTGTATATAGTATACACATGCCACTAACTTCTGTAAAACTACTTCAGAAGGATTATAGCAGGTCATAAATCATAAACAGAAGAGCACCATTAATTGCCAATTAACATAAGTCAATCAAGTTAATTAATTTAATCATTGATGAATAACAAACAATCTTGCAGAAAAATGATAACAACCAAGAGAATAAAAATGTTTGGTTTATATTTTTTCATTCTTTCACTTTAACAATTAAAAACATACATGTACATTGTAATTTATCGATATGGCCATGTTAAAAAAAACGAAATTAATTTGACGATGCATTTTTATTGTACGCTGAACAATCAGAATTACTCCGAAATTATCCACTAAAAAGGTCAACTTTCATATTGCACTTTTTAGTGAATAATTCCGAAGTAATTTATCGATAAGGTCAGGTTAAAAAAAATGAGATTAATTTGACAATGCATTTTTATTGTATGCTGAACTATCAGATAATATATCTCAAAGGAAAACAGAAGAAGTTAAAAAAAATCTAAGTTAAAATTACAGCATGACGGTACCCTTCAATAAACAATTTCGCGACGGAAGGACTGACGGACAGACGGACTGACGGGGGTATAAAAAACGAAATTAATTTGACGAATTAAAAAAGTTCAAGGCCAGGGGGTGCTGTCATGATTAGCCTCTTTCTGCATAAATAAATAAATAAATAAATAAATAAATAAATAAATAAATAAATAAATAAATAAATAAATAAATGAGCCTGAGTACTTGGCGCTAATTTCACCGAGCTGATGTTTCTTTGTCAAAATATTTCCAGGCCGAAAATTCTAGAAGCCGAATGTTCCCCTTCCCGCCCGAGCTTAGAGTTGTCAACGAAAGCGAACGAATTGTTCAATAGTCGATCGAAAATCAGATTCGGTTTAACAGAAAGATCATATCAATACATAATTGCATATCAGCAATATTCGCAGGTGCACTCTTTTATTTTCTACAATTTTTTGCGTTTTGTACACATTTTTTTCAAAGCACTCGTTCGCAATCGACATGGGTTTGTCACTGTATGTCTTGTTTTCACAGTGTGGGTTGTGCTATTCCCTTTTCAGATTGAGAAAATGTGACGAAATTTTAACAAGTTATCATTTTTTTCCTTTTTGTAAATACACAAATGACCATATACCTGTGCTTGCAAATTGAAATGATGAAGAAATAAATATTTTTAATCAGAGTCATATTCTCTCAAGACGTGTTAAAAATTACTTCCAGTTACATTTCTGTGGGCAGACGTGTTTCGGATTAAGTATGTGGACACTGCCGTCCGGCATTATCATCGTTCAGTAATCTTTTCCACAGAAGTCCACAGGCTTTTGTCCACAGAACTACATGCCCACAGAATCCGCAGAAATTGGTATCAAACGGATTTCTGTGGAAAATCAGTGGGCGCCCACTGTGGACATGTGGAAAAGTGACTGCCCACGGCGACTGTACTGTAGTTGCATTCAAGGGACGAAATATTGGCGTTATGGAGAAAATACCTTCAAATATAGGTAAAAAATCACCAAAGGTCTGTAAGAAAGACTCACAACCAGAGACGAAATGCAGGCAAATCTACTACCATTTTAAAATATTTCAAATTGTTTAAAATATTTTAAATAGTTACAAATTTTAAGCCTAAAATCACCCACTGTGGGTGATTTGAGGATTAAACTTTTGTAACTATACTACTCAAAGTTTGCTGAGCACCAAATATTTGACACATCATTGTGAAATTTACTGGGGACATATTTGCGATATTTTTGGTGGATATGATTGAGGAATGTATTGAGATGGTCCCCAGTGTTTACATTAGCTCTCTTGAAAGGGAGACTTTTCGTGACAGTCATGGAAAGCATGCACCCCTTCATTTTCATTATGTTTTCGTGTACTGTCTACATGTACATGACGTGTGTAGGGTATTCAATCTTCATTTCAACACAAACCCTAGTGATTTAATGATAGAATATGGCAAATGCAAATGCAAGAAGACATTTCGTCCCCTGAGTTCCAATGTGTTCTATGTGCCAGCAGGCACATAGAACACATTGGAACTCAGTGGACGATTTGTCTGAAGCAGAAATGTGGCGGGCTGTAGGGATGGTGGAGCAAGGGGCTACCCGTCGTCAGGTTGGTGAAGCCCTTGGTGTGAACCATACGGTGATCACCAGAGCCTGGGCAAGATTCCAGCAGTATGGCACACCAGTAAGACGACATGGTGGTGGCAGAGACAGGGCAACATCTGCAGCTGAAGATCGGTTTTTGATCATTCAGGCCCTCAGGAACAGCTTTGCCACAGCAACCCAGCTTCACTGTGACATACAGAATGAATCCGGGGTAAATGTTGCGGCGCAGACTATCCGGGCAAGGTTGCAAGAAAGTGATCTCCGATTGAGAAGACCATCTATTCGCATTCCGCTGTCCCAGAACCACCGCCAGGCACGATATGAATGGGCCATGGGCCAAGTTGGATGGACCAGAGAAGATTGACGACCTGTCCTTTTTACAGATGAGTCAAGGTACTGCCTAAACCACCTAGACCACACAGATAGGCGTTCTAAGGTATGGAAAAGACCAGGGGAGCGATTCCATGCAGCCAACATTGCTGAGCAAGACCGCTATGGTGGAGGTTCAATCATGGTCTGGGGCGGCTTCGGCTGGGATGGACGTACAGAGCTCTGTGTCCTTGGACGTGGTACATTGACTGCACAGCGGTATTTTGAAGTGGTGATAAATTCATTCTGATGGGCGATAATGCCCGTCCCCTTGTTGCCCATGCTGTAGGGGAGTACCGACAGAGGGAAGGGATTGGGCGCATGGACTGGCCAGCAAGATCTCCTGATCTCAGTCCAATCGAACATGTCTGGAATGAGTTGCAGCTTGCAATTTCAGCCCGTCCAGCCCAGCCAAGAAGTGTCCAGAAGCTTGGTGCCATGCTGGTCCGGGAATGGAACAACATCCCACAAAGGACCACCAGGAACCTGATTGGGATCATGAGAAAGCGTTGTCAAGCTGTAATTAACAGTAATGGGTCTCATT
Organism: Pictodentalium vernedei; assembly: GCA_031216915.1. Lineage (NCBI taxonomy): Eukaryota > Metazoa > Mollusca > Scaphopoda > Dentaliida > Dentaliidae > Pictodentalium > Pictodentalium vernedei. The sequence continues at coordinate 358,903,095 of CM062297.1, forward strand.
CTCGATATTGAACCCATACCAGTTCGCTCCTTCAACTTTTTGGCAAATTGAAAAATTTATTTTACCAATAATATCCCTTTTCCATGGTTATCGTATTCAAAAGCTAAAACATAATGTCAAACACAAATAAAATCTTAATTTCTGTACTTTAGTGTTTAAAGATATAATTAAATAAAAAATATGTACACTTTTCAATTTAATATTTCTACTAAAACGTAAAACAGGTAGTTGGATATCCTTGGTGCTTAGCAAACTTTGAGTAGTATATTTTAAATATTGCCGGAAATGGGGTGAGGATGTTACACCACACCCCTAACCCTGTCACCACGTCCCTGCTTTTTCGTTTTATATTTTGCTATACAAACAGAAGGCCTCTGATGAATCACGATAATATACGAAATTTCTAAACCGAGTACACCAAATTTCATTCGATCGGAAGTTTAGCGAATGAATGAATGAATGGTTTTATTTCGTAGTACAACATGCTTACAAATTAAAGACAGCAACATACATATATCTCAAATACACGGCTTTACTACTGGGCGATGGCATATCCACTACGGACTGCCATTCACAATAAAAAAACAAGTTAAATGCGAAATATGACACAGTCCTGACAATAGCGTGTATGTGAGTGAAAAAAAGTAAATGGAAGATTAATTTTTGAGATCGTTCTTTCCATATAAATAAAATACTTTCCATCGTTTTTAGAAAATGAAACAATTTAGGGTCAGTTAATAGATCAGGCTGAGATAACATGGCTGGGACCTACAGTCGGATTGTTACACCAGACGCGAAGAGCGTACGAATTCAAGAATTGCATCGTTACAGACATTTTGAATAGTGAACTGGAAAAGTACCGATGGTTCTATTGAATTCCACATCATAGGGAAAGTATGAATAGGAAAGTTTGCGGAAAACTTAGTTCTTGGTTTTAGTGCGTGCATATTACCTGACTGCCTGGTGTCCATTCCTGGAGGGGTTTGGTGTATTCTAAAATGTTCTCAAAGCTTTCAGGTAGTATGCTGTTATACCAATCGTGCATGAACAAAAAGACCTTGAGTTTGTAGATGTCTGCGATGTTTCAAATACACTGCTCATTAAACAGTGGGTCAGTATGTAATTTTTGTTAGATATAATTCGGATGGCTTTCTTTAGTAATTTAATAATCGTTCGAGTTGATGACGTATGACCCCAGTTATGGATACCATACAGCATGCGACTATGGATCAGAGAGTAATATAATGTTTTCAGGCATTCTTGCAGTCGAATTCTCTTCACTTTGTATATGACATAAAGTGTTCTGGAGATTTTAGACCAAACTACTGAGATATGCTTCTTAAAGTTCAACATTTTCATACACGTGGATTTCTTGGAATTTTACAGATTTTTCCTCTTTATTATTTGCAATGTATGAAATTGTTGAATTGTTAAGCACAACTCACTCGTCTGCTTTCAATCGAGAATAAGTCATTCTCAGGGTGAACAGTAATGAATTTTGTTTTGCTCTCTTTTAGGGCAAGTTTATAAGCCGTGCACCAATAGCATATGTTATTGAGTTCGTTATTAACTTATCTTATAATTGTATTTAAATTATTACCAGCTGTATAGGCTGTAGCATCGCCTGCATATGATAATATTTTCAGGAAAGTCGAGCTTATAATATCGTTGATGTAAGTTATAAAAAGTAGACGATTAAGAATAGATCCCTGGGGAACACCAGTTGGTATGACCTGGAAATCGGAACTCGCCTCTATGAGGAATGTCGACTGAGATCTGTCTGTCAGATAATTCTCTAACCAGGCGTTTACATGGCCCGGTATTCCATAGAGTTCGAGCTTTTTTAGTAATTTTTTTAGTATCAAATGCTTTGGAGAACTCAAGAAAAAGAGCTAAAGTACAGTCATTTATTGGCTTATCTTTCATTTCGGCAACATCTGTTTATGAGATGTAGTATTGGATGTATTGTTGAGTGTGCGTTTCTTAGTCAAACAGATATTGATTAATTATCTTATTATCTTCGGGGAAAGATGTTAACCTGGAGTACGTTATTTTTTCTAATACTTTAGAGAAAGTCGTTAGGATGCTAATGGGCCCATAATTCGTCGCCTGAGTACTAGAATGTTCTTTGTCCCCTAAGGGATATAGAACATTCTTGTACTCAGCCGACGAATTGTTGAATAGCTGTTGGTCGCCAGATTTAAGACAGAAATTACTTTTGCTATTTTCATTTTGGTGGGGACAATACCGGTTGAGGAAGAAAGATTAATTACGTGTGAAAAGGGACAGCGATCTCATATATCATCTCCTTTGATATTTTGTAGGACATATTGTCAAGGTCTCTATTTGTTTCTTATTTCAATTTTTTGTTCACTGAATTACTTCGTGTAGGGTAGTGGACAAAATAAAAAAATGACTCAACTGTATTTCCCTTAATATGGTCGGTGAAACGGCGATAAGGAGACGGTACTGACTCGCTTAATTTTGAACCGATCTTAAATTTGTCATCCATCTCTTTTGGATCAGTTATTTCCGCATTTCCATCTACAAATGTGGACAGGAATGTGAAAGTAGAATTGCATTTGTTAATTGCTTTCTTCAATTTCTTTTCATGTTATGTTTATTTTCATGAAATACAGTCTTGTAATAATTCGATTTGCGAGCCCGTTTCAGTCTGCTGAAAATGACACAGTCCGTTTTGTATATTAATTTATTTTGTGTGGCTGGAAATTTTAATTTTTTGACATATAGTTTCGATTTTTCCAATGATGACTGCTAAACACCCGATGTCATCCACCGTTCACGCTTCACAAACTTTTGGGGAACTCTTATGAGTTCTTCGGGAAAAGCTTGATCGAAAGCTGTATGAACGGTCTCGAGATGAATGTTATAGGCTTTACCGGGACGGGACAGAGTGCATTCATTACATTGGTGAATTCACTTTCAGACAAGCGAAACTTGAACTGATTAATGTTCTCCTGCTTAAAAGATCGTTTGGTGGTTTGAATGGGATGGGTGTGCCTCTTTAATGATTTATCAACAGGAAATGTTGTAAAATGGTCACTTACATCCGAAATAATTATTCCAGATGTATGGGGATTAAATGTCTGTAATTCTAGTTGGTCTTGTAATAAATGGCATAAAATCTGCACTAAACATACTTTCGATAAATAAGTCAGTTGTTTATGTCTACAAAAGCCAAGTAAGTCAATATTAAAATCACCCACAGGATAGACATTTTTCTTTGAGTCACCTAAAATCTTTACTCAATTCGTCCATTTTTTCAGGAACAGATAAAGGTCGCTTTATGACCTGTGTTTGGTCTATAAATAATTCCAACAATATTTTTTTCTTTTGAACAAATCTCCACAAATAGGGATAGAAATACATATGGGATAAACACAGAAAGCCTTCAAAGAATTTTAAAGGGATGGTATCTTTAATATAAAGTCCAAACCCTCCCCTTCCGTCGTCGTTACCAGATCTCTGTCGAGTTATCAAGGACTGGTAGCCTTCCAGTTAGTAGGCAGTGTTTTCTTTCACACTGAATGTTTCTGTCAAACCTATGATGTCAAAACATTTGATTCACATTGAGTGCTACATATCAGGTTATGGGGGAGAGGGGGTTGGTACTAAGGCTTCGATAGTTAAGGTTAAAGAGAGTGAGTGAGTTGGGCTTTTGCGAGATCTCATGACTAAAGCGCTCTGGAGTGGAGTATTCACTACTATGTTATTCAATGGCGAAGGGTGAGTTCATCATTATCGCTAATTACATCACGAAACTGAGAAATAAAGTCAAATGAGCAGCTGATCTGTATCTCATGAAATATAAGTGTGTTGGGCATTTTCAAATGTCGAAAACTTGGCCACTCTACTAAGAAATAAACCAATAGAATTTACCAATGTAACTGAGCTAGTGTTTTGTAAGAAGAATTGTGTGCGGTTGTCAGGATTGTACGAGTCAACGAGTAATGTCGGAGAAAGAATGTTTAGACGGTTCATGACAAACATTTCTTCCTATATTCTGTCAGCTGTGTTACATTAGTTAGGCCATAGGAAAGGATTTTAGGGTGGGCAGCGTTAAGTATTATAGATGTGAGATGGGCGGCATATTAAAAGAAAAAAAAAAATGCTTCAGTATGAAATATCTGTGCCAGTGTGAATTTTTAATCTCAAACACACACACACACACACGCGCATATTTATCTCTGGGTCATCAGATACATAAAAAACAAAACAAAATAACCCAGTGTATCAACAAATGTGTGCCGCAATAGGTAAACATGACGTGGTAAATAATAGATTAAAACTGATCAGCTGGTGATGGTTATGATCTGTGCATCCATGATGATTTTAATGAGAATCATGGCTGACTAGGGCAATTTAAGAGCATATCACCACCATAGCCAGAGGAACTGCGTTAACGCCACCACCATTAGCGCAGAGTTTATTGGTTGTTCCATATTTGACTATTTTCAGTGTAATTACCAGGCCATACAGCCACCGATCCATTTACTAACACAGTTCGAAGACGATTTGGTCCGGGTGGTTGAAAATATCATTGAACCCCAACATATGAACAAACTTGCATTGTGCTAGTCTACTGAGGACAACGTAAATCAGTTACAACTAGACTTAATGATTTTGGAGAATCATAGTCTTTTCCAGCGAGGATTCCATGATTTTTCATGCCCCAGAGTGTCTGAAGTTTTTTGTAACTGTATCACTAAAGTTCCTTTATTGATGTCCTGAGAAATGTGGGTATAGAAGTCTCAAATGACTTAGTTTGATACAAAAAGTTTAGGTTAAAATCGTCACTATTTCTGGAGAAGGTTAATATCAATATCGTCGTCCGACACGTCTATGTCTGACAAAAAACATTGTTTGTTTGCCATATTGAGTGGGGTGACTATTTGAAAACAGCCCATTTTATCTTAAATTTATCTAAACTTTTGATGTTTGGCAGTTTGTGTACGGTTATTATTTCAGAATCCTCTTTTATCACACAAACCAGTTGTTGGAACGACGTCACGCTTTAAATTAGAAATATAATTATCTGAATAGAACGCACCGCTACCCCCACACTCTTCACACATTGTTGTTTGTTCACGAACGTAAAACGGTGTTCGCGCGGCAATTATATGGTGAATCACATTCCATTCAATTTTTTCCAAAATTGATTGAGCGTTATCCTGACACCCTCACTACCAATAAACACCAAGCGATTGGCAACATAAAGATGGTACTGCAGTGTTGGAAGGTTGGAGATCGGGTATAATTCCTTTGCATGACTACGTCACATGACTTATTCCTACGTTCTCTCGGAAAAAGGAAAAATATCGGAAAGGTCAATAACTATCTGTCATCAAATGGGTATCAAAAATATTTTCTAGTGTAAGATGCTGAAAATTATTTTTCCGACACCTTGGTTCAGAACGTTTTCAGTCTCAAAGACGTAGGTCTTGACACAAAATCCCTAGGTTGAAGAGAGAGAAAAACTTAAGCGAACAACATTACCCAAGTGTGGAGGAAATATGCATCACAATATTATCGACTGATTGGTTCGAAGTAGTTGCGAGGATTTGATGACGTTTTGGCCTCGGTACGTTTTTGTCTTGCATCGGGCCGAAGCGTCTCCAGACAAAACTCACAAGGCCGAAATATACATATGCCGAAACGTCGTAAGATCGACCGTTTCAAGGTCGACAAGGCTCATGAGATGGACCGTCCCAAGGCGATCGCACAATACACGCTATAAGCTTTATATGGGTGTATAGATGGTTGTATTTTGTGAGAGAAAGGATATTAAAGCTGGAAATTGTTTTGGCGTAATAAAAATAAACATATGGATGCGATAGGCTCCAATAGGCTCCGAAACTCTTTTTATTTGTTTTTTGTTTATGTTTTGTTACACCAGTTTTAAGTTACTGTACACGGCCGCTGAGTGGGTGGGGGAGCCTATGCCTGGGGAATTGGACAGCCTCGGCCTGACTCGGGTCTTGCAATACAAGTTGGACGCTGAATTTAAATAAACACGTCAATGATTTACAGAAGATATTTTACGGCCACACGAATACACATTCCAGCATCTGTTAGGTTAAAAATCAATCCAAATCAACTGGACAGAATGAATATATACCCACTTGAGTACATATTAACTCAACCCAGTTGATTTCGATTAAATTCTAATCCAGCTGATTTTAGTGTGCGCTTAGCTTGTTGCCTATATAATTTGTTTTCCATTTGGTGCAGGGATGCCGATACCTGGCGACTTTGAGATCCAAATTCGAACATTTCATTCGAGAACTTTTTTTCTTATATGGCCAGAAAATAAATACGGAGGTCCGTCAAGTTCATGGTTACCCCGAGTTAAATATCATAATGCTGAGCATAACTGGATTTGATGGGTATATGCCATTCGTCTATTTAGTTAATCCCTGGACTTGTGACTAGATACTTCAGTGATGTTGTTATTTATATATTTATTTATTTATTTATTTATTTATTTATTTATTTATTTATTTATTAAGGTTTAACTTCACTTTAACAACCAAGGTCATATCGCGTCGGTGAGAGTTTTACGGGTGAAGGAAGCAGGAGTACCCGGAGAGAACCACCGAGCAACAACGAACAGCTGCCAGCTCCCCAACATCCTAACTTCGCACTGGAGCATAGTCAAGGTCAGATTGGCTGAAGACATACGCACCATCGACGTGCAATACGCGTTAGTACACGGCGTCATCGGGCCCTCATGTGGACAATCGGGGTTAAGTGCCTTGCCCAAGGACACAACGCGGGAGACCGAATCGGTCACTCAGACGGCCACCCCATCCAAGCACTGGCCGGGCTCGACGTTGCTTAACTTCGGTGATCTGACGAGAACCGGTTACCGCAACGTCACCGCGCCCCCTCAGTTATGATGTTAAAAGAATATATTTATTATAGTCTTCGGCTGTGCGTTTATTTTTCAAGTTTAACGCATGTTAGGCCTAAATAAAACTACAATCATGGACAAAAATTATCGTCTAATTTGCTTCGCTAATTTGTTGATTTATCACTTCATTACTGCTATCGAATCAGTTTTCGATGAGGGCAGGTCAACAATTCTCTTTCTGAATCAAATGACCGCACGTGCGGTTGCTGGTCGCCGGACATTTCCCCATCGGACATTTCCCCATCCGGACATTATCCCATCCCTTTTAGGCCGGATATTTCCCCATCGGACATTACCCCATTCTGCTTAATAGAAAAACGGACAATTCCCCATGCGGACTTTTCACCATCCATTTCTTAATTTTTTGTGGATCCGTTTGTTAATGGTAGTGTAAATATCGGAAGAGTTTTTGGAATGTGTCAGTGTGATTATGAGGTGCAAATAGATTAATGTGCTTTTATCACTATAATTGACATGATTAAACCTAATACAATGCAGGCCTGCCCCCGAACCAGGGAAGTTCGGGTCTTCTTTTTGGTGGTCCCCGAAAGGGGTCGTTGTTGCTTTCTTTCAAAGAGTCCAACCAAACAGAGACAGCCTGAGGCAGATTATACTTGCCAGTGATGGCCATCACTCAAAATCATCCTCGAAGTGGCAGACTATACTTGCCTGAAAATCCAGATCGACTGCACCCCCGGGGAGAGGTAGTACCTTTGTGAGAGGACCCAACCTCTCACACTGGTCCTCACCCGAGGGTTCAACCGACATCAGCCAAGAGACCATCGCGACGCAACCGGTGACACCTGCCGAGTACCTGAACCTGTTCCTCCTTCAACACGCCTAGACATGTGAGAATTGATCATTTACAGTCACTGAGGGTCGAAAGGGGCTTGTTCCCCAAACCGTCCCTGCGCGCCTTCGGCGCGTGAAACTATTCCTTTCGGATCAATCGAGATTTAACAGTATTTATATATTTTTATTTGTTCTCTCTGAGATACAACTTTTGTTCAAAGATATTGTCGAGTTGATTGATAAACAATGGTGTCTTCATAAAAGTAAATGTCAATGAATGCATCAGTGTTTTTTCAAACAACTCTATAAGAAGTGTTTATAAGACATTTGTGTTCTGTTTTCGTAGCAATTTACAGTTAACTTTTTGTTGAGATGAAAGATAACGGGAATGTCTTCACTGATGTGAAATTCAATGAATACATCACGTTTTATCACACAAGTGGATTGAACAATATGGATGTTTTCACATTCGACATGGGGTAATGTCCAATGAGGAAATGTTCACCTCCGATGGGTAAAGTCTGATGGGAAAATGTCCGCCCTCGATGGGGAAGGGTGTTAATATCCGATGGAGAAAGGTCAACCTCCGATGGGGAATTGTTCGCTTCTGATGAGGGAATGCTGATGGGGAAATGTCCGCCCTCGATGGGGAAATGTCCGGATGGGGAATTGTCCGATGGTGAAATGTCCGGATGGGGAAAAGTCCGATGGGGAAATGTCCGCTCACCGCGGTTGCTACCCTCAATACAGATTTGAATTTCGACTCCGCGTTTTTACTTGTAATGGGGAGATACGTTCTTGTAAGATAAAAATGACAATGAGTTATGCATTCCTGTTCAAATTCTTTCCCATTTGTGCTGGTCGATAATTTCAAAGTGTTTACCTTTCTGAATTTCGTTATTTTTGTTTTTCAGGTTTGGAAGAAAAACTGCGTGGTTCGTTGGGCTAGCCATACATTTAGTTTCCAACCTTTGTGTACCATGGATATCAAACGTCGGATCGTATATGGCATTAGTGTTTTTAAGCGGGTTTGGAAACATTGGAGGATACTTAAATATGTTTGTGATTTGTAAGCTAGTTTTACTTTTTATACACTGCTAACATAGTGGTCGCCCCAAAGGCAGAAAAACAATACAGTTGGAATCCGTAGAAGATGCTCCCCTCTCAACAACGAAAAACTACTCTGTTGATGTATAGGTCCGATAGATGATCGATAACGTTGATTCTCTTTTGCATTTCTCATTATCGCATGAGGACTCTTATCTGGCAGTTGGATATATCGCTTCGATGTTTGTTATCGGATAACTGTGGTCAAAATATGCAGGCAGAAATTGTGTTCGGGTCGAAAAAGATGGAACCTATCTTTCCGATTCTCTCCCCACAAAACTGTAGACTTCCACTCGCTGGGAAAAAATGCGAGACATTAAATTTCAGATGCCTCGTCAATGGAAGTTAATTACATTGTCCACAAAATCTTTCTCTTGATGTTTTATTAAATAACTATGATCCTGCTAGACCACAGGTGAAGAAAATCCAAACAACTTCGAGTGCTCTAGGAATGAATTTTCCTCGGGGACCTAATAGAGCAGACAAAATTACGTGATATGTAGACGTCTGGAAAAACGATTAAAGGTGAAAGTGGTGCGACAGTCAAAGCCAAATCGTCGAATCGACCTGGGTCATCGATGGGATTATATGTCTCCTATAAAAGTAAGCACTGTATACCACACTAGTGTCACCAGTGCCCCTGTATACTATGTTTTTATCCAGATATGCTAGGTATTTTGGAACAATACATGGCGAATCGTGGTACTGTATTAGGACGGTTGAATTTATCGTCATTTTCTGGATAACGTCACTGACATCTGGAGGTATTCAGACTAAGATTTTTTTTGAAAATGAATGCCAACATTAAAATGCATTTACATGCAATGTCGGTTATTCAAAATCTTATGTATATTCTGAATTATGTAATTAAAACAACCTTATCAAATACAGTGCAACGGCCGTGGGTTGAACACTTTCCACGGATGGGCAATATTTTCTCGAACGCAATAATGTTAGACTCCAAACATTAATTATAGGACTAATCATCAACAATTTAATTAATGAAGCACCGGGTTCAATCCGGAGTTTCATTGATTAAAATTTTGCTGATGATGGTTTGTAATTACTCGGTAAACGCATGCGATGACCAGGCGTGGATTTCAGCCAGTCCGTGGTCATTGTACTCTATATGTAAAACAGACGACGCGCAAATCATAATTTGCCTCGTAAAGAAAAGGGAGGGAAAATAGGATTCGGTCGTTACTTCCTCTTCAAGTGACAAATTATAGAAGCAATTTATGGTGATAATGACATGTAAATGTATGCATCAGCATTTACTTGAAGCTGTACTATTGAGAACAAGTAAGAATGCTAGAAATAAAATGCAAAGGGAACAGAAAGAAACAGCGAAGTTGTAGACATCCAAGATGTGAATCAACTGTATTCAGCATGTTGAAATATTACCATAAATTTCATGTACCAAATACTTCCCACCATGCAACGCAATTTAGTGAGCTCTGTCATACAAATTTGAATTGAATAAATTCTAGTGCCCTGCGAAGCTTCTTGATCCAATTCGATTTCGAATCTTAAGGTAATATTTGATTCGATTCGAAATCAGCTTCCCGATTCGTTTTCTTTCAAATCTATACACGGGAATATAGCTTGATATTTTCACTGTCGTCGTCTCACAAAACGTATAGTTTCAGATGGAATGTGTACGTAAATAATGCTGAAAATAAAAACCGAGTATAATTCCATCTATTTTGACATAAATAACATCTGACGATTCCACCTCCCATGCTAATTCCAGTCTCACTACTTTCTACCACTGTTGAAAACAAAGAGAAAGTTTCCAAACAATGTGGCCGATGAGCTTTTGTTAGCGACTGATCCTGTGCAGTTATTAGAGCTGGTAAGTCTCACACCCGTTCCTGGGTAATATTTCAACCACATCATCAAGGCATGCCTTCCAAGTAGGCATGCCTTGATGATGTCGCTGGAATAGTTTATCAGTCTGGACCTGAGCTGTTACAATCGGAACAATCAGGGTTACACTCCCCCTCCTCTTATCGGTCATCTTCAACACGACCAGAATTCGATTCGATTTTGAATAATAGACTCGATTCGATTCGAGGTTAGCTTCGAACCGACGATGTGTGGTTCATACAGTTAAACTAGAAGTCCTCTCGCGAACTGTGCGCTTATCTAGACTTAATTGCGAGTAGGAATTGCGTGCAATTGCCATATCGAATGGCATCCAAACAAGGCAGGTTCTCCTGGTTACTCATAGCAAACATAGGCAATGTTTCTGCCAATGGACCTCCGGGTTACCCGGAGGTCCATTGACTGACACACTGCGTGTGCACAGTCATATGTACAGAATTTGATAGCCGTACTATGGTCATAACGCGTAGATTAACGCGCAGATCGACATGCTATTTGTGTGCATTTCATGACAGGATTTCTAGTTTTAATTGTATTTGCCGGTACCCAAAGTATCCTTGTCACAAAACAGAAGAATTGTACTTTCTGATCGTCATATCTCCACAACTTGATTTCGTACTTTCCAATTGTGTTCAAAAACGCCAAAAGTCATCAGATCAGCCAATTTCATATTTGTGAGCTGAAAAATAATATTTACGTTTTTGCACATCCGTTGTGTGCAACGACGTAACGTCCAAATCAAGAAACTTAAAGCGTAACATATCACTTGAGGATCTTGAGGAATGTATGGACATATGAGACAAGACGCAGACAGGGGAGGGTACCATTTCTCCCACTCTATGACGATCCAGTATTATATAGTCCCACATTTTTGGTTGGTCGCAATGAAAACCTTAAAGCGGACACTTGCGTTTACAACTGCATCAGTCTATAGAATTTGTTCAATGGTATATTTAACTGTAGCTGAGGTATCGTTATCACCGATTTTGAGAGGGTGTACCCCGATGACAATTACGTCATATCGCTGGTACTTGAAGTAGGATTTCTAATTATTGACCAATACTTTAATCGAGTCGGCATGCGGTCGAAAGGTATTTTGAAGCTGTTTGCACCTCATTTGAATTCAACGTGTTCGTGTTCTCCATGATTAGTTAATAAGTTAATGAAAAATACTAACGTAACGGACCTCAGTTTCAATTGATGACGAAACGCTCTGTGAAAGTTTACAGTTATTTCTGTTGCAGTATGTGATGTATGGTAACCATCTATTTTGGCGTTATTCTTAATAATTGAGAGAAAAACTTGACTGTGCTCATTTATAGTTATAGATGCGCGTGTATATGAAAACTGAGTACTCCAGCTTCTTCCTTCAGAGTTAATGACATCAACTGGCCGTGGTTGCCGTTGGTTTTATTTCTTCATTTATCACATAATCACCATCAAATAGCTCATGACAGAAATATCGTTCGAAACCCCTCGAATAAACGCATGACGTCAAAGGTCAAAGCCTACGTCAAAAGTGGAACTGATTTTGTCTTCTCGTGTATTATATTAATTAATGCCTTATAAACCAAACTGCTGGTTTGCAACATGAATAATGTAGTCTAAAAGAATAAAAAAAAATACAATTTATGGACATTGATTACTTATACAAATGATAGAATTTTTTGCTGGCTCGAATGATTAAATAGATCCCTTAGAGATCCTACAGTGAAATATTGACCACTGAGATGATTAAAGTCATTGCACTGTAAAAGAATATGCTCCACAGTCAAGACCTGTTGGCAGGGAACGTACTTTGGTCTAATATTTCCCTGCAACAAGCGATGGAGCTTGCTCTTTGTCGCTGCATTCCACTCCGCCGGGCACATAGATTTGATGTAATAACCGACATGCGGTTTAAATTGCATTGATTGTAAACCACATGTCTGTACGGCACTTATACCATCACGGAAGGATAGAAATCGAAGCTGCATCTCTCGTTCTATCATTCCACATTGGCACTTGTACCGTATTAACGAACGCATTCACTCATCGTGACGTTCTGTTTATATACTCTTGTATAAAAATGGAGTCCAAGGTTATATCTAAGAACTGTGAATTATTTATGCCAAACAAAACTAAATTGTATTTCAGTGATGGAATTTGTAGAGAAGAGAAGACGTGTTTTTGTTGTGACTATATCAAGCCTTGGTTGGGTTGCTGGTTTGATATATGGTTCAATCATTGCTTACTTCATTCGAAGCTGGAGAAAGCTTCAGCTAGCAGCTTTCTGCCCATTTGTGCTACTCCTGCTCGCTTTCTGGTGAGTTTTTAATTCACTAAATGTTACTTAATTTATTTTGATATTTTTCACAACATACTGACTGGGATTTCTACAATAGTTATTTTAAAAGGAGTACAGTTCAAGCTGGAATGGCGTAGCTGAATAAACAAAATGAACCAGTGGCGTATGCGGAAAATTGTGATTAGATGGTGCGTGGAAATCTAGAGTAAACAGTCGTCGAATCCGGGTTCTCCAAAGACCAAAACAGGTGTAAGATTGTGTCTTTACTTGAGTAAATATAGATAGCATGGCATATTTTGGTTTTGTCCCGCAACTGTGCATCCGGAGTGTCCCCTACGTTTCTACCTCAGATTGTCTCACCAGCATCGAGACCAGCGGGCACGGCATTATTCGCGATAACACTTGGATTCCCACTACCGGAAGCATACGGTTGTAGTTTTTTCGCGGGTCTCCTGTGAGCCTGCTTTGAGCTGTTGGGTTCCAGTTTCCAAAATATGGATCAGTCTGTATAAAATTGCCTTAAAACATTTTGGTAATGTGCAGGGAATCCACTGGAGGGCCAAAATGACCTTCTGTTTTCGAAATTCTATCTCAGGGAAGTTACCGGATCCCGTCAACGAGAGTCGGTCATCGTCTCCACGTCGGCGCTCCACACGTCGGATAATGCCTCGCATTATGCCGCATTATTGACATATGCTCCCCTCCCTTCTCGCAGTCCTCCACAACCAGAATCCCAGATCTGCCACTGGTACCTAAATAGCCTCGAATATGAGGATATTTCAGTACGGGGGCCGTGGATTGGTCGATTTTCACGGGTGGACAATGTTTCCACGGACGCAATAAAATTAGATTCAAACACCAGTTTTTGGAATAATCACAAACATTTAATCAATGAAGCACCGTGTATAACCCGGTGCTTCATTAAAAATTTTCTGATTGTGATTTTTATTACCAGGAAAACGCAACGCGGACATCACTGCCCACGCGTGGATTACGACCAGTCTGCGGCGACTGTACTGTAGTAGTGTACTCCAAAGTACCGAGGACAATACATGATGCACCGCGGTAGCCTTTATAGGACTGTATTATATCTCATATGGCTTTCCCTTCCTTTTATTGCCTGATAGGTAATATACTACTCCCGATAGTTTTACCCACAGAAGGTTCTAAAATTAAACGCGCACTACACCCATCTAAAACTACCCGTGAAATATTCTGCGATGTTCGACTAATGGAGCACCACGCGCCCTTTCATGGAATTTTATCTGGAATTCCGTTTCGTCATTTCGATGGCCAGGAAATGAAAATGTTTGTCTTAGGAAACGTCATTGACAATAGGTAATTTACTTAGAATTGGAATCCTTATGGATAGCAAATTCTTCTTCGTTCTTTTGTCGAAATAATACAATAATTATTCCACTGCATGCCGCTGATTATTCCAAACGATTGGTCTTGGAAGAAAAATAGTTCACGCGTTGTATTCTTCCTCGAGCACCACTGTTTCGACGTAGTCAGCTCCATGTCGTGCAATTATTATAGTATATACCTAGTGCATACATAATTATTCACTTGTACGTGGGTTTAGTGGTATTGGAATGAGTGGGGACTGACCATTTATAAAATGTTATAATTAAATTAAGACACGCTGTTTCCTTCAGAAAACATTAGCAAAATCGGGGAAACCATACATATCTGCTTATCAGGAAATTAGATAAACTTCAGCGTGGCTTTGCCCTAGGCCCACCCGAACCAGAATCTATCACTGTGAATAACAAGCGGGCCTGATTACTCGGTGGTTCACCAAAACGAATTCACTCTACGTTTACGTGTTAGGTTCACGTGTTGTCACTCGAGCATCAGAAAACCGTACTCTTCATCCCGCTATTACCTAATTGATTCCCGATTTTCTTAATGAGACATTTACATCATGTTCACCCAAAACGTTTGTTTGTTTGTCTATTTGGGCTTAGCCGTTAAAGATGCTCTAACCAGAGTCATCTCCCCATCAGACACTTTTACAACTGGGGAAAATCGAAGTACCCTGAGAGAACTACCGAGCAGCCGCGAGCAACTGTTAAGACTCCCCAGCGTTCTAACCCCGTACAATCCGATTTAGCAGTGGTTGAAAGCAAGTGCATAATCGACGTGCAATATGCCCTAGTGCACATCGCTACTCACCCCTCCCCACCCCACCCCCGCCCAGCGAAGGCAAACGGGAGTAAGCGTCTTACCTAAGGACACAACGCAGATGACGGGGGTCAGAATCAAATCGGCGACCTTTCAATCTAGAGTCAAATGCTCAAACTAATGTAACTTATAAGCCTCTAGGTCAGAAGATAATTATATTCCCATTCGCGTACATTGGATTCGGATGACTTCCGGCAGGTGTACAACACGTACTAAGTGAGAAAAATGTGTAACTGTTTCTAACAAGTTGCTGCGAATTATAGCAATAACAGCACTGTCTCAAGACTTGAGCTTAAACTCATGCAGACTATTTTTAATTTCAAAATTTCAATCTTCATTTTCTTCCCGTACATCAAAGTCGCCATGGACTGGTCACTTTCCACGGGTATACAATATTTCCACGGACGAAATATTATCAGACTCCAAACACTAGTAATAGGAATAATCATCCAAAAATTAATTAATGAAGCACCGCATAGTACCCGGTGCTTCATTAATTAAACTTTTGCTGATGATGATTTTTATTACATGGTAAACACATGCGGTGGACATCACTGCCCACACATGGATTACGGCCACTCGACTGCACGGTAATGCAAATATGAATTTAACCAATTCAGTCTTGTCATTGAGTTCTCTCAAAAATGAAACGGTTAAACTTTCAGTTGCATTCTGAGAAAAAGTTGCAATTTGAAATTTCGAAATTTCGACATCACTCTGTAAAGGATTGAACCTTTACCCAACGAAACGGTCACAAATCGACCAGCGCTATTGACAAAAAATGGCATTCAATTTTCATTCTATTACAATGAGGGGTTTATTTCATTTTGTTGGCTTATGATCCCTCATTGGAACAAGCTCTTTTTGTTTTTGACACAAACAATGAAAAAAGTCAATAATTCTGTTTGCAAGTGTCAACTGCTTTTCATGTTGGATAAAGGGTTGAAATAAATGTTGTTATTTTTTTGATAGGTTTGTGCCAGAATCTATAAGATGGTTAGTCAGACGTGGAAAATATAAGAAGGCTAAAAGAATTTTAAGGAAAGGTGCTACATTAAACCGAGTTGTGATGCAGCACATCCAGATGTGTAATGACGAATCGGTAAAAACAAAAGACAGGCATAGCATCATAATCAAAGTCATCACAACGCCGGTTTTACTCCAACGATTTCTTATTGCCGTTGTAAACTGGTAATGATTATTAAATATCACTTTCATAAAAATGGGATATTTTGAAACAGTGTCTTGGATGAGACAACGAATCAAGGTGAACAAGGTGGGGGGGGGGGAGGGAGGGGGTGAAGAGGTGTTTTAGAAGTTCGAAAAACATTTTTTTCAGTGACTGCAAATGTTTTCTTGCTGTCGTTTTCCTGCACAATTAACGCGTATTCTGATTATTTGTTTGGGGTTTAGAATGGATCTGATATATTGCATTGATTGGCATCACATGTCAATTCGACGTGTTCAGATATCATTCTGTCAGTATCGGTTTCAAACCTGACGCTGATCTTAGATTTCTGATAGGAAAGGATTTCAGACTAAATAAATTACACATACCCCATATATATGAATCAGTGTGCTATTAGTCAATGTCCGTACGTTTTTGTGGCATGCTATGCCGTTAAAGCTCTGTTCTGATTTCAGAGATTTTGGACAATTCTTATTGGAATTTTATCTTTCAATTTCCAGCATCAAATGAATCCACCGTGATCAATTTGGTTACAGTTCTAACCTCCACTTCCTCATCAAACTACAATAGTTCCAGTACTAGAGAATTTAGTTCTACACTCCATATATCTTGTAATTCATCCACTGAACACAAGTTGAGGATAAAATGCTACTGGCACCCGTGTTCCATTGTCCATGCAATACTCATTAAACTCTATCCGGAATTCAGATTCCATTCCATATGCAGGTTAACTGTTATAAAGGCCCAAACAATAGTAAAATATAGGCCCTACATACACTCTAAAATTAAACCAAATCAACTGGGCTAAGTGAACATGAACCAAAGTAGGTTCATATTCACTCATCCCAGTTGAATTGGGTTGATTTTTAACCAAACTGATTTTAGAGTGTATCTAAAGCTCTGCGACTGGACTGATTTACAAACACCGATGAACAGCATCGCCAAATGCATAGATTCCACCAGGACTTTCATCTTGTATATCAATCAAGAAATGGGACTTTCTCTTCACAATAAAATTAATGCTTAGCCATTTGACTGCGGCGAATGGATTTTCCTGCCCCAGTAGTGCAGTTTTTCGATTTTAAAAATGGGAGGCGCGCTGTATACTGGTCGCTAATATTTGAAGTGAAGCGCGGTATTGTTGGGTCCTGGCATAATTCATGATGTATTGTTTACATTTTCGTGCACGCGTTGTACTATTTGGTCGAATTTCCCACAAATAAATTTTACCTTTAACAGAAAACACATGATATCAAAATTTTCCTTAATTTAATCTTTTATCTAAAAACCTAAATATCTGTCGACAAAGTTGAATTGTGGGGAATGATGTCGCCTCCCCAATACCGTTTCCGTACCAAGTGACAGGGCATGGTTTTAATAATGACAAAATTGGTTTAGGTCGTTTGTAATGAGAAATTTAAATAGCAGTCCTACAGTTTTTCAAGGTTGAGGTATGATCGGAAAAAATAGATTGTTTTTCTTCAATTTACAATCATAGTGACGAATGAATTAGTACCAGAAAAGTCTCAGACAAGAGTTCGAACAGGTACAATACTGCATATCTGGGAAAATGCATGTGACGTACAAGGAACATTCAGCCACTGGGACTGGGAGTTGGACACGTAGGTCCACTGGATGAAACTTGGCTCATACATCGTATGTTTTCGTTCACATAATTTGAATTGAGTGTTTGGCGAGAAATCCACCTACAGGTGTTTTCGAAGCATATCCGCCACAGAAGAATTTCTTTTGTCCAGGAATTGTGTGTTGTAATAGGAAGATCACAAGAGGGTACTCACGAACTTTCTGCAACGGATGATGATGCATTGACAGCTTTCATAGTAATGGAGGTGACGGTACATGTTTTGACGCAATTGACGTGTTGATATGTGATGTTAGTGTTCGTAAACAGGGCAACACGTGTTTTTTGTCGTCCAGTGTGGTTAATGCTGACCAAGGTCAGATTTACAAAGTGGCGCGTGTTGGTACCAGGTCATGTCTTGGGATTGCGTCCGATTCATCATAAGAGCAACTACGACAGTGTAGTAATTTCGCTTCAGGGATATAACTCTCACATTTCAAGTAATCTGAAGGATGACTCCTCGCTGTCGAGTGAAGGAAAAATAATAGAAGATATCCATCCTCGAAAGCACAGTGAATTCGGCCAAACGTTCGCGTGTTCTTTCTACGCTTGTTCAGTTCTTTGTCCATCAGCAACAAATGTCGCGTTTGTTGTTCCATGACTCTTTCAAACTGCATTATCAGGTGAGAACAAAATTCCACAGCTGTCGCGATAGAGATTCATTGACGGGTTAGGATTATGTGGGTAATTTCTCCCAATAAACGGATCAAATGCTCCAAATCATCGGAGCATTGCACGCACTAACGGAGTGCTTATATATTACATTTTTTAACAGTAATCCTAAATCGTAAATTATTTCCTCTCTATGAACGCATTTTAAGGGGGTGGTGGGTGGCATGGTGGTTAGGGAGTTGTCACATGCTTTCTTTTGCACGAAAAAAACATTTTGAATACAAGAAAAGCGCATATTTATGCACTTATCTTCTCCTTGTGTTAAGTACAAAATTGTACGTGCGAAGAATGGGGTGGAGGTTGTGGCCACAAAACGTTTAGGTTTCCGTGTGCCTGCCATGGTTTGGCGCGATGATAAATAATTTCATGATATGAATTCACAGATATGCAATTTCCTTGATTCTCATTTCTTATCGAGCCCGTCGATTTTTTTTTTAAATGTTTATGAACGTGTGTGTGCAGGGACGGGGTGGTGGGTGAAGCATCGATGAATATACTATGGTTCTGAAACAGCTGAAGATGTGTTTTGGTATCACCCCTTCTAATATGAAAATACGTGACACGTAATGGTGCACACCCAATATTGTTAATTTCGGTAAATATTGCAGGCCCCAAGCAAAATTTTTCAGGAAAGAGATGGTATATATCGCAGAAGTATAAATTTTATAGTAAATTTCCTTTCTTATTATACCTACCGAAATTGTTTACAACAGGCTTGCACTACAGTGGAAGAACCTAACTCGGATAAAATACTCTCTATTTTAATCTTTCCCAAGATTTGGGAAAGAAAAGTGGTGTAAAAACACCACGAAAAAATAAGCCAAAACTGGGCTGAGCGCCATCGGTGCACACCCAGTATGGGACGCTCTTCCATAGTACAAATCCACGACTTCCGTAATAGTGCGCAATGCATCAATTTGTTATTCTTTTGATTCCGAACAACACAGGAGTTATGTGATCAGCGGGGAGGAAGGATTCTTACCCGAATAAGAAGACGGGAGGGCCTCCATGTAAACAATTTCGGTAGGTATAATAAGAAAGGAAATTTACTATAAAATTTATACTTCTTATCAACCTACCTCAATTGTTTACAACAGGCTGAATAGACAAAAGGCTGGAGGGAATCACATAACCAACCCACACATAACTCAAGAGCACTGGGAACCGTGGACAGAGGAAGAGATCCCTAGGCCTATCAAACCATAGCATCACAAACATTAGAAAAGCCAATGAAAGATGAGGCAATGGTGAAGTGCGACGCACAGACAGAAAGGGCAGTAACAGCACAAAGCTGGAACCGACCCTGAAAAAAGCTGAAAAGCTTGGATAGACAACACCCTGAGCCGAAGAAAGAGGGCCCCAAGGGTCTCTGTCGGCTCCTGCAACTGTCGCAGAGAAAAGGAGAATGTAGCATTTCTCCAGAAGGCTGCCAGTATAACATCAGTCATCCGACAACATGACAGAGTTATTAAAAGAGGAAGACAATGCACGCACCTCGTGGCAGAAAAAACAATTGGTAATACAATCACCAGTAGCTAGACGAGCGGAAGCTGCACGAATAGCAAGACAAGTCCATCAAGAAATGGATGCAGGAGAGATCTGGCATGTGAGAAAACGCATATTCATCCAGGATAAAGGCGTGAACGCCCCCTACCCCCAAGCAGAGCAGCGCCCAAGAAATTGACCATCTTGGAGTAAACTGCAAAGTCCTAGGCCTTTTCAAGGAAAAGAGCTGAACAAGTTTGGAGAGGCAAGGATGAGTGTCGAAACAATGCGGTATCACATAGGAAAAAATGTCTCCGAAGCATGGACAAGTACATATTGCTGGAGACCCCCAGAAACAAACATATACCAGAAAACTCCGCAAGCAGTGTGATCGAAGGATTGACAGAAGCAACAGAGTGATCGCACACCATCGACAGAAGAACCTTTCACTTAGCCACAGAGGCTAAACCAGTGGAGTGAGCGCCTCCTTGAAGAAAAGCAACTCCACTGCGTGTCTCGAAAAACCACTACGGAGGAGACAGGACCCGATAAAAGACATGTGCGAAGGCACAATGAAGTCGGGTCAACTTGAAAACCTCCCGGGCGACTTTGGCAAAGAAAGTCGCGAGGTAGAGGGAGACATGCCGGAACCGCCGCTAACAGAGAGCGGAGCAGATTGATCCACACCCACCGAAGCGACGGGTGTGATTGAAAGGATTCAACGACTGCAGGTTCATATCTGGGTGAGAACCTGAGGCGGAATCGGAACCGGTAGGAAGGTGTAGCCGGCAAGACCATCCCAAAGGAGGGCCAGAGCGTCCACGGCGAAAGCCAGAGCATCTGGACACGGGGACACGAAAGTGTCCACCGGATGGTTCCAACTAGTCACAAGAGATCGATGGAACCCGCCATGTGGAGCATCCACCTGGTGGAAAAGACCCTGCCCCGACGGGACAGGGAGTCGGCTAGGACGTTCAGGCGACCGGGAATGTAACGAACAGCCACCCCGGCGTGGACATCCTGAGCAAGCAGTATAAGATCCCAAGCCAATTCGTACATAGGAACTGAGTGCGTGCCGCTCAGGTTCCGAATGTAAGCAACCACTGTCGAATTGTCGGACAACAGAAGGACCTGGCGATTCGACAGGTGAGTGATTCACTGCCTGAAACGCAGAAGAAGAGCAAGAAGCTCCTTCTGGTTGATGTGTAGAGCTGCATGATCCAGGTCCACCATCCCGTGAATGGAAAGACCTAGAGGATCCAACGTCGCACCCCATCCGAGATCGCTGGCATCTGCCGTCAGAACGCGATCGGACGTGGGTAAGTCCAACGGAACACCCTGCGAAAGCCACTGGATATCCGCCCAGAGGAGAAGGTGAGGATAAAGATAGTCTGGAAACTGAAGCACCAGATCCAGAAAATCTACATTCGGCCTCCAACGACTGAGCAGAAAGTGTTGGAGAGGTCTGACACGCAGCCGACCTAGAGGAATGAGATCCGTCACCGAACAGCAGAGACCGATTAGCCGGAGAAAACACCGAGCCGTCGCGGAAGTGGACTGGGTCAGAGTCGGAGCAAAAGCTGAGAGAATCACAGCCTTGGCCTGGGGAACCGCCACCAAATTGAAGTGTGTGCGGAAAGCCATCCCCAGATGATAAAACGACCGAGAAGGGACTAGGTCCGACTTCTCCTCGTTGACTCTGAAACGTAGCGACGTGAGCAAGCTCAACAGAGTGGCGACATCCGACTCCAGGAAGGCAGCATTGGAATGCCCCTGGAGGATAGCGTCCAGATATGCCGAAGGAGTCACCCTGGACTGTGTGCGATGGAAAGCTATCACATGCGACATCAGTCTGGTGAAGGACCAAGGAACCAGGTTGAGGCCGAAAGGCATGGCCTTGAACTGGTAAACTCGCCCCAGAAAAAAGAACCTGAGATATTTCCGTAACGCCCAATGAATCGGAACGTGAAAGTAAGCGTCTCGCAGGTCAAAGCTGGAAGCGAAATCTCCCTGGTGAATGGAACGGAGGACCGACATTAAAGTCTCCTTGCTGAACTTGGGAGCAATGATAGACTGGTTCAGGAAACTCAGATCGAGAACCGATCGGAGTCAGCCGTCCTTCTTCGGCACCAAGAACAGGCGGGAATAGAAACCCACTGACCTAATGTTCTTGATGACCTCAATCGCCCCCTTTGTCAGGAGATTTGTCTATCTTCGTGGACAAAAGTTCCCGACGTAAAATATCTGAAGGAACTGTGGTTGGAAAAAGGCACCCCGGACAGAGTGGAGTGCCGTCGGAAAGATATTCGCAGCCCGGACCAAACAACATCTAACATCCAAGGATCGGATGTGATGGTGGCCCACGGTCTGCGAACTCTGCTATCCTTCCTCCAACCTGGGACGAGTCGAGGTGAGGACCTTCATTGCGAACCCTGACGAGGCTCGCTAGAGGAGAAAACACCTCTACTGAATGAAGAATCCTGGGATTTCCCTCAAGACTGCCGACGCTTACCCTTACCCCTTGAGTAAGAAGTAGAAGCAGTGGCAGAAGGATCAGCCCCTCTTGCTTCGCAGAGGGTACTTGTTAGGCTTGGAACGGCCCGTGCCTACCCTAGAAGGCTGATCAAGCTGAAGAAAACAGCAGCTGATCGTTGGAATGACGTAGGACGTCATCCCGGACCGTCAACACAGAATCATGGAAAAGTTGCGGACCTGCCAAAAAAGCAGATCGAAGAGTAGCATACTGCTCCTCGGGAAGGGATCGGCCTGTGTCCCGCACAGAGTCCCTTCGAACTAATTCCAGATTAGCCGTGTTACAGACATGCGTGTGAGTAAGATGCATGAGCGCCTTGGACAGCACACGCAAAGGAGCCTGTACCTCGTCAAACTTATCTGAAGGCAGATAAGCAGCAAAAGCTGAGACGACGTGATCGGAGAGAGAAAGCATACCAAGCATCTCTCTCGATAAGCCCAATGTGGACTCCAGAGTCGTCATCGGAATGACGGCAGACTTGGACTTGGAAAGCCCGAGGGAATTAGAGTCCTGATCCAAAACCGTCAAAGTCTGGTAGACCGACGGATTGGCGGAATCGGAACGATAACGCGCCGGAGGCAAAAAGGTGTCAACCCTGGTGAAGAACGGAGCCTTCATAGCCTTGGAACTTAGCTTGGAGTCCAAGGCTGAAAATGCTTCAACCAACTGCACCAAAGGGCACGGTCGAAGACGCCCAGAAGCAGGTTGCTCCATAGACTGTTGGCGCGCGACCGATGATCGCGGCCTGGCTGACACTGTCGACTGGTTAGATGGTTTGAGATCCGGAAGGAACCCAAACACGAAATCAAGAGCTGCCCCCAAGTCCGAAGACTGCTGGCTCTCGACATCAAGCATGTCTGACTCTTGCCCATCGTGGGCAAACCAGCCGACGTCTCCCATGGTGTCGGAACACCAGGGGATCAGAAAGCGGCCTGTTTCCAATCCCGGGAGGCGGCGCCATAGGAGGCGCCTGGAAACCACTCGTTGCCTCGCTGGAAGCAACAGGAAGGCTCGTTGACAGAACCTGAGTGAGTAAGGAGAGGGCCTCCCTAAGCTCACTGCCCGTACTGGCCGGATCGACAGGGGAACGAACCGGCAAAGTGGCTTCACCTCTGACCCTCTGAACCAGCGAAGGGTCACGATCCTCCAAAAGACCCGACGTGGGACGACGGGTGGCAGCCGAAAACGTCTGAAGGCAGACGTGTATAGGGGTGTGCCACACCCCGAGGATCAACATAGCAGGAACTCATGAGAGTCACCGCTGACCTCTGCAGGGCAGAAGGTCCAGGCTGCACAAAAGACGTTGGACCCCAAAACTGGTCGTGTGGCCAGAATGAGTGGACGGAAACGCCACGGAGTTCATAGTGTCCCACTAAGAACAACCGAATCCATTGACAACTGTGGTGCTCGACGGCGCAGAGACCACAGGAGAGGGTCCGGCCGGCAGCCACTTCCAACTTCGCCGAGTTGAAGTCAGGGAAGGCTGAGGCCGATACCCCCACGTCTACACAACCAGACACCGCAGCAGACCACTGCAGGTATAAAACTACTGTGCTCAATGGCTGAGAGGACACAGTATGGGGTTCAGTCGGCAGCCCCATTTGACTTCGCCGAGTGGAAGTCTGGGAAGGCTGGGGCCGAAACCCCACAACCACACTACAGACATCCCTGCAGACCCTGGCAGGGAGAAACCGAGGCCGGCTAAAAATGGTGCCAAATGACGTTGTAGACGGAACAGCAGTAGCAGCAGATACGACGGGAGCTGTTGGAACTGGCGGAAAAGCGGAGAGAGCCACCAAGCTCGGCCTCCAAAGGAGGAGTCACAACCCTAGTGACAGCCTCAGATGTCGACTGGAGAGGGCGCATAGTCCCGGAACCAGGCATCTCTTCACCAGAAAACCAACAGCTCCCGCAGTATCCACCACGGTAAAAACACTGCACATTCCCCACGGAAGGGGAATAACTCTCACCAGACATGGTCGAATCGTGAAGCCCCGAAACGACAGCGGTCCCCACCCCCCGCTGATGCGGGAGGAGCTGCACATCCCCCACGGAGGAGGAGCAATTCTCATCAGACGTGGTCGAATCGGGCGACCCGAAACGAAAGCGTTCACCACCCCCCCCCCCCCCCCGCGGGAGCGGGAGGAGCTGCACATCCCCACGGAGGGGGTCAAACTCACACCAGACGTGGTCGAGTCGGGCGGCCCCGAAACGACAGTGTCCTCCCCCCCTCCCCCCCGCGGGTGCGGGAGGAGCTGCTGCACATCCCCCACGGAGGGGGTAAACTCACATCAGACGTGGTCGAGTCGGGAGGCTCCCGAAACGACTGCATTCCACACCACCCGCGGGTGCGGACGAAACGGACACCAGAACGCACCAATGGCGAGGGCAAAAGGAATTGCCCTAAAGGAACCGAACTGGAAAGAACAGAGGTGAGAGCAGTAGAAGAAAAAGGTGAACTCAACAGAAACAGAAAGTAGAAGAACACCCTCAACTACGAGAGAAGGTGGCAGAACCCAGAAGGCCGACACCTACTCCAATAATTTTTTTTTTTTTTTTTTTTTTTTTTTATCAACCGAAAAAATTCATTGTCGAATCGCGATGACACGATGTCGCAAAACATTCGCGAAAACGGAATAGTAATTAATAAACAATGAGAAAGTGGTTGAAAATGTAAACGAGAATATATAAAACACAGTCCTGTTATTATACGATCTTCAGATCCATAATTCCAGTCACAGGAAAACCATTATCCACGAGTTGAATTATCACTGTTTCATAATGCATATGGCGGAAACACATCCTGCTCGTGCCTCGGATAGAAAAAGAATGACAAATTGATGCATTGCGCACTATTACGGAAGTCGTGGATTTGTACTATGGAAGAGCGTCCCATACTGGGTGTGCGCCGATGGCGCTCGGCCCAGTTTTGGCTTATTTTTTCGTGGTGTTTTTACACCACTTTTCTTTCCCAAATCTTGGGAAAGATTAAAATAGAGAGTATTTTATCCGAGTTAGGTTCTTCCACTGTAGTGCAAGCCTGTTGTAAACAATTGAGGTAGGTTGATAAGAAATAGCAGCGGTTATGTGAAATATAACAATTTGCCAAAACGTGTTGTACAGCGACATGCAATAAACACAGAACCACACATGTATGTTCATATGTTAATGTGGCGACAAATATGGCAATCGAGAAATCTTGAAAGATTGCGGAAGGATCAAACTTCAGACAAGCAAAAGTAAAAGAAACCTTCATTTTTTAAACTGACAAAATATCATAATTCAATGGCAAATAGGTTCATTAGGGTTTAACAACACTTTCAAAAACCAAGGCTATATTATAAGCGGGATTGTACGTCAATTTCAATAACTAAGGTTATTATATCACGTTGTTAGTTCCCAAGATCCTTCCCATCCTTCAATACCTAGACGAGCAAAAGAGTCGTACGTGGAGTCGTCACTCGTTCAGGCAATGAGATGGGATTCTGGTCGTTCGAGCAATCTGAGATGGTTAGCAAGAGTGGAAGAAGACTACAGGATTTGTGATTACTGTAAAAACTTATCAAAGGACAGACTATGACAATATTGGGAAAATCTGTAATAGTGGTGTTGGAGATATGAAGATCATGGAGAGGTCTAGAACTGGGCAGATGCTAGGAGCTAAATTATCATCAGGTATACATAGTACTGCATCATCGTGTCATAGGTACTCCTATACCCCGATGAGCATTAAGAGCCGTAAAAGAAATCGCTCTTTCGATACTCATCTGCTCAATGGGATTTGAGTCGTTCGAGTACTGACTTTTTCAGTAACTGCTCAAAAGCTTATTTGCTCGATAAGATTCGAGTCGTTCGAATAATACCTAACCCTGCTTGATTGTATTTTGGGTTTGAGAATCATAGAGGACTTCGTTATACACAGGAAAGGCAAAAACAGAGACGGCCAAGAAAAAATAGTCTGCTGGGATAGGCAGAAATGGACCCAGTAAAAGGCAAAACAGGCCAGGAAATAGGATAAACCACAGAAAATATCAGAATAGATAAAATACCGAGACTATGGTGCACATCCGAAACAATAAAGTTAACCTTATACAAAGGAATGTGTCTATTGTTGGGAAAAAATAAGAAATCTAGGGGACAATAGATAGAAACCGAATATTTAGTGGGAAATCAGCACTAGTAAAAGAACTGTTGGATTTATTTGGGTACTTTTACAAAGTATTCGAACAAATACAATTACTCATACCAGGAAACGCACCTTAAAACACTGTATGCTACTCTCTTAAGCCCAGTATTGAGGAATCCGTGCCAAATAAAGTTGTTTTGATGGTTTAGAGAGATTGGCTGAATGTTTGTGGTAATTCGATGTATTCTAGTTGACTTCAGTTTATCCACATGAGACCTCTCATCATTCATTTAGCACTACGTGCAACTATTATAAACCATAGGTGGGGGTTTTCTAAGTCCGTCTCGGTAGTTTTGGATTATTAAGAGGGATTGTCGGGTTGTTTGCTGTAATTAAAATTACCCCTATTCAATCGAACACACCCTCCGAACACACTCCTTTCCTACTAGAAATGTTTCGGGTCACATAGCAACCATGTGCTACCATAGAAACCAAGATGGCGGCCTCAGATATACAAAATGGACGACGTACACTCGCCTCACCTCAACAAAACGCGCTGCGCATGCACACTAGGACAACGTATCACTATGGGGATGTTGTCACAAGATGGCGCTCACGCACGCTACCATGACAACCAAAAATGAAGTAACTGGGCCATGTGCCTATGACGTCACATGAGATCCGGCCAATGTGGGTCGATCGGGTACATGATCTACTACTAACATCAAGCCGAGAGATCCACGGTTCGATCCTCAGCATGGGTAACTGCGTTGTGTCATTGGGCAAGGCACTTTATCACGATTGCTCAAGTGGGGGCACGGTGGCGCAGCCATGGGGGCGTTCTTGTGGCACCCCCCCCCCCCCCCACAAAACAAAAATAATTCCGATAGGATCACCGATCCAATGTCGAGTTGTGATAGTACAAAAGTGGGCTTAATCATTATCATCTTATCATCCGGAAACTAATTGTTTACAATTTACTATGTGAAGGGTCACTGTCACCTTGACCTTTGACCTACTGATTTCAAAATAAACACGGCTCTTTCTTGCAATAATGCCAACCTACCTATGAAGTTTCATGAACGTGGGTGGAACCATCGTCAAATTATATCATCTGGAAACCAATTGTTTACGATTTATTATGTTCAAGGTCTCTGTGACCTTGACCTTTGACCTAGCGAGTCCAAGATAAATAGGTGTCTTCCACCCACCTAGGCCAACCTACCTATGAAGTTTCATGAATGTGGCTTCAACCGTAGTCAAGTTACCATCCGGAAACCAATTGTTTACAATTTACTATGTTGAAGGTCACTGTGACCTTGACCTTTCACCTAGCAAGGCCAAAATAAATAGGGTTCTTCATCTCACTGATGCCATCCTTCCTATGAAGTGTTATGAACGTGGATCGAACCGTTATCAAGTTATCATCCGGAAACCAATTGTTTTGATTTACTATGTTCGGGTCACTGTGACCTTGACCTTTGACCTAGTGAGTCCAAAATAATAGGGTTTTTCCTCTCATGAACGCCAACCATTACCTACGTATGAAGTTTCATGAATGTGAGTTTAACTATAGACAAGTTATCATCCGGAAACCAATTGTTTACAATTTACTATGTTCATGGTCACTGTGACCTTGATGTTTGGCCAAGCAAGTCCAAAATAAATAGGGTTCTTCCACTCACCAATGCCAACCTACCTATGGAGTTTCATGACGTGGGTCGAACCATTATCAAGTTATCATCCGGAAACCAACCGTTTACACCCGCCCGCCATTCACCAAACTATAAGTCGAGCTTTGACTTCGTCGCAACTTGACTAAATAAGAGGCCCCAAGCGGCTGTAATCGCTCACCTGCCAAAGTGGTTCAAAAAAGTGTTTGGGGTCACATTTAGTTATACACGGTTCATCAACTCTACAAAGGAATGAAGTCATGAAAGGCAAATTTTATGGAAAAACACTAAGGAATCGATTTGAGCAAACCTAACATGCTCCCCATTCCTCCCCCACCCCGCCCATAGAGAGCCCAAATAATAAGCCAGGGACTCAATTTGAACAAACTTGAACCTGATCCCCCATGAGATGTAATATACTAATTCGAAAGAATTCTGTCCGGTGGATCTGAAGAAAGGGGTTTTAAAAGAAATGTCCTCACATTGCATTAAGTTAAACTATGGGCTCAAACAGGGAGCCAAAATATTTACCCAGGTAACCAATTTGAACAAAACTGAAACTGACTCATCGCAAGATGTTGCATACCAAATATGAATGGATTCTGACTGGTGAATCTGAAGAAAAAGATTTTTGAAGAAATTCCCTCATATTGCACCAAGTTAAAATTCAGGCTGCCATAGGCAGCCCAAATATAAACCCAGGGAGTCGATTTGAACAAACTTGAATCTGACCCCCGATAGATGTTGCATACTAAACATGAAAGGATTCTGACTGGTGGATCTGAATCTAAAGAAGAAGAAGAGGATTTTTAAAGAAATTTCCTCAAATTGCACAAAGTTATACTTTGGGCTCCAATAGAGAGCCCAAATACTAACTGAGGGACCAGATTTGTACAAACTTGAATCTTCCCCCCCCCCTCCCCTAGAAATGTTGTACACCAAATATAAAAGCATTCATACCAAATATGCAAGATTTTTAAAGAAATTTCCTCATATTCCACCAAGTGCGTAATAGCAGATTTATGTGTGATATCCGACCTATCTCAATTTAATGACTCCAATGTTGTCGATTATTTGCCAGACTCGAGAAAAAAAAACGTCGCCGGTGTTCCGTCGAGGATTTACGAAATAACGTCGCCGTTATTTGGTAATTTATCCGTTTCTTCTGGTCAGGGCTCGCTATTTAAAAGAAGAATCTCTTGGGGCGATAAGAAAATAGGAATCATTAACAAAAGCAAGACAGTAATATTATTTGATAAAAAA
This sequence comes from Pictodentalium vernedei, assembly GCA_031216915.1. Taxonomy (NCBI): domain Eukaryota; kingdom Metazoa; phylum Mollusca; class Scaphopoda; order Dentaliida; family Dentaliidae; genus Pictodentalium; species Pictodentalium vernedei. Next base: position 358,932,872 of record CM062297.1, read on the forward strand.
TTGCTGCCAGTTTTAAGAAGCAAAAACCGGCTATTTCTCTTCATTTTGTGTGATATCATTAGACATACTCATTTAATTCTATTCATTTAGTTTCCTATTTTCAGTCGAATGTTTCAACAAAAAAACCTTCACTATTGGTATGGCGAGGGCCGGTAGTCGGGCAGGTGGCCCTTTTTGTGAAAAAAACTTAGTCATTTCTGGACGGATTTTGATATTTGATTTGTGGCTTGATAATCATGTGCAACACTCGATGACGCAAAATAGGGCGTGTCCACGCTTTTTCGCAAGAGTTATGGCCCTTCGTTAAAATCTACTAATTTTGAGCTTGATAGCGCGATACTTCAACAAACGTCAACCGATTTGACAGATATTTGGCACGTGGGTTTCAAGGACCAATGTCTTGGTCGAGTTCGAAAACAGGCTCGATCTGATGTACGGCTGAAGAATTATTCAAATTTTGTGCTTGATACTAATCAAAGAGCCATAACTTGAACAACTGTTAACCGATTTGATTCTTTTTTTATTGTATGGGTTTCCAGGATAATTGTCTCGATCAAGTTCGAAAATGTTCCGTCGGATATATGACCGCAGAATTATTGAGTTGACGTAGACATTTTGTTCAAATTAGTTATTTAGAAAAGGGTCGTCTCAAGCTTTTTGGTTCACAGTTACTCACCGTTGTGTTAGCCACGAAAACACGACCCTGCATCGGCGATGCGGATCATTTCTATAATTTATAAATAGAGTTGTTGAGTTGACGTTCGTTTCGTGATTGATCATAATTCAATGATTCAGACAGATTATTATTGTTCTCACACAAGGTGAAGGGGAAATAAATTTGAAAAAAGAGTTTCAATGTGGCCTAATTATTGATGCCTTTCACACGTCCTTAAATAAACTGATTTTGCGTCCATTGCTCCAATAGATTAGATAAATTGTGTCCCACTCCCCTCCCCACCCCACGAAACAAACACGAACGTCAATTTTGTTTCTGACATTGGGGTTGCAGCTATATTATTGAGCAATACAGACACTGCCATTTATGATGTCACATTTTCTTCCACATACTGATGTGATAAAAAATAGGCCTCATTGAATGTGACCCCCCCCCCCCCACACCCATAGCCCTTTTCATAAAAAAAACTGATATAATTCATAAAGTAATTGATGTTGACACAAAACAAACATCTTGCAAAAAAGCTATCACAAATGGGAATTTTATATTAATGTGGTAACATTTTTAAAAAAATAGCCCTCAATGAATGTGCCCCCCCCTCCCCCAGTATGTGCCCCTCTTCATCAAAAACGTGACATAATTCATAAATTAATGAATATTGACACAAAACGAACAACTTGTGACATTAAATATCCTACTTGTGATCGTTTTTAAATCACATTCAGGCTTCTGAAGACTGACATTTCACATCATGTGTTTGGTGAATCATTTGCATTTTTTTTGTAAAAAAAAAGAAACAAGAGGCCCCACGGGGCCTCATGCGCTCATCTTGAACAGAACACAATTTAAACAGAGTCCAAGAATGAGTCTACATTAAGCAAGCCATCTCCATAGGCTACACTGTCAATCCTTGAGTCCCTCAGGAGTGACAAAAATAATCTGGGCGTCATGCCTTTTCTTCGGTTGATCATAAAGTAAAATGTAAAGCTCACCTATGAAGCCCCTTGATACAACCTATGTGGATTAATCTTAGTTACACACCTCTAGAGGGTACAGAATACAATTTTTTTAATTCTTCAGCAAAATGGCCAATTCCGGCTCCCATAGAGAGCCCAAATATTAACCCAGGCTCTTGATTTGAACTCAGTTGAATCTGACTTCCCTAGAGATGTTATGTACCGAATATGAAAGCATTCTGACTGTTGGATCTGAAGAAGAGAAATTGTAAAGAAATTTCTTCGAATTGCACTAAGTTCAAATTTGGGCTACCATAGCGAGCCCAAATATTAACCTATGGATCCGATTTGAACAAACTTGAATCTGACCCCCCTAGAGATTTTGTATACCAAATGTGAAAGCATTCTGAAGAGTGGATCTCAAGAAGAAGATTTTTGAAGAAATTCCCTCATATTGTACAAAGTTAAATTTCATGTTCCCATATGGATCCCAAATATTAACCTAGGTTCTCGAATTGAACAACCTGGAATCTAACCCCCCTAGAGATGTTGTATACCAAATATAAAAGCATTCTGACTGGTGGATCTGAAGAAGAAGATTTTTAAAGAAACTTACTCATATTGTGTTAAGTAAAAATTTGGGCTATCATAGTGAGCCCAAATATATATCTAGGGATCTGATTTGAACAAACTTGAATCTGACCCCTTTAGAGATGCTGCATACCAAATATCAAAGCATTCTGACTGGTGGATCTGAAGAGACACGGTTTGAATCTGACCCTCATAACAATGATGTATACCAAACATTAAAAGATTCTGACTGGTGGTTCTGAAGAAGATTTTTAAAGAATATTCCCCATATTACCCTATGTTAAAAACTTCAGGCTCATGTAGAGAGCCCATATATGAACCAATGAGCTTTATTTCAACAAACTTTTATTTTGTCAAGATGAGCTAAAAAAGCCAGTTTTCCCAGTTAAGGCACCGAGAGTCATTGGTATGGTACTGACAAAAACATAAAACACTGCTTTTTTCAACAGTATGACCAGTACTGCTCATGTGGTATCTCTTAGCACTGTTAAAATGCCCAGAAACATCCAATATTGATTCTGTGGTGCTGTGCTTGAGCAGCAAGTATCCATGAGGGCACTTTCACAACCTTAGATTTAATCCCCACAAACACCCATTCTGATAAAAAGTGTGAAATTGTGGAAAATATGTCTCCAAGGAGGATGAATGAGATATTTGCTTAAAAAAATTGTTTTTTATAGTGTTTTGAAAGTCTACATAGAAATAAAAACTGACATACAATGGAAAATTTTGTTAGAAGAGCCAGGACAAGATTGTCAAACAGAAAAAAAACCTCAATGGACCCTGAGTTCTGCAGCACCTAAGCAAATCATAAGAAACTGAGAGTGTATGAGATTGACTTTAGTTTCCAAAACATACTGTACAGTCTTTCCAATTGTTTCTCATCAACTGAGGCTTCAGTATGGGCAGGTGGGTGGGGGACTTGATTCAAGGAGAGAACAATATTTCACAGCTGTTACTGTTGTTTTGTGCTGTAACATGGGAACCGTGACAACAACGCTCAATTTGAACAAAATTTGATCGCATCTCTTTAATTTTGGGATTCAAATATCTTTGTCAAGTATAACCCTTCAGAGAACTTTTTCCGACCCCAAAACAGGGGGTTGTGCATCAAATAAGAGGGAAAATTTAGTACTAGACTACTTTATTAGTACTAGACTACTTTATTGGTAGCTGTGCACAAATGCCATTCACTCACATTTGCAACTCTATTGTGTTATTTTTTCCACTGTACCCCACCCCCAAATTTGGGTTCTAAAATGCTCTTTCAATGAAGAAATTATTTTCTAACACTTTTAACCCTTTACCAAATATAACGGTCAAAAGCTGCTGGTGCTATTCACAAGTATTGCCATTCCATGTTCATTATTTTCTCGTTTTTTTGTGTCAAACACATAGCTTATGACCCCTCATTGGAATGAGGTCATTCCAGTGGTGTGAAAAGTCATGTTTTTGACATTAAAAATTAGTAAGTCAATAAGTTTGTGGGCAAGGGTAATCAGCTTTTCATGTTAAATGTAAGTAAAGGGTTAACAGAATAATTGAAGCAAACATCTAAATTCCAGTAAATAAAAGTGCAATATGCGTTTTCTGGCTGTGGGTTTGAATGGTGATTTGGAAGGGGTTGGAAGATTGGAACCCCCCTCTGCCCCTAGTACTATGATGGGGAACCATGGTTTAATTACATTTATTAATGCATCATGTGTACATGTAGGGTAAAATAGGTTGTTATTTGGCATTTGCTGGGGGCTGTAGTGTGCCACTGGAGGCTACACTTGCTCAAGATGTGAATTTGCTTGCAATATATAGCCCTTATTGCTGATGATGACAAAAACATACTTTTCAAAACAATAAAAAAGTATTGTAAGGTGTGTGGTACCCCAATGAATTTTTAAATGTGAAATAATCTCTTAAAATAATAATTAAATCGGGTTCGGAAGCCAAATTATGTATTTCCTTAATCAACCCCAATCCTTCAAAGATGCATTTTACCTCTTTCATGTGACAAAAGAGTCATTTCTGCATGAGAATTCAACTTTTGGCTTCCACTGAGTTAAAAACATGGGAAATTTGTTCTTTTAAAGAAAACTGTCCAAACTGTGTCAAATGGCTAAAAAACTGCTGTTGCCTCCAATACATTTTTCTACTCTGTTTTGCTCTGTTACCTAAGGGAATTCATGTAGATTTTTTGAAAACTAACCCAATCCTCAAATAAAACTAAAATCTGCATCAGCATGTAATACTTTGAGGAAAAAATTGTCTCCTTTAACCATACAGCAAGACAAAGAGTGGTGAAACCATATAAATGTCAATTTTGATTCAAAAAATGGGGTTGCAACTATATAATTCACCAATATCAATAGACAGTACCATTTTGTCCTAACAACTGATGTCAAATGTTCTTTTACATACTGATGTGGCAAAATATAGCCTTGAAGGTGTCCCCCTAGGTATGCCCCTTTTTTATAAAAAACTATGATAAAATTCATAAATTAATTGATGTTGACATATAACAAACCTCTTGTGATATTAAATTTCCCAATTGTGATAATTTCTAAATCACATTCTGGGTTCTGAAGATATTTCACATTGCGCTTGATGAATGTTTTGCCATTCTTGTGAAAAAGCCTCACTTTCTCAGTTAAGACACCTAGAGTAATTGGTATGGCACTGACACAACATTAAACACTGATTTTTTCCAACAGCATGACCAGCTGAGCACTGCTCCTATGTTATAGCATAGCACTGTTAAAATGCCTAAAACCATCAAATATTGATTCTGTAGTGATGTGCATGTCCCACAAGTACATGTACCCACAAGAGCTTGTTTACAACCTTGGATTTAATCCCTGCAGGCACCCATTCTGATAAAAAGGGGCGAAATTAGGGAAAATACATGCATGCCTAGTATCCAGTGAGGATGACTCAGATATTTGCTTCAGGAATGTAGTGCTTTTTAATGTTTAATATATTTGTGTATGTGTGTGTATGGGTGTGTGTGTGTTTGGGGGGGGGGGGGTCAATTGCCAGTTATTGAAAATGCAGAACTGTGCAAATGGAAACAAACCAACACTTTGCATGATGGACATACAGACATGCAATCACATATCTTGAAAGAGACAGTCTACATGTACATAGGAATTATGATGGACAGACAGACATGCAATCACATATTTTGAAAGTGACATTCTACATGTACATAGGAATACTGACTGACATACAATGAAAAATATAGCGAGAAGAGCCAGGACAGGGTTGTCAAAACAGAAAAAACTCAGTGGACCCTGAGTGCTGCAGTACTAAAGCAAATCATAGGAAACTGAGAGTGCATGCTGTTAACTTTCTCATCTGCTGAAAGGTTTAGTATGGGTGGTAGAGGGACAATTGTCAATGCAGTTTTGTGCTATAACATGGGGACCCTGACAACACTAGTATCAGACTACTATATTGGTAGCTGTGCACAGAAGCCACTCATTCACATTTGCAACTTTGTTACTTTTCCCACTGTACCCCCACCCCCTTTCCCCAAATTTATGTTCCAAAATACTCTGTGAATGAAGAAATTGTTTTTTAACATTTTTAATCACTCACTCAATGTAATGGCCAAAAACAGGCTAGCACCATTCACCGAAACTGCCATTCAATGTTCTTTATTTTTCCACCAAAAACATAGCTTATGACCCCTCATTGGAACAAGCTCGTTCAGCTCATTCCAGTGGGGGTCATAACTATGTTTTTGACGCAAAAAATGAAAAGAAATTAGTTATTCAAAAGTGCTATCTCTTTTCATGTAAGGTAAAGGGTTAACATCATAATGTGGAGAAAGCTTCTATTAATCATTCACTCAATGTAATGGCCAAAACCGGCAAGCACCATTCACCAAAATTGCCATTCAATGTTAATTTTTTTTGCATTTTTTGGCATCAAAAACATAGCTTATGCCCCCCTTATTGGAATGAGCTTGTTCAGCGAATACAAGTGAAGTACGGGTTTTTTGGCTAAATGTTAGGATGGTGATTTGGGAGAGGATTGGAATATATTTGGAATCCCCTCTATCACCAGTACAATGAGGGGAAAGCATGGTTTCATTAGATATGTTAATAGGGTAAAAAAGGTGGTTTCATGTGTACATGTATTTGTCATTTGCCAGAGGTTATAGTGTGCTTCTCAGTTCTGGATACCACACTTGCTCAAGATGCATTTAACTGCATTATTTTTGGCAATATATGGCCTTTATTGCCGACTGAGACAAATATATAACTTTTCCAAAAATAAAACAGTATTATTCAGTCTGTGGTTCTCGAATGAACATTTATAAGTGAAATATGTGTAATATCCAAAAAAATATAATTAAATCAGTGTCGGAAGCCAAAATACATGTACATTTACAATGTTCATGTACTTATTTCCTATAATCAAACCCAAACCTTTCGAAGGGTAACCTACAAAACTTTTCCCTGACAAAAATTCCCACCCACCCCCTCCCCCCCCGCCCCCACAACAATCATTTTCACACAATGCGCAAAAATCCCCCCCCCCACCCCCCACCCCACCCCATGTTTTTTTCAGGTGAACAGAAATTCCTTCCTCCATAATTTATGGTGAACAAAAATCTCCCCACCCCCTAATTTTTTAGAAGTACATGTATATTTAAAGCCATATAAAAATGTCCAAAGCTTTTTACCACTTGAGGCCGAGCACTTGTCGCTTCAATCAATGCTAACTTTGCTTGTGTGGAGTTAGCACGTTGGATAATTGCTCACTGTTACCAGGTGGTTCTCTCAGTGCACTTTAGTTTCCTCCACCCATAAAACTGTCCGACCCGAGGTGACACTGGCTGTTGAAAGTGTCCTTAAACTCCAATAACTAAATAACTGTGTTGATAAATAGTTATTGAGGCATGTTTTCTTGTAAATAGTGATGAGTGTTTATGTAATTTACAAATTAAATACATAAGTTTTTAAATCCTTTTGGACTGCCTTTTAACCTTTTGGTGTAAGAGGCCGGGAGGGAGATTTTTGTACTGCTCTTAAAATAATGTGAGAGAATGTGGTACTACTCAAAAACTGTGGGGGGAATGTTTGCTAAGTGTGTAAAAATGATTGGGGGTATTTTTTGTAGGGGGGATTTTAACCTACATTCTAATCCTTCCAAAGATACATTTTATCTCTTTCATTTGATAAAAGAGTCATTTCTGCATGAGAATTCACTGCTTTCTTTAAAAACTACCCCAGTCCCAAAATAAAACTAAAATCTGCATCTGCAGACAATAGTTTTGGGAAAAATCTGTCTCATTTTACCATCCAGCAAGAGAAAGAGTGGTGTAAACCACCACCACCACCACCCCCCCCCCCCCCCTGTCCACTCCACACAAAACAAAATGAATGTCAATTTTGATTTAAAAACTGGTGTTGCAGCTATGTAAATCACCAATATCAAGAGACAGTGCCATTTTATCCTAACAAATTATGTCAAATTTTCTTCTACATATTGATGTGGTAAAATATAGCCCTCAATGTGTCCCCTAGACCCCCAGCATACCCACTTTCATCACAAATTATGATATAATTCATAAATTAATTGATGTTGACACAAAACAAACCTCTTATATTAAATTTCACAGTTCTGATAGTTTGTAAATCACATTCTGGCTTCTTAAGATATTTCACATTGTGTTTGATGAATATTTTGCAATATTTGTAAAAAAAAAAAAAAATTTTTAAATCCCTCACATTTCTTAATTAAGGCACTTTGAGTCACTGGTATGATATGTCTGATAAAACATTACACATTGATTTTTTGAATTTTTTCCAACAGCATGACAGTGCAGGTCATATGCTATCTCATAGCACCATTAAAATGCCTGAAACCATCAAATATTGATTCTGTAGTGCAGTGCCAAATATTATTTAGAGGTCGGTTCTGGGGAGGTTGGTATTTAGGCTTTTTAAAAGTTTTTTGCCATTTTTGGAGAAACATACTCAAGTCTAAATATCAGAATCCCCACCTCTAGATGTTGGTTAGACGAGGAGGGCGACATTGACTTGTTTGAAGATGAATTCAGTTCTATTCTGGTTGCAATGCCTAAAGCATCCAGGAATTAAAACAATGTTCACCAAAACACAGAGGAAGTGTGCATGTAATTTAAATGGGAGTTCAGAGTGATTCTGGTATTTAGTCTTCAGGAAAACACGTCGGATCACAAAATTGGCTGGCCGCTACACTGTAATTCTAACAGTCTTAAACTGACATTGTATTGTATCATTGGTAAAAATAGTTCATACACTGGATCCAGTGAACTTGTGAAGAAAAATCTAGGAAATAAATGAATAGGTATCGCTGTTCGCGTGCATGTCTGTTTCTGTAAAATTTTACTACAACAAGACTGCATGCCCGTGTTTTGAGAACAAAGATTTCCCCAGACCTTACGTCAGCATAACTTGCATTCATCCGAACTCCGACTGTTTCTAAGGAAATCGCGCTAAGTTCCCCACAAATGAAAAAGACCCACTAAAAGTGTCAATAAATCACTTGTTTTATTTTTTATTCGTTCTCAACAATTTGTGAAGTGTGCGTTCTCAATTAAAATTGAAACTGGGCTTTAAATCTGACGAAACCGGCAACGGACGGCATTGGCACTTCGAACTTTCAAACAATACCTAACTCGCCAACAACTACCTTACTTCGAAAGTCACTTCATCACTTGATTATTTATCATAGTTTCCAGCATTCTGCAACAATATATATTTTACATAATGTCCTTTGAAAGGCCCAAAACAATTAAGTATCCGTTACAATGATTCTGGATTTTTTGCCAGTGGGAGAGCCACGCCGCCAGATGGCACCCCAAACTCTGTTGCATGGTATATAGAAAAATTATAAAATCATGGACGCGTACCCATTACCTATGTGCGCACACGCCACTGCGTGGGTGTGCACTATTATAATAGTATACCAGCAACTGTACGAATACCTGCTTTATCTCTTTTTTTGTGGAGCACGGTGCCTCAGTGGTAGGCTGTTTGACTTACATGCCAGATGTCCTGAGTTCGATCCCCGTCCGGGACGACCCGCGTTGTGTCCTTGGGCAAGGCATTTTATCCCGCTTGCCTACATTGGGGCACGATGACGCCGTGTACTAAGGCGTACTGCACGTCGGTGGTGCACACGTTTTCAACCGCTGTCACCCTGCTTGAGCGGAGCTTAGAATGTTGAGGAGCTGACAGTTGCTCGTCGATGCTCGGTGGTTCTCTCCGGGTACTCCGGCTTCCTCCACCCGTAAAACTCTCACGGTCACGATTAGCCATTGTGCATAAGTATCCGACCTTAAACACCAATAAATAAATAAAATAAATAAATATCTCTCTTTTTTGTTTTTGACATCCACTCTTGGCCATAAGGTAGTCTGCTTTCCCCACTTCAAAGATCTTTCATCCCAAAAGATCTAGCATACGAGTTGGCACTTGTATGAGGGTTGGAGTATAAGAAATAAATCAAATCACCCGATCGCGGAATTTATTGGTCCAATTTAAGTCGATTTGTTTATATCTGCAGATAATATATCAGAGGAAGGCGTATTGACAGAGGATATCCAGAGGCGGACTGGCCGTATGGTACACCGAGAAATTTCCCAGTGGGGCCCCCAAGAGAAGCCTCATGTGGCCTCCAAAACTGATGCAGCCCAGCACCTGTCCGTGCATGAAATTTCGTGAAATTGACCAAAAGGCGAAATGGATCTGATTGAAAAGGTTGGCCATATATCGAAATGCCTTCTCTGTGGTCTGCCCTTGGTAATCCACGTGGAGGGCATTTCGATATACCACCTGTCTGTCTTGTCTGCCATTGGCCGCTGAGATGCAAGGAAACGGCATTTTTCTTTCCGTTCGAAAAATCAAAATGGTCTCCCATTGGTCTGAACTGTGGTCGGCCCTATGGATCCACCCCCACCCCCCCCCCCCCCCCCCCGATCCCAACCTCTCGCATCCATTTTTGCCGAATGAGCAACGCAGGTGATACCAACATATCATCACAGTTGCCCTCTATGTGGATTGCCACTGATCGCTCAGATCAAGGAAACAACGTTCATTCAGTTTGAACAATCAAAATTTTCTACGGTTCCGCCACTCCGATGGATTTCCCGTAACATTTTTGATCCAGCCCTCCCTAAGGATACCTATGGTGGCTGATCGGATGTCATCATGATTTTGTGAGTGCCTATCAGGTGAAAATTTATATTTCACCCGCTACGCACTCGTGAAATAATTCTGGTAATCACTCAAAATCCAAAGGCATTGCACGCGTTTTCAGCTCTAAAAAATCTCTACCTTTTAATTCCAAATTAATGCAAAGAAATTGCTTCAAAAGCGACATACATTTCTGTTCAAACGTCATCACCTCATAGCCCACGAACCGCATTCAGCGACGAAATAATGCGTCCGCGAAACAAAATAGTTTTCTCAGCTTTCAGCTGAAAACTGCGCAAAAACGTTAATGGATATTAGTTTCATACCACGAACAAGAATAACAACTGCTTTCCGCCATGAAGCAGTGAACATCTCTCATTTTCAAAACATTTTAGCGATTGACATTTTGTTCGTCGATAACATTCTACTGTGATTCGCCGCTTGTACCTACGTTCAAAAATATTTTTTTTAAATAAAACGATCGTAAGTCTTGGATCGTTGAAGGCGAATACCACAACATCTACGTTTTCACTATTTCCTTATATTTTCATCGGAAGCAAAAAATAAATTAATCCATTTGCATTCTCTCAAATTTATGTAGTAACGTTACGTTTCAGTGAAAAGGGTTGAGGGGTTGGGGTAGGTACGTACACCATTGGTCTGTCATCTTTTGAGAAACGTGCTGAGCCATGAGCGTGTTTACCGCCTTACCTGACGTAACGAACATAATAGACTAACGTGATTCACAAATTTTAGTCCTTTTTTTCTCCATTTCTCGTTTTGCTTATAGCCCATCATTGGGACGAGATCGTTCCAACAAGGGACCAGAAGTTTTATTTTATGTAAAATGAAACTGCTTGCTTACTGAAGAAATGCTTTTGAATGTGTCGCCATTTAGTCATGTTGGACACAAGTCAGTGTATTTGTTCTCGATACATTAACCCTTTAACCAATGTAACTGCCAAATTCGGCCAGCGGCATTCACAAAAATCACCATTCAATTTCATTCTTTTTTTATTTTTTGTTTCAAAAACATAGCTTATGACCACTCATTGGAACGAACTCGTTCCAATGATGGGTCATAAGCTACGTTTTTGACTCAAAAAAAAAAATGAAAAAAATTAGTTATTCAAGAATTATATTTGCAAATGTCGTCTCCTTTCTGTGTTAGGTAAAGGGCTAAGCTTTACTTAACGCACACGATATCATTTTTTATTATTAATTTTAAGGTCTCAACAAAAAAAATCAATAAAAGCCTAGCATGTGACCCATCATTGGAACGAGCTCGAAAAATAACATGTTTCAACTGCTCAATTTGTAAATTACGTGAGCGCATTCGACGATTCGTTAGGAAAAGGGTTAGTAATGCATTTATCTGTCAACGTACTAAAGAACTGGAAAAATAGTTGCCCCTATAATTTAAAAGCAAATTTCCTTCCCGGTATATTATCTCTTGACTTAAAGAAATGTCTTTTGCTGCAATGTTTAGCTGAATACATTTTGCCTCCAATAAACACACGCTTTACACTTTAAGGAGATGGTCAATGTTTATGAACGTAGTAAATCTTCCCGTTGAAGTCAACATGTTTTCTACATTTTAGGATAGCAGTGGCACTGGTGTATTTTGGTTTGACTTTGAACTCTGGTAATATAACCGGAGATCTGTTCGCAGAATTCATACTCTCTTCTGCTATCGAGATGCCGTCGTTCCTCCTGGTCCTCTTTGCCATAGATCGAACCGGCAGAAAGTTGTTGCATATCTCACTAATGTTCACTGGAGGTTTTTCGTGCATCGCAACCATTATTCCCGTGGTAATCATCAAAGGTAGGTCTACTCTCATTTAACTTCATATCGCATTCTAATAGCAGGTTGCAGCGTGACCGTGATAACGTTCATGTCGTAATATCAACATCTGGAGCTGCATGTTTTTCCATAATCCATGAACGAATATAACCTATCCAGTCTTGTTTGAGAAAGATTATGGAGGAGGAGAGCAGAAAAGCACACACATCGAATGCACCTTTTTAAAACGGTATGTGCGAACCAGGCATTTTAGGAGTGTTAGAGAGCTTCCTTCCCATAGAACAGTTTTATACAGATTGCTCTTGATTCCACTGCTACAGGGAGACATTTCCAAGGTTAAGGTTTGTTATATAGAATGGGTTACTGTCAAGATTTATCAGCAGCATGCATTCTTGGGACTGTAGTTGGATTTCACAAGGTGGTGATTTGCTGTTGGGTCTATGCAAACATGGATCCGGACTGGAAGACTATCTATTTGATTGAATTGAGTAAACAAATTGATTCCAGTTGATCTTGGTGACAGAAAACATTACATCAGTTAGCAGAACTGAAAGCTGGCATTGTCTTTGTCAGAGTTCATCATCACGTATAGCCCAAAACAATTTATGGAGCTGCCTTCAAGACATGTAAGCTGTGGCTAAAACATCTGTTCGTGTGTAGAACATATTCATTGTGCGTGTGTCCATCTGGAAGAATTCAAATGGACGAATGTGTTATCAGTAAAAAACATCCCTATTTGAAAAGTAGTAGGGATGAGTTTTGTCTGTTTGTTTTTATACCAGAGCAGGGTCAGGTTATGAGTCACTGATAAAAACTTAACCCTTTGCCGAACGCGGAAAGTAGATAACACTTGCAAAAACCAAATATTTTCATGGCCTCCAAAACATAGCTTACGCCCCACCCCTCACTGGTTTCTGATCGACGAGCTCGTCCCAAAGAGGAATCGTAAGCTATGTTTTGGAGGCAAAACTTTCAAGAGATTATCCCATTTCTGTTGCCATTTTTGTGAATAGTGGTGATAGGATACACCTGTCAGGTTAGGTAACGGGATTTTAAAATTTGTTATTAAATCATTCAACGAAATTGAAATGAATTATAATTCGTTCCATGACTGAATAACAAATTTTGATATACGATCGTAAGCATATTTTTCGTAGTTTTTTTCTTTTTTGGTCAGACCTGTTTTTCTGGCACTTTCCATAAATCTACGCTCACGAAATTTCTTCCCATCAAATATGATGGAGAAATTCCATTTTTCACTTTCACAGTCCAACCTTTATCCACATAACGTTGACTTTAAGTTTTTTCCCCCATCTTTTAAAATCAACGCCTGTATCAGACCCTCTGTCTCAAACTTAGCATATCTTACATCCAACGAAAAACATATCTAACATATCTAAATATTTTGTAACGATCTGAAACTTTCCAAGAGCTGTAGCCAAATTGAAGGGTGGCGTTATTAACGTCGTCCAAAAAATTGAATGACGTCGATTCTCATGAAATTTTAGAATCCTGTATATCTCAAAAATTAGGAGATAGCTATTTTTCAGTATTTTGATTTATCCCCGTGTTTTCAGATTTTTACGTCAATTAAACTTTTATGCTTTTAAAACCTAAAAATTCCGAAACGGCGACACGCATAACTCCGTCATTACTCAACCTACATCTATGAAATTTCGGAACCTTCTGCATGGTTGCTAACTATAGAACAAGTCATTTAAAAAAAACTCACCTTTTTTTCGAGTAAGCTCTAGAGCTAGAACAATTAGGAGATACCAATTTTTAGTTTTTCGATTCATCCCCATTTTGCCGTGTTTTACGTCAACTGAAGTTTCAGCACTTTTTAGCTTTTTAAACCTAAAACGTCAAAACGGCGACATGCATACATGTACCTCCCTCATTCCCATATCTAAAGCTAAGAACCTTCGTAACCTTGTTCACGCTTCAGAAATCTAGTGCAAGCCATTTTAATAATTTCATATGTCAGCCTTTGTCTAAAACAACGTCAGTTTTAACGCAGTTTTCTTACTCTTTTAATATCAACGCCTGTATCAAGCCTCCCGCTTTCAACTTGTAGAAATATCATCTCCTCCAAAAATGATATCTAAAAATTGGGCACCGACCAGGGAAATTACAACGATTATGGCATGATTTAGGGTATCGTTATTGATGTCAACGTCAAAAAAAAAATTAAATAAATGAGAACCGATTCTTATGAAATTTTACGACACGATATTATCGCTATAAAAATAAGATAACTTTAGTTTTTAGTTTTTCGATTGAGCCACATTTTTGAAATTTTTGCGTCAGTTCATTTAGTTTAAACAATATTTTATTTCCTTAATTTGACATAAAATTATGATACATTTCATTAAGATACATAAATGTGAAAGAGGAAAGAGGATTCAGCAGCAAGCTATAGCTTACGTTAGCTGTCTCCTTGTAATAAATTACTCATACGAAGCAACATAACGAAGGAAATTCAAACACAAACGATGAAAATGTGGAAATAAATTATCGTACACTGGTTGTGCATAACAGAAACGAGTAAGAGATATAATGAAATGAGAGAGTGTGAGGAAAGGAATGTAGAGTGAAGGTATAAAGAATGAGAAGCCCAGGTTGTTTGGAATGGTTCCACATATAATCTAACAACTGTTCCCACGGGGGAAGCGTCCGATACTGGTAACGTTAATTAATCTTGGTAGAAACACTAGTTGTAACCTGGTGAACAGACCTGCACAGTATCCTGGTTGCACTGTCATAGGACGAGACTCATGGATCTCTGGACCCACGAGTTGTAAATAAACGAGAGGTATTCGGGTAACCAATTTGGACATTTATCATCATAGAGTTACCCATGTTACTTGAGGTACTTGAAAAGACAAGAGGGACGGATCGTGATTGACCGAATTGGAGAGGGGCGTGGATGGGGTTTGAATGTATGATATGTACCGCGGTTGTAAAAAACGAAGCTTTAAAATTTAAAACGCCAAAACGGACACAGGCATAATTCTCTCATTTTACTGCTATGACGCTTCGTAGCTTTGTTCACTCTTAAGATGTCTGGTGTACGCCATTTGAATAGTTTCTAATTTCAACATTTATCCGGAGCAACGACAGTTTTAACGATTTTTTCATTCTCTTTTAATATCAACGCCTGTATCAAGCCCCCTTCTTTCAAATTTTGGATATATCATCTCCAACAAAAAACATATCTAAAATCTAAAACATATCTACCTCATAAGGAATTCCCAACGGTTGTGGCCAAATTTAGGGGTTATGTTGTTGGCGTGGCGTCAATGTCATTAAAAATTAAATAACGTCCGATTCTCATGAAATTTTTGTAAGCTGTACTGCTGTAGAGTTGAAAAACCTGCTATTACAGTGTGAGATACATTCGGAGCGACGCGGGTACACGTTATTCAGCGGATTAGTACGTTAAAATGCCACAGACACTTTCCCCTCATTGTTGGGCGATTCAGCGTTGGTCGAGCTTAGTGAACTGACTTCTGGAAATTCCCTTTGGGATTTCAAACCCATCTAGTAATATCAGTCCCTGTATCAAGCTCTCCTCTTTCAAATTTTGGATAGATCATTGTCAACAGAAAGCCATATCTAAAAATTCGGTAGCGACATTAGGAAGTCCCGAATTTAAGGGTGACATTATTGACGTCAATATTATGAAAAATTAAATGGCGTCGGAATCTCAAAACGTTTTAGTGTGTTGTAGGGCTAGAAAATGTTGTTTTTTAGTTTCTCGAACCCATTTTTGACGTCTTTACGTCAAATGAAGTTTTATCACTTTTATACGTTAAAAAACCCCAAACGCTAAGACAGCGACACACATAACTCCCGCATTACTCCGTGTTCAACCATGAAGCAAAGGAACCTTCTGTGTGCTTGCGAGCTTTATTGCACTGTTCGTAGAATTCATACTGTCTTCTGCCATTTCAGTATTTTCAAATTTCCACTTTCATAAAAAAATCCCACCCAATATCGTTTTTCCTTTCAACTTTTAACATCAACGGCTGTTTTGAGCCCCCTTCTTTTAAAGTTTGGATATATCATCTCCAACAAATGCCATTTCGAAGCATTTGGTACCGACATGTGGAGTTCTCAACGTTATGGCCGAATGTAAGGGTGGCGTTATTGACATCAACGTCATAAAAAATAAATGGCGTCGCATTCTCACAAAAAGATTAATATGTTATAGAGCTTAAAAACTAAGGCGGTAGCTGTTTTTAGTTTTTCGATTTATCACAATTTTTAGCGATTTTAAGGCTTCAATGTTTTAGCATATTCTTTATATATTAATTATAACGCTAAGCGTTTTAGGGTTAAAAAAACGTTTTCAGGAGTTCAAATTGCTATTACCATGTTGGTCAGATATCCAACACATACTATTGAATACTTTGAGAAGCTGCTCACAGAGGTGTGGCCACAGTTTACTGTCAACGGAGATTTGCTTGACATAAAGCGACGGGCAGCGACGTGGGATGCGTTATCCAGAGGCTTAGTACGTTAAAAGACAGCATGTACTTTACCCCGATTGTTCACATTGGGCACGATGACGCCGTGTACTAAGGCGTACTGCACGTCGATGGTACGCATGTCTTCAACCAGTCTAACCCTGTCTGTGCTGCAGTGCGGAGTTACGATATTGGGGAGCTGGCAGCTGCTCGTCGTTGCTCAGTGGTTTTCTCTGGATAGTCCGGCTTTCTCCACCCGCAAAACAGTCAACGGCACGATATGATCCTGGCTGGTAAAGTGCCGTTAAACCTTAATAAATAATAATAATAATAGGGAGAAACCAAGACCACAGCCGAAGAGGAAGAGGTCTGTGTAAGTTTTTACTCAAAAGAGAAATGTGACCTTCATAGGAGTAACACTATTCTCTTCTTAAATGCTTAGCGTATTGCAAGGTAATTGTGAAAATTGAACAGTGAATTTTATTTCGATTTTAAAAAAAAAGCGCTTTGGGTGCAGACAGGAACTGCATTGTGTTTCATTTCCCATGGTGTCGCGTGTTACTTTACAAATTGCCAGGATTTAAATAGTCCACCTGTGAGAAAGAAGCAGATACCCTGCTTTTTACGAACTGATAAGTCACCTGCGGGAAATAAAAAATTGGGCCGGTAATCTATGCTGCCCGTTCTGGTCAGAAGAATTGGAGTGTGGGGATCCTGCACATTTTATAATAACACCAACCCTGTGAAAGTTGAAATATGAAGTGGATCTCACTTGGGACATTGTGCGACATATCAAAAGCATTTGATAGAGTCTGGCATGAGGGACATATCTTTAAACTACAGCAAGATGATTTCACGGGTCCCCTTAATAAGAGGATCAATAGTTACTTATATGATCGAAAATAGAGAGTAATTATCAACTGCGTGTCTTCTGTATATATAACAAGTGTGGTGTCCCACAGGGATCAGTGTTGGGTTGCCATCCTATTTCTGACTTATATTAATGATATTTCTGAACACGAAGTTTCATCTGCATTTTATTCACGAAAAATCTGTTTACTGCGCCGATAGACGTAATATTTGGCGGATTCCCTCTTGAATTCACGGCTTCACAGACACAACTTTGACTAACAAGGCAGTCGGACAAAAACTGGTATATCTAAATTAACAGACTCTGCCAAGAGGCAGGCTCCAGGCATTTTCAACTAACGGAATTCAAATTAACTCTCAGTTGGAAAAACCTGCAAACATTGTATAACCCCCTCCCCCCCCCCCCACCCCTTCTAGAATATGCATATGCTGTCTGTGCAGGTTCACCACATCACATCATTACCTTCTTACGAAATGGAATAGAGCTCATGTTGGTGGTTCCAGAATAGTTTCAGTCCTCTCCAGAACTACTCCAATGTGTGTGTCTTACTTGCCGAACTTGGTTGACAAATAGGTCAAGGACGAAGTCTACACAAAATTATAACATTTTACGAAATTATTCACAGTGAGGCACCCTCGCGCATTTACGACCTTTCACCTCAAACGCTTGAAAACGTCCCGCCTTATATTGCTCACTGCTACTCGAACAATGAACTTCCACTTGCACATACTGAAGTATTCAAGCGCTCATTCATCCCTTCGTGTATTTCGATGTGGAACGCAAGACCTTCAGAAGGAAGACAATTGAAAACTCCATACGAATTTACACAATACATCAAAATGGGACGTATGCAAACCGCCTTTGTGCTTTCATATTGTCATTAGGGCTATTGATACATACAGACTATCACCACAGTGTGTGTCTCCCGGAATTCAGATCAAGTCGAGTTGTAGGAACAGAATAGTATTTCGACGAGCGCGTTAGGACGAGTCGAAATGAGATTATGTGCCTACAACGAGACTTGATCAGAGTTTCCCGAGACACACACTGTGGTGATGATAAATTTATCTCACAATATTGACCACAAGATGTGTTATAAAACTATTTTAAGAGGAACTTTTTCATTTGCCTTATCGATGGAAAGACGCAAATTGAAAAATAGAATAGCGTTCATTGATCTCCATATTGAGGTCAGTGATGACGTTACACTTCAGAGAAAATTACGTCACTGGGATTCACTTTACTGAAAACTGTCTTGCGAAGTGGAGCAACTGTGTGTTTCGTCAACGTGAATTTGGTTGTAACTTTTGCAACAATTACTGGTGAATTAAATATCCCTCTTGGTTTAAAGGTTTATTATATTTTAAAATATGCCGTTCATCGTTTATTGAGGTGGAGTTTTCGACATTTCATAGCGAAAGCTAATCCTTTAACTTCAAGAGAGAAGCCTCGACTCGAGCGTTCAGGAAAATCCCAATAATACTAGGCTACAAACCAGCCCAGGATGCCGAAAAGTGCGCATAATTTAACTATTCGTTGAGTTTACTTCCCCAGTGACATTTTAGCATGCCGTGTATAATAAGTCCGTTACAGGGCATTTAGTTGGCAGATACAGTGTCATATACGGCTCAGAGAAAACAATATTAGGTTCGGCTTCGCCTCCCTAATATTATTTTCTATGAAGGGAAAAACGCGAAGCGATCGAAAAATGATATTAATGCCGTTGTTATGGCAACAGCAGAATCACGCGCTTGTATCAGGGGCCCTTGATACGGATTCGGAACAAGGGCCCAAATACATTAAACTTTAGTTGCGTAACAGTGCAAAAACGCCCCGATTGTGAGATAAAATAGAGTAAAAGCTACAGTACGGCCGCCGTTGACTGGTCACTTTCCACGGGTGGGCAATATTTCCATGGACGCAGTAATATCAGATTCCAAACACAAATTATAGGAATGATCGTCAACAAAATTAATCAATGAAGCACCGGGTACAACCCGGTGCTTCATCAATTAAAAGTTTGCTGGTTATGATTTTTATTACGTGATCATCACTGCCCATGCGTGGATTCCGACCAGTCCACGGCGACTGTATTTTATGGAACTCTTGCAGCGATTTATATTCAAATACGTACTTGAATTAAATCCACAAGACTCCAAATTGCTCACGAGGAAACGGATAGGAAATGCTTGGCATTATTTTTTTCGAATGCGTTAGTTACTCAAACGAGAGAGGAGCTTTACCGGAACATCTGTCCCGGGCTCAATACGTTCATTCAGTGATCCGTTATATGATATTCCTAATCTACCAACTTCTGTCAGTATTTACATCTCTAGGACGATCCACAATTCATAAAAGCCACCAGGCGTTTTTGAGACTCCCCTTGCGCTTAGATTAGTCTCAAAATCGTCTGGTTTATTTTCGCGTTCGAAGCTGTAATCTCAATGTTTAGTTTTACTGAAACCACTGCAACAACTGTTCATTTAGAATTATTAGGGCCGTGGCGTGAACTATTTTTCATACCCAACTTCAAAAACATTAAATAAAAACAGACTGTGCTCATTTGAGTTTTGTTCAAGTAGTGATGTGATTCGACCAAATGTGTTCAGTCGTTTTGAGCTTCGGCAATCTGACACCAATGTAAACTCGAACCAGCCCAGCCCTTAACCCTCTGCACTCCGATGTCAAAAGGGCAAAATTTTCAGCCGAAAATATTTCCCATAATGCAGTTTGATATTTAAGCAAATGAGCTCTGTCGAACAAGATATAATTTGTTAAATTCAAGGTTTAAACCGGTTATATTTAGAAACATGTTGGCTGCCCCTCAGCAAAAACGCGAGAAACTCAAATTAGTCTTGTTCTTTAAAATGTATCATAACTTGGTTCCATATATCCATCCATCCTAACTAATCAGGCCCATAATCTTCGCAATAGCAGCGACCATCGCATCCCTAATGCCGCACAAATACATATCAAACGTCATTTATACCGTCTGTGACTACGTTGTGGAATGATCTCCCGGTAAAGATTAGAGAGAACTCTCAACTCAGTAATTTTAAACAGTACCTAAACAGGGACAGTAGACGACCACCCCTTTTCTTTTCAGGGTCACAATCACGCAAAGCACAACTTTACCACTGTCCTCTACGAACTCAGATGCAGTAGTCTTAACGACCACCTATACGATAATCACCTGGCTCTGTCTCCTCTGTGTCTATTTGGCGATCCAGAGACAAGTGAGCACTTTCTCCTATTCTACCAAATATATGCTCAGGTTCGGGATAATATTTTGGGGCATCTCCCTCCAGGCATAAACTGCATCACGCTCTTATGTAGGTCCGAGCAATACTGTAATGACGACATTCGTCTGGTTCTTGAGACTGTACAGAGTTTTATTTAGGCTAGTGGTAGGTTCAACTGCCTGTCAGAACAGAGGATGATATAACCCAACATGATGGCATCTATGACTTCGATTAGACGGTCTGTAGCCCCCCCCCCCCCCCCCCCCCCTATACCGGATAGGCTACAATTTGTCTAAACAGGGATCACCCTCTTTTCTCTTCCGCATGGTGTAGTACTATACGTAGCGTGTGGGCCAAAGCCCCTGTGTGTTTTGCCTCCGGGCGGTTCGATCGACAGCAAATTCTATAAAATTACCAGCCGACTAGTGACCTTAAAATGACTTACACCAAACATGTTATTCCAATGATCTGAGATCACACTGGACAAGGGGAAGGGTCCTGGGTGATGAGATAAAAGACGCTTCTGCATTCTGAGCAACGGAAGTGACTCTTTTATCGCGCCCACTGTGTAATACTCGAAATTTCCTAGGATTGTTCACATGCGCGCTACTACACTCTGGAATCGGTTGGGTTGGGGTTCGGCCCGGATTGAGTTAATATGAACCCACCCGGGCTCACGTTGGTTCGAACCAGCTGTTTGGTTTGGTTTTCGGCCCAACTGCACACTCGAATCGGTTTGGTTGGGCACCTGCCCGGGTTGGTTGGGTTGAGTAAGTAGAACCCAATTTGGTTCGCGTTCTCTCGACCCAGTTGGGCTGGCTAGTTTTTGGCCTGGATGATCTTGGTGTGTGGTATTATGTTTTATTATACGATTATCCATGGGATTGCGGGGAGTCTCTGAGAGGGTCGTCGCGGTTATGTTTTCGCTGATACGGGACAACGAATCTGTTAAAATCCGTACTTGTAACTGGATCTGAATACTGACCTTAGTATTTGTATATCCCAGAACTTGGTAAGTGGTGCGCTTTGTGGACAATCCATCCTACCCCATTGCATCAATACGGGCTACTCATACTAGTACAACTATCATAATATTTTGTTGGTTTTGTATTTCTTTTCTATGCACTATTATCAATAATATTTACTTTCTCTCTTTCTTAAACCTATATTTCCAATATATCCTCGAACAAACACATGCTGTCCCAGTTCCTTGATAAACATAATGATTAGGTTTCACTTGATATCTGTCATATCTGATCTAATTTGTTTGTAGTATTATTGTATATATGGAAACGACAACAATAGGCCTGCACTTCCTGTCGAATACAGTCCACATACTATTGTACATTACTACCAGATATTATTGGAAATAAATATTGCTTAAACTAAATTCATAGTAAAACAAGAGAAATATAGAATAAATAGGTACTAGGGCCGGAAATCAGATTTAAACCACGACTAGGATAAGGGTTTTAACCACGAGGCTGTGTCGAGTGGTTAAAACCCTTATTCTACGAGTGGTTTAAATCAGATTACCGGCCCTAGTACCTATTTGTTTGATTTATACCATGTTCTTAATAAATAATCGACTTTGTCACTTAAAACGGAAACAAAGCAATACTTTCTATCGTAAACACATGGGATTGTTTTGTTTACATCTGCGCCTGTGGGAAGTAGTACTTCCGGCTGCACATGAATGCTTGATTGACAGCTAGTCACATCGTCAAAGTTGATTGAATTTACCTTGTTATTTCAGTCAAATTATTATTAGCAATTCTCAAATTTTATTTTAAATATTTAAGTGCAGGTATTTTAAACTTAATACATCATTGCACGTAGTAGATAGAACCGTGAAAACGTCGTGTGTTTGAATGAAACATCGCGAAGTGTGAATGTACCAAGTCGGCAAATTGGGTGATGTCAGTGGTCAAGTAGGATGTAATTCCAACTTCTCTCCTTCTCCCCTCGATCGCAATATCAACATAAAACAACACATCATGTGAAGTACACACGACAATGCCATGGCTACAGTACACACGACCACGCTTTATTCGCATGCCTGTAAACAAAGAATATTGAAAATAACAAGTGTTTCAAGTAACAGGAACCCAAGTAATAAATACCTATGTGAATTTACATATAACTTCCTCCACTGATCAACGACAAAAATAAAAAGTTTGCCCGTGCGTCCACAGCGATCAACAATATCGTGCTGAATGACCATATCATTCAAGTATATCACATTGGCCAAACAATGCCAACACCCTCTACTCAGTACAGTTGCGATCAACCGTAATGCAACGCAGAAAAAATATTTCTGATCTAATTCATCAGAATTCAACCGAACAGAAATATATTTCTCTCCTTCTCCCCTCGATCGCAATATGAACATAAAACAACACATCATGTGAAATACACACGACAACGCCATGGCTGAAATACCAAAGAACGGGTAAAGAAAATAACACACACAAAGATACATATACATATATATACATATACATACATATATACACATATATATAGATATATATACACATACATACACAGACATGTACATATATAAAGAATTCTGAAGTCCTAATTTTTTTGAAACGGCTAAACGCTCTTCTAAACTGTCCTGAACATAACCATCTTTTGCAGTTTCAGAACGCCATCATCCGTGACGTTTGAAAAGTCTATCAAGAACACCCCGATTAGCTGCACACGAAGCCCCTCCTGCTCGTAAGCTGTGTAAACTGAATTTGGGAATGTCATGTACAAATGGCTTGAAACTGTCAAGAAAAAATTCTCGAAAGCGTGTATAAGTCAATGATTTATTAATATCTCTTAACTTATAGCCCATTTTAGTCGACGTAACATTACGAAAAATGAAATCGGTAGAATTATCCTCAATCTTCGCCCACCCAAAATATAATTTAAAATTTTCAACTAGGCATAATTTCGAACCAATTTTTGCGAGCAAAACACAACTGCCATCCCGGTATACATCCGTTTTGCTGCGGTCCAAACGAATGGAGTAAATCTAATTACCACAAACAACCAGACAAGTTGTATTATTTCGAATTCTTTCAGAATTCTCTGCTTCTATCTGTATATGTAATAGTTTATGTCTACCTAGGCATGTTCCTTTGCCTTTGAGAATTCTCCAGTAGCGTAGAAGAACCTATTAACTGGAACTGTGTTGCTTATTATTACTAAATTTAGCTATTCTGGTCTATTCTTGTAACTTCTTACCCTATTCCGTGCACTCTTGTTGTTTCATTTATCTAGATCATTTATATAGATTATTGCTAACCAATCAGATTGCTTGATTTCCCATAACCTGTACTTAATCGTACAGAGTTATCTCCCCTTATTACAACGAAGTTGCATCCGATTCTCATCGCCTCTATATCCAATGGCAATATCCCCGGGAGTAGTAGGACAGGTTCATTTCGACCCTTTTAGGGGGATCTCATCTGGGAGATCTCATGTGACGCCATACCGCAATGTATTATGGTCATCACGTGGTTGTTATGGAAACCCATGTGGGCGGCCGTGTTGTGACGTCATTGTCATGGTGATGGGTGATGTGAGTGCGCATGCGCAGCTTGTGCTGTTAGGGTGATACGTGTTTCCGTCGTCCATTTTGTCTGAAGGGAGCCGCCATCCATTTTTCTATAGTGGCACGTGGTTGTTATGAGCCTGAAAGGTCTCCAACAGGTATGTTCGATTGAATGGAAGTATTTTCTGGAACGACTTCCAAAGACAATTACCCAAATAAACCCGACAATCCCCCCAAATCACCAAAAACGACTTTATTTGATATGGATTCCCTGCAGAATCCCTTTTACGACCACCATACCGTCGATTTTAATAGTAGCACGCAGTGCAATGGACCTTTAAAAGGTCGTCTTCGATTGAAGTGGAGTAATGTTCCGATTTTCCCATAATCCCTTTTTTGGATCCCGTGACGTTTTTTTTTTCCAATGAGAGTAGCACGTAGTGCTATAGTACAAATTTACCCAGAATCCTTTATTTAAATTACAAGTAGGTCCCATATGTGTACATGAAGGCCATGAAGCTAACTTCAAGTTCCACCATATACTCATGTGAGGAACTACCGATATGTTAAGCTAAGAGATGTGTCGTACGAGGTTTAATTTACTATCCCTCTTAGCCTCATTTCGATTTTTGAGGATACCTTTTTGGATTTGTTAAAAAAAAACAACACAATTTTTTTACAATTTAATTTCTTTTATTCCACAACAAAAATACATCTTTTTATGGTATGTAGATTGTCAGATATTCATAAACAGTCTTTCTGCAGATTGGAATCTTCTCAGTGGTTTACAGCAGTCTCTGCACAGGCACAAATGGTTACATGGTCGCGTAGCGACATTGGCTTCAGCTAATAAACACACACTACATTTTGTCCTCTGTGAATCTTCTTCTTCTTGAAATGATGTGTCCATTTCTTCTTTTCTTCTTCTTTGATGGCCATTTCCTTTTCTTTTTCAACGTCCATGAATTCAGGTGGTAAATTATGAATGTAATAACAGTTTGGAGAATATTTCCTGTGTTCTTCTATAACATCATCTTCTGTTTCCCACAAACGAACAATAATACCACAATGAAAACATTGAGTTCTGTCTCCTGTCCCCAAATAAAAGAATCCAGCTTTTGTCAGTTCATTCGGGGTTTTCACACTTTCACTTTGTAACATGAATTGAAATGTCTTGAGACGATTTTCCTCCAATGCATACTTGATGTGTTTTGGTGGTCTTTGTTCTGTAATCTTACTTTCTCTTCTCCACGTAATAACTAGTCCAGTACTGGTGGTCGAACATCACGAAAATACGTTTCGAATGAAGCGCTCATTCTCTCTGCAAAGTCTCTTGGATTTCTTTTTTCTTGGTTTCTTGATTGATAATCATTCAGTGCCATTCTTATCAAACATGGAATAGTGAACATTCTTCAATCCTTCTTATTTTCATTCTTCTTTGGTATTCTTTCTATTTTGGGTTTGGGTTCTCCTATTTCAAGGCTTCTCTTCTTTGCAATATACACTGCTTTGGTCACTTGTTCCCAATCTCTTGTGGTAAACTGGAACCCAACGTCGTTCTTGAACAGTTGAATCTGTGAATCGTTGTTAAGTTTGAAGACGGTCACATTAGTAGACATCCTTCTTCTTTGGCTGTCGAAACACAAATGAGCTGAACACCAAGTGCACCCTTTTATAGTTTTTCTTCAATACAGCGACATCTAGTGGCTGGTTTCCTCTATGGCGTCATTA
This sequence comes from Pictodentalium vernedei, assembly GCA_031216915.1. Classification (NCBI taxonomy): domain Eukaryota; kingdom Metazoa; phylum Mollusca; class Scaphopoda; order Dentaliida; family Dentaliidae; genus Pictodentalium; species Pictodentalium vernedei. Next base: position 358,958,945 of record CM062297.1, read on the forward strand.
ACCAACACATCATTATCCATTAGATCAGTCGTAAACATGTTGGATATGGTTTCCATCGGTACATCGCGACAGCGATGTTTCAAGTAAAACAGACAGTATTGTCCACACACTGGTAATGGTCCGTGAAGGCGTTTTGTATTATACTTCCAATATCTGGAATTCTTCTTCAGGAAATTCGCGAATGGTCTGTGTTGTGATGGTAATCCATAGGAATCAATGTATTCTGCGTTGTGGTGACTCACAAAGAGAGCCACCCAATGTTCTCCTTTTCTGTGGTCTGGATCCGTTTTGGCTATCAAAGCCACTGGTCTGTGATCTGGTAGTCTTCTTGGTAATCTGTTTCTCGCAAATACACCCAAACATATTCTCTTCAAACAATTATCTGATCGAAGTACGTTCTCTAACTGCAACGTGTTCATGTTGAGTAATCGAAGATTACTTGTCTATTCTTATCCACTTCTGTGATGTTCTGGAATTCTGCATACACCAGTACGTTGATTGTGGTTGGTAATGGGTTTTCGAAATGGACTTCCAGTCTCAAAGTTCCTCTCTTCACCAGATCGAAGTGTTGTCCATGTGATGGATCTGGAGTCAGGTCGAATACGAATAGGGTGTATCCATTTATGTACTCTTCTCGGCTGATGTGGTTTCCTCCAGTCTCATACATTTGTCAAGTTCCTTGGAACAGGGTCGCATAACATCTCGCCACTTCTTGTTGTTTGAATCTAGGTTGTAATGGTTTGGCTGGAATCTGCTGCCCACCCACGTACAAAGCCAAGTAATTGATTTTGTAGTTCTTGAAATTATATGGATTCTTTGAAAAGTTTCCATTGAAAGCATCATTGTCTACACATCCCACCACGATGCGTTTAGGTAGTTGGCCTAAAAATAAGTTTTCTTGTGTAATGCTCAGATTTCCTTTCGGCACTGAAAACACCTTGGTTTCCACACGGTCAATAGGATATTTTGCAGTTGCTTTTGTTAGTGCTTTCTCGTGAGCCATTCTCACGAATGATTGGAGTCTCTCTTTGCGTACAAACATGGATACATCTAGAATTTTGATCTTGTATGTATCGGTGTCGGCCATCAATGCAAAAGTATCTTTGGCTCTATTCATTTTAACATGAACTTTAACTCCATTCAGCAAGTAACGAGTTTGGAAAAACATGTCCAAATGTAATCTTCCAGTCATGTCCACGATTTTACTTTTGTCTATAAATTTCTTTCGAAGAAGAAATCCCTTGTTATCATCTGTCAAATCTTCCATTTGTCCGGCCGTATCCTTGTACCATAATGCATTAGTCAGTTGTGACTTTTTGGCAGCTGGTCCATAACTCAACAAAGTTTCTATGAAAGCTCTGTAGAGATAAGTGTTGTTGGAAGGAGATACCAGTTTTTCATTCAAGCCGATATCGATTTGATTAAATAAAGAATGCATCCATAAATTGACTGGGCCCACATTGGCATCGGATGCAATTGATGCCCCATTGGAATCTACAACCGTTACTTTAACATACAAGTATGTATGTGCCAAATTTAAATAATCATCTCCTAATCCTGCAATTTGGAATTCTATTGGACCACTGTTTCCTATAGTCGCCAAAGTTCTGTGTTCTATCCATTGACCATGTTCTTCACTGGTCTGTGTGGGTGGTACCGAAAATAAGTCGAGTTCGCTATTGACACACTCACGGCATTTTTCGTTGATCAAAGGCATTATGCACCCAGGGCGTCAAGTGTCTTAACAGTTCCCCATCTTTTTATCGATCTACCAGTTTTGCGTGGTGCTGCCCTTTTTATACCTCTGCGGCCGGGAGGATTCGACCCACCCACCACTTCGTTCAGAGCATCGATTCCAGCTTGTTTAAGTCTCCCGATAGCTGCCTGTTTCACATATTTCCCTCTGATGACATATCCAGCAAATGCGGCTCCTTTTTCAATAACTGTCTACCCATGGTTTTGGCTGTCGTTTTCAATAAGGGAAGGACTGCATTCTTCAGTCCTCCAAGTAAACTACCCAGCCCATGACCCATCTGTATTTGTGATCCCGAAAAAGCTGGCAGACCGCTACCAGCCTGTTTCGTGTAATACTCTTCGTATAAAACAGTAAGGCATTGTTTTATCAAAGAAAATGCAAAGATCGGCGCTTTCTGAAATGTAGTGTCACTGTCACTTTCCCAAGTTCAAATGGCACTTTGTCTCCCGCGTCGTCCCTTATACACACCTGCACGGTGCTGAAATTCTTCCTTTCAACCGGTACATAGTGCACGTTTTCAAAAGTTTTGGAAATGATGTTTCCATATTTTCCTCTCACGGGTACGATGCAAAGTAACGGCACCCTAGTATCTCCCACTACCTGATCACGAACTAAATCACAATATACGTAGAGTGAATGGAATCCTTGGCTGACATCGGCGACTCGAGAAGATTCAAAAGCTCCCGACTTGAACACCCATTCGTTAAAACCCAATATGTTTTGCAGAGTGGAACTCAGTGTGAGCACGATCCCATCTCGTACCTTGATTCGAACTTTACCAGTGGCCTCGTGTAATTGAAACTCTATCTTATCGTGACCCGGTAGCAGCAATTCTTTAACACCATTGATGCCTCGTATCACATCGGAAGGTTCCGAATATCGACCTTCTTTCAAAATGATCTCATAATGTTTTTTCGAAGTCCAGTACACTATGAAAAAAACTTCCTTGCCACGAATGTTAAACCAAGTGTTTGGATACTGAATCTCTGCCAGACCTACTTCCCATTCTCCCGTGAGATTCACTGGCTGTGATAACTGAGTGGTGTACGTAGTCAACGTGTTTTCTGGAAACACGTTCATAGAATTATTACTTGGTAGAGTCAGATAAAACATCACGTTTTCTGAATTGTAGGATTGGGCAGTAAATATCCTATACTATTACTCAAGAGAGCCGTCCACAACTTGCTGGCCGTATTGTCGAGGGTAAGGTTAACGATGCTAGTGATGATGATTTACAAAATAATTATTTGGGAAATTTTTACCAAAACTTTCCAAACAAAGGCGACGATCCGTTCGGAGTTCCTCCCACTTCCATTTTGAAGAAACCTCAGAGGTTCGCCCCCTTTCATAGGCTAGCTGGCTTTGATTGATCCATGAGTTGAACGATGCTGGATACCCCAACCATTTTACAAACAGTTCTCTCTTCTTTCCGCGACCACGTTTTTGAGTATATGTTCAATTTTATAAATGTGTTTCGGTGTGACACGCTGAAGCTCTTCTGTGTAGAAGGACCCCTTCATTACTTCCCCACTATCGTCTTTTAGAACATAAGTGATAGGGTGACCTTTCTTGACAGATGCCACTGTCAATAATTCTTCTGTCCAATTTTTCAAACGTTTTCTTGACTTTACTAATTCTCACCCTGTCACCCACTTTGAACTTTGGAGACTTGTGTTTCATGTGGTTCCCATAAAGTTTTTGCCACACCTCTTCTTGATTTTCCAAACTCACGTCAACAGGGGGCATACCGATGCTGCGATGATGGGTGTTGTTATACGATTTCACCAAAGTTTGAAGTGGGAAAGTCGGTGTATAGTTCTTTGTAAAATATTTCCACATTTTGGTTTTCAAAGTTCTGTTAAATCTCTCAACTATGGAGCATTTTGTTTCTACGTTATGGGTCGTGAAAAATTCTACTTCTCGTTGTTTAAGAAGTTTCTGGAATTTTGAGTTAAAAAATTCTTTGCCTTGATCAGTTTGTAACTTTAGAGATTTTTGCCCCTGTTTGAAAATTTTAGCAAAAGCGTGTACTATGGAATCACCAAATTTATAACAAAAACATTCCCAAAGCCAATAAGCTATCGAGCAGTTACTGATAAACCATTGCTCGAACGAGTCAAAGCTCATCGAGCAAATGAGCTATCGAGCAATTGCTCATTCGAGTGACTCGAACATATTGCTCGAATGACTCGAAGGCCATCGATCAAATGAGCTATCGAGCAATTGCTCGTTCGAGTGACTCTCACATATTGCTCGTCGACTCATTTCAGTATTTGAGGATACCTATGGCCCGGTATTTTATTATTTGAGGATACCTATCGAGGATATCTTTTATAGAATACTTATCTGAGGATACTATTACCTGTACCACAAGACATACCTATCCCAGATATCCGTTTTAAGAAATCGAGCAGTTACTGAAAAGTCATTGCTCGAATGACTCGAAGCCTATCGAGCAAATGAGCTTTAGAGTAAATGCTCGTTCGAGTGACTCGCACATATTGCTCGTCGACTCATTTCAGTATTCGAGGATACCTATGACTTGGATACGTATCAGTTGAGGATACCTTTCGAGGATACTTTTTATAGGATACTTATCTGAAGATATCTGGTCAACCCATTTCGCAGGGTATTCCCCTTTCCTGCTAGTAAAAAAAACCCAAGAATTTCTGTTCTATTTTTAAAAAAATTATTGACCTTTCTGTACACTGTCTGTTATATAGTTCGATATTTATTCTGTTTATTCTGTTCTTCATTGTGTTCGATCTTCGCTCACTTCAATTCGATCTTCTCTTCGTTCTTTTAAGTCTGTTCAGTTCTCTTCGGTCTTCTTAGATGTCTGTTCTGCCCAACAGTTCATCTTCGTTCACTTTATTCTCTCCGTTGTCATCACTGGTTCTGTATCTTGATTGTTATCGGCTGTGAAGCTTTATTGTAGAATTCTCTATATCTTTGTAAGATCTGGTTGTATTGACGAATCTTCTCGTTATCGTTGATGGTTTTGGATTCTATGATCTTTTTCATTCCTCTGTCCAAGTCCATCGCAGCAAGCTCGTTTGGTTCTCTGCGCACCAAACGCTGTCTATGTAGTAAACTTTCCAATAAACTGGGTTCGACCAAAACGTATTTTTTGTCTTCACTTGTTGGATTATGCTTTGGTTCTGGTTTATTGCCCATTTCGGTTATTCTGGTTGGTTTATGGGTATTCACCTGGTATGGTTTTGACATTTCCATTGGTTCAACTTGGTTTATTTCTTTGCGTTCTTCTCTTTTGCTGAGATGCCGCAGTTCTGGTAGTGAGTAGACTTTCTCGTGTCTTTTTAGGTTATCTTTTCTGTTAAATGTTCTTGGACATCTCACACACTGTGGACAGTCTTCTTATGCGACAAAGATTGCATTTCTTTGTGAACATTTTGTGGCACTCTTCACACCTCCCCATCAAATGAAACGGAACTCGAAACCCAATGCGAGGGCATAGAGAAAATAATTAACTCAACCCTAAACGAAAAATGCCCAAAAGAAGAAGTGCGCCCCTGGAGAAATACTATCTCGAGCGACACACTGTCACTAATCAAAACTAAACGGAAAGCTCTGCGCGCTCTTAAAACCGAAACTGAGCCCGGTAAGAAAGCTGACCTCAAAAAAACATACGACCGCCTTCATGGCGAAGTCAAGGAATCCCTCAATGCTGAAAAAAGCCAACTGGGAAAAGGTAACAGCCAATCTAAACGGGGTCCAAGATGCTAAAAAATTCTGGGACTCTTTCAAAATCCTAACTGGGCAAAAAAACAAGGGCGGCAACGCCGCAGCCAAACCTCTTAAAAATGAAGACGGTTCTTTCACACGCACCGACAAAGACAAGGCCGACACCTATGCCGACCTCCTAAGAAAAACGCATCGCCCGCATCAAGGCGCGGGCAATGATGACGCCGTCATAAACGCGATTGATGACTTCATCAATGAACACCCTGGTATCTACCGTGACCCCAAATTCGATAACGAGCCAGAAGACGGGGATGACGATGACCTCGCCATCCCCCATCACCAATGACGAAATCATCAACGTCATAAAAAATGTAAAAATTCCTCCTCACCCGGCGAAGAAGAAGTGAGCTACAAAATTCTAAAACAAAGCCCAAATTCCCTAATCGAAAAACTAAATAAACATGCCTCACCCATGGCTACTTTCCCAAATGTTGGAAAAAAATCCATCGGTGTCATGATACCAAAACCTGACAAGGACCCCTCCGATCCAGCCAGCTACCGCCCAATCAGCCTCCTCAGCGGCATTGGTAAGACATTCGAACGAATCCTTACCAATCGGTTCAGGGGGCACCTTGAAGACAACGGTTTTTTCAATAAGTGGCAAAGAGCCTATAGAAACTGTAAAGAAGGCATCGAGCATGTCTACCGACTAGTCACTCAAATGAAAACCGCAATCAACAATCAGCAAATAGGCGCGGCAGTCCTATTAGACGTCGAAAAAGCATTTGACTCTGTTTGGCATAATGGAATGCGCTACAAATTATCAAAAATGGGACTCCCCATGAAACTGCTCAGATTACTATCCTCTTTCCTAAATGATCGCGAAATTAAAGTCAGAGTGCACAATGAAATGTCTGACAGTGTCCCCCTTGAAGCAGGCACCCCAAGGATCCGTCCTAAGCCCCTCCTCTACATCTTCTATGTAAACGATCTTAATTTCTCCGAGGATCGTGTTCAAGTCTCCCAATTCGCGGATGATAAGGGCCTCTGGGATTCTTACAATACGGCCAATCTGCTCCAAAAACCCCTGCAACGCCCTCTCGATGACCTAGAACAATGTCCCAGATGGAGAATTAAGCTGAACGCCAATAAAACCCAACGAATCACCTTTACTCGCAAGACAAACAAACGTGATTTTGACCTAAAACTAATGGATAACACCCTCCCAGAATGCAAAGAGGCGAAATTCCTGGGTATCACCATTGATCAAAAACTGTCCTTTAACAAACACACCGACGACATGGCGTAAAAAGCAACCAAACGCATTAACCTTAATGAAAATGCTAAAGGGAACTTCATGGGGAGCCAACCAGTCCACCCTACTCAAACTATACAAAGCCTTTGTGCGCCCAGTACTCGAATACGGGGCAATCATCCTAACTGACCTCAACCAATCTAATGTGGGAAAACTCCAGAAGGTCCAAAATCACGCGCTTAGAGTCGCCCTCCGCGCCCCATGGGACACACCCATCAAAACACTCCACGACAGGGCCTATATTCCCACCATCGAAGACAGCCTAGCCACCCTGGCCGCGAAAAATCATGACCGGCTAGCCGACAGTGAACTAATTTCCGAACTTGGAGCCATTTGCGAAAGCCGACAAAACCCCCAAAATTCCAATCAAAACTAAGACCGCTCGAAAAAACTAGGAAACGAGAAGGTGAACTAACAGGCAGATTAACAGCTTAACTGTGGTCTTCTACCAGAAAGGGCTGCCTTCACCGACTCAGCTAAAATTACATCACGTCTAAATATTGTATAAAACTAAACACGCTTAATAATAAATAGGGAACGAGAAGGTGAGTTAACAGGCAGATTAACAGCTTAACTGTGGCCTTCTACCAGAAAGGGCTGCCTTCGTCGACTCAACCAAGGTAATCAAAAATCGGAAACCTCGAGAAAAAATTAGGAAACAAGAAGGTGAGCTAACAGGCAGATTAACAGCTTAACTATGGCCTTCTACTAGAAAGGGCTGCCTTCACCGACTCAACTAATATTACGTCACGTTTAAATACTATAGAAAACTAATTATGCTCGAGAATAAATAGGGAACGAGAAGGTGAGATAACAGGCAGATTAACAGCTTAACTGTGGCCTTCTACCAGAAAGGGCTGCCTTCACCGACTCAACAAATATTACATCACGTTTAAATACTTTATAAAACTAAATATGCTCGAGAATAAGTAGGGAACGAGAAGGTGAGCTAACAGGCAGATTAACAGCTTAACTGTGGCCTTCTACCAGAAAGAGCTGCCTTCACCGACTCAGCTAAAAAATAGATCATAAGCCTATTCAATAACTGCACTAAGCAAAATGTGCTATTTTTATTTTTTATACATTACATATTCTATTGAAAACTAATTCTGCCTTCGTCTTTTAAGCAGGTACACAGAAGATACTTTTTGACCAGCACCCCAATAACCGCTATGGATACTATAACCGTTATGGAAACTGTAACCCCCATGTAACCCCCATGGTTCCTGAACATCCTCCACTCCATCCCTCCTTCAAGGGAGGCGAGTGCTGGTCCTGCGTCCCGCCTCTGCCCCTTTGTGTAAGCGCATTGCGCATCTTCTGTCATATCCCAATAGGATTAAAATGCAGGCCTGCCTCCGAACCAGGGACGTTCGGGTCTTCTTTCTGGTGGTCCCCGAAAGGGGTCGTTGTTTTCTTTCAAAGACGTCCTACCAAACAGAGACAGCCTGAGGCAGATTATACTTGCCAGTGATGGCCATCACTCAAAATCATCTCAGAAGTGGCAGACTATACTTGCCCGAAAACCCAGAACCACTGCACCCTCGGGGAGAGGTAGTACCTTTGTGAGAGGACCCAACCTCTCACACTGGTCCTCACCCGAGGGCCCAACGGACATCAGTCAAAGAGACCATCACGCCGCAACCGGTGACACCTTCCGAGTTCCTGAACCTTTTCCTCCCTCAACACGCCTAGACATGTGAAAATTGATCATTTACAGTCACTGAGGATCGAAAGGGGCTTGTTCCGCAAACCGTCCCTACGCGCCTTCGGCGCGTGAAACCATTCCTTTCCATAGTACCATTCGAGTTCGGGACAGTGACACTTTATTTCAGAAATCGTAGATCTCTTCATTGCACATAAACATGACTTATTGTTGTAAGTCCAAATTATACGAAGAATATTACACGAAACAAGCTGGGAACGGTCTACCGGCTTTTTCTGGAGCTCAAATACAGAGAGGATATGGTTTGGGAAGTATATTGGGAGGACTGAAGAATATGGTGTTACCTTTATTGACAACTACAGCCAGGACCGTGCTACAGCCAGGACCGTGGGAAAACAGCTCGTGAGAAAAGGAGCAGCCTTTGCCGAAGATGTCATTGAAGAGAAAAATGTAAAAAGGCAGCAATCAAAAGAGTCAAAGAGGCTGGCGCAGGAACTTGGAATGAAGTGATTGGTGGATCGAAACCATCCGGCGGGAAAGGTATAAAAAGGCCCGCACCCCGCAAAACTCGCAAATTGACAAAAGAAGAAGAACTGTACATTCTCGGTGAGTAATGTCTCTCATTAATGAAAAATCTTGTGAGTGTGTCAACAGCGAACTCGACTTGTTTTCTATACCACCAACACAGACAAGTGTGGAACATGGTCAATGGACAGAACACAGGCCTTTGGCGACTATAGGAAGCAGTGGTCCAATAGAATTCCAAATTGCAGGATAAGGAGATGATTATTTAAATTTCGCACAGACATACTTGTATGTTAAAGCAACGGTTGTGGATTCCAATGGGGCATCAATTGCACGCGATGCCAATGTGGGCCCAGTCAACTTATGGATGCATTCCTTATTTAATCAAATCGATATCAGCTTGAATGAAAAATTGGTATCCCCTTCCAACAACACTTATCACTACAGAGCTTTCATAGAAACTTTGTTGAGTTATGGACCAGCTGCCAAGAAGTCACAACTGACTAATGCATTATGGTACAAGGATACGGCCGGACAAATGGAAGATTTGACAGATGATAACAAGGGATTTCTTCTTCGAAAGAAATTTATAGACAAAAGTAAAATCGTGGACATGTCTGGAAGATTACATTTGGACATGTTTTTCCAAACTCGTTACTTGCTGAATGGAGTTAAAGTTCATGTTAAAATGAATAGAGCCAAAGATGCTTCCGCATTGATGGCCGACACCGATACATACAAGATCAAAATTCTAGATGTATCCATGTTTGTACGCAAAGAGAGACTCCAATCATTCGTGAGAATGGCTCACGAGAAAGCACTAACAAAAGCAACTGCAAAATATCCTATTGACCGTGTGGAAACCAAGGTGTTTTCAGTGCCGAAAGGAAATCTGAGCATTACACAAGAAAACTTATTTTTAGGCCAACTACCTAAACGCATCGTGGTGGGATGTGTAGACAACGATGCTTTCAATGGAAACTTTTCAAGGAATCCATATAATTTCAAGAACTACAAAATCAATTACTTGGCTTTGTATGTGGATGGGCAGCAGATTCCAGCCAAACCATTACAACCTAGATTCGAACAACAAGAAGTGGAGAGATGTTATGCGACCCTGTTCCAAGGAACTTGACAAATGTATGAGAATGAAGGAAACCACATCAGCCGAGAAGAGTACATAAATGGATACACCCTATTCGTATTCGACCTAACTCCAGATCTATCACATGGACAACACTTCGGTCTGGTGAAGAGAGGAACTTTGAGACTGGAAGTCCATTTCTAAAACCCATTACCAACCACAATCAACGTACTGGTGTATGCAGAATTCCAGAACATCACAGAAGTGGATAAGAATAGACAAGTAATCTTCGATTACTCAACATGAACACTTTGCAGTTAGAGAACGCACTTCGATCAGATAGTTGTTTGAAGAGAATATGTTTGGGTGTATTTGCGAGAAACAGAGATTACCACGAAGATTACCAGATCACAGACCAGTGGCTTTGATAGCCAACACGGATCCAGACCGCAGAAAAGGAGAACATTGGGTGGCTCTCTTTGTGAGTCACCACAACGCAGAATACTTTGGATTACCACCACAACACAGACCATTCGAGAATTTCCTGAAGAAGAATTCCAGATATTGGACGTATAATACAAAACGCCTTCGAGGACCATTACCAGTGCGTGGACAATACTGTCTGTTTTATTAGAAACATCGCTGTCGCGGTGTATCGATGGAAACCATATCCAACATGTTTACGACTGATCTAATGGATAATGATGTGTTGGTTAATGACGTCATAGAGAAAACCAGCCACTAGATGTTGCTTTATTGAAGAAAAACTATAAAACAGGGTGCACTTGGTGTTCAGCTCATTTGTGTTTCGACAGCCAAAGAAGAAGGATGTCTACTAATGTGACCGTCCTCAACCTTAACAACGATTTACAGATTCATCTGTTCAAGAACGACGTTGGGTTCCAGTTTACCACACGAGATTGGGAACAAGGGACCAAAGCAGTGGATATTGTAAAGAAGAGAAGCCTTGAAATAGGAGAACCCAAACCAAAAAGAGAAAGAAAACCAAAGAAGAATGAAGATGAAAAGGATTGAAGAATTTTCACTATTCCCTGTTTGATCAGTATGGCACTGAATGATTATCAATCAAGAAACCAAGAAACAAGAAATCCAAGAGACTTTGTAGAGAGAATGAGCGTTTCATTCGAAACGTATTTTCGTGATGTTCTACCACCACTACTGGAGCAGTTATTACGTGGAGAATAGAAAACAAGAAAGACAACAGAACAAAGACCACCAAAACACATCAAGTATGCATTGGCGGAAAATCGTCTCAAGACATTTCAATTCATGTTACAAAGTGAAAGTGTGAAAACCCCGAATGAACTGACAAAATCTAGATTCTTTTATTTGGGGACAGGAGACAGAACTCAATGTTTTCATTGTGGTGTTATTGTTCGTTCCTGGGAAACAGAACATGATGTTGTAGAAGAACACGGAAAATATTCTCCAGACTGTTATTACATTCATAATTTACCACCTGAATTCATGGACGTTGAAAAAGAAGAAGAAATGGCCATCAAAAAAGAAGAAATGGACACATCATTTCAAGAAGAAGATTCGCGGAGGAAAAATGTAGTGTTTGTTTATTAGCTGAAGCCAATGTCGCTCCGCGACCATGTAACCATTTGTGCCTGTGCAAAGACTGCAGTAAACCACTGAGAAGATGTAGAATCTGCAGAAAGACTGTTTAAGAATATCTGACAATCTACATACCATAAAAAGATGTATTTTGTTGTTGAATAAAAGAAATTAAATTGTAAAAAATTGTGTTGTTATTTTTTTAACAAATCCAAATAGGTATCCTGAAAAATCGAAATGAGGCTAAGAGGGATAGTAAATTAAACCTCGTACGACACATCTCTTAGCTTAACATATGGGTAGTTCCTCACATGAGTGTGTGGTGGAACTTGAAGTAAGCTTCATGGCCTTCATGTTGACATATGGCCCTACTTGTAATTTAAATAATGGAGTCTGGGTAAATTTGTCCTAAAGCACTACGTGCTACTCTTATTGGGAATAAAACGTCACGGAATTCAAAAAGGGATTATGGGAAAATCGGAACATTACTCCACTTCAATCGAACACGAACTGTTAAAGGTCCATAGGACTACGTGCTACTATTAAAAGCGATGGTATGGGGGTCGTGAAAAGGATTCTGCGGGGAATCCATATCAAATAAAGTCGTTTTTGGTGATTTGGGGGGATCGTCGGGTTTATTTGGGTAATTGTCTTCGGAAGTCGTTCCAGAAAATGCTCCCATTCAATCGAACATACCTGTTACAGGCTTCTTGGCCCTGTTGGAGACCTTTCAGGCTCATATCAACCATGTGCCGCTATAGAAACAAAGATGGCGGCCCCCTTCATACAAAATGGACGACGGAAACACGTATCATCCTAACAACACGAGCTGTGCATGCGCACTCACATCACCCATCACCATGACAATGACGTCACAACATGGCCCCCCACACGGGTTTCCATAACAACTACGTGATACCCATAATACATTGCGGTGTGACGTCACATGAGAACCCCCAGATGAGATCCACCAAAAAAGGGTCGAAATGAACCTGTCCTACTACTCACGGGCGATCAAACATATTGGCGGAACAAACTTTCCACCCCAATTCTCGGTGAATGCATCAATGCCCGTACAAGTTGTATTCCAATGTCTGCTATAGAAAACTGGTAATTTTGCATTGTATTCAGAGGCAAACCAATCCGCAGTGCATCGACCCCACAAAGAATTCAGATTGTCAAAAATGGTGTCACCAATACCCCAGTCATCACCATCTACTAACTTAATGGGATAATCGGCCTACTCGTTGAGGCTTCTAGGCACCCATTCCATTGCAATACTGACACCATACCGTAAACATAATTTGAAAATATTTAAAGCAATGAGCTGCAAATGGGTCTTCATACTGCCCTTTTCCACAATGCTAACCACATTCATGTTATCTGTAAACCTTTTTACTCTCTCGTGTGTAAGCGTACTCACTAAAGAGGTTAGAACTTTCAAAACAGCAGAGAGCTCTCTCCACGTAAAGCTTTGAGATGCTTCCTCCTTACTCCATGCTCCATGAGCTACCCCCGTAGCACACTCAACACTATATTCACCATACCCGATATCACTGGATTCCGAGAACTCGATCTTCGAACAAATTGGATTATAGCACATTAATTTACAATTAACATTCTCAAGATTAGCGTCCCAGAACTTAATCTGCTCCAAACTCTGATCAGAGAGGGTAATAAGACTCACCCAACTGGGAGCTTTAGCAATATCAGAACTCAAACTCTTGGTCATCAACTGACTTACACTCCCAATAACAAAAGACATCGAAATAATTTGCCCCACTAAACTGCTAACAGTCTTAACATGTACTTTCTTACCAGCTAAATGCAATCCCTTTATATCAGAAATAAACTGTTTGATCCTTTCTAAACGTCTGCTCGGAATTTGAAAATTCCCTTCCTCCGTATTCAGACATACACCCAACCATTCCAACTGTTGGGTGGGTCACCATATTGATTTTTTCATTATTCAAAACAAATCCAGAGTTAATGATGTCTTGTTTAATTTCAGCTGAAATACTAAAAGCTTCTGCTTCAGTGCAGCATGTCCCAAAACCATCATCCAGATACAAAACAATTTTCTTGCCATCCCCCTCCACTTTTTCACCAGTGGTCTACAGATTTTAGTGACAAGATGGGGCTGTCCGGATGCCGAAAGCGAGAACATTAAATTTGAAGAAAACAGGCTTGTCATCAAAAATCTACGAAAACCCTAAAAATTCCGTATGTGGAGAGTAAAAGTCAATATGGTGATATGCGGCATAAAAATCAAATTTAAACATCCAATTGTGATTTTTAATGTACATGAGAACAGTCCGCATATCATCATACTTCACAGATTGTTTCCAAAAATGTATATTACCTAAACGAAGATCTGGAATCAAACACTTTTTGCCAGCATTTGAAACAGCTATTGAAAGAGGGTTAACTACTTTCCGCTGGTCTTCACACCTTGAGACCAGATTGTTGGCCTCCAAGTGATAGATTGCCGCTGTAACAAATTCAGCTTCCTTTAACGAAGATTTATTATTATGTAGGAATGTGGAGGATGGGGTAGAATGGAATGGAATTGTATACCCGTCCTGGATAGTGCTGATCACAAAATCGCCAGCACCAATACTTTCCCAACTATTAACATGTGCTTTCAATCTTCCCCTCTCTGTAGAATTTATCTGACTTGATTCATATTCATGTCGATCATCAGATTAAAAAGGTTCACAACTATACTCATATTTTATAAATTCGCAACAAAGCCTCTCCTTCCCAACATTACTGCTTTGAGGCACTGTTGTCAAATCCTTGTTGGCCACTTTTGATGTATGGGCACTGCTTTCGATAGTGTGAGAAGTAACCGCAGGCGAAACAACTTCCTTTCCCACGAAAAAGCTGCTGATTGGACCCACCAGGAGAAGGGAATACAGGAGCACCATATTGACATCCAGAAGAAAACACCCCATTACTGGTCGTCGGCAGGAGCCCTCTGTTGAACTGACCACTAAATTTCTTGTTATTGGTTGATCTCTTCTTTATTGCTTTTCGTTTCCTTGAGGCCTGATTCTCAGCCCTAAGTATTTTCTTTTCGTCCTCAGAATCACTTGCGACGGGATTAAGCTGATATTGTCGAACAGTCTCCCATCCAAATTCAGAACCGCCTGCCAATTTTATCAGTTTATTCCTCAGACGTAGTGTCTCACGAACGTCACCAAGCAAATCAGAACTGTATTGAAGTTTGGAATTCTCTAATCCCCATAAAGCTTGATTCAAGCTATCCTCTATTTGCGAATTAAATTTATGCTGGATTTTATTACCCTCGCGTCTCCAGATATACTCTTTTTCCAATTTCAGTTTATTAACCTATGTAGCCACAGAAGAAGCATTCACTTGAAAATCTGACTGAATAGCAGATAGTTTTCCACGCACTTTCTCATCTATAAGTTTCACTAATTCAGTTTTTTGATCATCTATTTTTTCTAAAATTTTATTTCGAGTAACGACCATATCATTGCCATCTTGTTGGGCCATGCTGACCACACAATACACAAAAAGTTTAATCGTGCGTCCACAGCGATCAACATTATCGTGCTGAATGACCATATCAATCAAGCATATCATATTGGCCAAACAATGCCAACTCCCTCTAATCAGTACAGTTGCGATCAGCATTAATGCAATGCAGAGAAAGTATTTCTGATCTAATTCATCAGAATTCAACCGAACAGAAATATATTATAGGTGTAAATTTTTGAAATGGAATTCCCATTGGAAGCGTTTTAACCGCAGTAGAAACTTTACATCGGTAGTGGGGTTAAAAGCTAAAATTTAACATACGGGCTTTTCACAGGTAGTGAAATAAGTTAGCATAGTATAAAAACAGAGTGATTGGAGAAAATTTTGTTGCACAACCATTCCGTTAAAAGTCAATCGCCAATGTTTAGATTGACTCACCTGAAATATTTGAACTGATCGAAAACGCGAACAGTTTCCCACCAATGGAAATGTTCCAGGCGATCTAATCCGAAAGAAGTACCATGAACATTCATTTTATTTGAATCAAAGCACGAAATGTCAATCAATAGAGACTTCATTTCATCGAATCTTGTACATTAGGAATGACGACTCACACAGCCATGGTTTTACGATTACACCGCGTAGTTCCATTAATTGTATTCATATCTTGGTTGTTCCAAAGTAAATTATACACCTATTTATTGGAATATCTATAACTGGAACACGAAAGAATATCAGTATAGCTCTGTTAGTGAAGGCGCATCAGGATAAATCAAATGTAGTCTGCGTGAAAACGCAACGAAAAGTGCAAACAGACCATAACAACGTCGTTTTTGAAGTCTTCTCATCTCTCGATTGTGTAATGGAAGGATGGAAGCAGCCAAATACCACAATGAAGAATGAGATTAAATTGCAGTAACTTGAAAGGTGATTTGTGCAAAAACTATCTTCCTGATAATCCACATCGCGATTGCGATCACTTTGAATCATCACACCGCAATTTACTGACCTGATCTTTGCATGACGGAGTTAGTCAGCAAGGCATTGGCCAGATACCTGTCCCATGCCATGTTACAACAGACAATTCTCTCCTAGGTTCAGACATTCCATCCATCAAGAGAATATACGTTTATTTGACACTGTTCAAATCATTATTTCGATGCAAACCCGCTTTAACAACTAATCTCATTAATTATGCTTCATCCCTCACTTTATCTACACCGCGGGATATATGGTTGGAAAGTTATGTTCCCTTTACACAGTTGCTAAACCTCATGAGTAGAAAGGCAAAAGCACGAGAATTTGATTAAATCAGAGTAACGTGTCAATGATTTAATCCATTGAACCTTGAAGGCAGCCATTCCTTTCGAGGAACATGATACGTCATAATTTCACCAAGTTGCATGACCGTTTAGTGAATGTGCGGGGTAACCAAATAATATTTTCAACGCGCAACCCGACGGCTGCCCGTTGAAAATAGTGAATGGTCTGTCCCCAGGTGATGAATATGGACTCTTCCTATTGCTGCCCATTCAACTGATGTGAAAGACACCATCGGGGCTCAAAGAGTTAACAAGCTACAGTTCGAAAAGACGGAGAGTAACCAACCATATCTTCCTCTAATTTATCTACTCACTTATCTATCATAAGTACAGAATCTATAATTACCCATAACGTTCAGCAGTCAACACCATAACAGAACATCCCTCCAATTAATGTTTTTGGTTATTATATGACAGAAAAGATTTACTTGGCTAAAAAACTCGTCATAAGTGTTGATATACTCCAGTGTTGCTGATCTATTCTATTCTTATCGAAATCGAGTTGACATTCCACCGCTCTGTCATGGTTGTCTATAAACAGCACAGGTAGGTTGATATAAAGATTCCAAATACCTGTTTGCGATGAAAATAGAAGTGGTATTTCCAACTCACTGATGGGTTGTACTGAACTAGATATGTTGACCAATGAACGTCGACGTTCAGTATTCCGCAATCCAATGAGCTCATCGGTCATAGTTGTTTTTGTTTACCGTCGCTAAATATGAAGGAGGTGTTAGGAAGAGCATAGTAATAGATTCTCTACAGAGCACTTTGATACAGTACGGCCGCCGTGGACTGGTCACTTTCTACGGAGTGGCAGTATTTTCAAGGGAGCAATAATATTAGATTGCAAGCACTAATTATAGGAATAATCATCAAAAAATCAATTAATGAATCACCGGGTGCAACCTGGTGCTTCATTAATTACAATTTTGCTGCTGGTGATTTTTTTTTTACCTGGTAAACGCATGCGTGGACATCACTGCCCACGCGTGGATTTCGACCAGTCAACCACGACTGTACTGTAACTACTCCGCTCCCCTGTAATTTTCCGAACAATAATCTTACGCATGCTCCTTCCTTTAATTTCCCTGTTCCAATGTTTCGGAATTATACAAATATAACAATTAATTACAGCGCGAACAAATAGGTTAATGCATAATTGCATATTCATTCTTATATACATATATATGTGGTGAAATTAAATTTATTCTGTTGCACATGAATATGCTGTTTTTCTTCGAAAAATATGCTATAAAGCAAGGAATTTGCAAACGATTTTTTTGTCATAATATTAAAACATACCGCCGAGGTGAATATTGCTTTTCAAGAGATGATAATTCCTTTTACCAACCTTAAGGAAAGTAAATGATTGTATACGGTCAACCTAAGCACCTACATCTACTTATATTACATTGAATCTTTTATTACTGCAATCGTCAGTTCACTGCCAGGGAGACAAATAACATAAGCTTAGAATCAAGCCATTATTCACTTGTAAAATACAATACATGACGCTTATAGCTGATGTAAATCCTGTGAACTAAATGTATTCATGAACTATCTTCAATAAAAAAGTGCTTAAACTAGAGAGACAGAATTTACTGTGATGAGTAAATTCTAGTCTATGTGAAAATGGTGAAAGTATCAGAACTAAACTGTATATAAACAGAACATATGGGATTTATTTTTGGAAGTAAAATATCTTTTAAAAATCGGAAATGGGATTTTATGGACATAATTTGAAGATTTTCATACAGGAATCAGATACAAAACTTCAAGGAATCGACAATAACGTGTTGTATCAAAGAATCAGAAATGGATATTGACGATATCAGAAACTAATTATTGTGTACTGCATTTGAAGACTTCCACACACGAGACACAAATGACTTGCAAAAAAGACCCATAAAATCTGCACTGAGAGACCCTTTCCTCTAATATTTCAAACCTTTTATTGGTTCCACACCAATATAACTGAAATGCAAGAGTCTCCTTTTGAAATTTTGATTCGGCCTCTTTTCAAAATTGTTGGCCCCGCCCACTTTCTGGATAGTTAAATTTCCATATGAATGTTTGGGACGCATTAGAGGGTATAAATTGTGATTGCCAATATCATTGTAATCTGTAATCAATAACCACAGGGTGACCCGAAAGACGTTGGCACCAGAAATGGTCATTTGGTGTTGGTCTCAGGTCTATAGGTCATGCTGGAGATATAGGCGTGACCCACTTTCAAAATGTTTGTCCCCTGCTCATTCTTTAATGTACAAATATATGTAATCATAATTCTCACAAATGCTCTCAATGATTACTGGGTGTCCTCAGTGACCTGGACCCATATTTTGAAGCTCATTCACCTTTCGCTTCATTTGGTGTCGGTCCCCGGTCCGTAGGTCATACCACACTTGAGATGTGAGCATGACTCGCTTTCAAAATGTTTGGCCCCGCCCACTTTTTGAGTAGAAATATACATGTATCAATTTCAGGAATACTTTATAGGGTAATAAAATGCAGTCAACAGTAATTCTTTAAAAATGTGCTCAGTGGCCTCGGCTGACCTCAGTGAACTTGCTCCACATTTTGAACCTCCATCTCGTTCGGATTTATTTCGTCTTGGTCCCAGATCCATAGGTTACCAGTTTCAACATTTTTGGAGTGTAAAAATACATGCATCAACTTCGGAAATGCATAAAATTAATAAAATGCGATTTCCAGCAATTCTGGAAAATGCACTCAATGACACCTGGATGACCTCGGTGACCGTGACACATATTTAAAATTTCCATTGAGGTGTTCGTTCCAGGACTATAGGTCACGCCATGCTTAACGTATGGGCGTTATCCACTTTATTTGACCCACCCACTCTTTTGGATGCAAAAGTACATGTACGAAATTCAGGAAAACATATGTACATATATCGCTACGGCGCAGAGTGCAAAGTGCCTTTAAACATTGGAGGCCTAAGACGCTGGTAACACAGTGCCTTAGCAAAACAAAACAAAAGAAAAGGAAATGGGCACCCCCCCCCCCCCTGTCCCTCGGGCCCCTAGGCTTCAGCCTAGTTAGCCTTGTGAGCTCCTAACTTTGTGTAGAGAGTCTATTGCGCCATGGTACATCCAACTACTCACACATTCATGCAAAACAAATAGAAAACACGAAGAACAGATCTTGCCAAAAGCTTACTACCATTCGCAGTTGATGAATTAGCAACAAGGCAGTTTAATAAAGAGTCTTAGCACCAATATGTCCAAGGTCACGTTGACCAGGAGAGTTGCAGGGATATCGAGCCACGTTTAACTCCCTTCCGAGATATGACTAACTACGTATTACAGATGTCAGTCGAAGGTATTAAGTTGCATAAGATGCTAAACTGGTTAATTCCAAACAGTAAGTGGGGTTATTATATAACCGCGGCAGTAATTTGGTTGAACTTGACAAGGGGAATATGTCCAGGACAGGTTCTCTTTCCCACACGTATATCAAATATATGACAAACGCGAAAGAGGGAAACAGGTATTCAGAAACACAATACTATTAAATATCGACCACTTAATTTGAACGGATGATCGTATAATCTTCGCACAATTTACAGACATTGTTCCTTACAATATTTGAAGATGAGGAGGGTGTGGGAGGGGAAGATGTCAATTCAAGGATATCTTACGCCCTACTTACTCACATACACTTCACAAAAAGGTTTGGAAGAAGGCCAATTTCTTCCCCAAAAATGCTAATTTTGATGTTTGTTTATGTGCTTGACTAACCGCCACAGCGCCCAAAAAATCACAAATTGATAAAATACATATCTATCGTTAGATTTTATTAGGTGGATTATTACGCGACATTTATACTCCTTATTCTCAATATTTCCACGAATGCGTTAACAATGAAACACCGACATAAAACAATTGAATCGCCTTCAATTTATCAATGAATTAAAACCGTTAAAACCGACAGACTAACAAACAGACAAAGGGCTGTTGAAATAAAGTATTACTGCCTTTCTTGCACATACAAAACAAATTCCTCCGTTTCATGTAAATAATGATTTAAACGACGATTCCATTTTGGGAGTTTGGGTTGAACAGGTTAATAAAATGTTCACCTGGAGGGAGGCTTTCCCAGATTTAGTCGTGTAATGACCAATAGCCTGTATACTTCTGAATAATTAAGACTGTAACATCTAATAATAACATAAAAATAAATAACGAGTAATGAAATATCGTCCAATAATACCAAACAATGAACTATCGATAATATAATAAAAATAAACTGAAAGTATAATTTAAAAAAGTAAGCCATAGTATTATAAATTTCCATGAAGGAAATTGTGACAAAGGGAAATCTAAATTAATAGTACAGAAAGTATCAAAGGGAACGATTTGTTATGGGATTCGACTGTCAGTCTGAAGCTTTTGTGAGACGTCTCCCCAGTAAACTGATAGATTCACACTTCTTTTGGTTACCATACAGAATAGTCACAGCAAATTTTAGCATCCGTCACTGTTTCTAATGTGTTCAAGTTGACATGGTCACTTCACGTCTGATTTACACAGTTCCTTTGTTCCGCTAAAGTTCACATAAGTTGCCAAAAACAGGTATACCTATAGCGCCCTCTATAATTATTGACGGAACTGCATCATTACACTATCCAAAGACTGAGAAGAGGATGCCCAAGTGAGCGAACGTGTATCAGTGCACTACAGGCACAGCTCCTTTGAAAACGCATTGAAATAAACCATGTTTTCATAAACTTGTCCTTGGAGCAATGTTATTCCAAAATTGAACGACGTTTTGTTACAACAACGGAAAATATACAAAACAGTTTATTGGTTTACAAAGTGCAAGCAATGACACACGGACGATCAGTTGTCCTTCGGGTAGTGTGCCATTAACAGAGCATGTTTTGTGTTTCAACAGAAATGGACATGGAAAATGCAACCATAAATTAATACAAATAAAATTACATCTTTTCCCTTATATTCTAGGTTGGCAACCACTGACCGTAACGCTAGTAACCATCGGAAAAGCGTCAGCCACAGCGGCATTTCATGCAATATATATTTACACACCGGAACTATTTCCAACATCTGTGCGCCTGTCGGTAATTGGAGCATCGTCATGCCTGGCTAGAATTGGTTCAATGGTAGCTCCATACATAGTAGAATTGGTGAGTTCAATTGTTTTTCACTTCACAATGTATTTATAAATTTATTTTTTTCGAAATGAAATTTATCGCTCCCATGTTTTGGTTTTTCTCCTTACAACGTCTGTTACGACCCGTAATGTAATAAATGCCCATAATGTAATACCTACCCATAATGTAATACAAAAACGACCCATAATGTAATACGAACCCATAATGTAATAAAAAACGACCCATAATGTAATAAATGTAATAACGTGTAATAAATGTTAGGTACCCATAATGTAATAAAAATTTTAAAACATTAGATACAAATTACACTTTTCCAGGCCCGTAATGTAATAAAATTCTAAGCTTGATTTTTGTTTTTTCTCTTTATTCCAGCAGTGCGTTCGGCTACTTATGACACATCCTGCGCCTTCATCAATGCTGCCAATGGCCCCTATGCCGTACACAGCCAACATGTGTGGGTGTGTTGGGATTACGATAGAGAGTTTTCCGGGACCTGGGGCGGGTATACTCTGCTATGAGTGACAGGCATTATCCCTCTTCCATTTGTACCACCCACGCAAACGACTTCCTCGATAGCCTCTACTGCCCTGCCACAATCATATAGGTCTACCTTACAAGACATTCAATAATTTTGATTCCAGGGTGGTCATTTATAATTGCAATCATCATATTCGACCGGCTGTTCACTTGCATAAAAGCAATGCGGGTAGTAGGTTCCTATACTGTTAATAAGTGCAAGCAATTCTGGCCAAAGTTGCTGAGGCAGAGGGTGTAGTGGGGTGCAGTGGGGTTTGGGTGCACAATAACCGGATAGTGGAGGGGGGGGGGGCGTATAGTGTGGGATACAAGGAAAAGATAGAACAGAAGCAAGACGTTGAGTCAACCGGCGCAGAGGAATATCGGAAGGCGATATGGTGAGTGTACTGGTATTGGAATGGGGGATCTCCTATAGCTCGATGGGATTTGGATTAGGCTACTTTGCTCCAAATTAAGCGTACAATCTATCCTCTGTCTCTCCAATTTTCACTACCTAAACAAATTAGTAATTTCCCTGTACTGTACTACTATAAGTTCATGTCGCACCCTCCGCACCTTGAAACCAATGAGCCCGAGCCCAGGACCACACTTAATAACGACCACATCATATTCCCGGTCCTGCGATCACATGTGTCAAGTAATATTATCAAATGCTTTCCAGTCAAATAGTTTGCACTTCGCACATGCAAGAAAGACCTTACATTTTCAATAAAAATTGTATCAGTTTCAATAGTGACAGCCCTGAATGAAATGGTTTCAACTCCTCTCAGTGTTATTTTTCTAAAACCTCAGCACACCACAGATTGAACACCCTCAATTGATATGAACCGAAGCAAGTTAAACGCCTTGTAGACTGCTATCATCCACGCAGGCCACCTTTGCGAGAAGATTGGTTAAGAGTATGTCATGTTCACCTGTGGCTGTGACCAGCAACTGAGTCGAGTTAATGTGCACATCCCTTGGTTGTACAAAGC
Organism: Pictodentalium vernedei; assembly: GCA_031216915.1. NCBI lineage: Eukaryota > Metazoa > Mollusca > Scaphopoda > Dentaliida > Dentaliidae > Pictodentalium > Pictodentalium vernedei. The sequence goes on from CM062297.1 coordinate 358,982,078, forward strand.
AGCCTCTTTGTATTGAGCTCAGGGGATTGCATTCTCAAATAAATTTCACCAGTGGTGTGGCATCACTCATAGTATGCACAGGACGAATGCAGATCTATAATAGAGAGTAGTTTTGGTGGTTCTTGAGATTATGTTGATTGGAAAAGCATTCCACAGCATTTTCTGAGCTGTGGGGACTACCACTTAAACCACCTACATTTCCTGACAGTTCCTGGCGGTTGGCAGGAACTTCCTGCCAACCGCATACTCTATCACATCGACTATTCGCGTGTTCATCCCCGCTATTGTGCCATCTTCTCCTAGGCTACACTCAAACAACATACGTAGCTAAACACCAGGTGTAACATGGGCATATCCGTTTGACCGTGAGGTGTGACCTTGACCATCAATCCGGTGACCTTGAACCTGTGTATGGGCCGATTTTTATTAAACTTGGTGTGTGGTTCGGGCGCCCAACAATTTTGCCACACCCGATGCCTGTCATGTGTGACCTTGATTGATATTCACACCGTTAACCTATATCTCGGCTCATGTTGGGCCGATTTGCGTGAAACTTGGTATGTGGGGGTAGTTCGGGGCTCTCTCTCTCTCTCTCTCTCTCTCTCTCTCTCTCTCTCTCTATATATATATATATATATATATATATATATATATATATATATATATATATATATATATATATATATATATATATATACACTTCATCAAATATTTTATATAACTTCGTCAAATTGCCGTCATGCTCGGAAGTTTACTTCCTTCTAAGCGGCTTTCATTTTTGACTAATACTTATTCCGTTACGTTAAGTACCGTACCAATGTGTATCGCGTCATAGGAACGTAAAATTTAGCGTCACGCTGATCCTAATTGTTGAATGGGAAGTATAAAATCAAGAACCCGTCTATAAAATCGCCGATGCATATCTTCCTTGGGTGGCAACAAGTAAAGATATGTTCCGCATTACACGTTTTTCACTGTTTTTAATTGTAAATTATGGACAAACAAGACCGTATCATATCTTCCTTAGGTGGTAACGAGTGGAGATATATTCCGCGTTATTGCGCGCATTTTTTGTTCTCAGCCTAAGAATTAGAAGCATTCAATCATTTATCTCAACCTCGCCCTGGTAACAGAGACAGAAGCGAGTTCGCATGCAGTATTCACACATTCAACCATTCCTTGACCCGAATTGTTCAAACGCGTTGTTCTCCATATTCAAGTGTATTGCTTGTAAACCACCGTATCATATCTCCCTTGGGTGGTAAAGATATGTTCCCCGTTTCATGTTGTTCCCCGTATCCGAGTCTATTACGCGCAAAATAACTGTATCATATCTTCCTTGGGTGGCAACAAGTAAAGATATGTTCCGCGCTTCACTTTGCTTTTTGTATTCAAGTGTAAATTATGAAAAAATACCGTATATCTTCCTTGGGTGGCAACAAGTAAAGATATGTTTCGCGTTATTACGTAAAAAACAAATATGAATTAGACACTATTTCTAAAACCTCGCCCTGGTAACAGAGGCAGAGGCAAGTAAGTTCGTATACCGTATTCACACATCCAACCACTCCTTGGCCCGAATCATTCAATCATTTAAAAGCGCGCCTCCATATCTTCGCCCCAGTACCCAACCCGCGTCAATCAGACATCAATACCGCTGATGGAAAATATAATTTTTTTATACCCTCCTTGCGTAGTAATAACCCCCTCCCCCCCCCCCCCGGACGATCCTTCCAGGGTGTGTAAATGTCTTGTCCCCACCCACTATTGCAGCATATATATGCCCTCCACCACTGATCTAAGGGCAATCCCTCCTATAATGTCTACACCGACAATCGTAGGCTAGGGTTCCATACTCCCCCCCCCCCCCCCCACACACCACATACACATGATGTACGCACTGACATATACCAAATGATCATAATCTCACAACATATACACGCTATGTTCAACACCAATGCGTGTTTAGGTGTAATTGCTCTGTACACTAATTTATACCCCCCCCCCCCCCTTCCCCCCCCCCCCCCCCCCCCCCCCCCGTTCAGCAAGTTTATAAATGAGAATATTTGGAATTATTCTTGTCTATTGAGCCCATTGGGTTCTAGTGTTTGAAGTTTGTTAATCCAAAATGCTTCACGACCCCTCCTGTAAGCTGTATTTTGTTTATTAATTTGTTCAATCCCAATAATCCTAAAATTGTTTATACTATGGTTTTTCGTCAGGAAATGATGTGGTATCGGTTCATCCATAACCTCAAGTTTTATTCTACTCAGGTGGTTTTGCATTCTCTCATACAATTTTGTCCCCGTCTCTCCCACGTACACAACTTCATTGCACTTGTCGCAGAAAATCCCATATATCACATTCCTGGACATGCAGGTGATTTTTTTTCCTATGTGGTAGGCCGTCCCGTTCTTGTCTGCGAATTGTTTTGTTTGGAGCATAAACCCACAGATTGCACATTTTCTCTCGCATCTATCAGATCCCGTCCCTTGATTGTTGAACATTTTATTATGCTTGCTGTGGACTATGATATCTCCCAAATTTTTCAATCTTTTGTACGAAATTAGGGGAGGTTTTTCGAATGCCAACTTCATGCGTTTTGAGCGGTGTAAAATGGGCATTCGCTCCCGCGTTATTTTCCCGATGTCGGGGAGGCGCCGCGAGTAGGTGACCACAAACGGGACTCTTTCGCCGGTTGATTTGTTGGATCGTTTTTCAAGTAACTGTTTGCGCTGGATTTGATCGACCTTTTCTAGTTGTTCGCTTACAAACTTTTCATCGTAACCTCTGGCATGCAGGTGTTGTTTTATATCATTTTTGTGGCATTCATATTCAGCATTATCGGAACAAATTCTTTTTACTCTTGAAGCTATTCCATATGGTATCGCTCTTTTAGTGTTGATTGGGTGATCTGACTTTGCGTGTAGGTATTGATGCGTGTCCGTGGGTTTTGTATATAAACCGGTTTTAAGAAATCCGTCTTCAATTTTGACTATCGTGTCTAAGAATTCTATCTCATTTTCAGACCACCTTAAATCAACCTGTATTCTTGGATGTATCGTATTTGCCAAAGAATGATATTGTTTCAGAGACTCCAACCCATGCGTCCATACTCCCCAGATATCATCAACGTACCGTACCTGTTCAAGGGGGTGTAACTTCGATGCTTTTGACAGTTTCTCTTCCCATTCACCCATATATGTGCACGCATAATTCATCCCTAATCGCGAGCCTATTGCAACGCCGTCGGTTTGTAAATAATGTCTTCCTTTAAATGAAAAATTGTTGTTGTCCAAAACAGTTTCTATTAGTTTAAGACCTATCTCTGTTGGGAATAATTTTCCTTTAGAGTTTTCTAGTGCTTTTTTACATGCTAATATACCTTCATTACGTGGGACGCTTGGATATAGTTTTTCGGGGTTATTCCAAAAAAATTACCGACAAAAAGTCTAAGAAACCCTCCAAGAAGGACGAATCTGTGAATCCCCGGGGTTATACAAAACAAATTACCGACAAAAAGTCTGAGAAACCCTCCATAAAGGATGAATCTGTAGAAGTTAAGAATATGAGCGATGATCAAAATAACATGTATGTAGATATAAAGAGTAAAATTCTGCACAACGAAACTAAAATTAATCAGCAAAATAACGTGTTTAATTTATCCGGTAAGAAACTAACAAAACACCAAAGAACATTACTTAAAAGGGGTCTCAAGTTTGTCCCAACGGAAAGAACTTTGGATATAGCGAACCTTATCGTTGAGATAAAAGAATGGGAGCGAAGAATGCGACTATGTGAGTATTTCCAAGACAATAAACAGCAATATATTAATGATAAATTTAAAGAGAGTAACCCGTGGACCCCTAAAGAAGGTGGAGATAAGCACCTTGACCTTTATTTAGAGATAGTACGGGAAGATATTTTGAAGGGCATAAAAAAAACGCGTGCGAAACAACATAACAAAAATGGAAGAGAAGGCTCTGAAGGAGTTGTTAAATGATAATACAATAGTCGTGCGACCAGCCGATAAAGGGTCTGGAATAACCGTTTTGGATGCAAGTAAATATGAAAATGAGATCTTGATGGAATTGGGGGACCAAACAACATACAAAGAAGTACCTGTAAATCGGACAGAGAAAATAACAAACAGGATTAAAAGCCAACTCAAAAAACTAGAAAAAAACAAACTGATAGACAAAAAAGTATTAGCGTACATGATACCTAAGCAGCCACAGGCTGGTAGAGTAAAAGGTAACCCCAAAATGCATAAAAATGAAGCCCCTTTAAGAACAATAATTTCGGGAATAAACCACCCAACAGAGAAAATAGCAGAAGTGATGGAGTCTGAATTAAAACAACACGTCGAGTCATTACCATCCTACATACGCGACACCACACATTTCTTGAACAGACTGGACAGTATACCCCAACCACTCCCTGAAAACAACATAATGTACTGTATGGACGTCAAGAAACTATATCCAAGCGTCCCACGTAATGAAGGTATATTAGCATGTAAAAAAGCACTAGAAAACTCTAAAGGAAAATTATTCCCAACAGAGATAGGTCTTAAACTAATAGAAACTGTTTTGGAAACAACAATTTTTCATTTAAAGGAAGACATTATTTACAAACCGACGGCGTTGCAATAGGCTCGCGATTAGGGATGAATTATGCGTGCACATATATGGGTGAATGGGAAGAGAAACTGTCAAAAGCATCGAAGTTACACCCCCTTGAACAGGTACGGTACGTTGATGATATCTGGGGAGTATGGACGCATGGGTTGGAGTCTCTGAAACAATATCATTCTTTGGCAAATACGATACATCCAAGAATACAGGTTGATTTAAGGTGGTCTGAAAATGAGATAGAATTCTTAGACACGATAGTCAAAATTGAAGACGGATTTCTTAAAACCGGTTTATATACAAAACCCACGGACACGCATCAATACCTACACGCAAAGTCAGATCACCCAATCAACACTAAAAGAGCGATACCATATGGAATAGCTTCAAGAGTAAAAAGAATTTGTTCCGATAATGCTGAATATGAATGCCACAAAAATGATATAAAACAACACCTGCATGCCAGAGGTTACGATGAAAAGTTTGTAAGCGAACAACTAGAAAAGGTCGATCAAATCCAGCGCAAACAGTTACTTGAAAAACGATCCAACAAATCAACCGGCGAAAGAGTCCCGTTTGTGGTCACCTACTCGCGGCGCCTCCCCGACATCGGGAAAATAACGCGGGAGCGAATGCCCATTTTACACCGCTCAAAACGCATGAAGTTGGCATTCGAAAAACCTCCCCTGATTTCGTACAAAAGATTGAAAAATTTGAGAGATATCATAGTCCACAGCAAGCATAATAAAATGTTCAACAATCAAGGGACGGGATCTGATAGATGCGAGAGAAAATGTGCAATCTGTGGGTTTATGCTCCAAACAAAACAATTCGCAGACAAGAACGGGACGGCCTACCACATAGGAAAAAAAATCACCTGCATGTCCAGGAATGTGATATATGGGATTTTCTGCGACAAGTGCAATGAAGTTGTGTACGTGGGAGAGACGGGGACAAAATTGTATGAGAGAATGCAAAACCACCTGAGTAGAATAAAACTTGAGGTTATGGATGAACCGATACCACATCATTTCCTGACGAAAAACCATAGTATAAACAATTTTAGGATTATTGGGATTGAACAAATTAATAAACAAAATACAGCTTACAGGAGGGGTCGTGAAGCATTTTGGATTAACAAACTTCAAACACTAGAACCCAATGGGCTCAATAGACAAGAATAATTCCAAATATTCTCATTTATAAACTTGCTGAACGGGGGGGGGGGGGGGATATAAATTAGAGTACAGAGCAATTACACCTAAACACGCATTGGTGTTGAACATAGCGTGTATATGTTGTGAGATTATGATCATTTGGTATATGTCAGTGCGTACATCATGTGTATGTGGTGTGGGGGGGGGGGGGGGAGTATGGAACCCTAGCCTACGATTGTCGGTGTAGACATTATAGGAGGGATTGCCCTTAGATCAGTGGTGGAGGGCATATATATGCTGCAATAGTGGGTGGGGACAAGACATTTACACACCCTGGAAGGATCGTCCGGGGGGGGGGAGGGGGTTATTACTACGCAAGGAGGGTATAAAAAAATTATATTTTCCATCAGCGGTATTGATGTCTGATTGACGCGGGTTGGGTACTGGGGCGAAGATATGGAGGCGCGCTTTTAAATGATTGAATGATTCGGGCCAAGGAGTGGTTGGATGTGTGAATACGGTATACGAACTTACTTGCCTCTGCCTCTGTTACCAGGGCGAGGTTTTAGAAATAGTGTCTAATTCATATTTGTTTTTTACGTAATAACGCGGAACATATCTTTACTTGTTGCCACCCAAGGAAGATATACGGTATTTTTTCATAATTTACACTTGAATACAAAAAGCAAAGTGAAGCGCGGAACATATCTTTACTTGTTGCCACCCAAGGAAGATATGATACAGTTATTTTGCGCGTAATAGACTCGGATACGGGGAACAACATGAAACGGGGAACATATCTTTACCAGCCAAGGGAGATATGATACGGTGGTTTACAAGCAATACACTTGAATATGGAGAACAACGCGTTTGAACAATTCGGGTCAAGGAATGGTTGAATGTGTGAATACTGCCTGCGAACTCGCTTCTGCCTCTGTTACCAGGGCGAGGTTGAGATAAATGATTGAATGCTTCTAATTCTTAGGCTGAGAACAAAAAATGCGCGCAATAACGCGGAATATATCTCCACTCGTTACCACCTAAGGAAGATATGATACGGTCTTGTTTGTCCATAATTTACAATTAAAAACAGTGAAAAACGTGTAATGCGGAACATATCTTTACTTGTTGCCACCCAAGGAAGATATGCATCGGCGATTTTATAGACGGGTTCTTGATTTTATACTTCCCATTCAACAATTAGGATCAGCGTGACGCTAAATTTTACGTTCCTATGACGCGATACACATTGGTACGGTACTTAACGTAACGGAATAAGTATTAGTCAAAAATGAAAGCCGCTTAGAAGGAAGTAAACTTCCGAGCATGACGGCAATTTGACGAAGTTATATATATATATATATATATATATATATATATATATATATATATATATATATATATATATATATATATTGAGCGTCCCGAACTACTCCCACATACCAAGTTTCACGAAAATCGGCCCAGCATGAACCGAGATACAGGTTCAAGGTCAACGGTTTGAATATCAAGGTCACACATGACGGGCATCGGGTGTGGCGAAATTGTTGGGCGCCCGAACCACACACCAAGTTTCAGGACAATCGCCCAGCAGGAGCCGATACACAGGTTCAAGGTTTCCGGTTTGATGGTCAAGGTCACACACCCGGTCAAACGGATACGCCCATGTTACTCCTCGTGTCTAGCTATGTATGTTGTTTGAGTGTAACTTAGGAGAAGATGGCACAATAGCGGAGATGAACACGCGAATAGTCGATGTGATAGAGTAGGCGGTTGGCAGGAAGTCCCTGCCAACCGCCAGGAACTGCCATGACTGTAGGTAGTTTAAGTGGAAGGTCGTGTGGTGGACTAATAATATTACTTGACACATGTTATCACAGGATCGGGAATATGATGTGGTCGTTATTAAGTGTCATCCTGGGATCGGGCTCATTGGTTTCCAGGTGCGGTGGATATGACATAAACTTATAGTAGTACAGTACAGGGAAATGACTAATTTGTTCAGGTAGTGAAAACTGGAGAGACAGAGGATAGATCGTACGCTTAATTTGGAGGAAAGTAGCCTAATCCAAATCCCATCGAGCTATAGGATATCCCCTATCCCAATACCAGTACACCTACCATATCGCCTCCCGATATTCCTCTGCGCCGCTTGACTCAACGTCTTGCTTCTGTTCCATCTTTTCCTTGTATCCCACACTACCCCCCCCCCCCCCCCCTCCCGCCACTATCCAGTCTTGGTGCACCCAAATCCCACGGCACCCACTCCACACTTTGCCCCAGCAACTTTGGCCAGAGTTACTTGCATTTATTAACAGTAGGAACCTGCTACCCACATTGCTTTTGTGCAAGTGAACAGCCGGTCGAATATGATGATTGCAATTATAAATGACCACCCTGGAATCAAAATTACCGAATGTCTGGTAAGGTAGACCTATATGGTTGTGGCAGGGCAGTAGAGGCTATTGAGGAAGACGTTTGCGCGGGTGGTACAAATAGAAGAGGGATAATGCCTGCCACTCAGAGCAGAGTATACACGCCCCAGGTCCCGGAATACTCTTCATCATAATCCCAACACACCCACACATGTTGGCTGTGTACGGCATAGGGGCCATTGGCAGCATTGATGAAGGCGTAGGATGTGTCATAAGTAGCCGAACGCACTGCTGGAGTAAAGAGAAAAAACAAAAATCAAACTTAGAATTTTATTACATTACGGGCCTGGAAAAGTGTAATTTGTATCTAATGTTTTTTAAATTTTATTACATAATGGGTACCTAACATTTATTACACATTATTACATTTATTACATTATGGGTCGTTTTTTTTACATTATGGGTTCGTATTACATTATGGGTCGTTTTTGTATTACATTATGGGTAGGTATTACATTATGGGCATTTATTACATTACGGGTCGTAACAAACGTCTATTTGAAAATCATTTAAACAAGATCAAGTCGAATTCGTGGTATGAATTGCTCCACCTCTCTTCACAAGCAGTTTCTGGAAGTTGAATACATAATATATTACAAAACAGTATGCACCTGTGCCTCACATACCCTCAAATATATGAAAAAGAATATGCATTGCGTGTCAGGTTACACATATTTTCATAGCAATGGAGCAACGCTGATTAGATGTACACATAAAACTACCGTTAGGATGCTCATTGAAGCATTGAACGCAACGGTCGCGAGACCATAATGTTGAAACTAACGGTTTTTGTCTTTGTAACAAAGTGTGATGCCTCTAATTTGAGCATTGCTGTCGAATAAAGTCGAGTTAAAGAACTTAGTACAAATTGTCCAAAATGGGATACGTAATCGCTGGATATTATTTTTGTTGCTATGAGTTGTTATTATAATCATCAAGTTGCTATGTTTCTTTATTGTACCTCATTTTAAAAAAAATACTATAGTAAGCTGTCATTCGATTTGATTTGCTATTCTGTAATATTCCCTTCGGGAGCAATATGCGGGTGTGATATTTTCGGTAATGCCGAAATGACACCGGAAACAGCCGAAGAATAAGAATCCTTCACGTTGCATTCTCTCAGAGTGATGGTCATTGAATGTAGTCGTTCAAATTAAGCAAATTAAACATTCGAATTAAATTAATCAAGATTTCTCAATTCAATATTGTCTCCTGGCTAACTGAAACTCTTGAGTTGGCCAGAAATCAAGTGATCAAATACTGGTATAGAGTTGTAGGAAATCAGTTTTTTAAATTCATCTGACTCGGGTGGGGGAAGGATAAAACTGTTCGGTATAATTAAAATAATGGTAACATTGCAGATTGCCTCCCCTCGAGAGGCAATGTTTCCTCGGAGGGGATATCTGCAATGTTACCCCCAAGCCAGGTCGTTATTTCTATAACATTCACCATTGCCTCCGTGTGGCCTATTTTTGAGTTTGATCTACAATAAGTTTTGAGGTGTCGCATTCTCTGGAATTTCCAAACTTGGTAGAAATTGGTAGTCTTGAGCTGTAACTTATCACATTATTATCAATACCACAAATAACTCCTCATCTCCATTTACCCATCAATTTTGGCTCGCTCTCTCCCTTTTCAAGCCCATATCAAGCCTTTTTCAAAAGATGTTCAAGCAACGTCACGTTTTCGATACGATAAACTTAAAATAATATTATATATATATATTTATATTTAATATAATATAAAATAAGATTTTGTCCGGATTACTCTGGACAGACATTCCATAATTTGTGTGTGCATTTCGGGTGTTTTATACAAGTTCTGAATATTCATTTATCATAAAATAAACATATGTAAAAAAAGAACTAACTCATAAGTTTATTTCTTCATATTCTCAAATTGTAGAATGTGATAATCCATATTGCCCTGACTGTTCCACCTAGTAAATGGCCCCGATATGAATCGTAGCAAGCACTACAGTTTTATGCAATTTGGACTCCCTTGCGCCTGGTACTTTTCTCGTCACTTTGTGAACGTTAGTCTGTGTCTGCTCACTTTTCTCATCTGGGGCTGACACCCGTTCATTGGCCTACGATGTCTGTGCTGTGCTGAACGTAGTACTTCTATGCAGTGCGCAGTACAGTCTGGGGTTACGACCCTGGCTGTTAAAGTGTCGTTAATCACCAGTAAATAAATTAATCAATAACGCCTGCTGTCACAACGGTACTTTTGTGACAAGGTATACGTTTGCAACTTTTAGCTAACAGGTCCAGGTGGGAAACAATAATCCTGATCCTCAAGCTCTTGTCAAACCGCCATTTATTGCCAATAAAACCTCCCATGCCTCTGGTCCTGATCTTAGATTTTAGCCTTCTGTTGTGATGTGTTACTGTATTTCAATAGTCTACCCTGGTTCCTTCCTTCCTTATAAGGTTGTCCACAGCGCCATGGCCACCCATATTCACCACCAGATTATTATTATTATTATTATTATTATTATTATTATTATTATTATTATTATTATTATTATTATTATTATCAACTCTTTTTCTCCTTTTCTTCTTTTTTGTGTCCTTTTACTACTCCTTTTCTTTTTTTCCGTTCTTTGATTTTCTTTTACTCTTCTTCAAGGGGAAATCAGGAAGACAGCCAATATGGCTATGACTTTCCCAAGCAATATACTCTTATATACTGTGTAATGATCTTTGTGACTTGTTTGACATTCTTGTGTTTCTTTGTTTATTGTAAACATATGTATGTAATTATGTATATTTCTGAATAAAATCAATCAATCAATCAATCAAACACTCAACTAATATAGGTTGCCATATTCCGTCTCGTTGACGAAACCAGATCCGCCAGATCAAATATAACGCCTGCAGAGTCCATTCAGCGGAATACGACGACACAAGCCAATTGGTTGTTGGATAAAAACTACATTTATCGTATTTTGAGGGACGCTCACATCGAGGCCAGTGCTTAGTAGTTCTTACCGACGATCATATATATTTCACATAGTCACAGGCAAAAAGGGCCAATCTTTGTACATAATGCTAATTTGTCGACAACTTCATAAATGTGTTCTGCAAGATTTAGATTCATGTCTCTAAAATACCCAGATGCAGACTCCAGTAGAACAAACCCATTTCCGTGGAAAGTACCCACGTGAAATGAGAAGGTATGGAATATCAGTTTGATCTTCTCAAACATATAATTAAAAGACATTTAACAGAGAAGACCACCATGTAAAAGGGAGGTATTTGGTACAACAATGAAATACTTCCAAATCACCCCTACCAATATATTTTTTCAAGTACCTAGAATCTCAATATTGCAGTCGAAATTTTGGTTTTCAAAGCAACACAATGAACCCGATGAAGAGTTTCAATAAAATTACCAACGATGAAATAGATAAGCGGAATAGAACAACAGCACTCAGTTCAGTCGTTTAAATGATTCGCTGTGCAATCATGGGATTCGCTATGAATAATAAGACATTCTCTGTGAAAATGTTGTTTTTTGATGAACGCGAACAAAGGCTAGGGCATTTTTTGGAGTAACGACACACATATGGAGAGGTAGGTACCAATATATTTACCTTTATCCAGTAGTGTAGCTATCACTCGAAGTCCTCTTTGCAAACAGTATCTGTTACTTTGAATTAAAAGGCTGCACAAAATGGGATGGTCCGCTGAATTTTTGTCTTTGCTCTGGTACGAGGAGCTTTTTATCAGAAGTTCGGGTTTTTCACATCGGTTTTCATACTTATAATCACGCGGAACATCTTCCGAATCCAGACGGCCAGTTACAAACTCTTCACTTCTCCGAAATATAGAAAATTTATGATGTCATGTGGGTGGTGTAAAACAGGAATGGCAACGCAGCATTGCTGTGATAGACAACGAGGTATCGGGGCAAGGGAATAATCACGACCGTTGTAGCCACTCTGGTGAAGTGGAATTAGTGACTTGTCATGTGTCCTTGGGCCTTCTTTTGTTGCACTGGTCGATTCGTCGGTCAGAAGCGGTCAACTAGATTGGTTGGGGCAGCAGTTTTTCACCCTTGACTCTTGACAACCAAGGTATATTATGACAACTGAGGAATATTATGTCGAACCGATGTTCAGTAAAATATTTAGTTCGTCTGCCAAATAACTCAATCTTTTATTTAAAAGAGACCGCATAGGCCAACTAATATCCACTTACTGAATACATGTAAATGATGATTGGTGAAATAGAATTTTCGAAGTTTCAGTCAAATATGGAAAACGTATAAGTTCCTGATATTATCTTTCAAGATAATAATAATTTCAATGACTTACGTGATTATCTGTGTAATGCATGTTTTAGTTTCGTTACACGTTTTATCTATGTTTTTAATAAGCACTACCTTCATGGAAATCGAATATCTTCAACTAAATATATGGAATGGACACAACGAATCCAAGTCTGTGCCTTGTGGAAGAGTGCAAATGCATGTACTCGTAATGCGCTCCAACTACTCGTTTATATACGTCCCTTCTGCGATAGTATGCCCATTCTAGACTAAAATCCTAATATCTGTGTTTTAGTCTAGTATGGGTTTACTTTCGTAGTTTTGAAGATGACCCAGCGTTGTTCCGCCCGCTCAACGGGGCGACCAGTTTAAAATAGAGTAGCATTGAGGCTTGGGATTCAAACTACTAGTATAGCAGCAGGGTAAATAAAGATCAACTCAGCCATTATAAAAGAGCCCCCCCCCCCCCCCTCTCCCAACCCCGATATATACTATACGTTTGTATTGGCCATACTCAATAATGCTTATTCCTATAGATACATAAAGCCGTAATCGGATTTCAGATTGATATTCCTGGGATGCAGAAAAAATCTCAGCTTGCTACCAAAACCGTCACTCTGAAATTTCATTTTCCTCAGATATCAACATTTGAGAAAAGCGATTGTGAATATAGTATCACACAGCTCGCCCACCAAACGATCAGTACACCCGATCTAGTGGAATGTTCAAATGTTGCAAATTCTGATATATCAGGAGCCAGGTCACTAGAGGTGGACAGCCAGACTGGTGCAACACTAAACTTTACAAACTTGGCTACCAGAGCCACATTAGAGAGTCCCTTACACCACATGGTGGACAGATTGACCAGTTCTACCCGGACACCACACGGGACAAGACCGAAAGAAGTCGACTTGATTGTACACTACCGATGTCTACCGCGACATACCATGGCCTGACCGCCTGATCAATGTAATACAAGAACGCACAAGGACACTCGATAAGTCACGAATTTCACCCCACCAGAGTGGCTACAACTGCCATAAGAATTCCCTTGTCGCCCGGAAACCTCGTTGTCGCTCACAGAAATTATGCACTGTCATTCCCGTTTTACACCACCCGAGGGCGTCATACAATTTTCGATATTTCGGAGCAGTGAATGGTATGTAACCTGACCGCCTGGATTGAGAGGATGTTTCACCAAAATTATAATTACAAGCATAAAAATCGAAATGAAAAACCCGAAATTTTGATACAAATTACTCGAACTAGAGCAAAGCCACAACTTCCGCGGACCCTCCTATCTTGTGCAGCCTATTGTTTTTTCATTTATTGGAAAGTAACAGATACAGGAGTTCAGGGAATAATCACTCTACTGGATAAATGTTGATTTATTGGTACCTACCTTTCCGTATGTGTGTCGTTACTGTAAAAATGTCTTGGCCTTAGTTTGCGTTCGTCAAAAAACATAAGATTTTCACAGAGAATCTCGTATTATTTATTGTGGATCCTATGATTGCACAGTGAATCCTTTAAACGATTCAACAGTGTGAACAGATAAATAAAAGAAAACCAAACAATCACTGTCATGAAGTAAATATTCACCAAACACATTTTGAGATAAATCCAGCAAACCTGCTTGGCTATATATGCACCGACCTGCATGTTTAATGCTGAATAGTTACAAAAATACTTGAAGGAATTCCATAGACAACTAGACATTTTGAGGTTAAACTGACTCTTTCTATATGTCATTCTTAGAAGAGCCGTCGATGCTATGTCTACCATCTCCAATGCACTCTGGTCCACAGTCTCGTCTCCAAATTCAAGTAACATTTGCGCTCTATTTTGGACGTATTACCACAATATCTTGTTACGTTTTGGTCAGCAACAACAACAAAAATAAGACGACGCATTATTTTGGTTATTGGTGCCTCCATATGCGAATATGCTATAACAATGGTTCTAATCTGAGAACAGCTACAAATCAGCGGCTGGTCGATTGCCATGAGCATGGCGAGTCAAATATTCTGTGAGGTGCATCTTTTCGAATGTTTAGGGATTCGAAGCTCTTGCGGCCTGGGACCAGTCAATTTTTATATAATCCATTTCTTGTGTTTTAAATTCAATCGTCTGGAATATTACAGATGGTCGGAAAAGCGATCCGTATTTTGTACAAACTAAAATATTTCAGACGATCGGATGTAAAGGTAGAATTCCCTTTATTAATCAACGCAAGAAGTGTTTCTAAACGAGACCTAAATTGACCGAATCTTCAATAACATTACAATATTGTGAGACATGTTTGTAAATTAACTACTTATGAAGACTCACCATGGCAGTGGTTCTGTGATTACATCACGTAGTTCCACCAATTATATTAAGATCTTGATATCTACAATGCGAAATAAATATGTATTGGTTGGAATATCTATAATTGAAGCTTGAAATAATATATTTATTTCTACCTGAGTGAAGGGACAGTACATTACATCAACGGTAGTCTGTGCGTAAAATCCACGAAAAGTAGGTAAACAAACAAGAACATATCAACGTCAGATCCATTATGGAATGATACTCTTGTCATGAGAGCTTGATTATGATGTATATATGTCACTAAAAGATAGGGAGTACCAAAATGGTATTTGCGCCATTTTTGGTAACAGTTCTGATAATTTAAACATCTCAGGTCGGACCACGAATACTGTAAGATTATTGATTTATTGTTTGTGAGCTTATTGCACTTTGTGCGCCTTGACATGGACTCAGGCCTGGTATTTTCAGGAGTGCGATTTATTCGCTCGCCTACTGCTCGCATTAAAAAAAAAATTAAGGAGGGCGAAAACTAGCCCTCCTGTCCTTAGAAAATAATGATTATCATAACAGCGTATTCGTTGAACCCACATCCTTTCAGATCGCTGTTGTATTAGTTGCCTCTGTAAGACGGTCACACTACCCGTCCATACCTCCGGGTCTGACAGATGCCCGGAGGTGTGGGAGGGGCAGTGTAGCCGTCTCATAGAGACTACCTTGTTAGCAGCGCCAAATAAAACGTACAAAGACCTCTAAGCAGAATTCATTTGAAGTAAAACTTCATTTTGCCAAATCTAGCTTTTGTAAGCTTGAGGAGAGCAAATCTCTCCCCTAGGTCATGCGAGGGGAGCGATTTTTAGCCCTCCTGCGCCCGGATGGGATATCACATAAGATAAAATTTTATGAACCAAACATTATGAAATGTGTTAATTACGGTTTAAGTTAAAGTATAATCACAGAAGATTAAGAAACATCTTTATCCATTTTCAACAATTCGCGATTATTTCTAAATTTATCTTAGACGATGTGAATATATGAAGCAACATACATGTACAAACACGTACCGAGATGTGATGATTTCTTTTCAAGTTTGCGTACACTTAACAACAATACAATAAAACGATATGCACAAAGACCAATGCGTCTCTTAGTTTTCGACAAACCAACTTGGTTTGTGGTCTTACCTAAGACATTGTTAATATAAAGTGGCGTTGAAATCTGATATTTACTTTTCAAGTGATCACATAAGCATTAAAATTTAAGTAAAACGGTACCAACAAAGGTCAATAACTCTCGCTCTCTCTCTTTCTCTCTTTGTTGAAGACTTCATCACAATTTTTCAACTTGTCCAAAGCATTATAAAATCAAGATGTGAAATGTTTTGAAATATGATGTTTACTGTTGAAGTCATTACACAAACAACGCAATCTGGGCAAAACAAGCAACATACAAAGGGCAATAACTCTCTCATTGTTTGCGAAATCACTGTGGTTTTCGAATGTATCCAAAACCACATTAATATAATGCTGTGTATCATTTTTTATTGAACTCTTAGGTCTAGTGTTCATGTTATTACAAAAGCAATGAAATTTCGCACAAAATTCAACAAACATTTGGCAATAGCCCTTAGTGTTTATCGAATCATGGTAGTTATAGAACGTGTTCAAGACAGTATTGAGGAAACGCAACACTCTAAAAATTAAGTGAAATTCAACAACTATTGTTAAAGTTATCGCATAATCGCCGACCGACCGCGGACGAACGGACGGACGGAGCTATCCAGTATAGTTCTT
Organism: Pictodentalium vernedei; assembly: GCA_031216915.1. Lineage (NCBI taxonomy): Eukaryota > Metazoa > Mollusca > Scaphopoda > Dentaliida > Dentaliidae > Pictodentalium > Pictodentalium vernedei. Next base: position 358,998,682 of record CM062297.1, read on the forward strand.
ACTTTTAATGAGGCATAAAGTAACGAACTCTGTAATATTATGAAAAGGGTTCCGTAATAAAACATGGGCGCAATAATATAAATGGACTTGAATAGCATATAGCAAACAATGACAACTGATTGTTTTCCGTTTTTCTTCAAGAATTGACACTTCAGATCAATAAGTTATTCTCGGCCTGGATGTATGTATTGTTCAAATTAATAAAAAAAACATCCAAGCATCATTGTTCTATTAACAGGGAAAGCTAACCGGAGGAGATTACAGTACCATTATTCCCCCCTTGATATTTGGTAGCATCACTCTGTTTGCTGGATTGCTTTGCATCATGTTACCAGAAACAAAAGGGGTAAAACTGCCGGAAACACTTGAAGACGCGAAACGGCTCAAGAGGTATGATAGATAAAAGTATCACGTTATATAGTTAGCAGTTGTTTCTATTTTGTCCACAGACAAGTTTAAAGCTCCGTCATTTTCTGCATTGAAAGTACAATAGACACGTGCGATGTAAACAAGATTCTATTCAAATGATTGGTACAGTTATAAACTGTAATCTTACTTGCACTATTGTTTGTTGCCTGCCTTCGGCGGATTAGCTAATTTGGGCACAGCGGCAAATACGAATTCACTATATTTGCTCCTTTTCAGAGTCTGCTTCACACGGAGATTTTCAGGGTTTTGTTCTTGTTGAATCATACTTTACAGATTTGGGTGCGCGGTAGCTCAACGGACTTCAGATCGAAAGGTTTACGGTTCGATCCCCATTAGGGGTAACTGTGTTGTGTTCTTGGGCAAGGCACTGAATCCTGATTTCCCAAGTGGAGGTGCGGTAATGCCGTGTACTAAAGCGTACTACACGTCTATGGTGCACTTGTCTTCAACCAATGCTAACTCTGCGTGTGTAGAGTTAGTATGTTGCGGAGACTTTCAGCTACTCGCGATGGTTCTCTCCGGGTACTCCGACTTCCTCCACCCGTAAAACTGTCCGACACGAGGTGACTTTGGCTGTCGAGAGTGTCGTTAAACCCCAATGTTTAAATATATAGTTTACAGACTACTGTTAGAGGTTTTCATTGTTATTATTGATTCTCGTTATTGAGCTAAAGTTTACTCGAGGTTTCTTCATTCTCCAATTTTAAGCCAGTGTCCACTTTCAATGGAGATCACTCATTACCTTAACCCTTTACCCAACGTTACGGCCTAAACCGGCCAGTGCTATTCACTAACATTGCCATTCAATTTTCATCATTTTTCCTGTTTTGCCTCAAAAATATAGCTTATGCCCCCTCAACAGAACGAGCTCGTTGAGCTCGTTCAAATGAGTGATGGTAAGCCATGTTTTGACGCAAAAAATGAAAATAATTAGTTATTTAATAATTTTGGCAATTTTGAGGGTTAAAATAGAAACGCAATAAATACGAATATATTAGATCTCAAGCGTCGAGGACATGTTCAGACAATCGACGACAGTGGAACTGCCGACGCGGATTGTTTTCACTGGTGAACTCTGCGTTTTGTTTAAAATTATTGCATTGTTTGAGTGGACGGGTAGGATAAAAACTATACTGCGGGTAAACTATGTATGGCCGAAACATTGCAACAGTTTGAAAATTGTTTTTAAATACTGCATAATTTGGGTACAGTTACAGTTTTGGGTACAGCCTTTACCGTCACTACTTGGAGGAATTTACACCGTTTGTTTTCTATTGGGGTATAACGGCATTTTCTCCAATCAGGACAGTTTTACGGGTGGAGGAAGCCGGAGTCCCCGCGGATAAGCAACGAGCCGCGACGGGCAACCGTCAGATTCTCCAACTTAATCACTGTCTTTTCTTTTAATTAACAAAATTTGAAAATTCATCAGGAGATGATACCGAGGTTATTTTAGAAAAATAAAACGAGGGCTCATGCGTTGAAACTTTAATACTCTAGCGTTTACCATATTTTTATGTGAGGATACCCAACAACAACGTTAATATCCACCCCCTCTCCACCCACTGATATCCTCTGGAGCTAAACTAAGTTTGACAGAAACGCACAGAACCATATGTGTGATGTTTGAACAGAGCCACCGAGTGCTTATTCCAGATTTTATTTATAATTTTACAAGCAGGTCAAGCAACCTATGGACCCAGGATGCCCAAGGTTTAATCCAAAAACAATTACTATATTTGAGCCCAAGATGCTCCGCCCTTAACTGATGTGAGCCTATATATATACGTATCTACAATTGTTGTTAAAGGTGGAGAAAATACATGCCACATGCTGACTAATATGGGTGGTGCCAAATATGATATACATATATATATATATGTAAAACCTCACAAGGATGAACAGTGTGAAAAAAGATTACGAAGTATTAATATGATAACTATCGCCAGTAGGAAGTGGTCCTGCCCAGAATGCAGGGAAACAAAGAGATTCATGTAATGTCTGTAAATGGGCAATGATATCAATTTAAAAATCTGAAGGGGTCCCTGCCCAGCATGCAGGGTACTACCGAAACAAATTATAATAAAAGCATAATAAAAGCAGATACCTGTGTGTATTTACATCCCCGCCCAAAGTGAAGGGAGTTTAGAGTCAAACGTTTCTGAAGAAATACGCCAAGATTACAACTACGGATACAAACATGAAAGTCCAAAAGAGTCCCCATCCAGAATGCAGGATACTACTGAAACACATTGGAATAAAAAAGATGCCTGTGTATATTTACATCTCCGCCCAAACTGCAGGGAAGATGAGAGTCAAATGCTTCTGAAGAGATACACAAAATCACACTGCAAGTTGAAGATTCGTGAATCACACCGAAGCGGGATAGCTGAGAGCTGTATATACACCTCTATAAACATCCCCTCCCAAAATTCAGGGAGTTGAGTTCAAAAACGCCTTCTTGTTGAACAAACAGCTGCGAAAGCTACTTTCACTGTGCAGTCTGGTGCCTCCAAAACTGGGGTTGTGATGTGGAACCGATGAACGTAGTTGAGTTGACTCATGTATCCAATGCTATGATTCAGCAGGTAACCTATAGCCTGTCCGATGTTGATCTGGAAACAGGAGGAACAGAATCTTGAGGACTCTCTGGCAGCCGAGTATGTAGCCAATCTCCCAACCAACCTGGCAGCCAAACTATTCCGGAAAAACTGGTGAAGCACAGGGTGGACAGGCAGAAAAAGATTGACTGGCGATGAGGAAGCAAAGGCGGTGGAAACCTATATCCGGTGCCGATGGGGTGGTGATGGGTAGAATGGTAACGTGTTCCTTACACAGAAAGCTGGAGAATGCTGTCACAGTTTTGCAATATTTTTTTTTTATTCATAATTTATTTATTTATTGGTGTTTAAGGTCACATACTTATGCTCAATGGCTAATCATGACCGTGCAAGTTTTACGGGTGGAGTACCCGGAGAGAACCACCGAGTAGCGACGAGCAGCTGCCAGCTCCCCAACATCGTAACTCCGCTCTGCAGCACAGGCAGGGTGAGATTGGTTGAAAACATGCGTACCATGGACGTGCAGTACGCCTTAGTACACGGCGTCATCGAGCCCCCATGAGGACAATCGGGGTTAAGTGCCTTGCCTAAGGACACAACGCGGGAGTCCGAATCGATCGCTCAGACGGTTTCCAATCCGAGGATTAACCGGGCTCGACGTTGCTTAACTTCGGTGATCTGACGAGAACCGGTTATCGCAACGCCACCGCGCCCCCATTTATTCATAAAAAACGCAGTAATTTTATAATAAAACTTTGTACAATATATAAATATATATAATAAATATACGATCCGCACTGACAATTGGTCGTCTCACACAACACACATTCACACCCTGGCACGTGTACCCAACCCCTTGACTGATAAACTGACGTATAGGTTTCACAATCAACAGAACCCTCTCCATGCCAACCTTATATATATATAATACCTAACTACCACTTATACCAGCTATTATTGCGTTCGTTAATTAATTCAGTTTGATAATTGTGAAATTTAACTAGAGTATTTAACAACAACAAACAAACAAAAAAACCCAAAACAACAAAAAAGTGGAGGTGCAAATACAGGTGGGAATGTTTGACTAATATCTTAACTGAACTAAAAGAAATACTCATAAAGTTAGCTCCCTTGAATTTTAACGAAGCTTCTCTGAAAATACGTTCTGGCGTGTGCATTGCATGTATTTCACATAATTAATAAAATATTTAGAGGAAAATATGATTTATACTGGTCAGAAATGATATAAACAAGATATATTTAAGAAAACTTTGCAAGAAAATAAACACATATAAGTGTTGTAATATTCAGACGGGTTCAAGAATTGATCAACGGACATTCCTGAAATTTTGCGGCTGTCAATCAGCAGAAAACAAAGGGAGTATAGTTTGTTCTAGTTTTGTGGGCGTGACAAAATTTGGAAAGAGAATTGAATGGGAGTAAACACTTGCCAGAGTTTTTTAAGTAAATTATACTGTCAACCAGATGCCAAAATTTAAATATTCAAAAAGGAAATTTTCCGTAACTGAATTTCTGGCCCATCTGTATCTTCAAACTTTTGAACTTTCTTATCTTCTCTAACTCTGTTTGAACATTGTGTATCCCCATAAAGACATTTATGCTCCTGACATAAATGTAGATTTATGTGAGGATATCCAGCAACAACATTAATATCAACCCCCTATGACATCCTCTGGGGCTAAGCTACGTTTGACAAAAAAACACACAGAACCGTATGTGTGATGTTTGAACAGAGCCGCCCAGTGCAGTGGCTAGATTTTATTTATAACTTTACCAGCAGGTCAGCATATGAGCCCAGGATGCCCAATGCTTGATCCCAGAACAATTACAATGTTTGAGCCCAAGATGTTCCGCCCTTAACTGAAGTGAGCCTATATATATATATATATATATATATATATATACTTCATCAAATATTTTATATAACTTCGTCAAATTGCCGTCATGCTCGGAAGTTTACTTCCTTCTAAGCGGCTTTCATTTTTGACTAATACTTATTCCGTTACGTTAAGTACCGTACCAATGTGTATCGCGTCATAGGAACGTAAAATTTAGCGTCACGCTGATCCTAATTGTTGAATGGGAATTATAAAATCAAGAACCCGTTTATAAAATCGCCGATGCATGTCTTCCTTGGGTGGCAACAAGTAAAGATATGTTCCGCATTACACGTTGTTCACTGTTTTTAATTGTAAATTATGGACAAACAAGACCGTATCATATCTTCCTTAGGTGGTAACGAGTGGAGATATATTCCGCGTTATTGCGCGCATTTTTTGTTCTCAGCCTTAGAATTAGAAGCATTCAATCATTTATCTCAACCTCGCCCTGGTAACAGAGGCAGAAGCGAGTTCGCATGCAGTATTCACACATTCAACCATTCCGTGACCCGAATTGTTCAAACGCGTTGTTCTCCATATTCAAGTGTTTTGCTTGTAAAACCACCGTATCATATCTCCCTTGGGTGGTAAAGATATGTTCCCCGTTTCATGTTGTTCCCCGTATCCGAGTCTATTACGCGCAAAATAACTGTATCATATCTTCCTTGGGTGGCAACAAGTAAAGATATGTTCCGCGCTTCACTTTGCTTTTTGTATTCAAGTGTAAATTATGAAAAAATACCGTATAATATCTTCCTTGGGTGGCAACAAGTAAAGATATGTTCCGCGTTATTACGTAAAAAACAAATATGAATTAGACACTATTTTCTAAAACCTCGCCCTGGTAACAGAGGCAGAGGCAAGTAAGTTCGTATACCGTATTCACACATCCAACCACTCCTTGGCCCGAATCATTCAATCATTTAAAAGCGCGCCTCCATATCTCCGCCCCAGTACCCAACCCGCGTCAATCAGACAGCAATACCGTTCAGCAAGTTTATAAATGAGAATATTTGGAATTATTCTTGTCTATTGAGCCCATATATATATATCTACAATTTTAATTTTGTCAAAGGTGGAGCAATTACATGTCACGAGCTGCCGTGAGCAAGTATTACCTTCGCGCGCTACAGCTACTCCACAAGTCCCACAAGAACGACCCACAAAGCGCAGGGAATATGACGAAGGTACAGTTTGAAAGCATTCGAAGACCAACGACCAATTTGTACCTGATCTGAGCAGCGGAGTGTTGTTGACTAGCAAGATATGATGTACCCCAGAAACGAAAGCTGTGCAATGAATAAAAGGAGGCATACATACCACTAGACAAAAGGCCACTTTTAAGGATTCTGGTGAAAAGGGAGCGAGTAATGGACTGGACCCTCTGGGTCACGAAGTAAGGGCTAAGAACTGGAGACCGGACATTCTGGAATGCAATGAGAGCTACCACTGGACAAATGGTCGGGGCAGATTGGAACCGATACGTAGAGTGTAATGGGGGGGGGGGGGGGGGGGGCCTGTGGAATAGTGTTGAAAATGTGTCATAATCAAAACACTCTCTTTAACATACCAGGCCAGGGAGGAAGGACATGCGGCAGCACATGCGCAGTAATTTCCCCACCCCAGGAAGAGCGAAAATGGCAAGAGAAAACATAACCCGGAAAAGCAGGACCTTATACCATTATAGGCCTAATCGAGGCAGTACTGCTGGGAGTGTGATGAGAATCGGTAACGTAATGGGCAGGCGGACATCCGGTGTAACGTTGGCGCCGAGTACCTACCAGAAGTGTTTTAGGCAAGGTGTTCTTTGAAGGGTCAGGATAGCCCGGGATTTCGTGCACGTCGGTGATAGCTGAAGATATGTACACATAGAAATGTGACTAATTTGAAAATATCCAAGAGATGAAAAGGGAGATTTCATAATGGCGGAGTGGAAAAAGAGGTGCACACAGAAAAGTGGAGGGAAAAAACAGATAAAAACTCCGTGGAGCTTGATCGCAGGTCCTGCGAGTAGAGGGTCCTAATGACGCCTGCAACAGGTGGGGGAATAAGTGATTAAGGTGTTGGGATGCAGGTGTTGGAGGATAGGTGTAGGATGACTGTTGGCAGATGGGTATTGCTCTCGGAATAAACGAACCTGCAAACGAGAGAGAGCTTCTGCATGAATATTATGTTTACCAGGTACGTGCTGAGATGTGAAGACAGTGGATACCAAGGGTGCGTACTAAGGCCATAATTTGTAAGTTTTTTTACTTTACGTCTGGACATTACTGATATGCACAAGTGCTTCGTTATCTGTGCGAACGAGGACTCAGCGACTCGACATGTGCCCACCCCACAAACTGGTGGCCATCACAATAGGGTAAAGTTCAAGGACAGAAATAGGGAGTAATTTGAAGCGGCCCATCCACAGTCAATATAATTGTCAATATTATTGACTCAATATTATTGACAATATAATGTTTGCCCTCAACTGCACTATCATTTTGATCAATATTTCTTTCATTTCTGATTCGACAATCATAAGATTGATTGATCAATCTTTGATTGATTTTGCCATGTTGATGGCTCTGTGTTTTTGACAAGAATGAATATTGATCAATACAATTGATGTGACAAAAATGCACATCAATATTATTGACAATACGTCAATAAATATTTGAGCTCTCTGATATTCTTCAATACATTGATCAAGTCTTCAATATCGCCCATTCATGATCAATAAGATTGTCAATATAAATTATTGACAATTATATTGACAATCATATTGAGTGTGGATGGCCCGCTTGAAAGGCTCGGGCCAATGGCCGTACGTCCGATGTGAACCAAATATTGCTTCGAAACCCAATGTAGAGGATGCATCAGTAAATAGGGCAATACTGGAACTGGTGCGAGAGTGACTTTTTTGTGATGTTGGATGTTGGCAATGAGTTCACGTGCTTGGACAAGTTTGTCTTTGGCAGACGGGCCTGCATGTAGGTAGAATCGAGGGTAATGCCCAGGAAGACAATACACCTACAGGGGAAGACTATTTTGTCCTCTGCAAGAAGAATGTCAATAACTGCACAAGTGTCTTGAAATGTGTGAAGAGCAGCATGGCTCTGCTCCTCAGAGCGGCGAATGAATAAAATATCCCATTAAATGAACCAGAGATATATTGTGCGCCACAATGTGATGCAATGCGGAACTGAAACACTCAAAAAGATGACAGGAGGAAGAGCTTCACATGGTGAGGCAACGCTGAAAGTAGAAAGCATTGTCCCAATGGAAACCCAGTAAAAAATGGTCGTCAGGGTGAATTGGGAGCAGGCAGAAGGCGTCCTTTATGCCCAGCTTCGCCAAGAAGCTGTTCTGTCCTCATCGCGTCAGATGGTCAATGGCATCCTGGATGGAAGAATAGGATGCTTCCGAGCATTCAGTGGGGATGCCATAATTGACGGAAGACCCTTGTGGGTGCGAAAGATGGTGAATTAAACGGAATGAGCCAGGAATTTGTTTTTGTTTTTTTGTTTTTTTTTTGAGGGGGGGGGGACTGGGGCCAGCGGAGAGGTGTGAAAGTGGCAGAAAAGCGGGACTGAGAAGGGCCCCATAAAGCGCCCAACGTTGATCTCACTTTGAAGCTTTTTTTTTAACTATGTCCGACCGACCAAGAGCCGACATTAAATTGCGAGGAAAAGGATGGCCGTGCAGGGTATCCGAGAAAGCCAGACTGAAACTATGTCTGAAACCTTGCAGGAGAAAAATCTGCATCTCGATGGAAGATGGTGCGCCAAGCGTTCAAGATTTATGGATGTTGGTAGGGGAAGATTGTTATCTGCCACCTTGTGGCGCACAGAGGGGAGGGGATGGTTGAGAACCCTGGAAACGGGAGGGGGAGGAACGTCAAGACCAGAACTAGACCGCGGGTTGCTGGCGCTTGAAGAGGAAACAATGGTTTGGAAATGGACAGGAGGAGCTACAGTTCTGGCCTTTGTGGAATTTGAAACACTCCCCGGACGGGACGCGAAAATTGCTGACCTTTCCTTTTCCTTGGGGGTTCCGAAAATTGCCTGTACGATTGTTGTTAAAGCGAAACGTGTTCTGGCGCGGGGCAACCTGATCCCTTAGCTCCCAGTGAATCATATTCCAAGGTAACTTTAACGTGTCATGCAGGGCACGCAACTGTTCGTCGTAGAGGGACCAGTCCGAGCCCTTCAGGGCAAGAGCCCGGATGTTAACAAAATATCGCATGAGATGGGGTGACTGAGTGGCGTGTCGCTGCGTGTAGATGGCGACAAAGGTATAAAAAGCTGTGGTCTACTGAGTTGAGGTGATGGCGGCTTGGGGCGTGGGTAGCACACAAAGACGGTGCACCCGAATAAAGGTTCCCTGATGTGAGGACTGATGCCGGTCGATGGTTATCCGTCCGTAACAATACGTCCTAATGGATAAAATTGTCATTTCAATTTTTTTCTTTAATGGCCAATGGTACAAAGTCGTCCAAAGTGGTGGCAAGAAAATGGAAAACTGGGAGTGATGCATCAAGGATAGGTCAAAAAGAGGGTGACAGAGAGGATGAAAGTTCAAAGTTAGAAGTAGTGAAAGTCGGAGGAGAGGTGACCACAGAAATACTCCGACATGGTTGAGCGAGCGGTTCGGAAGGAATGGCAGAATTTCGTAAAATTTAGAAGCGTCCTGGACAGGTGGCTGTCCAGTGTGATTTTCAGATGAATCATTGTCCCGGCGCAACGGATTCACATTTCCCGCCAACTGGTTAACTGACTGCTGACTGGAGATTAAAGTAGCCGAAGACATCGAGTCCATGGATTGGAAACCAACCGGTGGCGGGAATATGTGACTTCAAAGGTGGAGGAGGCACAGCTGTTGACTAGTGTGAATTTACCGTGGTTCTCCCTCGAGCACGTGAACTTGAATGAGGGGAAGTGGCCCGAAGTCGCGTTGTAGTGGGCGCAAGCCCACAAGTTTCTGGCCTGGGCGCGAGAGCAGAACTCTACGAAGGAATAGCGTCTGGTGAAGGTTGTGTACTAACGGCAGAGAGATTGAGAACTGGGGCCTGTACGATAGAATCTGACTGAGACGTCGGTACCTCTATGGAGGAAGGGTATGTGTCACTCCAGATTAGGTGGAAAGAACGATTGCACGTCGCAGACTTTGGCGTGTTGCAGCAGCCCTACATTTTTGGGGGAGCCATCTGAAAAGAGAGAAAACAGAGTAAACCAGAGAAAATAAAAGAAAAAAAAAATGTGGACAGGAATGAACACCTTTAATAGCATTTCCCACCACACCTACGATGGCAGGATAATCATTAGGATGGATTTAAAGTATTTATTTATGGTTTTGTTTTTTGGGGGTTTTTTGTATAGTTGTTTTTTTTTTATTTATTTCATTTCTTCTTTATAGAGTTAGAGATCTATATACTTCGATATAGTATGTAGTTATGTATGGGTGTATGGAGCGGGAAGAGCCCATAAGGAAGGGTCTGAAAGAAAGGGAAGTGGAGTGCACAAAGATTGGAAAAGCTAAGTACGAAATGGAGTGAGCCCAACTCACCGGCTCACCCCCCACGGACAGATCAAAATCGGCCTGACCCAACAAAAGATTGGCCCGAGGGACAAAATCTGCCGATATGATGAGTTTGATAATCAAATTGCTTCCTCGAGGCACTGGTAAGGGCAAATGCGGGTCGTCGAATAAGCAGCTTCACAGAAAGCCAAAAAAAGCTGAGTAAAATTGTTGATCTATGCGATAGAACCAAGTAAGTGAGACCTGTCCCAACTGCTGGTGGTATCGGGCAACAGCCCTGGCATGTTAGCATCCCCTCAAAGAGGTGGGGAACCGGTAATGATGTTCTGAGACCCGTTGTATCCATGGTGGGCAACGCAACTTCTACAGTAAGTAAAAAGGGAAAAGCAAGCTAAACATTGAGAAGACAGTTACCTTTGTGCAGCGAGTGGGGTATAACAAGATCCATATTCTTGTTGAGAGAACAAAAGCAGAAGATCAGTAACAGAAATCCGGGCCATAGAGCGGACCAGGTTGTAGCATACTGATATTTGGCGAGCTTGACCCCGTACGAAGAGTGGAGGAGAGTTGCAAATTCAAAAAGCCGATAAGCCGCACATATCGGATCAGCAGAAACGGTGGAAAGATTGTTGCCACAGAGCTGTATAATGACCGCATCAGGGTGGAAAAGACCTAAAACTCCCAGCCCCTCATCGTAGCCTGTCAATCGTTAAACCCCCAAAACCTAAATAACGGACGTCGCAACCTGAACAGCCCAGATCTTTCTGACAATTGACCTGGTGGCGGTCCATAAAATCACGGAAACGCCTGACAAAACTATGAGCCAAAAGTAAAGTTTTGTAGGGGATACAAGGAGACATCGTAAATAAAAAAAATATTAACCGAACGATACAGAGCTTACCTTAGTGGAGCCAATCCGAGAGGACTCCGTGCGCAAGAAACACAAAGAAAGAAAGCACAACACCAAAAAATGGCAACGTGTTCCTTCCACAGAAAGCTGGAGAAGTTATAATATTCAAACGGGTTCAAGAATTGACCAATGGGCATTCCCGAAATTTTGCGAGTCGCAATTAGCAGAAAACAAAGGGAGTATAGTTTGTTCTAGTTTTGTGGGCGTGCCTAAATTCGGTAAGGGAACTGCCTGGAAGTAAACACCTGCCAGAGTTTTTGAAGTAAATTATACTGTCCATGAGTTGCGAAAATTTAAATAACTAAAGGGGAAATGTTCCGTGACAGAATTTCTGGCCCATCTGTAACTTCAAACTGTTGAACTTTCTTATCTTCTTAACCGCAGATTGAACTCTGTGTATCTCCCATAAAGACATTTATGCTCATAACATAAATGTAGATTTATTATCCAGTGTAACCACACATGTCCGCGTAACCTTAGCATCAAGGTTCGGGCCTGAATCGCCATTTATCACATATCAGTGACCATCAATAGCGCATTGCGGTAAATATTGTTTTTATCCGTCTAATACGGGAATGACGTCAGAACTCAAGTCAACAGCGTAGCATTGTGAGTGAGTTGGTATCTGAAGCAGAATTGAATTAATGTTCTCTTATTTTTCATTAACTGTCTACCTAATACAAATGGCTGACAATATTTACAGAAGACTGTTCTCGAATAAATAGATATTTTCATTATTTGTCTCGAAAACATTGGTTATGAACCTTTATTGGAACGAGGTCACCGAGTCGTTCCACTGAGATGTCATAAGCCATGTTTTTGAGTCAAAAGTTGAAAGAAATAATAAACTTTGGATGGCATTTTTGTGAACAGCGCTGTCCAGCTTGTGTCGTTACCTTAGCTAAAAGTTTAAATTTCACATTATATGATAAAAATAGTCTGAAATTCGTCAAGATTTAAGATGAAATTGCCGAACATCGTTCACTAAAATCGATCTGAGCCCCGTTAAACCTCGGCTTCAGTGAACTTTCATACTAAAGAGAAATTTCTTACTAAATAGCGACTCGATAGAGATCCTCAATTAATTAAACAAAATGAAGACATTGTTATGGTAGTTTAATGGTGTCTCAGTATTTACACCATCGCACGAACATAAACGACATTAGTTCTGAAGATGATGGATGTACGTTTCCACTGGATGGTTGTATCACCAAACTCTACCGTTACGGTACCTCTAATCTTTACAGATTTCATAGTGTACTAAACAAAACAAAACAACTTCATTCTTTGATTTTCAATGAATTAAAAACTTGGAAAAATGGTGTTCCTCAATGGTATCCTGTGATTCGAACAGTGTACTGACGGGGAAAAACATTTGATGGATTGCGTACTAAATTAAGCTTTCGAAGCATTCACAGGACCAAATAGTTTCTTCAGCCACGATAGTCTGGATGAAATTTTCGAAAACTGAACTGGTCACATTAACTGGGGAGATCTGTTTTCTATTATTTGTGATTTTCAGAATTAATTTAGTCCCAAAGCCCTACAGGGATGTAAAATCATACTATTGCTGCTCCCTCTTCACTTATTTTCCTTTTTGTTGCCCTTGATACTGTTTGTTAATCAATCACTGCGGTTTGAGGCAAAAATTTCTACGAACCTCTCTGAAGAGGGTTAACGCTTTTCCGCAGAAGACAAACCACTTGTTTACAAACTCCTTTTAACCCTTCCAAGACGATATCAATACTTTTGTGCGTACAGGCAAGGTTGGCTATTCTTTAACCGTTTATATATCGGATAAAAATTGAGCAACCGAAAATAAACGAAAATTTAAAAAAGTTCAACAAAATCATATCATGTGACGCCTCATTGGAACGAGCTCGTTCCAAGGACGATACATCATCTGGTTTTGTTGAAATGTTCTGAAAAACTTCTTAATTGAGCAGTTGAAGAAAGAAAAGAACGTTTCAAAGAATTTCAACGAAACCATATTCTGTAATCCTTCATTGGAAAGAACTCTTCGAGCCCGTTCCAAAGATGGATCACATATGGTTTTGTTGAAATGTCTTGAAATATTTGGAAATGAATGATTAAAATAATTATTTTTGAGATCGTGTGAGTTGGGAAAAGAGTAAAATGAAGCCGTAATAAACTCTCATCACAGAAGCTGATCTGTCTTCTGTAATAATATAATCCTACAGACCCGAAGATTGTGGAAATGAATTATAACAGGTCGATCCTAAAATTGCAAAAAGCTACACTGATTTGTAAGTGGAGTTTTGTAATAATAACAATACTTTGGCCGGCTGCTGATTTGTCACGGTTCTCCGGTGAGAAGGCCTTAATTAATGCTGCGCTCTCAACTGGTACCCCCCCCCCCCCTCCACACCTCACCCTTCTTCCCGTCATCAGGAAACGAACTATTTAATGACATTCCACACCTCATTCTTCCTAATCTCTCCGTTAAACATACTAACCTTCTTCTTTGCGTCACCCAAAACCCACCTATCCTCAATTCTTCTTCATTCTCCCATCCCACCTTCACATTATACTCCCACTGAATTCTATTCTGTTAGACCAATATTTTGGAAATTCTAATAGAAAGAGTTTTAGGGTCTTGGCTACTCCTATATTACACACTTGTGCACTCCTTTCCACTGTCTTTCCCAATTTGGCGCTTTTTATCACGCAGCCCAGCCGAAGGCCTCTTTGCTTTGACTCCCATTTCGCCAATTTCGGTTACAATCCTCTTTTTAAACCTGGATGGTCCCAGCTTCTAAGTCAGAGATTTACATTGAATATTTCTCCATCAATCCCCTCTCCCCCTTGTACAGAACAATACTTTTCAGTAAACCTTGTTGTGAGAGAAGCTAAAATAATAGTTTGTGTGGTACTCTCTTGCTACCTAGTGATGATTTTATTGTTTCGTTAACTTTAAACAGCAGAAAAAAACTGTCTACGTATAGAAAACAGACATATTGCTGCTACATATATGACGTTATAAGCATAGTAAAATTTATGTTCCTTTTCTTTTTTTAGTCGAAGCAAATACAACGCTCCTTCGTCAACCCCTAGAGGAATCTGTCTTCATACAAAGAGTGAGGCTGAAAAATTGACCAGCGGGACTAATTCCGAAGGGCTGGCACCCCTGGACATTGATACCTCAAAAACCTGGAAGCCTTTAAAACCAACTTCAAATACAACACAGACAGAAGTATTGGACTGAAACACTGCCAGCCGATAGGGATTTCACCAGTACTTGTCAGCCACTGCCAACAACTCCCTTTGTTTATTTGCTGCTATTATCCGAAAGATTACACCACCGCTACAGTACAGCCGCAGTGGACTGATCGTAATTCACGCGTGGACAGTGTTGTCCACGCACGTGTTTACCAGATGACAAACATAATCATCAGCAACATTTTAACAGTTGTAACCTGTGCTTCATTAATTAAATTTGTAATGATTATTCCTATTATTAGAGCTAGGAATCTAATATTAGTGGATCCATGGAAACATTGCCCACCCGTGGAAAGTAACCAGTCCAGGGTGACCGTACTGTATACTGTATTTTCGGGGTTTGTAACTTACTGGAAATACATGATAGAATAATAATAGGCTATAGCTGTTCAAGTCCACACGAATAGCATAGATTTTCTTTTAATCATATGCTACGTAACACTTTACTGCGCAGTATTCAACCCAATTCGCCTGCACACACGTACGTTTCAAAACAATAACAGAGATCAGAGATCAAGCCTGTACTGACCAAATCACTCAAGCAGTAACAAATAGTCCCACTTTCCCACGATAAGTTACCCAACCAATTGTTCAGATGAATATAACTATAAACAACTGGTATAATAAAATACCCAAAGGAGGCTAAATACTGGCGCTAACCCGTGCGAAAATTATAGCCTGACCGGTTTCGTACGTGTGTGTACTCATCAGAGGCGTTTCGTGTTAGGGCTCCTCGTATATACAGATATTGTTCGGCGGATAATTGGACAGAAATGTATGGTGACGTGAGATTCGGATGAACGGCGGGTAACCGGGATAGGTGGACGCGCCGAAATATCTGTCCCTGATCTAATGTTGTTTAGTATTAATCATTAAGTTTGCTTATAGTTTTGTAGTAATTCCATACAATATGTTGAATGCCGAGGGCCTACAGATGGTGAAAATGAATAGAGATAATAAAGGAAAATAAATAAATCTAACCATCCAATCAATCAAATCAATTTCAATACGGCGGCGAAACTAGAAGACACTTTCATGAACGAATTAAGGGGACGTCCAACCTATCTTTGGTCAAATTTCATGTAATTTTCTTTCAAGGCTAAAAAAGTACCAAAATGAATAACCCCAATAAATTATATACCAAAATGCTTGGAATGAAACATAGAACATGTGGAAACTGAAATTTGCCATGGAACTGCTGCCATGTGTAAATAGCACCACCTGAAAGTCTGCTGTGGCATAAGTAAGAGAACAAAATTTTTGCAATAAAATACCTCAAAATAAAATAACAGCTGTATTCTATAAACATTTAAATTTAAGTACATACTCGAAGAAATCTTTTCCTAATTCATGAAAGTAATAAAGATTGAGACCAAATGTTATAAGTGGAGTGCTCACTGATTAAAGGCAGACATTTTCTTTTGTTTATGTTTTGATTTGGGGAGTTGAACAAAGGTCAACTTGAAGGAGTCCAGCAGAAGAAGTATGAAAGGACAAAAGAGTGTCTCCCAATATAAAGATGTATATGTTACTGTAATGGTTTGGAAAGAAAATATGATATTCTCCTATGTAGAATGCACTGCAAAGTCATACATTGTAGTTGAATAAATATATTTACAAACCCCTTGCACTGTAACCCCTTTTATCCCATGCACCAATTTGATAATGATTAAATTGTTAAATTTGTCTGGTTTATCAATAAGTATAATAGCTTTGTTTAACTCTTGGACACCAATACACTCATGATATCTGCTGGAGAAGAAACAAGGGTAACTGTAACCTGTCACTGCAATAAACCATCTAATGTACTTAAAAATACATTGTTATTCAAAACACATCAAATCAACCTTACATAACCATTATTGCATGTACTTTCCCCAAGGAGGCTTATTGACATATTGAGATCAGAAGGGCACATCCAGAGGGTCTCACATATTTTTTTCAAGAACGCAGTACACAAAGCAATCCCAAAAAGGTGACAAGTGAGCTCCATTTGACACAAAAAATTCCTGGGGGGAGGGGCGGGCTTGGGGGGGGGGGGGGGGGGGCTCGCTTCCTTGTATGACTCTACCTCCGGCACTCAAGGCATATGCCTTTTTTCTCAAAGTTTAACTCTTTTTTTCTTTTTAAAGATCCTGGCCACACATGTTACAAACACTATAAGACAGGTAACCCTCCAAATAAGTGTATCTGCTAAAATCATGTTACCTTGCAAAACATTCTTTTTAGACTTTTAGTTCTGGACCTTTCATGTTTCTTACTTGCAACTATAACACTTAATTTATCGATTAATGGGTGAATAGAAAAGTCCTGCCATAATCAACATTTTGAGTTCCATAAGCCTTCAAAACAGCTCCGATAAAAGTGTCAAACATCAGATCTGTGGCTTTATACAGAATATTTATTAGGTTATTGCTTGGTAAGTAATAGGAACAAAATCTTCACCAGAAAATTCTGTAGCAATACAATTGAGGGTATTAGCAGGCACTTTGCAACAAATTGTAACAAATCAACTAGTTAGAAACAAAATTTTAAAAGAGTGAAAAAGTACCACAACTCTGAAAAAATGTGGGAAGAAACACATGCTACAGCACCTACACAGGCATTGTTTCCCCATGATGCTCGATCACAACACCAAATATCCTTCAAATTGGAGTAGGAATGGTTGAGATACAAGGGAGAATGTTGGTACATGTAATGATGAATGGGTAAGACTAAGAAGGCAGAGGTCACCACTGCACGGCCCTAGATGCACCTTTGATTTTCCAACTTTCAGGTCTGGGGCATAATAATCGCAACACACCCACCTTATCAGTTCATAATTTCAGTAAAATAAAAGAAATTATCAATTTGAATTAATTAATAGATGATGGAAAATATTTGGCTTCCTTCGCTTTCTCGTACTATTTAATTACCACAAACAATATCAGTTTGATGCCGACAAACAAAACTGAACGCAGGTGTTCTGGTTAAAAAGTAACTCGGCATGAATAGTGATGAAATTGCGAATATTTCGTGTATTTCATTTGTTTAAAAGCCAATTGCAGCTAATATTGACCGTGCATTCGATAATTAGTTTCGGTTTTGACCACACGGCCACGCTGACACTCAGTGACAGCGGTTATGTTTATTGTGATATGCAAATTGGGGGATGGTTTCCGGTGAAGGAGATTTGTCACATTTGTCAGAGTAAAACTATCATAAAAGACACTGATCGACGCTTGTATTACTATGGTTGGTTGCAAGAAAAAACTAAATTCTCAGCATCGTCCAAGCGCACCTTATTTAAAAGCACGAATGCATCATTTTCAACCCATCTTCAGTCGGTCGTTTGCAGACATCAACACAGTCCGTGGTAACTTACAACATCGGGGGAAATCAACACGCTCAATATAGTTCCAGGTCACTTGGAATATACTTCGTGAAAAAGTGATTTCTGAAGCATTCTGCTTACTTTGTTATGAATATTGCCTTATTTTATGTGTATCGTCCCGATTTTATACACTCGGTTATTTTTTTACAAGTGGTTCATGTTGTCTTTCTAGTGCGCAATAATTCAGATTTTTTGTCAACAAAAACGTTCAGACGGCCTGTAAACACGAGAGGGAATTTCGAACCATATTTTGCAGTTATGACATTAACAACTCAAGTATTTGCTGTCACCTGTTTGCAAATCCGTTCATACATTATCACGAACAAATAAAGGGCGTGATCACGTCCTTGCATTCTTACGATTGACCAAATTGAGTATTTCTGCAAGAACCACATCGTAATCACATGACCGGAAAAACATTGAAACATGGCCACATCCGGAACATCCAAAATTTGTGTTGGTGTTATTACATTCAAACATCAAAACCCACCAGAGTGTGTGTCAAAAAAATGCTTTCTCCGAGTCTGTAGTATGTTATCATTATATTGAGGACAAGGCTTTCGAATTACCGATTATTTTGTGGTTTTACCGGTTCGTTACTTACGCCATTTGCAAATTAATCTTCTTCAAAATCCTAAAATTCACTTTTTTTCCTGAAAAAATTATATGTACCTTTTCTATGCACTTTACTCATTATTTTGATATATAATTTGCCTTTCCTTACTTCTCTTATCTGTTTCTGAGGCATTGGGAAAAATGTCAAAAAATTGACCAAAGTTAGGTTGGACGACCCCTTAATTAACACATTGTCGACATTAAACACTCACGAGACACACCTGTGCCCCCTTTTTCAATCAAAGTAACCACAAAGTGATTTACGATATAGAATAATACAGGTCGTCAGCTCGGACCCAGACAACAACTCCAGCACTGGGTGTCGTCGCTGTGTGAGATCCCTCTCCAAACTCTCAACCAAATCGGCATGAACAGAAAGGATTTTTATCCGGTTTTTATTTTTACAACTCTCAGATGAAATTTAATAATTATAATACTACAAACTAGAGTACTGACATATTTTTTCATTAATGTTTAATTTTAGAGCATTTTAAATATCAATTTACAACAATGAATTTGGAATTGGGTGCGTCGACTCATCAAAAAAAAAAAACAAAACAAAAAAAAACAACTTCCTGGGCGAATCGATCAACAGGGTTTTTCGGAAAATTTAACCAGTTCAGTGCTCAATGTCACTCTCGAAGTCATGTTTTATACATCTAATTACTTTGCTTTATTAATTTCTTATTACTATACATCTATTTTGTCACCTATAGAATCACCAGAATGGCTTGGAATAGCATGGACTTCTTCTGTTACTCTGAATCGCTTGTAACAGTATCGAAGGCGAAGTGATGCGCCGACGCGTGACGTCATTTAGGAAGCTACTGAGGGATAGTCCTCGTTACTCATCAAGTCGATGGATATCGATAAATATCTTTCAGATATATATATATATATACTAATAATACACGTTATTGTTCTAATACAAACATACAATCTAACCAAACCAAGTTTTTACCCGAAATTCTACAGCGTGCTACTGGCAATAGTTACCAATCGAGCTGGTGTTTCATAAATTTGAACAACCTGTCCAGTGCACTGCGTGACACCAAACTGATGAGCAGCGAGGTGTTACAGCACGGAACAGGTTGTTCAAATTCATGAAATACCGACACAGAGTTTGGTAACTAATCTACACACTGTCCCCTGTTCAATTAACAAAACGCACGGAATTCTGTATACTCACGGGGTCAGAGGTATGCAAGTGACGTCACTTGAACGCTCAGCCTGGTGTTCTATCAGGTATTTCAAGTTGCCTATATACCCGGAGATGACAATAGCGACACTGTCATGTATTATTCCGGACGATACCTCACTAATCAAAAGCAGTTCATATTTTTTATTTTTCCCAAAGTTATACAATTATTTAAATTATTTTCTTTTTAGCATTTTAAGCAACTATTTACTGTAAAGTAGGTTTTGAGTCAAATAATGCACACGACAAGGATATTCGGCCATACAATAGTTATGGAGTTCTTCCTCGATCACTATCTGGCTGAATATCCTGGGTCTTGTCTTTTCCAAGCTGTCGAACAGTAGATAAAATTAATTTCAAGGCGAGGGGGCGCGGTGGCTCAGTTGGTAGAGGTGTAGGCTGCAAGCCGAGAGGTCCTCGGTTCGAATTCCGCCTGCGGCAACCGCGTTGTGTCCTTGGGCATGACACTTCACCCCGATTGCCTACATGGGGGCACGATGACGCTGTGTACTGAGGCGTACTGCACGTCGATGGTGCGCATGTCCTCAACCAATCTAACCCTGCCTGTGCTGCGGTGCAGAGTTCAGAGTTACGATGTTGGAGAGCTGGCAGCTGCTCGTCGTTGCTCGGTGGTTCTCTCCGGGTACTCCAGCTTCCTCCACCCGTAAAACTGTCACGGTCACGATTAGCCATTGTGCATAAGTGTGTGACCTTAAACACCAATAAATAAATTTCAAGGCGAAGACGAACAATCCTGAAGCTGTCGCTTCTACAGTATCCATGTTGATCGAATGCGATCCTTTGTGAATGTTAAAAAAAATTGGATAAACTTTTTAATCAAATTGAACACCTGGAGTACTTGAGGGGCAAAAATAAGGAAGTTTGAGAATTTTAGAATTATCTAATAAAATGATATTTTCAATCTTCCTTTTCTAAAGTATTTTTTAAAGTTTTTTTTATGATTTTATGTCCTTTTTACCGAAAATAATCATAATTAGTAAACTTGATTTCTTTTTTTTCTTTTTCAATTATGGAATTACGGACATTTTACTTCCATCCGATTGAATCGTCAACACTCTGTCGGATATGTTACTATTCCTCTAGGTACGTTCCTGTCGATTTGCATCTTGATCATAACGTCCAGAACGGTGTTTTTGATTTTCCCACTATGTTTGCTGTCATCAAACACGAACTGGGAATACAGCGTTTATTATTTGGTGGATGGTATGATCGGTTTGCTTATCAATTCGTTCACGTGGTGATATTTCGATCTGAAGTCTGCGGCATCGCCGTTCATTCTAGAAATGTCGTTTTTCTCGAATGAAGCATTATAATCTATGGCTCGATATATTGTGGAGTTGAGAAACTCCTACATGTTTCTCAAGTTGCAATGATCGAAGAGAGATGGATTCTTTTCTGGAGATCCGATGCTATCCGTCTGAAATCCCACTATCCTGAAAGGCAGTCAGTCGTCCCGTAGAAGATGTCACCGACAATCTCCAACTGAACTGCGTCGACGTTAGAAGGTTCGCGACATTGCATTGACCCATTCTCAACCCCACCGGTAATCTGGTTTTCGATTCGCGGATCGTGAAGAGATTCATTCTTTCCTCGTCGTTCGATAGCACGTGTGACATGAACTACGATAGCCTGATCAGATGCACCTTTTCGGCATCCGTATCGGCAGCTCTCGCAGTGACACTGTCGTCATTTTTAGGAACTAGTGTGAGGTTGTGTTTAATCTGTAGACGATTTTGTTGTAATCTTCAGCGAATCCAAAAATGTGCATCAAAGGTATCCCGAATGAAAACGTTCATGTAGGCGTCAGTAGTATAGCATGTACCCGATCGTCCCCCATTACCCGGAGCTTTGCCTGTGCAGCTAGTGTTAAATTCCCATAGGAACAGGAGCCATTGCCGGTGCAACTTTTGCCGGTGCAAAATGTCGGCACCATACATCTAGATCTGGTAAATGGTGTACGTACTGCATATATAGTATGCCACGGTATGTATAGTGATATATGTACGCATGGGGCTATAGGTATATACTATGGGTAAGTGGTGGAAAATTGATGGGGAAAGTTGGGTTTTCTTGAAAGTTTTTTTTCCGCGAAACGGTTGACGTTGCTCTTGACGTCGTGACGTCATGATGCGCACGTGACGTCATAGAGATGTTGACCACTGTTGTTGTCCACTATACAATCTGACATAACGTTGTTCGGGTCATGGGGTATCGGACCTAACGTAAGGAGGGGGGGGGGTGATATAGTAATATCCATGTTGGTATACTATTAGCCCTTGGGTCTTCATATTATGCTATGTCTGCTATATCTAGATCAAGCATTAGGTGGGAGTAGGTAATATTGGCGGATTCTAGACCACTTTTCCAAAAACTGTACACGTACATGTACGTGTACCGCCATAGGGGTTCAGTGTTAAGTCGTGTACAGAGTGCAAAAAAATGGCAAAAATGTCGTTTTTTCATGATGGTCCAGAATCCGCAATTGTTTTTGAGGCTCTTGGATCGCACTTTTAACCGTTCAAACATCCGTTAGCGAACGAGTACATTCGACACATCGCTCAGAAGTGAAAAAAATGTATGAAATTTGAAGAAAATGTAAATTTAAAAAATTTTGTCAACGTTCGCATCGCGGATCAGACCTTCGATTTATCGTTGGTGAACGCAAGCAAAAACGTTTTGCGGATTCTAGACCAGCATCAAAAAAGTGGTTTGCGGATTCTGGACCACCTACGTTCGCCAACAGTTGTTTGAACGGTCAAGGGTGCGATCCGATCGACGAAACCGATTTGCGGATTCTGGACTAGGAAAAATCGACCTCAAAACCTTTTCTCGACGTTCGCCAATGGTGAAAAGTGAGTGTAAAGTGTAGTTACTCATCAAGGATTTTTTAATTTTTTTTTTAAAACCAATTTCGGCCTCCGGTACATCGAAAAATGCGTTTTGCGGCTTCTGGACCACCACCACGTTTGCAATCGCGTTCTGGACGGTCCAGGGTGCGATCCGATCGGTGAAAACAATTTGCCGATTCACCTCGCGAGTTTTGTGGTGAATCGTGATAGAATTGGTTTTGTCGAGAGGAAATGAAAAAAAAGTGTTTGATATATAGGAGAGAAAAAAATATATAAATAAATAGTTATTTAAAAAATAAATATCGAATCGAAATAGATAATAAAATATACGTAAATCATGAACGATTCCCAGATTTTGAGAGCAAGGTTTCTTTTGAAAATGCTGATGAGAGCCTACGCATTCTGCGAGAAAGACGAACTAGGTCGCCTCTTGTTAGGACGAAGCGTCGGGTGTCGGGATCATCTAGACTTCGATCACGAGGATTATTCGTGACTGACGATGGAAAGGGAAGATATGGTCGTCAAGTATTTCGAACCGGCGTTCGAATGTGTTCGAATCGACGACGTGATCAAGTTTTGGAAGAGATTAGTCTTCTGTAGTGGGCGAGATAAGCCCACCAATTTTGAAGAAATGAAATTGGCGAGTAGAAGTCTTACTTTTGAAGACAAGGGATGCGTCATGAAATTATTGCTGAAGGAAGCATATGTCTAAGTTTTCTCGTTGATATAAATAAGGGAGAATAGAAAATAAATATAAATACACACATAAATTTTTTATCTAATATTAGAAAGAAAAAAACATAAAAAATGAGAACCAGAAATAAATTGTATCCGACGTTAGATGACGACGAGGATGAGAAGCCGAACGGCGTTTTGCCAACGGCGCCGTCGCCAGAAGAAAAAGAAAGAGGAGAGAGTATTGCATCAATCAAATCACCAGAATCCAGTTGTATCTGACTCTAGATAGAGATTCTCGTCGTTCTCTGAAGAAGAAGTATTCGCGTCTCCTGAAATTCGTCAACACGGTCGACACGACACTCATCACGATTTCCATGGGTTTACACACGGCAGGCATCAGATTGTTGTCGACCGTGGTCAGTATTCCGATCGTGTTGACCATAGAAAGAGTGGCTCTCGCCACCGGATTGTTTAGCATGGTCAGAAACTTTTTGAGTAGGAAATTATATCTGAAGGCAAGGAAACACGAAAAGATTCGCGTCTTAGCCGACTCCAAGATCGACACGATATCCGAAATGATCTCGATGGCGTTGAAAGATGGTAGGATATCGGATGGAGAATACTTCACGATATTGGGTGAGAAAACGAAATACGATGCTATGAAAGAAGCCGTGAGAATCAAGACTCGTCAGATGATCAAGGAAGAGATGAAGGATTCTCTCGTGGAAAGGGGGAGGAAAGAGGCTAGGGAGGAATTTGGTAAGTTGATAGAACTCAAGAGCAGCGACTGAAAAAAAATATATATATAATAAGAACAGAATTTTTAAAAAAGAAAATATTAAATTTATATATAAAATAAAAAATAAATACGAAATTAATTTAAATAACTCTCAAAAAATGTATTGCATAAAGTGTAAGAGAGTTACTGAGATGGGTAATTCTCGAGAAGTACGAACTAAAAATGACAGACACATGCTTCGCAGAATTTGCAATGTGTGTGGTTCGATCAAGACTCGATTCATCAAAAAAGAAAACACGAGCAACGGTAAGTCATCGTGAATACAATGATCAATAATCTACCTTTCAAAATGCATCTGCTGGGTCACAGTTTCACGGGACCCGGAACGAAATTGAACAAGAGACTCAACGCCGATCTGACTCCTAAATCTTCAAGCAAACCTGTGAATAGGGTGGACGCGGCCGCGTATGATCACGATTTGTGCTACGCCAGACATCCCGACACCAAGACTCGCAACGACGTCTGCGATAAAAACATGTTGGCAAAATTGGGAGGTATATCGAATCCGACCAGAAGAGAGAAGATAGAACGTTCGCTGGTCGGCAATCTGATTGGTGCGAAACGTCGATTCGGATGGGGCATTCGGAAAAGAAGAAACGATTATTGACGAGTGAATTGGCCGAGGAGTGACACAAACCCATCGGTCGTAAATTTCAAAAGAGAAGAGTGTTTGTGAAGGGTCTGAATGACATTTGGTCTGCCGACGTGGTCGACCTGAGATCATTTTCGAGGTGGAACGAGGGCATCAAATATCTATTGATGGTCATCGACGTTTTTTTCCAAATACGGTTGGATCAGAGCTTTGAAGAATAAATCTGGACCTTGCATCGCCGAGGCTCTGTAGAGCGTGTTCGACTCGTCTTCTCGAAAACCGAATAAATTATGGGTGGATAAGGGGAAGGAATTCTACAACAAGCGCATTCATCGATTAGTCGACCTCTACTCAATCGAAAACGAAGAGAAAGCCAGCGTCGTCGAACATTGGAATCGAACGATGAAGGAAAAGATGCATAGATACTTCACAGCGAATTCGACCAAGAAATACATATATGCTCTGAACGGTCTGGTCAAAGATTACACCAACACGCGACACAGATCGATCAAGATGACTCCCGAGGAAGCTAGTTATCCTTGAAACGAAAAACGGGTCTACGCGAATCTATATCCTGAGAGATCTAAGATCAAGAAGAAGTCTAGAATGCCGAAATTTGCAGTCAGCGATCGAGTGAGAATCTACGCTTATAAGAAGCACTTCAAAAAGGGTTACACTCGTCAATGGACCTCGGAAATCTTCGTGATAATCACAATATTTCACATCGATCTGATGACTTACGAAATCGAATCTTTGGATGGAGAAGAGATCATCAGAAAGTTTTACGAACAACAATTGCAGAAGATGAAGTTTTAATAAAGAAAACAATTTTTTTTTATTTACTCTCTTTAACATTTTCTTGTTTACATATATATATATATAAAGGAGAGAAAATAATAAAAATAAAAAATAAAACTATTTTTAGATAAAAAAGCAAGCTAATTAATAAACAAAAAAACAAAAAACCTTCAAAAATGGCAAATATACTACATATCACACAAAGCATAGTGAAAGATGAAAGTATTCAAGAATACGAGGTTCACGAATATGAACTGATAACCGGAACAATGCGGGAGAGATAAGAATCAACGTCGAAACCCAAGATCTATTCGTTCATCCTAGCGAGAGTTACATAGTGGTGCAGGGACGTCTCACCAAGAAAGATGGGACCGACTACGCCGACGACGACATGGTTACTCTAGCCAATAATGGCATCATGCATCTATTCAGTAATATAAAATACTTGATATCCAGACTAGAGATAGAATCTGTGTTTAATCCTGGTCAGGCCACCACGATGTTCGGACTCTTGATGTATCCGGATGATTTTTTGAAATCCATAGGACTTAATAAGTTGTGGATGAAAGACACCGTCGGCCCTGGTAGCGCCGACGCCGCCGCGATATTCGACTACGTCGTCAAGACGTCCAGACCTAATGGAACGTTTTCGTTCAGGATACCTTTGAAACACATCTTCGGATTCGCAGATGATTACAACAAGATCATGTATGGATTCAAACACAATCTGACGTTGATTGGAAAAGGAAATGACGATGCAATAGTGAGACTCTCTGCGACCGATGTGGGTAAGATAACTCTAAACAAGATATCGTGGTTCGTTCCGCACGTGCAGCCTTCGATCATGGAAAAAACACATCTCGACAAGATCATAGAATCTAAGAGTAAATTACCCGTGGGATTTAGAATGAGACAGTGTGACACGGCTAGCATTCCACTCTCCACGAATCACTTCAATTGGAGATTGACCATGAAATCCGCTTCTGAGAGACCGCATTTAATTGTGGTTGCGTTTCAGACCGATAGGGATGGGTCTCATGAAAAGAAGGCATCGCTATTCGATCACTGCAATTTGAGAAACATGCAAGTGTTTCTGAACGCCACGAGATATCCAGCAATCGATTACAATGCGCCGTTCGACAAAAACGATTTCTGCAGACTGTACAGCGACGCCAAGGATTTTAGAAAGAAGTATCACTGTCTAGACAAATTGATGAGCAACCCTAATATATCTCCAGGCGAATACAAGTCGATGTATCCCATGTTCGTATTCGACGTCAGTAAACAGAGCGAATGACTGAAGAGTAGCATCTTAGACATTCAGATCAGGATGCAGTTCGATAGGAACGTGCTGAGAAAAACCGAAGCCTTCGCCCTGGTCCTATCGGACAGAGAATTACAATTCGAATCGGATGGAAATAAGATGTTAATCATTCGATGAGAGACGTGTGTGAAAATAAAAATAAGAAAAAAAAAATAAAAAGTAATGAGTAATTATTAAAAAAAACAAAAAAAAAAAAAAGTAATGAGATCTAGAGAGATTGAACATCTTTCTAAATCTCATTACTTTTTTTTGTTTTTAATAATCACTCATTATTTTTAATTAATTATTTCCACGCATTCAATGTTTGTTCAGAGGATCTAGTTCAATCAGTAGGCTCACCACGGAAGTGGCGCCTTCGTGATTATTGGTTTTTGTAACGAAATTAAACCTGTCTCAGGCATTCACTTTGAGAGGCGTGCTTAACATGTTAACATTCGCGTGTTGATTCTCAGTCTTTTCAATGCTGTATCTCTTATTGCTCTCTACTCCGTTCACCGTGAGATTGACGACCGCTCTGTCAAATCCGTGGAAGCCAGACCCATTCATATGATTTCACGGGATATCCCACCTGACCATGTTGTGATTTGCTACCTCCGTTCCCGAAAGACCACTCGGCTTTTCCCTCCTCTAATGTGCTGGCCTCCTCGGCCCAGACGGTGATCAATTGCCTAGCGTATTTGACTTTCTCCACCACCGAAATCAGGGTGCAAGCATCCGACATGTGCACGGGATCCAGTAGATTCGTGAACACGTGTCCGCCCTTGTCTAGATTACCTTCCATGATGTCGCCCTTTCTCCAGATCGAGTTGTCGTCCACGTACTTCCTGCTGACTGCGCTGGAATCGAATTCGGGATCGTGATTGAGACCGAATAAATTGTGACTGTTCATGTTGATGCCACCCTCCATGGTTCCGCCAGATTGTTTGTTCAGGTAGAGATCATCCACTTGTGATTCTATGTATTCTTGAGATCGTATCATGGCAGAATCCACGTAGCCCTTGTTGACGGCAGTGGAGTCTGCATCTGCGTCGTCGACCTTCGACAGATTCAATATCTTGTTGAATCCTGCATTCAGATCCGATTTCATTTCTCATCTGTCAGACATTCTCTGTTCCAGATCTACATAGTGTTTGGTCGCCACGTCCTTGCGACTCGTGGGAGTGGCCACGTTTGTTATCTTGTTAGAATTGGCGTTCAATTCCGAGAGCATCGTTTTCTGAACATATCTACTTCTCAGATGTTCGCTGAATCGCGCGTGAGAGTCGTCCGCGTATTTCTTGGTTGCGGCATCGGTGAAATCTATGGGATTCGCGATGTTCACCAAACGTTTGGATTTCAGATCGAGATCGTCGGTCATGGTTTCATCCACGTAATTATCTAGCATGATTTGTTCGAAATCCACATTCACCCTGTTGATGTATTTTTTAGTCGCCGCATCTGCAAGATCTATTGGCTCGGGAAGATTGTAGAGCTTCTTATCATTCATGTTCAAAGGTTCCTTTCGAGGTTCGTATCTCTGAACGTAACGTTCATCCAAGTTGGCAACGTCGTAACCATCGCTGACTTCGAGCATCTTCCTTTTCTTTTTGGGTTGACTTTCGTAGTCACTTCTACCAAATTTATCGACTGGCATGTTGTTTTGAGGGGTTTTTTTTGTTTTAAAAATATATTTCAAATGCAGTTTATTAAAAATGAATTATTTCACTTATTTTTTATTTCTCGTTTTTATTCGATTAAATTTTTTTTAAATAATTTTTTACCTTTATATATACTATAACAAATCTCTCTCTAATGTAAATCATTGAGAATGTCTTGAAACCAATCTCCTTCAGACCATCTCTTGAGAACATAGAGACACAGGTGACCACAAAACACTTGATCTGGCGATTGCACTCGTTCCGTGTTGTAATGAACCATCGATTTGTCGAAATAGTTCTTTATTTCTTTTGGCGGCGAGATTCCGTAGCTGTCAAAATAATAATTCTTCTTCTTCCTGCTCTTGAACTATGCCACCCAGTGAGTGCCTTCACTCGATAAATCATCTAGATTTAAAATTCTGCATTCTGATTGTCGAGGTCTTCTCTTTGGCAAGGCATCTCTGGAAAACACGCCTAGAAAATCTTTGATTTTCAAATCCTTTGCCGCATTCGACAGATCAATGTTGGATAGGGGTTCATTAGATAAGACGACACCTTCTATGGATATCTCTATTTTCTTATTCATAAATGTGTATATTTTTTTTTCATTATTTATTTTATTATAATTCACTAAAATGATGTTATTTTTTTATATTTTTTTCTTTTCCTTTTTTAAACTAACTCTCTCGATATCTCTATTGACTTCCATAATCTTGAATCCATCTAATTCCTCTTGATTTTCTGGAATCCTATCGTCCTTAATCATATCTGGAATCCTATCTGGAATCCTATCATCCATAATTATATCCGAAGTCCCATGTCCGAGTGCCAAAGTGCTTACTTTATCGTTTAACATGAATCTCTTATCGTCGTCGGCCGTCAGCAAAATCTTGTTGACTATTTCGGTATACAAGTCATAATTTTCGCTTCGAATCGAATTCATAGTCTTATACACTGGACCAGTTCCGAACAGACAATCTTTATACTCTCGAAAAGAGATGCTTTTCTTCACCACACACGTTTTAACCCCTTTGCATTTCTTGATCTCTTCACCTTCTCGACGATAAGCATACAGTTTGGGTCTCAAACCCACGAATTCGACGATTTGTTTACCGCCGCTCTCATCCTTAAATTTACCCAACACCTTCTTGTTGTCGTTCAATTGAATGTTGGAGGGTTGATCGACGGGATAATTGCTCGTGTCAAACCACAAGGCTACATCTGGAGATATATCTCGGTAGATGTCTTTCATCTCTATCTCGTAAACTAAACTGTCTCTGTCGGTGAACAGTAGTTTGGCTTTCTCACCAAATTTCCGTTTAACGTAATCATAGTGAAACTCATAAAAGAAATCGCTTGCTGATATCTAAGATGATCGGTCTGAGATAATAGGGTTTGTCGAACTTCAGGTGCATCTTTTGCATGTGAATGGCCACTAGATTTTCGTCGAATATGGTTCGGTGTCTGTAATTGGGTTTCGCCACTAATTTTTTAGCTTTTTTCTCAGACGTGACGAGTCGAATGTCGGTTCTCTTCTTCATGTTTCCATCGATTTTCCGTACACGCAGTTGTTCATGAGTTTGAAGAAATCTTTTTTGAATCATTCTTGGCTCGAATCCTGAGATTCGTGTTGAGATCGATGTATTTTTTCATCCAAGGCTCTTCGTCGAATCGAATGCCGTGATGTATGTCGACTAATTTCATCCCATAATCGACGTATTGTTTCAAATTCTTGCTGTAGATGACGTACTTACATTTGTTAAATAAATTGGGAATGAGTTTTTCCTCGTCTCCTTCGATCGGTTCCATTCGTTCGGGAGCCAGCGGATAATCGTTGTGTAGATTGTGTAATTCTTCCGGATAGTTCAAATCAGCTTCTAAAATGCAAGGATAGTCTTTCCATTTTTGCATCTCTTCCGGTTCCATCACCCATTCGAAATTTCCAATCGGTAAAGGATGACTCATAGCCCAACCATACAGATTATTAGCATCCCAATACTGTATGTATTTATTCAATCGTTTCGAATCGAAACCTTCTTTCATGTAGCTTCAGAATATCTGTGGAAAATCATCAAGACACCACCTCTCACAGCCCTTTCGAACATGAGCAACATGTCCACGTTGGATAATAATTCCAATTGGACTTCGGTGGTCTTCAACAGCACGTCCCATCCCAGGGTGTGCTGAAATACCAAGCCGGATCCAGTTTGTAACTTCGACGACAGACATCTCGAAAATTTTCGAACACGTCTGCCAAGAGCAGAACGTCGGTCTTCAGATAGAGATCGTGATAATCTCTCATGGTTTTATATCGAATGACTTCCACACATTTTTGGCGTGTTCGTAATTCTCGTGGGAAATGTCGGATTCGTATAATTTCAAATAAAAATCTTCTTTCGAAGGTAGTGCGGTGTCGTCGAATCTATTTAGATTGTTCATGTAATCGTAAGGATAGACTCCTTTCCTCAACATGACGTCTACTCGTTCTCCGAAATGTTCGCACATGATTTTAAATTTATCCTTGCTCATGTTATCGACTAATTTTTCCAGAGCGGTCAACATGAATTTAAAACTGTCGATGAAACGTATGCCTCTATGAATGGATTTCGTTTTTTCTTCCAACGTCTCTCCGTCGATTACTCTTTTCTTCTGATGGAAATGTATCATTCTTCGCTGTTCACGATACAATTTTATTCTCCGTCGGAGGTGCCGAGATTTTTCATGAACAGATGACTGTCGTAACCCAAGAGATTGTGAAATATCACCGGATAGAAAAGGGCGTCTCGATATTTTAAATTACACTTGCTGTGAGCTGGACCATGATACAGACCCGTGTAATGATCATGGTCTCTAACCTTCTTATTTTCCTTCATATTCTCATCGAATGATTGTCTGCATATATGACATTCGGTGGCTCTGTTATTTTCGTCCTGTTGCTCTCACGTGATGATCATTTTCGCTGGAGTTTTGAATTTTTCATATAAAACTTGAATTTTCGATTCTAACTCTTCCACGAACCTTTGAGCCATGTTTTCGCCTTCGCACTGTTTCGTGTAGGTGAAGGGATCCATGTCGTGTTGCGAGTCGAAAGCGCATTTCACGTAAAAGCAATAACCCAAAGGCATGTTTTTTTTTTATATTTTTCGTCGTAACTTCGAAGAGCGTTGGGTTGGCAGGAACACATTTTCCTTGTGAAGCATTTGAAATCGGCATACACGACGAATGGTACTTTTAACCTTCTATTGAGATTTTCAAAGTTCACAATGGTGTTGGGTTTGGGCATTTCGATGGTGACACCTTGATTTTCGTTGCAATATTCTTGATGTTTCGCTAACGATTTTTCCCTGCAAAACGCGTTCATGCAGTTGCAACATAAACATATCTTTCCTTTATGTTTATTATTTTGTCTCGATAGTAATCAGCTCGGATGTTTAACCCAACAATAATGACGATTGTCACCATTCGAAATCAATAATAAAATAACCATCTTTTCTCTTTCAAGATACAAAGTC
The DNA here is from genome assembly GCA_031216915.1 of Pictodentalium vernedei. Classification (NCBI taxonomy): domain Eukaryota; kingdom Metazoa; phylum Mollusca; class Scaphopoda; order Dentaliida; family Dentaliidae; genus Pictodentalium; species Pictodentalium vernedei. Next base: position 359,030,642 of record CM062297.1, read on the forward strand.
TGTCTGAGAGGATAGATCATTCATTTTTCATTGTCGTATCCCACGACGTTCACCGCTACGGTGGGATTTTGAGCCTTGAAACATGCGATGTGTTTTAACTGCATTGGAAAAGTCACTCCGGTCCAATTGATATTTTTAGAAATCTCCTCATAACAAGAAACTCTATTGGAGTGCATTTTGACAGGGTATAAAGTGGAGGTGACTGCCCATTTAAAACACTGATCATCTTTATTTCTCACGTTGATCACAGCTTTTTTTAGCTAAGAAATATGGTAATTCCATGTAGGAAGACACTTTCAATGAATCATTTTTAGTTATATGAATTTCGAGTTTCAACACCTCATCGAATGTCCAATTACTACCTTCATGTTGATAATTCGTGACAGACGTCAACATCTTGTCTTTCATCATTTCGAAAACATCTGATAAATCTGAACATCAAAATACAGGTTCGACGTTAGATCTGAAATATGCATTTTTCACGATGCTCTCGCCGGAATTCACGTCGATTTTATTCATCACGCAATGGTGTATCATCTTAATTTTTTGTCCCACGTTCATGTGTTCACGAAACAAATCCAATACTTTTTTCTTCACCCATTCCATGAACAATTTCAGATCGACTTTCTTGAATGAGGGAACCACGTTGAAAGTTTTAAAAATGCCTTTGATTGCACTCTCCCATTCTACGGGATTCGATTGGAATGCTTCCGTGACGAGTTGTGTACATATTCTTCTCCTTTCCCTTCATTGATTGCTCGTCGAATTTCGTTCAATATATCTCGTTTGTCTAGATTCTGAACTGCATCACTCGTTTTCGTTTTCGTTTTTTTTTTTCTTTTGAAACTTGAAGTCCTTCAATGGCTTTTCATTTAGTTGTCTTCTTATTTTTCACAACCGAAACGTTTTTCTTTTTTTTCGATGTCAGCATTTCGATTCCTTTTACTATCTTTTTCTTCTCATTTTTCACAACCGAAGCGTTTTTTGACATCGTTGCTATCAACATTTTGTTTGCCTTTTCATCGAGCAAACTACGTATCTCCTCGCGCATGATATTTCTAATTTCATCACGCTCCATCTTTCATTTTCTATCATCAGGCGTTACTGTCATTGGCTTATTTTTTTTCTCAATTCCAGTCTGTTTAAGTTTATTCACTTCCGATCTTTAGATTTTTTTTCTTTCCATCATTTCGCAAATGATACTCCTGTATGACTTCAATTTTTTTTTGATGTGGTTCTATGATTTCTGAAATGTGGAATGTTTAATTCTCTATGCATCTCGTTTAACTGAGGTACGGTTTTCTCATTTAAATTTTCCATTTTTTTATTTGTTTGCTTCATTTGTAAGAATATTTTTTTTTTGAATTTTGTATTTAAATAATAATTTGTTTTTATATATATATGTTTTAATTCCTTCAAAAAAATTGTTTTTTATGAAATTAATCAATTTTTTTTTATGTTCCTTGAGACGAAGGGCTTAGAGCACAAACACGACAAATATAACATGCCTTTGAAATTGGACGAAGCCACACTCGATTTGTTTTATGAGTACCAAAGCGATCTACAGAAAAGCGTCAACACCAAAGATAGAGAATTCGACAAGGACGATTTGTCGTTGCCCTACGGAAGTTACATATATCCAAAAATCTCTCTCGAACTCATGAACAAAGCGGGTGGTGAGAGCGTGTTCACCGATGTAAAAAAACTCAAAAAAGTAAAGATAAACATTCAACACATTTTCGAAAAAGGAGAAGACACGACCGTCAACATGCTAATAACGGATTTGGAAATATAAACAATAGAGAGACTGATTTTTAGCGAAGAAGGAAAAAAAAAGTAATGAGATCTAGAGAGGTTGATCATCTCTATACCTCATTACTTTTTTTTTGTTTGTTTTTGTTTCATTCTTCTTCTTCTTCACTATCACCCATATATATTATAATAATGTTTCCTTTTTTCTCAATTTCGGCATCGATTCTTCTTTTCTTTTTTTGTGATATATTACATTTTTATAAGAACACATTTGTTTATCTGAATCATAATTATGAACGAATGTGGTGCATCTCTTGGTAACACTCACATCATTACAATTCTCTTCAGAAGGTAGTGGTGACGGTGGAAAACGTCTAATTCCTTTAAATTTCAACCATCTATCCCACTCTTTTTTAGTTCTTTCCTAAGATATCCATCATTAGCGTCTAATTGTTTTTCCACATCTTTTCCCACACTATCCCGCAATATTCATCATTAGCATCTAATCATTTTTCCACATCTTTTTTGCACTCTATCCCGCAATATTCATCATTATCGTCTAATTGTTTTTTCCACCTTTTTATCCATTTTATATTATTTTTTATACTCTCTATGATTTATATTTTTATATTTATATAATTATATAATTTTTTACATTATAATAACATACTCAAAATCGGTATATTCCTAAACGGCGAATTCTCACCAAACAACAAACCCTTACCATGTCGCTCAACGTTCCGTCCACTCTTCAGATAGAGACTGTTTCCACTCAAAGAGTTGCCACCTCTAACAGGTTCTAGATACAATCCTTCACCACTGTCGTCTACGCGGACGCGACACACGGCTCCTCCCTTCTTCAAAAGCAGTCTGCTGCCACCCATTAATTTCTCAACTGCCGAACTCGCGAGTCCCGAGAGAGCTCCCACACCGAGAGTCTTTCCGAGAAAGGGTAATGCTTTTGCGGCAAAGGGTAATGCTTTTGCAGCGATTCCTGCCAACAGCAGTAGAAAACCGCCTTTTATTCTCAAATTGTATTTCAATTGAGCAGGACTCAATCTCACCGTCAACCCTTTTCCATCACGAATCACTTCCTCCATCCTTCTGATTTGACTTCTGATCCAGGCGATCGAATCCTGACTGCCACTCTCCAGATCTTCATGAGTGAATTTGAATCTCACCACCTCGCCTCGAGTTGTTAATGCTCTCTTAAGTTTCTTCCTCTGTCCAGCGGATATGTTCACGTTTTTAACCACGTATTGTGTCATAATTCTTTTTTTTTAAATATCTTTTGTTCATTTGTTTTTTTTTGTTTTAATGATAATTATATATATTAAATAATTTTTGTAAATTATTATTGCATTTATTTTATTTTCTTATTTACATATATACACAATATTTTTATTTTTTTTTTTTTTTGCTTTTTATATTTCTCTTATGTGAAATCGTATCGTCACCCTCTCTCCACAAAGATCTAAAAGTTCACCATTTTGATCCGTCAACGTGGTTTTGAGACTATACAACGTATCTAAAATCACTGGTAGATAAACTAAATTTTGAGGCCGTTCCACGATCTTATAACCCGGCGACACGTTTGGAAAGAAGGAATAGATCGTTGGTTGAGCGCTACCATTCACGTAGCTTCCAGCAATCACGTCCATGTTCACCAGAATGCTATTGACTGCGAGAATGTCGACCATATTTTCAGATGTTGTGTGGCCTCGATACATCTTTCTATCGAATCCCAGCATCTAGCCTATAGAATCGTCCGTGTTGAAATCCACTCGAAAATTATCTTCCAAATCCAACATCGTCTGTATGGTATTAGGGTTGGGAGCGAGTCTGATCTTGTTTCTTCCCTTTCCATCCATCTTCATTCGCGTCTGAATGTAATTGTTCAAATCGTCTATGTCATAACTTCCTTTGGGAATTCGAATTCCCAACCAATCCACTCCGTTGGAATACTTGGACGAGTTATTCTTTTCGGTGACGTTGGGAAAGGAATAATAAGTCTCCAGATTCACCAACGCCATCTCGTATCTTTTCTCTCTATTCAACTCAATGGAAGGTTCGAATTTTGTCGCGAATCGAGTCGAATCGCCACTCACCACGATTTGAATGGGTTGTTTTGCAGCCATATTCTGGGCTATCCGTTCTAACAATTCTCCTTGTTCGAACATTATATTTCTAATTTTTATTTTTATTTTTTCAAAACTAAATTATTTGATGATTTATTATTTTCTAATTTTTTTTGTTTTCGCTCTCTATCTTATTATCATCAGAAACATAGAACTTGTCGAAACCGCACCGATATTTTCCGCGATTAAATTCGCTAGTCAAATAGATCACAACGAAATTGTAAAGTCCTCCATCCAAAACCCTCTTGCAGAATCTCCTGAATTCCGCCACGCTCATGTCGTTTGCGACGTGATCACCGTAGATGTGATTGAGATTCTTGAGATCCTGGCGAAAGAGACACAGTAAATTAGCGTTCTCCCTTATCGTCTGTCTGGGCAAACGAAAATAATTCTGCAACAGGTAGAAACAGTCCACGTTGCTGTGACGACCCCTAACGTAATACGATTCGCATCGGTTCTGTCTCTCCAAAAGCAGATCGTCGAAAATCATGAGATTCTTATCTTCCGATTTCAATTCTCTAGGATCCGGAACGTCGCTAGCATTCTCATACAATCGACACTCGACGTTCGAAGATGCATTTCTCTTCATCAATGCCATCGCCGCACCGTCCAAAATGGTCGAAAGAGAAGCTTCACTTTTGTCGAATTCCTCCCTACTGTCAAAGATTCTGGCTATGACGTCCTTGGGCAATCTACGATCCATGCACTCTCAAAGCAATCTGTATTCGGGTTGAAACAAGCTCTTGCCAAACATGAATAATCTGTCGTAATCCAACCAGTCGGGTTGCGACAACAGATTCATCAACAGATTGATCTTTCCACAATTCAATATTCCCACTATTAAGCCTCTTATGCTTTTGGGAAAAAACTCGTTATTCGACCTCTTGGTCGCGGCGTCGTTCCAACACATATCTTTAATGTTCATCTTTGTTTATTTTTGTTATTTTAGATTTTTTCAAACACAATTCTATGTTTTTTCAAACTCAGTTTTTTATAAATATTATTATTTATTTATATTACACCGTCGCGAGTTTTCTTCAATCCAGATCCACTCGTCATTATGGCTAAATCTTGTATGCGTACCACAGCAACCTTAAAATCTTTCCAACTTTTCGGCGATCGCTCTAATGTAGCTCGCTTCGCCGGCGGACTGATCAACTTGTCAATCAACGCGTCGGCTGCCCTCTTGCCAGCCACAGAAGCTATCCTATCACTAGCTTCGGAAGCGGCTTTCTTACCAGCATCCAAAGCCGTCTTCTTACCGACCTTATACGCGGTCGATGCGAGTTTCCTACCTGCATCGCTCGTGAACGCTCGCATTATAGAATCGACGATGCCAGAACCGCTTTGAACATAAGTTCTAAAGTATCCCCTATTCTTTATCACCAACATATTTTTATTTTATAATATATATTTTGTTTTTTCACTGGTAAATCGTTTGTTGTTTAAATACTTTTTATTATTTTCTAGTGTAAATTTACTGTTTTGATTTTATATTTTTTTTTGTTTGTTTGTTTGTTCTCTCTAATTATTATATATATATATCAATCCTTCAGTTCGTTAATCAGCCTTTTATAATCGTGTTTATTCAAAACCTTTTGCCTTAACAATTCGTCGCATATGCTCACTATCTCATTATCTAATCCAGTGTTACCAATGTGTCTACTTGCCATCAACAATCTCAATCTCTGAGACAGAGCGTTAGAATCGCTCGGAAGAAAAGTGGTTTTCACCCCTTTGCCAGTCACCGACTCGACGCACTTGTTATTCATATCCCATATGGGATTCACCAACTTCGTCCACTTGTAACCTCTATTGGCTTTGGGTCTCGTTTCTCTAACATCATTATGTTCCTTCATGGCGTGGGTTTGAACCAGAATGTCACCGTAACTGTCGAAATCCCGATCCGTGTAATCTCCAGGCTTGTCAAAAAGGAGCAATTTGCGCAGTCCAGGAGTTAATTCATACCTATTCGAACCGACGATTAAATTATCATCATCCTCTTGCACTTCAGTGTTGCCTATAAAAGTTCTACCGTCAGAATCCTTATAAACTCCATACAACAGATCTCTCTTACCACCATCCTCGGACGACGCGACGCTATCAGTGGTGATAGTCGAAGCCGCATCGTCGCTTTCGCTCACGTCGGTTTCGATCCTCATGGAAACGTAATCCGGCGATGATCTTTGAAAGGAAAACCCCCTCGTAAAACTACCGGACAACGAACCCATTCTCAAAGAACTTTCTTTTGAGGGCCTTAATTCGTCAACGATCTCCTTTTTACTTCGTTCCTAAACCTCCGTCACGGGTTTAAATAATTTTGTGGTTTCACGTTTTAATTCCATTTCTCCCAATCGCCTGCTTCTGTCAGCTGATTGTATACTCTTCTTAGCACGTTCATATTCGTTGAGAAGTTGATCTCTGCACTTGGAATCTGTGATGTGTAAAAACATTTTTTCGTTTTTAAATTATTAATATTTCCTTTAGAGTATGCTAACGTGAGTTATTTTATTATTCTCAAAATTAAATGTATAATTATTTTTATGTTTTATGTTTTAAGTAAATAAAAATCTTCTGTCTTTAATATATAATAACTAAAACCAGTTGAGGAAAAACATTTTACACGATAAATGCGTTTTTGCCCTCGAACGTGTTAAAGATCACATTACCGATTATTCACATTGTGACGAACAGAAGGACTTTGAAAAAGTTTGAAAGTTTAGCACATAAGAAACCAGTTTCTGATTTAATGCATTTGAGAATAATTATATTCGTTAAAAGGGTTCATTCATTTCTCCGAAACATTATCACAAGTCGATTAAAATTCAATTTACCTCTTAAAACCTGACTGAGTGGAAAACGCGATTTATTGTCCATTATTAAAACGAAATACCTTTCATTCACACCGGAACAAAACATGAAAAGGATTTTTGCAAAGATTTTCATAGTGTCAATTTATATGAAATTTTTATCTCTTAAACTCATCTAAGTGAAACGCTTTAAAACTCTACAAACTGTTTTATTATGAATTACCACAAATCTCGCTATGACAAAACGTGAACGGACGATTTCCATCGGTTCTAATTTTCCAAACTCGAGTTTTTCAATGTCATCCATTGAACAAAAACCTTTCATTTATACAAGAACAAAAAATGAAAGGATTTTTGCAAAGATTTCATAATGTTAGTTAAACACAAATTTTCTCGCTTAAAACCCGTCTAAAGTGGGACTTAATTTTATAGTCGACTCTATTGAATGAAAAAAGCTATTTTATTTACACTGAGTACAAAATTGAAACTCCTCAAAACTGATTCTATCACGATTCACCTCACAAAACTCGCTATGACAAAACGTGAACGGACGATTTCCATCGGTTCTAATTTTCCAAACTCGAGTTTTTCAATGTCATCCATCGAACGAAAACCTTTCATTTATACAAGAACAAAAAATGAAAGGATTTTTGCAAAGATTTCATAATGTTAGTTGAACACAAATTTTCTCGCTTAAAACCCGTCTAAAGTGGGACTCAATTTTATAGTCAACTCTACTAAATGAAAAAAAAGCTATTTTATTCACACTGAGTACAAAATTGAAAAACTCCTAAAAACCGATTCTATCACGATTCACCTCACAAAACTCGCTAAGACAAAACGTGAACGTACGATTCCATCGGTTCTAATTTTCCAAACTCGAGTTTTTCAATGTCATCCATTGAACGAAAACCTTTCATTTATACAAGAACAAAAAATGAAAGGATTTTTGCAAAGATTTCATAATGTTAGTTAATCACAAATTTTCTCGCTTAAAACCCGTCTAAAGTGGGACTCAATTTTTTAGTCGACTCTATTGAATGAAAAAAGCTATTTTATTTACACTGAGTACAAAATGGAAACTCCTCAAAACTGATTCTATCACGATTCACCTCACAAAACTCGCGAGGTGAATCGGCAAATCGTTTTCACCAATCGGATCGCACCCTAGACCGTCCGGAACGCGATCGCGAACGTGGTGGTCGTCCAGAAGCCGCAAAACGTATCTTTTCGATGTACCGGAGGCCAAAATCGGTTTTAAAAAAAAAATTAAAAAATCCTCGATGAGTACCTACACTTTACACTCAGTTTTCAGCGTTGGCGAACGTCGAGAAAAGGTTTTGAGGTCGATTTTTCCTGGTCTAGAATCCGCAAATCGTTTTCCCGATCGGATCGCACCCTCGACCGTTCAAACAGCCGTTGGCGAACGTAGGTGGTCCAGAATCCGCAAACCACTTTTTTTGATGCTGGTTTAGAATCCGCAAAACGTTTTTGCTTGCGTTCACCAACGATAAATCGAAGGTCTGATCCGTGATGGGAACGTCGACAAAAAATTTTTAAATTTACATTTTCTTCAAATTTCATACATTTTTTCACTTCTGAGCGATGTGTCGAATGTACTCGTTCGCTAACGGATGTTTGAACGGTTAAAAGTGCGATCCGAGAGCCTCAAAAGCAATTGCGGATTCTGAACCACCATGAAAAAACGCCATTTTTGCCATTTTTTTGCACTCTGTACACGATTTAAACCTGAACCCCTATGGCGGTACATGTACGTGTACAGTTTTTGGAAAAGTGGTCTAGAATCCGCCAATATTACCTACTGGTGGGGAAAGGGGGAATGGTAGTGTGGTATTGCGAGATAGACTTTGATGGTTTAGATTAGCAGTATAGGATGAATGGTCTGTTGGCCTATTACCCCCTTAGTACTATTTACCTATTAACTGAACTTGAAGGTGGTATTGGTAGTTCGTAATGCTAGGTCAGGCAGTATTATAATCGTTTGTTTAGAACGGGTGGCATAGGATGCATGGTATATACCCCTGTAGGTCCAATCCTCGATATTATTAACCAACCGATTGCTTTGTACTATTCTATGATTGGTATATGTAGTACGTTATGGTAGGTCAAGTGGTATTGTGGAGTGGGTGTGGGGCAAATACCTGGCAGTATAGAAGAGCAGTATAGTATGGACGATATATACCTCTTTGGACCCCTGCAGGTCCCATGTTAGCCCTTAGTACTATTAATCCGCCTAATGCTTCATGTTATCCTATGACTTGTATAGGTAGTAAGTAATGTAGGCCAAGGGGTACTGTGGGTAAGGGTAATGCCTGATGTCAAATCACGTAATCTATATTTTACGGACTCGGCTAGGAATCTCAATTACGAAATGCCTTATATGTATACAGGGAAAATCTGATTGAACATTTTGAAGGCTTGAGCGAAGGTACAGCTAGGAAGTAGTGATACAAGTCAATATTAAAGGATGGTAGTTTAGTCAATAGTACTGGTACAAGGCCGCAATGGAATAAGACTGCTGTAGAAGCTAATGATAGGACAGATAGACCACAGACCAGTAGTGGCCCTGGAGCTTTGGCGACAAGATGGAAGCGGTTGGTAAGACTACATTAGACCTCATTGAGAGATTACTCATGGTCCTCATGGCCTCATACGACAAAAAAGGGGTGCCGAAGGCCATGGTTTCCAAAAAGGGTGCCGAAATTGGGGTGCCTGGGGATATGGCTGTTAAATACTGAAATGAGGGTAAGAGTCGTTTTAAATTATACCTCATTGAGGGATTTTTAATGGTCCTCATAACCTCAAAATTCAATGAGGCTACGAGGGATAATACACGAGGACTCATTGGGGGCTTTTACATAGCCCTCATGGCCTCATACGACAAAAAAGGGATTCTCCAAAAGGTATCCTCGATAGGTATCCTCGAATAATACAATACCAGGCCATAGGTATCCTCAAATACTGAAATGAGGCCAAGAGTCGTAGTAAATTATACCTCATTGAGGGATTTTTAATGGTCCTCATAACCTCAAATTTCAATGAGCCTATGAGGCATAATAAATGAGGCCATGAGGGCTAATGTATCCTTAGCTTCTACAGCAGTCTTATTCCATTGCGGCCTTGTACCAGTACTGTTGCCTAAACTACCATCCGTTAATATTGACTTGTATCACTACTTCCTAGCTATACCTTCGCTCAAGCCTTCAAAATGTTCAATCAGATTTTCCCTGTATACATATAAAGCATTTCGTAATTGAGATTCCTAGCCGAGTCCGTAAAATATGGATTACGTGATTTGACATCAGGCATTACCCTTACCCACAGTACCCCTTGGCCTAGCATTACTTACTACCTATACAAGTCATAGGATAACATGAAGCATTAGGCGGATTAATAGTACTAAGGGTTAACATGAGACCTGCAGGGGCCCACAGAGGTATATATCGTCCATACTATACTGCTCTTCTATACTGCCAGGTATTACCCCCACCCCCACTCCACAATACCACTTGGCCTACCATAACGTACTACCTATACCAATCATAGAACAGTACAAAGCAATCGGTTGGTTAATAATATCGAGGGCTGGACCTACAGGGGTATGTATCATGCATCCTATGCCACCCGTTCTAAACAAACGATTATAATACTGCCTGACCCAGCATTACGAACTACCAATACCTCCTTCAAGTTCAGTTAATAGGTAAATAGTATTAAGGGGGTAATAGACCAACAGACCATTCATCCTATACTGCTAATCTAAACCATCAAGGTCTTTCTCGCAACACCATACTACCATTCCCCCTTTCCCCACCTACTGCTTGATCTAGCTATAGCAGACATAGCATAATATGAAGACCTAAGGGCTAATAGTATACCAACATGGATATATACCACTACTACTATATCACCCCCCCCCCCCCCCTTACGTTAAGTCCGACACCCCCTGACCCGAACAACGTTATATCAGATTGTATAGTGGACAACAACAGTGGTCAACATCTCCATGACCTCGCGTGCGCATCATTACGTCACGACGTCAATAGCAACGTCAACCGTTTCGCGGAAAAAAAAATTCAAGAAAACCCAACTTTCCCATCAATTTTCCACCACTTACCCATAAAATATACCTATAGCCCCATGTGTACATATATCACTATACATACCATGGCATACTATTTTTGCAGTACGTACACCATCTACCAGATCTAGATGTATGGTGCCGACATTTTGCACCGGCAAAAGTTGCACCGGCAATGGCCCCGGTTCCTATGGGAATTTAACACTAGCTGCATTGGCAAAGCTCCGGGTAATGGGGGACGATCGGGTACATGCTATACTACTGGCGTCGACGTTTGAGCGATGTGTTTAAATCTCGAGTCATAGACCACGTTGTTGACAGACGCATCGGATGCTTGTGTCTTTCATCCACAGTTGATTGAGTACTCTAGAACTGGAAAAATCGTCGGATTATTTGAAGGTTCCTAACAATGGTAGCCTGACTGGGATGAAACACGGTTTCTATCTTTTGGCCTGAGAGTTTATACGGTATACTGTTGAACAGATTCATGATACCGTTATGAGTAAAGTGACGATGTCGTCGTCGGCGTAGCCGCTACCATCCTTTTTCGCCAAGCATCCTTCTATCTGGTTATAACTTTAGCTGGGACGAAGAAGGAGAAGTTGTGTTGCGACATTGAGTCTTATCTCTCCTTCATTATTGAGACTAGTTTCCACCACGGGTAAATATTCCTGATCTTCACACTCCTAGATACTTTCGTCTCGCGCTATGCCTTCCGTTAGATCTAATATGTTCCTCATTTTTTTATTTCACTCAAATTTTTTATATGTTTTTCTCTAATAACGTTTATTTATTTCATTTTATTTCTTATTTAATTTATACATTATATGCGATGGAAAACAATGTTCGCCTCCTCCCCTATTATTTTTTAAAATGCGGTATTATGCAGTTGCCGTTCGTAAAACTTTCCCGTGATCTCTTCGCCGTCTAATGCTTCTATCTCGTAAGTGGTGGGATCGATCTAGAACACTCGAACCACGATGAAGATTTCTTCCTTCCATCTAGGCGTGTAACCTTTTCCGAAATTATTTTTCATTTGTAAATTCTCACTTGATCGCCCACGGCAAACTTCGGTCGTTTTGTCGTCGTCATCCTCAACGGATAGCGATTCGCGTAGACTGCCGTTTGGTTTCGCTAATCGCTAACCTCCACGAGTTTCATCTTGATGGAACTGTAACGCGCGCTGTTATTGTCGTCGACTAAATCGGCTAAGACGTCCACGAATTTCTTAGTCGAGTTGCCCGTGAAATATATGGGCATTTCTTCATGCATGGTTCTCCTCCATCGTTCGACTACGCTCACCTTTTCTTCATTTTCGATGCAATAGATGTCTACGGATCAACAGACGAGAACGTTGTAAAATTCTCGAGCTTTGTCTACTATTTCTAGGGTTTTTGCAAAGAACAAGTGAAGATGTTTTCCAAAACATCGGCCACTCTCGTTGTCGATTTATTTTTCGGCGCCCTCATCCATCCGCGTGTTGAAAGTATGTATATGACACACATTCGATAGTTCACGCCTCCGTTGTGTCGACAATGATTGCATGTCCGCCAGATCGGCCGCCCACACGTGATCCAGTCCTGTGACGAACACCTTTCTCTTAGGAAATGTGTGCACAATGGGCTTGTGCTGTTCGTCCGTTAATGCATTAGTGAATTGTTTTTTTTTTTTCATCTCCCATTCCGAATCGACGTTTCGTACCGATTAACTTCCTGACTAGCGAACACTCGAATTTCTCTCTCTCAGCGTGGGTTTGACTATATTTTTTAAAAATATCTCAACATGTTCTCATTGCACACGTTGTTTCGAGTATTCATGTCGATATGCTTCTCTCAACAGAGATTGTGACCGTGAGCATCTCGATCCACTCTCTTGATGGGTTTGCTCCACAATTTCAGCGTCAGATATTTATTCAATCAATTGTTCTATTTCGTGTCAGGTCCTGTGAATTAATGTCCCGGTGTAAAAGGAATGGAAGTCCGTAGGAACGTTAGTCCCTCTGGATTATTATTCCGCGGAATTATAGTCCTAGGTCTAACATTTTTAGGAATAGTAGTCCGGCGGACTACTATTCCTAGAAATGTTAGACCTAGGACTATAATTCCGCGGAATAATAGTCCAGAGGGACTAATTTTCCTACGGACTTCCATTCCTTTTACACCGGGACATTAATTCACAGGACTTCCATTCCTGTTACTCCGGCAGATGCATTTCGAAAGGAAGATTACTGATGAGTCTGTTGACTCCGCTCTTTTCGCGAATTGAGTTTTCGTCGAACCGCACACCTTACAGGTGCCTCGATGCATTTGTCTTTTATTTTTAGTTGAAATTCTTCACACGTTATCGGTGTCACTAGACTTCTACATTTTGCGCAATACATTTTTTTTACTGAATTTCATTTTTTTTTATTTCTTGTTTTTTCATATTATTTTTCTTTATATTAAATCCGTCTCTAGTTCTGGATCTTTATTTTTCCCCAGTGTTTACGAAAGGATTCCATGACTTCTTCCCGACCTTTTTCTAGTTAGTTTTCATCGCCTGAATCTGACGAGACTTCATTTTTATACCTTCTTTCCACACGCCGAATTTACCCTTTTTCGTCGAGAATGTAGAGATACTCCCGATCGGAGATCCTTCCGTCCTCCAAAAGAAGCCGACATAATGTCGCTTATGGAATTGATTTTCGCGCCGGTCAACACTTTGATCTTTTCGTGTTTCTCAGCCTTCAACGATATTTTTTTACTCATGAATTCTCGGATTGTGCTCAAGAATAAAGTCGCGAAAGCGATGACTTCTGTCGGCAGCACGGCTGGAATGGTGGTCATGGTCGATAGGAGACCCATTCCAGCAGTAGCGTATAGTTTCTTTACGTGTTTGTTTTGGCTACATAAGTTTCAGCTGTTGTCTGTGTGTTCACGATTTGGTGTGGAGTGTCTTTCAGCTACTGCTCAGAATTTACAGCTTTGAACAATAACACATTTTTTCTGGATTTAAGTTTACGCTCCCTTGAACATAGTGGAATAAAACAATAGGTCGTGTTCACTGTATTATGTTTTCTTCGATTCATGGGAGCTATCATGGGAGCTGTTATACTTTTTATGTTGGCTCAGATGTCTCTATTTTCGTCATGTTTCTTTCAGATCACAAAACTTACCCTGCATACCTAGATCATTATTGAGCAAGGATTCGACGATTACCCAGTCCCCTCTGCAGATATTTATTTTTGCCAGATGCTCAAAATATGTTGGTTCAACTGAACATAATCACTAATTTGTTGTCTGATATTTGGTTTGTTAATGTGATTGTGTCTTGAATATGACTGATTGGAAAAACTTGACTTTTCTGTTAAGTATCGTTATATAAGAAGCAGGCAAACCATTCCATGGGGCCCGTATAGCACTAAGCGCACACACTTCGCCAGTTTGGAAACCCGATTCCTCTCCACGGACAACATTAATCAGCATTGTTTTGATCTTTGTCTTCTGTGGAGGAAAAGTTACTCGCATTATAATGTAAGTATTTCAAAAGCTATGAATTCTCACTGGAAATTAGAGCTGGTCTCTGTGCTCACTGAGAATAATAAACCACGTAGACTCAAATTAAACAATATGAAAAATAAGCTATTTTTCAGGTAGAGAACCCCCGGGATGCCCGTTGGTCCATCGTCGGGAACAATGCGCGTGCTCTTTCAAGAAATCTTAGATCCGTTGTCTGGCTATCAAACATTACTATGAGTGTAGTTTCGTGATGAATCACCCTCGGCATGTTATTGTGAAACAGTCATGGTTCATTTCACAAACAGTCACATTTCGGAAAATGACCAATTACAGATAAAACTAGAAGTCCATTCAGGAACTATGAGCTTATCTTGACATAATTTCGCACAGCATAGGAATCGCGTGAAATTCCCCCATCGAATGACACCCAAGGCACGACTGAGTCTCTTGGGTACTGATAGCAACCAAAAGCAATGTTTCAGCCAATGGACTTGTGTGTTAATCCCGGAAGTCCTTTGCCTGAAACACTGCTCGTGCAACGAGCATATGTACGTAATTTGATAGCCTTATTATAGTCACAGAACGCAGATCAACGCACATTGTGGTGTGATATTTGCGGACAATTCATGATGGGACTTTTTTATTTTTAATGTAAAATGGTTGTTCAATAGCCCTTCGGGCAAACACATTCATAACTTCATTAAGTCATCCAGCGACTTGCGAGCGTTGGCTTGTTATTTTTAAACAGTTTTCCGGCTCTGAGAGTAATGGAGCCACTTTTCGGATTTTCGACTTTCAAACAAAGCAATTCCCAACTTACGCGTTTTTCTCCATCTGTTAATATCAGCTGCTGTATTAGGCCTCTTTCCAATTTTCGAAATATGATCCCAACAAAAACTCAGTCTAAAATGTGGGACCAACTTTTGAAATTTTGAAGGCCGCATTTTCGGGTGATGTTATTGACGTCGACGTCACTAAAAGTAAATGTCGACCGATTTTCAAGAAATTTTAGTTTGTTGTGGAGCTGCAAAAAAGAGGAGATGTTTTTTTTTATTTTGTTTTCTGATTGATCCCCATTTTAACGATGTACATCAGTGATATTTAGGTGTTATTTTTCACATTTCTCAATGAAACGCTGATATCAACAACGCACAGCTCCGTATAAATAATGTATAAAACTATAACATTTCACACTCTTTCATTTTCACGATGGCTGTTTTAAATGTATTGGCTACAATTTGAACGCTAACTTTTTATCCAAAATAACGTTAGTGTTTTTCGTGAGCATTCGATATCTGCCCTCTTGTTGAATTCTCACTCTCGACATTTTGGAAATATTTTGTCCAATAAAAAACATATCTAAAAGTGCAGCCGATCAGCAATTCGCCTGGGACTGCAGTTGAAGTGACGGTATGACGTCAACATCGGAAAAAATAAAGTTTGTCCGATTTACATGAAAACGTAGTATGTTGTGCGGCTCGAATACTAAATGGTAGGTGTTTTTAGATTTTTTATTTAACGTCATTTCAACGTTTTTATGTCACTTTACTTTTTCAATCCCGCTAATTTCGTTGTACTTGTAAGTCAAAAGCGAAAATGGATAACCCAATACACACTAAACCCACAGCGCAAAGATGACAGGGCACAGTTGTATGCTCATTGACGCAATAAACGTAACGATATGACTTCAAATATTGACGGAGGTGCAAAAACCGTAAACATTTAATTTAATTTTCGAAATGTTTGACCATGTGACCTTTTATCTTCCAAATACAAAGTTAACAAAAATTACGTGAGATACCCCAAAACTACATCACTAATGTTATGTTACGGGAGGCTAGAGGAATAATTGAAGGCAAATATTGCCTATTTTTATGATCAGTGCTTGAAAACTATTGACGCTATGACGTAAATGCCTATCGAGAGGCGGAAAAAGTCAACATTTAAATTCACTTCACGGAGTTGAAATCATCGTAAATTTGACTTCACGGACTTGAAATCTTTGGACATATTTGTACACTTGGTCCCGAATACAAAAGTTGAAGAATTTAGAAAATCCGACTTCAAACACAATACAATCGGCCCTATTCTTTCACGGCATCATTTAAGTAAATTTTGGACAGTTTTCATTGAAAACGCTACCTTGGGATTTACGTCGGACCGTCCAAGGAAATTCTCAACCATTATGACGTCACGGGGGTCATAGGGTCAAAAATTAAAATATGTTGGATTTCTTTAAAATTTTAATATGTTGTACAGCTATTCAAACAGGAGATAGCTTGGGGGGGGTGATTTAGCGCCATTTTTGACGTTTGTAAGTCACTTCAAACTTTAGGTCATTTTTGTGAGATTTCATTAAAACCACAAACGCCTTTGAAAGGTTAACTAACGTTTAAATGCCTCAAACCACCACTTCACAACTGACCAGCCAAATGGCAAATGATATCAGTGGTTCGAAAACATGCGCGCTCAAAGCGGGCTTTGGGATGAGCTGATAAAACAAGGAAGCAAAAAAGCAGCAATGAGGGGGATCCGGCCGGGCTCACGCGCGGTTCCTGGAGTTCGGAATGCATTGAATGAGTTTGTTTAGTTTTTAGAAAAAAAAACGCTGAAAATGTGGAGTAGCTGCTCCAAGGAGTTTTGACACAATTTACTGTCAACGGACGGTACTCGAAGTCTGTGGTGAGATACACACCGCCTTGAGCGGCAGGGAACGACTAAAGTTTCATCACACTTTATACGTCGGTGATACAGTCTACCATTTTGCGTGGCGTTACAGGCCCCGAGGGCACAAAAGTAATATTTAATTTAATTTATTTCACAACTTCAGTCCTTTGACAAAGCTTTCTGTTTTACAAAATTCACAAAAAACGGAGGAGAATTACAAAATTTTTGTGTTTTACATTGCGACATTCTTCCAATCTGATCAAATTATATGAATTTATTAGACGGGATAGTTGTTGAAAGCGATATTATATCAAAGATTAGCCTTTATTTGATACAAAATTAACAGTTGCATTTCATAACTCGCAAACTATTATGTAGGTCTACAGTCGAAATGTGCAGTCAAAACAGCAAATTGTTTTGTTTTTTTTAATATATATTTCATTTTTCTTAAATAGTCCTTGTGGATAGGATACCGAGTTGCAGTAATCTGGGAGATAAGCGCTTTCAGATTACATACGATAGATGTTCAAGGTCATTGTACTTTTTGGTGTTAAAAATCAATGAAAGTGTATTTAATTCAAATTAGAAATACACGTACTTTACAGTTTCCATTCTAACACGGAAGACAAAACTAATACAATCACACGAAGGCATACAATAGACTGGCGTGAGCATGGGATGAACTCAGGGCAGACTTGTGGAACCCTGGCCAGCGAAAATCTACCCCCCCCCCCCACCCCTCACATAAAAGAGAAATAATAATGAAATCCTAAATTCTACTATATACATGGGGGTGGGTGTCAACTAATAAAATTACAGATGACAAACATATCACGCTTGATGTTCTTTTGAGGCTCAAAATAGTCCACTGGAGGAGTTTTTTCAAAATTTCACGTGTAGAAGAACAGTCAGTCGTTCGCCTCCGCTGGGGAAATCTTTTAAAATATACCCCCTTCCCGAACCGACGAACACGATACGGACGCCCCGTTGACATCTTTCCCAATCGTATGACTTCACTCTTCGTGATATGCCTAAGGCATAAGATGCTTGGGGAACCCGGTAGATCGAAGTGCTCCCCTAATTTTGATTCCTGTGTACGTGCCTGATGAAATGTCAAATACGAATGTCATTGAATGGCAGATATGGTACAGTGAGGTTTACCTTTTAATGATCGACAGATGGTCTGTGAATTTCCAACATTCTAATCGCAAACAGATAGTTCAAAGTCATAGGCACTTCCGAAATTTCATGTATCCAAGTTTAAGCACATATAAAATTGTAACTTTTATTTCCTGTGTGCCATGATTGTGTTCACCATTCTCAATAGTGAGCAACATTATACATGTACATATATTTACGATATCTGTGAAAGCCTCTGATAGCTCCAATCGCACGCTATCTGACGTCATTGACCTACATCCGGAAGAAATAAAAATTGCTCTGTAACATTTGTAATTTAGCTCTTCAGGGGCGTCGCGCCAATGCATGATTGGGGCGGGGGTAAACAATTTGTCAAAACTGTCATGACTCAAGTCCCGACTGAAAAAATAAGAATCAAAATACATTAAGGTATGCCTTCGCTAAAACTTATGAAAGGCATTCCGATAGCATGCTTTGATAAAAAAAAACTCTTTTTTTTCCATTCTTCTTAATTAGCAAGTAGGCCAACCAGACTTAAAATTGGTCGTACTGGGAGCGTATCGGACACGAAATTCCATTTGCATGAGACTCCCCCCTCCCCCACCCCCCCCCCCCCCCACAAATGTTTGACATCCCAGAATGCATGCCTTCATGCCGTCACCGAAGGCATTCAGCCTGTCAAAAACGGGTGTAATACGTATAGTAGCCGTCATGCAGGGCTGTCCGAATTGTTGCTTAGACCTTATTAGCATGTACCGGTCTCAAAATTAGTTATGCTAGGAACGAATTGGTACGGACCACCATTTGCAAGAGACTGCAAGAGACCGCATACCCCCCCCCCCCCCCCCGCCCTCCCCCCCCCAAAAAAAAAAATCCCCACTCCGTCCAATGCATTCTCAGAAGGAATGCATTCAATAATATATGTAATTGTTGTCAGGCAAGGCTTCCTACTAAAATCTGATTCCACTTAAACCATCAAGGCATGCCTTTTCAGACGGCATTCCAAAGTCACGGCTTAGTAAATCATGAAATTGTCGTGACCCAGGGTCTTCCAATAAAATGTTATGTATTCCAATTACATTACATTCCGAAAGCATGCTAGCTTGATAAATACATGTAATTGTCGTCACGCAAGTCTTCTCAAACTGTTGTTTAGACCTAATTAGCATGTACTGGTCTCGAAGTTGGTCACGCTGGGAACGAATTGGATAAGGACCTCCATTTGCATGAGACGTGCTCCCTCCTCGTCCATGCAATAAATGAATGTATCTGTCGTGATGAACGGTTTCCCAATAAAATTATGTTCCAACTGCATCATCAAAGTATTTCTTCTCCGAATGCATGAGAAGCCTCTCCCCAATTTAACTCTTTGAAACTTTTGTACGTCCTATGGCGTACGAAATCAAACAGCGCGTTGATCTGTGTGGCTATTTGTTTTGTTATTATTTTTAGATTTTTTAAAGTTTTAACCTCAGTTTCTATTTTCTCTTGAATAGTGGCTAGTGGCAACCGTTTAGCCAAATGTTATTGCAGCTTAAAATACTAATATAATCCTGCTGTTAAGACTTCTTAACGGATTGAGTGCCAGAAGTCAGTATTAGAGCTTTCAAAAATGAGGATACCAGAGCAAAAGCCAACACTTTCCTTGCTTAAAGTTCATATTCAGTCAAACACAATTAAATGTTGTTTATATAAATTTGTTTTATTACAAATTATTGGAGAGTGCCTGTGGGCACTCTCCAATAATTTGCAATAAAACGAATTTTGAATAACAAATTCAGACCACCAAAAATAATCTAGCCCTCAACCAGTTTATCACAAATGTGAAAAATATCTTGTTATTTAATGCTCAGGCATCAATTCACGCTGAAAAATTAAGTCATATTCCCCTGTCGGTCGGCAAAACGAAATATCAAAATGATATTTAGAAATCGATATTTCATCGTAGGTTCGGATGACAAATCACATGTACTTTAAACGAGTCAGCACATCAGTAATGAATTCCAGAGTCCCAAATACAAACGAATTCGAATAATTGATAGTGACAGTGACTAAATCAATTCATTAAATCAGCGGTTTCAAAGTTTGACTTTCTCATTCACCTTCCAGCGAAAAGCCGAAATCACTTTCAAATTTCTTCAGTTCAACTTCACACGTCTTCAGTGCATTGAGTTCAAAAAAAATAAAATGACGTGTCTTGTTATTGAAAATAAGAAAGTGGTGTTTTTTTGTTATTGTTCTATTTCTTCGAAACACATTGCGATTATTTCAATTCGCCAGCCTTGGTAAATCGTAAAGTTAGGGGAAAAATAAGACGTGACTACGTTTTGTGCGGATATTCACACATTCCAATGGTTGGAGTTTGGTTGTTGTAATTTTTGTATGGACGCCGGTTCGGCACATAAATTTTGCGCCTTAATGGCAAATAAAGGCCACAAATTGGAGAGTTTGTAGTCGTAGAGCATTAAATAAAAAGAAAATTCACGAAAATTTGACTGCGTCGCTCGTGAAGATCCTCATATTTCTTTGTAGCCACTCACGAGATATTTTCGGTATTCATCAAATTTTCGTGAATATCCTCTATTTATTTGTACTCTCCGACGTTTGACGTCGCATTGTGAAAAACGTTGAAGAAATTGAATTCCCAGTGACGTTTGAACGTCAGGATAATTAAAGTCTCAAATGGTTAATGGAAAGGACAATCTATTATCTCCGAATGCATGAGAAGTCTCTCCCCAATTTAAGGCATTTGGGAAGCTTTCATTAAATACCCTAAAATCCTGACACTCATAACATATAAAATATACTACTCAAAGTTTGCTAAGCACCATGTATATCCAACTGCCTGTTTTACGTTTTAGTTGAAATATTGTAATGAAAAGTGTATATAATTTTTATTTAATTATACCTTTAATGATTTAAGAACAGAAATTAAGATTTTATTTGTGTTTGACATTATTTTATAGCTTTTGAATACAATAACCATGGACACTGGATATTATTGGTAAAACAGGAAATTTTTCAAATTTGCCAAAATGTTGACGGAGCGAACTGGTATGGGTTCAGTATCGAGTATGAGACCCATTACTGTTAAATACAGCTTGACAACGCCTTCTCGTGCTCCCAGTCAGGTTCCTGGTGGTTCTTTGTGGGATGTTGTTCCGTTCTTGGATCAGAATGGCACCAAGCTCCTGGACACTTCTAGGCTGGACTGGACGAGCTGAAATTGCAAGCTGCAACTCATTCCAGACATGTTCGTTTGGACTGAGGTCAGGGTATCTTGCTGGCCAGTCCATACGCTCAATCCCCTCCCTCTGTCGGTAATCCCCGACAGCATGGGCAACATGTGGACGGGCATTATCGTCCATCAGAATGAATCTATCACCCACTGCACCTGCACACATTCTGATGTGGACATCCAGGATCTCATCAATATACCGCTGTGTAGTCAATGTACCACGTTCAAGGACACAGAGCTCTGTACGTCCATCCCTGCTGATGCCGCCCCAGACCATGATTGACTCTCCACCATAGCGGCCATGCTCAACAATGTTGGCTGCATAGAATCGCTCTCCTGATCTTTTCCATACCCTCGAACACCTATATGTTTGTCTAGGTAGTACCTTGACACATCTGTAAAAAGGACAGGTCGTCCATCTTCTCTGGTCCACCCAACGTGGTCCATGACCCATTCATATCGTGCCTGGCGGTGGTTCTGGGACAGCGGAATGCGAATACATAGTCTTCTCGATCGGAGACCACCTTCGTGCAAACTTGCCTGGATAGTCTGCGTCGAAACATTTACCCCGGATGCATTCTGAAGGTCACTGCGAAGGTGGGTTGCTGTGGCAAAGCGGTTCCTACGGGCCTGAATGATCAAAAACCGGTCTTCAGCTTCAGATGTTGCCCTGTCTCTGTCACCACATGCCGTCTTACTGGTGAGCCATACTGCTGCAATCTTGCCCAGGCTCTGGTGATCACCGTATGGTGCACACCAAGGGCTTCACCAACCTGTCGATGGGTAGCCCCTTGCTCCATCATCCCTTCAGCCCGCCACATTTCTGCTTCAGACAAATGTCTTCTTACATTTGCATTTGCCATATTCAATCACTAAATAACAAAGGTTTGTGTTGAAATGAAGATGGAATACCCTACACATATCATGCACAGGGGGTACATGTTTTCCAGGACTGTCACAAAAGTTTTCCTGTCAAGAGAGCTAATGTAAACACTGGGGACCATCTCAATACATTCCTCCATCATATCCACCAAACATATCGCAAAAATGTCACAAGCAAATTTCACAATGATGTGTCAAATATTTGGTGCTTAGCTAACTTTGAGTAGTATATTACTACAACTGCTCCATTTAAGGCATGATATAATGGATATAAATTATACAGCTATGAAACTTCACACACACTTTCATAGTCGTTCAAAATTGTGCATCTCCATTTTGGAATTCAAATGTGGATCTCCGAAGCAAGCGATGTCGATTTTACGTCTTTTCTCAACTTTCTCTCATAGGAAATTCTCAACCGTTATGGTCGAACTCGGAAGTGACGTCAAAGTGGGCGATAAGCTCAAAAATTAAAATGCGTCGGAATGTTTTCAAATTTTAAGACGTAAAAGACCTCGAAAAAGTTTTAGCTGTTTTGTAATTTCTCGATTTATCGTCATTTTGACGTTTTTACGTGACTTCAAAGTTTAGCTCATATTGGACATATCCCATTAAAACTTCAACCTTTCTCGTTCCAGCAGTCCGCATACATCAGTTGCAAAGCTATGGTATTCCACACCGTCTTCTAGTCATTTGAAATCGTTAATCCCCACTTTGGAATAAAAATTTAACCCCCACCCACCAGACATCAGAGGTTACAATATTACGAATCTGTGTTTATCTTCTCTTTACAACCTCATGTTTAACATTTCCGTTTCGAAAAAAATGTTCAAATGTCTTAAAATATAATGGCCACCTATTATATCATTTGCAATGATAACCTAGAAGTTGTTTTTTACAACCTTGTACACATGTATACATGTAACTTGCAGGTTTAGAAAGCACGACGAAAACTTTCATTTTATGCGAAAATTGCTTCATGATATAATTCAACGAAATTGAAGTGACTTGTCATCATCGTGAGCCTTTTCTATGTTTTTCCTTTCTTTCCGCCTGGATTAAGGGTACTTCTCGTGAAGCTATCTTTACGAAATTTTGTAAAGTTATGTCTAGTTCTCCGATAAGACAGCGGTCTTTCCTATCTAAAACAGTGCCCAATTTAGGCGTTTTCTAAAACTTTTAATTTCTACTTAACTATTAACCTTTCGTTCTCGAAATTTTCGAAACGTACTTTCCAACAAAAAACATATCTAAAATATGTTGTGCTGACCTGGGAAATTCGGAAGAATATGGCCTATTTTTCGGGTGGCCTTTTTCACATCAACGTCACAAAAAGGATTAAATTATATCCGATTTTCATGAAACTTTAGTATGTTGTAGAGATCAAAAATAAAAATATGCTGCTTTTGTTTTGTTTTGTTTTTAATTTAGCGTCATTTTCGACGTTTTACGTCATTTTACATTTTGCACATACCCCACCCATCGGGTCATATCCCTACACCAAATTACAAAATAGCCATGCATCTACACTAAAGGCGGCAAAATGAATACCTTTTGGATTGCATGGCCGCACAAAATTCCACGTTATGCGAAAATTGGTAACTCTGTGACCTTAATACCCATAAAAGGTCGGAAAACGTCAACATTAAATTTCACTTCACAGGATTGAACTCTTAGAACATTTTAGTACTCGTGATGAAATACAGAAATGAATATTAATTTTAAAATCATACGTCAGAATACCGGAGATATGGAGTATCTCTCACCAACAGGGACGACAACTCTCAATGGGAAGATGATAAAATACAGGTTTCAAATTATTTGTAATATTTATTTATTTATTGGTGCTTAAGGTCACATCACATACTTATGCACAATGGCTAATCGTGACGGTGACAGTTTTACGGGTGGAGGAAGTGCTACTCCCCACACTATACGACTGGGCTGAACTTTTTTGTAAGATCAGGCAATGTACTGGTTAAGTCCGAAAACCAAGGAATAAAATTACAATAGAATTCGACCAATCCTAAAAGAAAACCCTCTTTACCTGCCTTTTTGTCCTGGGTAATGCTGCATCCCCTTACTGCTTCAGTTTTACTAGAAGTGTGTCGTTCCCAAACAAATGCCCCAAACACTCCAAACTACCGTATCCAAAAAAATAACACTTACTTGGTTTAGCTGTTTATCTACTGGGCCTGAGCCTCAATAATACTTCCGGTAAAACCTCCAAATAATGTTCTAGAGCCATTGCGAAGACTAATTTTCATCAATAAAACTGACGACGTTTTGCATATTATCTAGTACTTGACGCATAAAGTTTGTGAATGTTGCTCTTGCATTCTGAACCCCGAATGGCATCACTCTAAATTGGAGCAATCATCTTGGGGACTGGAAAGCTGTTACTTTCTTACAGGAATCAGATAATGGTACCTGTCAATCTCCCTTTGTTAAGTCCAATTTAGAAAATACTCTATATCCAGCCAGACCAGAAAAATACTTCATCGAGGTTGGGCAAAGACTCGGCATCAAAACTGTTAGCTGATTTATAAGCCTAAAATCGATGCAGAATCTATTTCCACTGATTTATAAGCCTAAAATCGATGCAGAATCTATTTCCAACTCCTTTTTTCTTTACTGTTACACACGTAGATGAGTACGGACTGTTTGAATGCTCAGCTACACCAAGCTCCAACATTTCATCAGTTTGCTTACCGACTTTATCTATCAATGCAAATGGTAAAGCGTACGGCTTCTGGCAGGCAGGTCAATCGTTTGTTAATTTTATATTATGCTCCATAAGTAGTGTATAATCTGGTTTACCTGTCAAAACGTCATCAAACGTTAACAATAGTTGCCGTATCTTTTCTTTCTGAGCATTCTCCAACTCTGGGAAGAGATTAACATTGCCCGTACTTTCCAACAAACTATTTTTAGGCTGTTCAGACAACTCACATGTAATCTCACATGATCCCTCGTTTTCATCTACCAAGTGTATTACTGAAACAGGTATCTTATTAAGTATCCCATCACTTACATTCTACATCTACATCACTTGAATGTTCAACATACAACTTCAATAAATTAATATGGAATGTTTTGATCTTGCCTTTTATGCCAATTCTTTTCTACTCACAGTTTGCTAAGGATCACTCCTACCCATCTATATATTTGATACATAAAAGGTCAAATTATGTGTATTATTTTAAGTTTGTTTATTTGTTCATTAAGGTTTAACACGACCCAAACAAGCTTTGATCATACCATGTCAGAGACTTTTAGGCGTGGGGAGTCGGAATACCCAGATATATCAACTAAGCAATGGTAAGTTACTTTCGGCCTCTGTAATTTACCCTCCTCACGCAAGCGGTTAGCATTGGCTGAAGGTAAGTGTTACGTTGATATGTTGTACATCTATGGTCGACGCGCAGTATTCCCATGGGTCACTTGCCTTCAAGGATTGATAACCCTGCTTGTACCAAGATGATAAATCAAAGAGTGTGACAGTTACTTGGCATTGTTGGGTGCTTTCCCATGGGAACTATAGCTTTTTCTACCCATAAATTTGTACAACGTGATATGACCCAAACTATTAAAAGTGTCACTGCTCCCCAATAAATAAACAGACAAATAATGTACCCATATTCCTCTCATGGGGAGTGATCTTTAACAAAATGTGAGTAGTATATAATCCAAATCACTCACCTTCTCCACTACTTTGTATGGACCCTTTCATAACTTAAGCAACTTATTTACTTTGATGGATAACAACAATAAAACCTGATCACCTATTTCCAATTGTCGTAATTTGGAATGCTTGTTATAAAACTTGGCCTATTTTTTGAAGCACCAGACCCATTTTCCTCACAGGTTCACACGTGTCCTCAATACGCTCTCTTAAATCAACCACATACTGGTAAACAGTTTTGGTTTTGGGGCCGTCAATTTCCTTGGTCCAACGTCGTTTGAGGAATGATATTGGTCTGCGACCTGGCCAACCATAAATTAACTCAAAAGGAGAAAAGCCAGAGCTCTCCTGCGGCACTTCGCGATAATCAAACAATGCTGGACCCAAGTATTTGTCTCAATCATATGGACGCTCAGTACACAACCTTCTTTACATCTGTTTAAGTGCCCCATTAAACCATTCAACTAATCCTTGCACATCGGACAGTAAGGCGTTGTAGTTAACTGTTTGAGTGAAATCAATCGACTAATCTCAGTCATCTCACCTGAAATAAACTGGCTTCCCCTATCCATTATATCTCTTGTGGAATACACTTACCAATGCCCCTGCAACCTGTTCAGCTTCAATTGATTGAAATGAAACCGCTTCAGGATACCCCATGGCATAATCTACCAGGGTCAAGATGTACTTATTTCCAGAAGACGATCTAAGATATAACGGTCCTACTAAATTTACGGCATCCCTTTTAAATGGTGTGTCAATAGTGAGCATTTCACACAATAATGTTCTTCTTTGCTTACCTTTGGATACTGTTCGTTGGCACCTATCGTAGGATTAACAAAACCTTTTAACATCGGACTGATTTCCTGGCCAATAAAATTCGGTCTGGATCCTATCCAAAGTGCGCTTAACAGCCTTGTGTTCCCACCATTAAAGACTCGTGCCGCAACTTCAAAACATTATTTCTGTATATTTTAGGAACAACTAACTGAGAAAATTCCTTCTCTCCTTTAAAATGTGGTGAGCTAAATTGTCTGTACAACAATCCACTCTTCTCTGAGAATTCCGTACGGGCTTCTGTGGCTTTAATTTGCAGCTTACCTTCCCGTGCGAGCATACAAACGCCTCGCAATGCATCATCTGATAGCTGAGCCTCACTAATATCGTCGGGGGAAAATCTTCCCAAATAACGTTAGACACTTTCGTTTGTTCAGGAGATTTAACTTGACCTTTAATCTGTTGTCAAGTCACATAAACCGAACTTACTTGGTCTGGGTCACTTGGATCACGAGCACCCTCAACATTATCGACTATCGCATCAAAGACTGGCTACTCTACACACCAAGGAATAACATCTCCTGTTTAATATGGAGTAATGATATATACCAGAGCAGTAGGAAGAGAACTTCCTGACCCATCGGTCAGAACACGCATTCCAAATTCATCAGAGATACTTTCTTCTGGCAATAAACGTTTTCTAATACCTGCACCACTACAACCTGCATCTTCTAACATTGAAACTTGCTTATATCCAATTCTACCTTCTACCACTGGCATTTCCGGTACCCTAATTTTACACACTTCTTTTGACGTTCTTGCCCCAAACATTTCAGCCCCTGAAGTAACAGTGCCATCAGCAACCTTTGTAGGTGATTTTTACAAACCTGAAACCTATGACCTTGACGGTTATTCAATGTACCGTAATCGACTTGTGTACGATTTCTCACGGGACATTCAGAAATGAGATCATCGGAATTATTACATTAAAAGCACCTCTGTACATATGTAGAGTGAAAAAGTCAATTCTAGCACAGAAAGCCCCCCCCCCCCTCCCCCACACCCAACACAAAAAAACAACAAAAAAACCAACTTGCGCAGTTTCTCGTGATTTTCGAGTATATTTTCTTGAGAAATCTACTTAGTCAGATACTAGCCCACTTTAGACTTCTCACAAAATGTGCCAGTATGCCGCAAGATGACACATGGGTTTTTTTAATCGGAAATTGGATGGGATATCGAATCGCTGATCGAGATACTATGAGGATTTGTTCCATCTTATTGGTTGAATCTCGGAGATCGAGCAAAAATATAATCTTCAAAAATTCAAAGCTCGACCAGTTTTGGGCCAGCCCGAGAAATCACTGTATTTTTGTCTCAAAATGACAATGACGACGGTGAAGATGTCACAAATCCAAGACGAAATTGACGACAGAGCCAAACTATGTATTTGTTACTCGTTTTTCAAGTGTTTGCTCGCTCGAATACATCGATTTCGCCGAGATATATTCGACACAAAATTGCACATCTCGACACAAAGTGTCAAAACGTGTGATTTTTTTGTCAGTGTTTTAAGTGACTCGTCGAAGTATTCATTGATTTGGTTGCGATGTTTCGAACACAGAACACTAGAAATCGTCACGAAATGCAAAAAGAGAGGAGATGTATTTTTTTTTTCTGGATGGAGAATATCCGGTGCAGATATCTTGTGAAGGGGAGAAGAAAAATATTCATATATATAATAGGAAATAAAAAAAAATAATTAAAATTAATTTCACAAATAAATGGATAGATTCGTAGATGAAAAAAAAAACAAAAGGAGAAGATCATGACAAATTTCTCCAAGATGTGTTTTACAGAACATTTGCCTATCTCGTGAAAGAAAACACTCCCAGATTGTTGATGAAAGGTGTTTCGGTTGCGAGTTTGAAAGGGACTATGATCACGAAGACGTGCTTGTCATGTGTTTCGAGTCGGGATTAAATATGGCCAATGAGCATACCCTTGAATCGAATTTGAGAGGAGACGGTCGTGCGCACAGGAGAACTGAAACCCCCTGAGTTAGAATGTTCAGATTTTCGATTGAGGATGAGTCCTTTCACAACTGAAAAACGAGTTTGTGTTTTGCATTTATTACTTGATATAGAGAATATCCAACTCAGATTTTGTGCAGGTGAAATAAAAAAATTAGTAAATTAAAAAAAAAATTAAAAAATATTAAAATAAAAAAAAAATTAAAATCGATTATTCAAAATTTGTTAACTATTCCATCAGGATATTGAAATATTATAGAGAACACAAACAAAATCTTCCTAAGACTATGGAAAAGTATTTTACTGAGACTTCACCTCAATGTGTTTGCATAAATGAGTGTGATGACACTTATCCTCGCAACAGACTTTTTGAAAAGATGAGTGAATGGAATTATTTTGTATCCAATTTGTGATAAGATAAAAAAAATAACAAAAAACCTTGTCCCTATATCCCAATAAATTCTGTCTTTTGATTGGTCGGAATGCTTTGGACAAATAGCCATGGCAAAGGATGCACCCAACACCCAAGGTATATGAGAGCGTGCAACATCCAGGGTATAAGTGCATGCAAAACATCGGGGGTATACGGTTTAAAAGAAAGTTTCCCGCTTTTGCTAGCCTCGAAATAAAAATCGAACCAAAAACCCCGAAAATAGTCGCAAATATCATCAGATTTCCAACAATTCAATCATAAAAATAAAATAAGAGCAAATAATTCGTCCCCTGAGTACCAATGTGTTATATGTGCCAGCGGGCACATACATGTAGAACACATTGGAACTCAGGGGACAATATGTCAACAACATTCGGTGTTTAAAAACCGACATCCAGGTATTAAATCTCCATATACCATATATGTTGGCGTAGATAACTTATAATGTCACAAAACAAATGTAAAAAATAAAAAAATATGAAAAAATATTGATATATTATAACTATTAATTTACGAAATAAAAAAATAAATGTAACCCATTTGTTTTTGTTTTTTTTCTCTTTTGCAGTTCGTTATGTTTTTTGGGTTTTTTTCACAATTTGTTTTCACAAAGTCAAATCTTTTATTAGCGGGGGAGCTGTCACACTTCCTTCTTTAATTTTATGTAACTGTTCTATGATCATGTCTATTTTCATTAGTGTTTCTACATTTTCCAGAGTTTCTGTTCTGAATCGATCTACAAGACCTTTATCAATTTTAGAAAATATCCTGTCATTGCATTGAACAGAATACACTCTGCTCCCTAGAAATCTTCTTTCTGTTCTTCTTTCAGGATTTTCATAAACGAATTTTCCAACTCTAAAAACGACTCTACTTGATCTTCAGTCAGTTTTAATCCCATGTTACAATTTTCGTAAACTTTATCACCTCAACGTCTTCCAATTCGATAAAATGAGGTTTCAAAACAAGATTCGATTTTATTTCCATTGCCATTTTTCTTAATCTTTAATTTTATTTTATTTGTTTATTTCCAATTATATGTATGAACTTTTTTATAAAAAAAAATGAAATTTTTGTTTATTAAATGGTTTTTAGATTAATTATATTTTTATTGCCAAAATTTCATTTGTTTAGAATTAATCATTCTTTTCAGTTCAATTTTTTCATTTCTTATAATATAAAGTTCATTTTTATTTTCTCATATATGAGAAACTGACAGAAAAAATGAAAGTTTACAAATCAATTGTAAAAGTTCGAAAAAAAATGAAAATTCACATAAAATTTGAAAAGAAATTCTAGAAAAGAATTGAAAATTAAAAAAATTTCAAAATTTATAGGAAAAAAAATGTTTATAATATATATAAAAACAAAACAATTTTTAATGATTAGAAAAAAAATGTCATCTTCACTAGAAGCCTGTAATCGAGCTCAACTGAAACATTACATGAAGAATCTTGGCATCGTGAATTCGTCGAGTTATATAACCAAACCACAAATGATCTGAGTCATACAGGCTGAGACTAATGAAAAAACGGTGTCAGAACTGAGATCTAAAGTGCGTCGGATGGGTTTGAAAGGTGTATGGTCGCAAAATAAAAAAGTGTCGATAAAAATGAAGCTTGTAGGAGGAGGTGATGGGCTGAGAAATACAACAATTGATGGAAAGAGGAAACGAAAACAAAAAATACCTACTCAATTGGTGGAAATAAAAAAGAGAGAAAAAAAGAAGATCAAATATCAAACATCGTAAAAGCAGTGATGACTGAACTTGAGAAAATAAATGATGGTGACATAAATAGAAATACTAGCTAAAGTCATGCACGGACAATTGTTGCCCATTCCAGTAGAATGAGAGCAGGCTGTCAAGGGGTTTTTCAAAACTTTCGATGTCAAATGTATAAAAAAGTTTCATCCAAACATTTCTTGAGTGAGATAAAACCCAGCGTGTTGGATTTATGTCGGCAATTGGAAGGCAATGGTATTAAATGAAAATGGTATTAAAGTGTTGAATGGAGAAGATCAAACTGAACACAAGGGAAGTCACAGAAAAAAGGCTTATTTTCAATCTCGCACAAAAACAGTGACCAAAAGTTCTTCTTTATGCAATATCGTCGACAACATGAAAGAGAAAAATAATACAATCTATGGCGCATTATAAAAATGAAGGGAGCAGTGGGAGATTTGAAGAAGTATTGAATCTAGAAATTCATATAGGAAAGTACGATGCATTGCGAACATCTTCATATATAAAACTGCCTTATCTCATAGAAAAAAAGCTGTAATCAATGTGGAAAATTAAAAAAGACAGTCAGTGCTTCAAATGGGCTGAAACAGCTGCAGTATATCCTGTAGAAACGAATCCATAGAGAGTATGAAAGTATGTGGAAACTTCTAAGCATTCAGACTGGTCAGGAATAAATCTTCTGATTCGACTATGTGACATCGATCGTTTTGGAAATCAAAATTCTACAATCACCGTCAACGTTCTGGGATATGACGATTCGAAAAATGACCTATTTCCTCTGAGGATAAGTTCACAGAAAAAAAAATTCCAAAAAAACACTGATTTATTATTATTTTGGAATGATGATAATCAACATTACTGTTGGATCAAGAATATGAGTCAATTATTGTCAGCACAGACTACAAGACATGGCGGAGAGAGACTTTATTGTTTTAACTGTTTGAATTCCTTCCAATGCAAAGAATCACTGGAAAGTCACGAGGAGTATTGCAGCTCAAATCAATGCATTGCCGTTGAAATGCCGAAACCTCACACTTACATTAAATTCATAAATCACAACAGAAGACTGAGAGTGCCTTTTGTTTTTTATGCTGATTTCGTGTCAGCCCAACGATCGGCAGAGTTACACCGAAAAATATCAGAAGCAAGTAGGTAATAAAGGCGGATTCGGTATCACTTGTACACGATTTCGTACATGTACACGTACATCGATGTACACCTCCATAGGATTTAGTCTTAAAATCGTGTACAAGTACACGAAATGTCGTTTTTGGTGGTGATACAGAATCCGCAAAGCGGATTCTATATCACTGGATTCTATATACACATCGCTCAAGAGTGAAAAAATGTATGAAATTTTAAGAAAAATAAGGTGTACTGTCTGATACAGAATCCGCAAATGGGTTTCCCCCATAGGATTCAGTGTTAAAATCGCGAGCAAAAAACGTGTTGCGGATTCTGTATCGGCATCAAAAAGTGGTTTGCGGATTCTGTATCATCCGTATCTTTACACGATTTTAACACTGAATCCCTATGGAGGTGTACACGGAAACCCATTTGCGGATTATACATCAGAGATCGACTTATGTACGAAACATGGAAAAGAGGTGATACTGAACCCGCAAACCACTTTTTTGATGCCCAAAAGCTTGAAGAGCTTGAAAATCAGTAATCACCCAATCATTTCACGTTTCTAATGCTAATTAACCAATCAGATTGCTTGATTCTCATAAACTTAATCATACAAAGTTATCACCCCACGTCGTGGGGGTGGGGGTCACGCCCGTCATAAAAAGGTGAATCGCGTTTAATAATGTGGATATAATGGCAAGAGCAATGTATACCAAAAACCAAAAGCTCGAAGAGCTTGAAATAAGTAATCACCCAATCATTTCACATTCCTAACGCTAATTAACCAATCAGATTACTTGATTCTCATCAACTTAATCATACAAAGTTATCTCCCCTCGTCGTGGGGGTGGGGGTCACGCCCGTCATAAAAAGGTGAATCGCGTTTAATAACGTGGATATAATGGCTAGAGCAATGTATACCAAAAACCAATAGCCCGAAGAGCTTGAAATAAGTAATCACCCAATCACTTCACGTTCCTAATGCTAATTAACCAATCAGATTGCTTGATTCTCATAAACTTAATCATACAAAGTTATCACCCCTCGTCGTGGGGGTGGGGGTCACGCCCATCAGAAAAAATCGAAGTTTCGAGAAGGTGGTCACATGACCTATCAAATTGAAGGTCTCGACGAGTGGATTAAGAAGATCGTAATTTTAACCCTCGTCGTGGGGTGGGGGTCACGACCAGAGCGAAAAGGACTTCCTTTTTACATATCCAGGCATGCGAGGTATTAATATGAAGGGCTCAATGAATACATTACGAAAATGACGTTTTTTTTATTTTATGTGGGGGTGGGGATCACACCCATCAGAAAAATCGAAGTTTCGGGAAGGTGGTCATGTGACCTATCAAATTGAAGGTCTCGACGAGTGGATTAAGAAGATCGTAATTTTAACCCTCGTCGTGGGGTGGGGTCACGACCAGAGCCGAAAAACGTCTTCCTTTTTACAAATCCAGGCATGTGAGGTATTAATATGAAGGGCTCGATGAATACGTTACGAAAATGACGTGGCGGTGGGGGTCACGCCCATCAGAAAAATCGAGGTTTCGAGAAGGTGGTCACGTGACCTACCAAATTGAAGGTCTCGATGAGTGGGTTAAGAAAATCGTAATTTTAACCCTCGTCGTGGGGTGGGGTCACGACCACAGCAGAAAAACGTCGTTCTTTATACAAAGCCAGGCATGTGAGGTACTGATATGATGGCTCGATGAATACATTACGAAAATGACATTTTTCATTTTATGTGGGGGTGGGGTCACGACCAGAGACGAAACACGTCTTCCTTTCTACAAATCCAAGCATGTGAGGTACTGATATGAAGGGCTTGATGAATACATTACAGAAATGACATTTTCCACCATCGCCGTGGGGATGGGGTTAACACCGATCAGAAAATCAAAAGTTTCGAGAAGATAGTCGTGTGACCTATCAAATTAAAGCTATCGACAAGGATATTATGAAAATCATAATCTTTCCCTTCTTATAACGGTGGAGTTGGGACCATCTTGAAATCGAAAGTATTAAGAAAAGGTAGTTATAAGACATATTAAATTGAAAAAAACAACAAGTTGAATCTGATGCATCATTCATTTTTGATATCTGTGTTAAAAACGTGAAGTATGTTTTCAAAAAATATGTGATTGTTATGCAAATTAGAGATGCACTCGCTTATTGACAAGTCACGCCTTAAGATGTTTCCTTCAATAATAACTCTGTTTACTGAGCTATAGATTTGTCAATAAAAAAATTATAAGTTGATCTTCTAACGTTTCTGCATATTGAGGATAGCCTATTTCACCATTTCCGAAAAAAGTGTCAATCCAAACTCTTTTTTTTTTTAGGAAACAATGCCCACGTCGAGAAGACATTACAAACTAAACCAGTATAATCTTGACTAAATTCAAATAAAAAACATTTGTCACGTGTTAGAAAAGATTTGTAAACAGTCTAAACGCACGTGTGGAAAAGGTGTTTTGTTTTGTTTTTACAACAGGAGTTAAAATATTTTAAGATAGGTGGCGTTATATAAATACAGCAACAACAAAAAAACAGTGTTTACAATGTGTCAGCGTATGACTGAATGAAAATGAGAAAAAGCTCTTTTTCTAACCACTTGATAGCGAAGCATTACATCAAATGTCGCGATATTTCATGTCATCCAACAGCAGCCAAGACATTGAGCTTTTTACGTGGACATACCACTTGTCCCACTTGTCCAAAACAATTCTCTTTTAACCCTAAACGGGTGAAATACATCTCGGTAACGACTCCCTTTTTTTCTTGATCAGGCACAGTTGTTGCTGGAAAGTTGACTGGAGGGACGTTCAAAACAATTGATCAAATATATCGAACGAAAACGACTCATTTTCTAACTACGATTGTCGCCGTATTCTAAACGTCATCGATTTACCGAAATGAGCACAATATTTCATGTTTTTTTTTAAAGATTTTTTGATGACATAAAAAGGTTGCATGCGCAGCAAAAATAACCAGTTTATCTTTCTTGCTTCTCACGTTTTCGAGTTGTAAGAATCGTTTGCTTTTGGCCAGTCTGTCTTGAAAATCGAATATGTGTTTGGTAAACGGATGGAACGATTTTTTCATCTTTTTTTTACCTTCCAGAGGAACTTCGAATTCTCCTCTTTCGCTCACGAAAACCCATTGATCATTTCCAGGTCCGATCCAGGTGAGCAATATACTGTAACACATCGCGCTATCGTAAGGACAATTCTGCTTTTTGTAAGGGTTTTATAACTTACATTAGGTAGGGATACGGACCCTCTAGAATTTCAAATTCTCGACATTATCCCTATCTTTTTTTACACAGTAGAGTAATAAGACATAATCTCTGAGACTCTGACAGATTTTACCAGAGATAAAACGCACGGGTTGAGATACTTCCACTTCATGTTCTAATGATACTGAAACGGGAGTTCTCTCTCTGAATACTACTATGGAAAACTGTGATTATAACCCTCAACTAAATTGTCCAACACAAAAAAATATATATTTCCTGTACATCTCTCTAACCGCCGACCCCCCTCCCCTCCCCTCCCTTCCCTAATCCCTTCCCCTCCCCTTCCCTAATTCCCCCATCCCTACTCTTTCCTACCCCGTCCCCCGCCCCCCCCCCCCTTCCTTCCCTTCCCTAATCCCCTCCCATCTTTCCTACCCCCCTCCCTCCCTACCCCTCCCCTTCCCTAATCCCTCCCCACCCCCTCCCCTTCCCCTCCCCTCCCCTCCCCTAATCCCCTTCACCACTACTCCCTACCCCCTCCCCGTCCTTAACCCACTCCCTCCCCTAACCCCTCCCTCCCCTAACCCCCTCCCTTCCCCACCCTCCCCTTCCCTACCCCCTCCCCTCCCCTAATCCCCTTCACCACCACTCCCTAACCCCTCACCTCCCTTAATCTCCCCTTCCCTAATACCCCTCCCTCCCCCCTTCTCGGGCCGGCGGTTAGAGAGATGTAAGGAAATATATATTTGTTTGTGTTGGACAATTTAGTTGAGGGTTATAATCACAGTTTTCCATAGTAGTATTCACAGAGGGAACTCCCGTTTCAGTATCATTAGAACATGAAGTGGAAGTATCTCAGCCCGAGCGTTTTATCTCTGATAAAATCTGTCAGAGTCTCAGAGATTATGTCTTATTACTCAACTGTGTAAAAAAAGATAGGGATAATGTCGAGAATGTGAAATTCTAGAGGGTCCGTATCCCTACCTAATGTAAGTTATAAAATCCTTACAAAAAGCAGAATTGTCCTTACGATAGCGCGATGTATTACAGTATATTGCTCACCTGGATCGGACCTGGAAATGATCAATGGGTTTTCGTGAGCGAAAGAGGAGAATTCCAAGTTCCTCTGGAAGGTAAAAAAAAAAGATGAAAAAATCGTTCCATCCGTTTACCAAACACATATTCGATTTTCAAGACAGACTGGCCAAAAGCAAACGATTCTTACAACTCGAAAACGTGAGAAGCAAGAAAGATAAACTGGTTATTTTTGCTGCGCATGCAACCTTTTTATGTCATCAAAAAATCTTTAAAAAAAACCATGAGATATTGTACTCATTTCGGTAAATCAATGACGTTTAGAATACGGCGACAATCGTAGTTAGAAAATGAGTCGTTTTCGTTCGATATATTTGATCAACTGTTTTGCGCGACCCTCCAGTCAACTGTCCACCAACAACTGCGTCTGATCAAGAAAAAAAGGGAGTCGTTACCGAGATGTATTTCACCCATTTAGGGTTAAAATAGAATTGTTTTGGACAAGTGGTATGTCGACGGAAAAAGCTTAATGTCTTGGCTGCTGTTGGATGACATCAAATATCGCGACAACTGATGTAATGCTTCGCTATCAAGTGGTTAGAAAAAGAGCTTTTTCTCATTTTCATTCAGTCATACGCTGACACATTGTAAACACTGTTTTTTTTTTGTTGTTGTTGCTGTATTTATATAACGCCACCTATCTTAAAATATTTTAACTCCTGTTGTAAAAAATAAAACAAAACAACTTTTCCACCACACGTGCGTTTAGACTGTTTACAAATCTTTTCTAACACGTGACAAATGGTGTTTATTTGAATTTAGTCAAGATTATACTGGTTTAGTTTGTAATGTCTTCTCGACGTGGGCATTGTTTCCTAAAAAAAAAAAATAGTTTGGATTGACACTTTTTTCGGAAATGGTGAAATAGGCTATCCTCAATATGTAGAAACGTTAGAAGATCAACTTATAATTTTTTAATTGACAAATCTATGGTTCAGTAAACAGAGTTATTATTGAAGGAAACATCTTAAGGCGTGACTTGTTAATAAGCGAGTGCATCTCTAATTTGCATAACAATCATATATTTTTTGAAAACATACTTCACGTTTTTAACACAGATATCAAAAATGAATGATGCATCAGATTCAACTTGTTGTTTTTTTTTTCAATTTAATATAGGTTAAACATATTTTTATTTGCCAAACAAATAAGTTGCAAATAGGGATTGGAGGACAAGTGCTTTCCACTTAGTATACCCTCCGCTCCCTTAACATGATACAAAAAATCAACATAATGGCGAAACAAACAAATGAGAGAAATGTAAAAAAAACAACAAAAAAAAAAATATATATGTATACTAAAAAATCTAACTTCTCAATAAAAAGAATGAGAGAGAGAGAGAGAGAGAGAAAAAAGTGATTAATTGTAATTGATTGATTGATTGATGTCCTTTCTGCACCTTGAGTCTGTCTCTGTTAATTTGATTTGATTTTCCATGCCGAGGGTCGACCAGGCGCAGCACTGACTGGTTGCTACTACTACTACTACCATCATTACTGCTACAACTATAGATAATACTTTTACTACCGCGTTCAAATCTTACCACCGACATAACTCTCCTGCGGCGAATAATAATAATAATAATAATAATAATAATAATAATAATAATAATAATAATATTTACATATTAATTTCCGTAATCATCCATTGGTTACACTTTAGCCGCCTAATCACGCGCCTTAGAAGTCGCAATGAACTGCATGTGTTAGACAATACTAGGATGGAAACTCATTATCGAATCTTCGAGTGTTACGAATAAATTTTTGAACAAATTTAAAAAGTGAGGTATTAGTTTTATGTTCTAAAATGAGATCGCCGTACAATAAAATATCAACGGAGTTCAAATTAACATTAATTTCCAATAGTTTTCCGATGAGAGCGTTGCGAGATTCTGAATAAAAGGGGCAAAAGAGTAAATAGTGCTCTGCGTCCTCAACAGCAGCTGGACAATGGGAACAGTATGGAGATTCGGAGATGTAATTGAGAAACTTATCACTGTTCAAATCGCTGCAACAAGGTCGAATTCTACTATGAATAATGTTATATTTTCTGACACCACAGGAGAAGTATCCTGGAGGTCTCCCTTCAGGCGGTGATATGAGTTTTTTGAATTCATTGAGTGAACTGCTGTTTCGCACGGACACTGTTAGACTATTCCATGTTCCTGTACACGAGGGGAAAAATGATCTTTTGAATAGCTCTGTTCGCATGCAATAAGACATAAAATCTGCCGAATTTCGAAGGTTATAACCAGATGTGTCACGAACTCTTCGTGGTAGTAATTCCTTCAGATAATCGGGCGCATCGTTGTTTACGATTTTGTAGAAGGTACACATCTTTTGTATGTGTCTTCTTGTTTC
This sequence comes from Pictodentalium vernedei, assembly GCA_031216915.1. Taxonomy (NCBI): domain Eukaryota; kingdom Metazoa; phylum Mollusca; class Scaphopoda; order Dentaliida; family Dentaliidae; genus Pictodentalium; species Pictodentalium vernedei. The sequence continues at coordinate 359,069,367 of CM062297.1, forward strand.
GAGGCTGTCCCACCCAACTTCAATCAAAAGGAGGTCTCGCGATACTGATCTCGTCAGCCCTGATACGATTCGTGCGGCATCACAGTGTATATCCTCTAGACGCTTCATCATATATTGGGGAGCTCCGCACCACACCGGACTCCCGTATTCCAATATTGGCAAAATGAAGGCATTGTACATCTTATTCAAAATCTGTCGATTGAAAATATGCTTTAGTTTTCTTAACTGTGGAAGTCTAACACAGGCTTTTTTACAAATGTCGTCAATATGCGCTTCCCAGCCCAAGTTTGATTGGATGGATAATCCCAACTGTTTGTGGACGCCAACAAAGTCAAGTGTTTCGCTGTCGAACAAAACACTTGGAATAATGACATCTCTATTGAGTGTAAACAAAACAGCGTTGGTTTTTTTAGCATTAAATGTGACCAGCCAGGTATCGGCCCATTTGTTGATTTTTTCGAGTTCGATGTTCATTTTTGACTCAATGCTATGAATGTCAATAGATGATTCGGTCAAACAGGTATCGTCAGCGAAGAGTCTATCAATGGACTCAATATCGTCGGCTATATCATTGATGTAGACCAAAAATAAAAAAGGGCCAAGAACAGACCCCTGAGGAACCCCCGCTTCTATGTTTCTATACTCGGATTTACATTCATTAATTTTCACCCTTTGACTTCTGTGTGCCAAATAGCTTTGAAACCATCGCAGCAAGGGACCAGAAACTCCATATTGCTTCAGTTTGAAAATTAGACCGGTGTGCCAAACCCTGTCAAAGGCCTTGGAAATATCACAAAAACACCACAAGTTTGCATATTTTTATCTATGGCGTTGCAAAGGTTATGATAGACCTCTATCAACTGGTACACTGTACTATTATTCGGCAAAAACCCTGACTGGAATTTGTAAAATAAACTATTTTCAAGGAAATATTTGTGGATATCTCTAAAGACAACTCGTTCCATTATTTTACCGATACAGCATAACAACGATATGGGCTTATAATTTTTCGGGTCGTATTTGTCTCCTTTCTTATAAAGAGGAATCACATCAGCAAGTTTCCACTCGTCGGGGTAGACGCACTCTGACAATGATTTATTGAAGAGGAGAAAAAGGGGTCTGCTAACAGAATATTTTGTTTTCTTCAACATTTTGTGACCTATTCCGTCGTGACCATGTGACTTTTTAGTTTTTAAACTTTTTAGAATATCCGAGATGTCCTGCTCAGAGAACGATACGCTGCTAATGGAGTGAGGGCATCTCCGTTTGAAGGGCGGAAGGGTTTTTGAACTCGAGTTTAATGCACTGTTACTTATAAAAGTTTCGTTTAGGAGATTTGCTTTCTCTGTTTCGTTCTCGATAATTTCACAGCCTTCCTCGGACAGGCGGTAAAGATGGGTTATGCCAGAAGTACTAGAACAATTTTCCAGAAACGTTTTAACAACATGCCAAAACTGCTTAGGTTCCGTGTCGTGTGATAGAGATTCGTCAACTTTTTCCATGTATACATTCTTCGCAAATTTTTTCATGTTGTTAACCTTGTTCCTGGCTGTTTTATATTTTGCCCAAAGCTGGGGTTTATTATTTTTGAAAGCTAATTTTCTTAATCGGTCACGGTGGCGTAACTCTTTTCTAATAGCGCTGTCAAACCATGGTTTGTCTTTTTTTCGCACTGTTATTGTGGAATTGGGGATACATTGCTTCGCTATTTTTAAGAACCCCGATACAAAGTTTGACACAGCATCATTTATGGAGGGCGCGTCGCTTATTAAATTTTCCCAATCGGACCTAGCTATCATTGTATTCATTCGTTGGAAGTCGGCTTTGTTGTAAAGCCAGACGTCACGAAACGTAACGGGGTTGTTAAAATGGCAATATGGGCATAAGTAGCTCTATGGTCGGATAACCCCAGTTCCAATGTTCCTGAGTTGAACACATTAACAGTGTCGCTGACGATTATCGGATCAAGCAGTGACTGCGAAGTAGGAGTTACTCTGGTGGGTTCTGTAATTACGTTGTTTAAGTTGAATAATGTCATGAGAGAATGTAGTTTGCTTTGGGGGTTTAGGAGATCAGAATTGATGGCACCTGTAAGTACTATCGCGGGGTTAAGGGATAATGCCAGATCTATTTTATCTTCTAGTTTAGACCAATAGTCGGCAACTGATTCTCTCTCGGATCTGTATGTCAGGCATAAAATAAATTTATGTTTAACCCCAACCTCAAACCAGAGAATGTCTTCGTTAAATGAGAGATAGTCTATCTTTCTATGGTATATACTGTCTGAGAAATACACTGCGATGCCGCCACCGAACTGGTTCCTATTGTGAGTAAATGGAGCGGAGAAGTTAGGTAGCAAAATATTACTAATATCATACTCATCGTCAAGGTGAGTTTCCGTAAAACAGAGAATGTCAAAATCATCGATCTCGTCGCTGAGAAGAGGGAGTTTGTGGCGAATACTACGAATGTTGTAGTTCAGAATCGAAATCGCAGATGTTTCATTAGTTGACATGTCCTTATTGTATGTGGGGCCAGGGTTAACCTCAATGTCCCCACTCCTAATGATTAATAGTTGAAAGAAGAAGCTGGTAGCAATTAGAAGAAATGTGGACAAATATAATTTATTAACAAATGAGGACTTTCCACAGAACCCATGACGAACCCTCAACATGGAGTACACGGAGTTGTAGAAAACGCCCACTGACTGCCTGTATTGTGCTAATTCAATCCCCATGTTTATTCGACTGTAAGATACTTAGTAGAAAGTTGGAGCAGGCAGTTGCCAACACAGATCCAGAGTGAAAATGCAAAAAAGGACATCACTGAAAAGAAGAAAATGAACAAAACAAACTGTACAAACTGTTATGGAAAGGATAATGGTATTTATAATGGAAACGATATCAAGGGTGGGTTCGGGTGTTATAGAGTACTAGACCTAATTGAGTTAGATCCTCTGCAAACAAGCACGCTCACTATCTTACTTACTTACTTACTTTACTTGCCTTACAGACAGACAGACAGACAGACAGACAGACAGACAGACAGACAGACAGACAGACAGACAGACAGACATGCAGATACATGCAGATAGAGGGGCATGGCAGACAGACGTAGAAACAGTCGGACAGGCAGACAGACAGACAGACAGACAGACAGACAGACAGACAGACAGACAGACAGACAGACAGACAGACAGACAGACAGACAGACAGACAGACAGACAGACAGACAGACACGCAGACAGACACGCAGACAGACAGACAGACAGACAGCGGTCGGACGAACGTACGTCCATGCTGATGGGCGGGCAGACATATGTATGAGCGGACGGGCGTACGTGTAGACAGACAGAGGAGGACAGACGAGTGGTGACGGGCGGACAAAAGGATAGATGGACGAACACACAAACAGACGAACACACAAACAGACGGACTGACTGACCGTCCGTCTGTCAGACTGACTGAGAGACAGACGGACAGACGGACGGACAGACACTCTTACACACACCTCTGTATGAGGTGAGGCCAATGTGGCGTAACCGGTTTACCGTAGTCAGTCCACAACTCGTCACGACCCGCACTGTGCCGTGTGTGGTAAAGGTCTCTTTACTTTGTTCGATTAATCGGACGGACATGTAGAAAGACAGAGAGAAGGACAGACGAGTGGTGACGGGCGGACGGACGGACAAAGGGATAGATGGACGAACACACAGACGGACTGACTGACCGACAGACAGACAGACAGACAGACAGACAGACACCTCTGTATGAGGTGAAGTCAATGTGGCGTAACCGGTTTACCGTAGTCAGTCCACAACCCGTCACGACCCGCACTGTGCCGTGTGTGGTAAAGGTCACTTTACTTTGTTCCATTAATCAGCTTATAACAGAGTTGTTTCACTCAGACAGGGACTGATGAGTTAAGCCATGTTGTCTCAGTGAAAAATACCCGATTCCGCGTGAGATCTTGAACTGTCATGATTGTCACTCGATTCACTTTGTTCAGTGGAATGTTCAGTTCACTAAACTGTTAAGTTTTGAGTCATAGTTGGCCAGTTTTGAGTTTCCAACTTTAGGTTTATCGGGGAATAATAAAGATGAAATACAGGATATTTCAAATAAAGAAAAAAAAAATAAATATCGTAGTTGAAGTGAAATATTTCTACTTCGCAGTGAATATATTGAGGACTGTAGGATCGTAGTGATAGAGCTATAGGCTGAACATTTTCGGAAGCTCGGGTATGTTTATGTACAAAGTGAAAAAAGTGGAAAAACGGATGACCTTTCAAACATATCCACCAAAAAGCTGAGGGGGGGGGGGGGGGGTGGGGGGGGGGGGCATACCTCAATTTAATATGTTCCATAACTACCTTTTCTTAATACTTTCGATTTCAAGATGGTCCCAACGCCACCGTTATAAGAAGGGAAAGATTATGATCTTCATAATATCCTTGTCGATAGCTTTAATTTGAAAGGTCACACGACTATCTTCTCGAAACTTTGATTTTCTGATCGGTGTTAACCCCATCCCCACAGCGATGGTGGAAAATGTCATTTCTGTAATGTATTCATCAAGCCCTTCATATCAGTACCTCACATGCTTGGATTTGTAAAAAGGAAGACGTTTTTCGGCTCTGGTCGTGACCCCACCCCACGACGAGGGTCAAAAATTACGATCTTCTTAATCCACTCGTCGAGACCTTCACTTTGATAGGTCACGTGACCACCTTCTCGAAACTTCGATTTTTCTGATGGGCGTGACCCCCACCCCCACATAAAATGAAAAAAACCGTCATTTTCGTAATGTAAAATGAAAAAAAACGTCATTTCGTAATGTATTCATCGAGCCCTTCATATTAATACCTCACATGCCTGGATATGTAAAAAGGAAGTCGTTTTTCGGCTCTGGTCGTGACCCCACCCCACGACGAGGGTTAAAATTACGATCTTCTTAATCCACTCGTCGAGACCTTCAATTTGATAGGTCACGTGACCACCTTCTCGAAACTTCGATTTTTTTATGGGCGTGACCCCCACCCCCACGACGTGGGGAGATAACTTTGTATGATTAAATTTATGAGAATCAAGCAATCTGATTGGTTAATTAGCGTTAGGAACGTGAAGTGATTGGGTGATTACTTATTTCTAGCTCTTCGAGCTTTTGGTTTTTGGTATACATTGCTCTAGCCATTATATCCACGTTATTAAACGCGATTCACCTTTTTATGACGGGCGTGACCCCCACCCCCACGACGAGGAGAGATAACTTTGTATGATTAAGTTTATGAGAATCAAGCAATCTGATTGGTTAATTAGCGTTAGGACCGTGAAGTGATTGGGTGATTACTTATTTCTAGCTCTTCGAGCTTTTGGTTTTTGGTATACATTGCTCAATCCATTATATCCACGTTATTAAACGCGATTCACCTTTTATGACGAGCGTGACCCCCATCCCCACGACGAGGGGAGATAAATTGTATGATTAAATTTATGAGAATCAAGCAATCTGATTGGTTAATTAGCGTTAGGAACGTGAAATGATTGGGTGATTACTTATTTTCAAGCTCTTCAAGCTTTTGGGCATCAAAAAGTGGTTTGCGGGTTCAGTATCACCTCTTTTCCATGTGTCGTACATAAGTCGATTTCTGATGTATAATCCGCAAATGGGTTTCCGTGTACGCCTCCATAGGGATTCAGTGTTAAAATTGTGTACAGATACGGATGATACAGAATCCGCAAACCACTTTTTGATGCCGATACAGAATCCGCAGCACGTTTTTTGCTCGCGATTTTAACACTGAATCCTATGGGGGAAACCCATATGCGGATTCTGTATCAGACAGTACACCTTATTTTTCTTAAAATTTCATACATTTTTTCACTCTTGAGCGATGTGTATATAGAATTCAGTGATATAGAATCCGCTTTGCGGATTCTGTATCACCACCAAAAACGACACTTCGTGTACTTGTACACGATTTTAACATTAAATCCTATGGAGGTGTACATCGATGTACGTGTACATGTACGAAATCGTGTACAAGTGATACCGAATCCGCCTTTATTACCTACTTTGGGCATTTCTAGGATCAGTTCATCGAGACGATTTCAGTGATATGCACGTTTATATGATTCTCTCAAGGCGTTTAAAATTACTTATGGCCCCGAATGGCTTACATTGATTAAATTTATGGATTCATTTGTCCGCTTCTGGGGTGTGGGGAAAAACTAGTTAAAATGAATTGACAACAGTGAATGTTTGCAGAACTACATTAACTGTTTATGCATAATTGCGCTTGCGTCAGACTCATCAACCATAGGTGGGACTTCCTTCTTGCAAACACATTTTTTTGTGAGTTCACGTCCCTATTTATGTTAGCTCATCTGTTGCAAGATGGAATTTATTATCAGGGGTGGGTCCCCCTCCTCCATGCCATTCAATTTCACAATACAAATGCAACAACACTTTCTTCCTGTCAACTTTCGATACTTTCACGGCAGGAATGATTTGCCTTACGTCTTTCAGTGCCACAGTTTGGTAATAATGGTACATATCACTTAATGACTCTTGCGCAACTAACACTTCCCACGAACAGTCCTTATTGATATCTGATCGTGAGTCGTACCCGCTTACTGCCCCAACCCATCAATATTCAGTATTATAGTTGGAAAATAGGAGATACGGTCTCGGTCGTGAGCTGATCGAGATTTTATCTCCTCTTTTCTCCTCTAAGTGCCGCTACTGGCGTCACAATGTTACCTCACAGCATTTCGCGTGGATAGTGTTACATGTACCGTTTCAGTTAAAATGATTTGATAACAGTGAATGTTTGCTGAACTACTTTAGTTGTTTATGCATATCTGCGTTTGCGTCAGATCCATCAACCATAGGTGGGACGTCCTTGATTCCTTCTTGCAAACACATTTTTTGTGTGTTCACGTCCCTATTTATGTTAGCTCATTTGTTGCAGGATGGAATATATTATCGGGGGTGGGTCCCCCTCCTCCATGCCGTTCTATTACACAATACAAATGCAACAGCACTTTCTTCCTGCCAACTTTCGATACTTTCGTGGCAGGAAGGATTTGCATTTCGTCCTTCAGTACCACGGTACCATTACACTTGATGAATCTTGCGCAACTAATACTTCCCATGAACAGTCCTTATTGATATCAGATCGTGAGTCGTACCAATTTGTACCCCCAAATATTGGCTGTTCCCTGGAATTAATGTAGTGATAATCCACTACTGGTAAACAGACAACTATTGACTTCGCTTAAGCAGACTATAAACTCTACCTCTATACAAACACTACAGTTATTTTGTATATATTTTATTACCTTCATATCTTTTTTAGTGTCTCATTCGTATATTTTACTTTCAAATTTGTAACACCAATACTCTTTATTCTACATTACATCATTTCTTCTAAAGCCAGCTTGAACACATTTTGCTTCTAAAATTAAAATCATATCTAATGTGCTCAGTTGAATTATACCGTGCCCGGATAGGAAATTTCAACCTTACAGTTTATTCCAGCAGCTTAAAGCATTGTTTACTGAAAGATAGATCTACGTGCATCTTATTTTACTTGCTCTTGCGTCTCAGTGGTGCTGAGCTGCATGAAAGCTTCACTGCCATGTTTGCTTTGTTCTTTGGGAAATCCCCTCACTCAGTAAATTCGACTGAACCAATTACACGTCGCTACAGTTCTCTGAATGTCTCGAAGGCTACATCAACGCTAAAAGTATTAACTATAGCTTTCCTATCAACGTTGTTTCTCATCTCTTTAGCCATAAGCCTATTATTGTCAGGTGACATTGAAACTAATCCTGGTCCAAATTCTCTTAATTCAGATGGCAAGCTGAATACTCTAAAAATTGTTCATCTTAACATTCAAAGCCTCAAACCTAAACTGGATATTGTACAATGTGAATTTACACCAATTGATATTAGGGCTTTTAGTGAGACATGGCTACACAGTGATGATCCCTCATCTGATGTCCAACTCCAGGGGCTCCATGAACCACTGCGATTCAATCTGGCGTCAAGGGGAGGTGGGGTTGCCATTTACATTAAAGATGGTATCTCGTTTCGACACAGACCGGATCTTGGTACACCGAATACGGAGTGTCTATGGGCTGAAATATTTACAAAACGGAACAGGTCATTATTACTAGGAGTATTCTATCGCCCACCCAATAGTCCCCCAGATACATGGAATGCCATATGAGCATCCATCGAAAAGGCTAGAGACACGTCAGTTGGTGACGTAATTATCACGGGTGATTTCAGCGATAACCAAATGGTATCCTCAAGAAGTAGCTTCTCTGAAATAATCAAGTACTTTAACCTCAGGCAGCTTGTGAGCGAACCAACTTGTTTTACTGAGACATCGGCTTCACTGTTAGATCTTTTTGCTGTCAGTAACACAATCAACGTGAAAACAAGCGAAGTCCTCGAACTAATTATCCCAGACATGACCCGCTATCACTGCCCAATTTCAATTGAACTCGAATTTTTAAAATCAAACCCACCTTCTTTTAAGAGGAAGATATGGCTTTATCCTCAGGGTAATTATGAAGTACTAAACGCGGCTTTCTCTAAAGTCGACTGGAACTCTATCTTTGATACGGTATGTCTCGATACTATGGTTTCCGAATTCACTGATAAAATACTTGACACTGCATCCAAACACATATCTAAATAAATGATTACTTCGAGAATGGACCAACCGAAATGGATGCATAATGAAATAAGATTACTAATGAGAGAGAGAAAACGTTTGTATCGCATTGCTAAACGTACCAATATTCCATACAGCTGGAATAAATATAAACGTAAACGGAATGAGGTTGTATCGGCCATCAGGAAGGCCAAAGCCCATCATCTTTCAAAAATCCAGTCCACACTGAGAAGCAACGAAACCCCGCCATCACTTTGGTGGAAGACCTTAAAAACACTAATCGGTAGCTGTAACACAACAGGAATTCCCACCCTGATTCATCTAAACAAAATATATTTTTCAAGTGTTGAGAAAGCTGAAGTGTTCAATGAATACTTCTATCTCGACAGTTGACGATTCGAATGCTTCCCTACCAGATCCACCACAACATGTTTCCCAGTGTATTGATAGTATCACCCTACATTGCAGTGAAATATATGCTGCAATTAAGTCGATAAAGGTGTCCAAGGCGTCTGGTCCTGATCAAATAAGCCCGCGTCTCCTAAAGGAATGTAAATCCTCTCTCAGTGAGCCACTCTCAATTTTATTCAACATTCTACTGAATAATTCGTACTTTCCTTCATTATGGAAAAAAGCAAATGTCTCCCCAATACTAAAAAAACAAACCTCAAACACAGTCACTAATTATCGCCCGACATCTTTGATCAGCTGTGTTGGTAAAATATTTGAAAAATGCGTCTTCAAACGCTTGTGGCAATTTTTGAGTCAAAAGAATGTCCTTAGTCAGTTTCAGTCAGGTTTTACACCTAGAGACTCAACCGTCCTCCAACTGACTGACATATATGATGAAATCTGTCGCGCGCTTGATGAAGGCAAAGAAGTTAGGGTAGTTTTTTGTGATGTCAGTAAGGTGTTTGGCAAGGTATGGCATGCTGGTCTCATCCACAAGCTGGAGAGTATTGGTGTTTCAGGAGAACTACTTATGTTTCTAAAATCGTATCTTGCGGATAGGTCGCAGCGAGTTGTGATAGCCTCGGAGTCATCGTCATGGAGACCCATCAATGCCGCTGTACCTCAGGGGTTTATACTCGGACCCTTACTGTTTTTGATATACATAAATGATATAACCAGCGACTTATTCAGTAGTATACGCCTCTTTGCAGATGATACTTCCTTGTATCTAATTATTGAAAACCCAGAGCAAGCCTCGGTCATAATCAGTCAAGATTTGGCCACAATCGAGCATTGGGCCAAAACATGGTTGGTTGAGTTCAATCCCAACAAAACTGAAAGTATGTGTATATCACGTAAAATCAATCCAGACACTCACCCACCCTTATATTTAGGTGACTCACAGATAACGGAAGTTCGTGACCATAAACATTTAGGACTCATTCTAAACTGTTCATGTACATGGAACGACCACATTGGTCATATTTGCACCAAAGCCTGGTCACGTTTAGACTTGCTGAGGAGGCACAAATTTCACCTTGATCGCAGTGTCCTGGAAAAAATATATTTTGCCTTTATTAGGCCTCTTCTTGAATATGCGGATACTGTCTGGGATAATTTTTCTGTGACCAATATCGCGGAACTAGAAAAAATACAGATTGCAGCAGCAAGAATCATCACCGGAGCAACAGTTAGTGCCAGTAAGGTTCTGCTATATTCGGAAACACGGTGGGAATCCCTGCAAGAAAGGCGCCGTAAACATAAACTAATTCAGTTTTTCAAAATGTATCATCACATGTCACCTCCATACATCTCCAACAAAGTTCCTCCACTTATCTCCGTGGCGAATTCATCACGCAGTCTCCGATCTGGCCAAAACCACCGAGTTCCCTTTTGCCGAACGCAACTGTATCAGTCTTCTTTTATCCCCAGCGTTACTGACCAGTGGAATAAGTTGCCGTTACCTGTCCGCGAGAACTCATCATTGATTAACTTTACAACGTTTCTCAGTGATGGTAACCAAAGACCCCCCAACGTTCTACAGTAACGCGAAATCTCGCAGGGCTCAAATATACCATTGTGGGCTGCGGTTGCATTGTAGTATTCTTAATTCTCACCTTTTCGACAATCATTTATCACCCAGCCCCTACTGTCAGTGTGGTGAGCGCGAAACTACTGTTCACTTTTTCTTTCATTGTCCTTTGCTTTCAAACGCTCGAAATTATACAATTAATTTACTCCCATATGTAACAGATACATCCACACTTCAGTTTGGCTCTGAATTCTTGAACAACAAGGACAACCGCCTTATTTTCGAAGTTGTACACGACTTCCTTTTATCAAGCAAGCGATTTCAATAATGCAGAAACTTAACAATACGCCACCATCCCCACTCCTCGTGGCAAACTCAGTTGTCCACTGCACCAAACATGTTCTGCTTTGCTAGTATAATAGGACCAATTGACCAATGTTGGTGGTGGAATATACCTTCAGACGTTCCAACGTTCAGCACCTCGAGGTTTACTTACGTATAACTCGCCATTAAATGAACTAAATGAAACAAGCTGCCTGCTTATGATTTTCTTGAGTGTTAATTCTATTTAATTCTATTTAACATACATTCAGTCGGTATCCGACCCCCTGGTACAGATACTTGTATCAGGGGTACGATATAAACACGATCCCTTTCCGAGAGTTGAATTCATTGGTTCCACACAAATAAATAGTTCGTTATTACATTCGTCTGCATAATACATTCTCGACTATTGCCCAAGATATTGTATGATAAATAAATTGTGCAGATGTGCAAGGTGTGTGTCGGAGTCTCGCTCCGGTTTCTGGGGATAGATTGAGGCTCGTCATCGACACGTCCTGAACTACCCTTGGAGACCGGAGCGTGACTTCATTGTGTGCTTTTTACATCAGCATAATATCTATGTATCATGTATTCAAGGTGATTTCATCTTCTATTTTCTTATTATTTAGTTTTTTTCTTCTTTTTCCCTTTTCTTTTTTATTTATCAACATTCCTGTTCTTCCCTTCTCTTCTTTCTTTCTTTTTAATTTTAAGTTGAAGTTTAAACAGTTTCACATGTCGTTGCCGGCGGTCGAGGCTGCCTTCCTCTACTCCGTATCTGTTCAGATGTGTCGGTTAACTTATCGGCCACATGATCTCCAATCGTAGCAGCTAAGAGTAATTTAATATGCAATGAAGGGAGAGTCTCGGCCTCCGTGTGTCGACATGTGAGCTCTTCATCTGGTTCGTACCACCTACAGGAGTAAGTCCATAAGTTATCAGGGAGACGACTTACATAAGCTTTAAGCTTTCTGAAGAATCCCTCCTTTACACAATAATCTACTTTCATTGATTTGTGTATACTGTTGTATCTGGTGTTGTTCAGAATTTTTGTTACCTTACTGTTATTGTGAAATGTGTACACATGTCATTTAATGAATAAATACTGTTTAAACTAAGTGTTTATTTCCAAATTCCAGGTGTGGTATCACGTATGGCCGAAGCTGATAGCAGACCTCTAGGCGAATACCTAGTGGGCTGCGCAGGAGACTACAAAATGGCTTGTCGCGCGCACTTGGGTGATACACGTGGCTCTGAGAGCCCCGTATATCGCCCAAGTGTGCGCGTCTGGTTATTTTACTGCGACCTGTGTCAATGACGTTTTACTCTGTGAAATATGTTCAGTTTAATGTAGTTCTTTCAAGCGTCGACTCGTCTAGTAGTGCACAGTATTACAATCGGAATCGGCATCGGAATCGGTCGAGTGTGAGCTCAAATAGCCGGTAATCGGTCAGCGGCCATTTTTGGTAATCGTTTGAACACTAGCAGCCAACGATATCCGCATGGTTATAGAGAAGTTATTGGCAAAATTCCATCAGGCAAATTGAATTACATGGCAAGTATTTTTAAAAAAAAACTGGAAAGTACTTGATATTATGATTTAATCAGTCTATTCAGTGTGCTATGATGTATAATGGATGAATAGGCATGGGTTTGCATCTATGCTACCTAATCCTATCAGGCCATTGCGTGTTAATTGAAGGAGAAAACAGTCCAGAATAATTCCATATAGTTTATATAAACAAAAATCATAATACCACCTGATGCCACTGATGTAAAACAATAAAAACAACACAGAGGCCAGTTTCAACGGCCAACTTAACAAAGATGACTGCTATGCAGTACGAAACAATAACTCCGACTCCCTCTGTCCCCAGCAAGATATAGACATTTAGACTATGAGGGTGACTTCCCTCATGCCACATGTGCATTACCCCAGAAATGGGGACCGTGAATTTTTGCTGTCTCCACTGCTCCAAACTGAGGAATGAAGAGTTTTCATCTTAGTCGAAGCAGGTAGAATTTCCAAATAATCTAATACAGACTAGCAATCAGGGAATGCATTACCTCCGACTTAATCGGAATTATTCGGCGAATTACTCAGAGTCATTTGATAATATTTTGTTCCTATTCCTATTCAAACTGATTAGAATTATCTCCCTTGCAGTCTCAAAGGTTTATTGCAATGCTGAAATGGTGAGGATAAAAGTCTTAAATATTTAGAAATGGAACAATTCTCAGTTAGACATTAGCCCGGAAACAAATAATAAAAATTGCAGAGGGGTGGGGGCGTCGGGAGGGTGTAAACAAATTGTTTGAAGGGTGTCTGCAAATGTTTTTCAGACCCCCCCCCCCCCACCCTCCCTGATATGTGTGAGATTTCAATTCAACAATACGAAATATAAATAAATTTTTAATCTGGCTACATGTATATCTGTCTTTCATGATAATACAGAGCCAAAGAATAATGTGCATAGTTTTCGTAGTAACCGTAAAAAGTGCATGTTGGTAAAATGGATTTCTCAGTTTGTTACAGACTTTTAGCGCAAAACAAGTCTATAAATCGTTTCTGACAAAACAAAACACGGATGGAACTCTCTATAAGCGTATTCTGAAGGCTTTAAAATTTACGGGCACACACAAATGTTTTGTGTGCTTAACATTTCCCAACTAGAATGAGTTCAAGTTAGCAACTAAACGGATGATTTGCAGAACACTTTTCATTGTCGGTTGTTGAGTACGCGTTATCCACACGCGCTCGCAGCCATAACAATCACATAACATTGTCATCGTTCGCGTGTCTTTGTTGATACCGCTACAATTTATGAGCCCATTAAGGCTTTTAAAATTCATTGTCTGAATACTACTCACGAAGAGAGAAGAAAAGTTTCAACTCGGAACTGTTTATAAGTATTGTTTTTAATATTAGTTTTATTTCAGGGAAGTTTTTAGATATTTAGTTTTGCAAGTGTGTTTGGGAGGATCGTAGGGTGTAATAAGGAGGTTTAGGTGATAGGTTTTTCCGGTTTTGTTGTTTGTTTGCCTTAGTTGCCTTTTTTCGTGTGTGTTTGTTGCCCTGGTGTTTTTGTCGTTTTCGGTCATTGTATAATTTAATATTTGTAGTCATGAATGGTAAGTGCACGACGGGTGTTCAGACGGAGGAATGTATGGGTGTTAAGGGAAGTCTGGGGGAGGTGAGTCGAGGGGTGCAGGTGGGGGAGAGTGAGGATCCGGAGGCATGTAGACAGTGTAATATGAGGTATGGTGGTGGTCGGTCAATGGAGAGTAGTGGGGTATGTGCGAATTGCCGGGATATTTTACAGTTGTTAGAGAAGTGTGTTGGATTCGAGCGGGAGATTGCAGAGCTGAGAGGGAGGTTGGGGAGGGCCGGTGTATCTGGAGTTACCCCGTTGAAGGTTACCTACGATGGTGAGGTGGAAGGTGGGTGGAAGGTCGTTGTGGACTCAAGGAGGAAACTGGGAAGCAGGAAACGTGGGGGAATAATGCTTGATGTGGGGGGTGTAACTGAGAAGGGGGGTTCTAGTAGGATAATTCGGAAGGTGGCGTCAGGTCAGGGCTGCGTCGAGTCCGGAAGCCAGAGTCGGCGTAAGGCTGCCAAGGTTGCTAGGCGGTGTTTAGAAAACAGGTTTAGCGTTTTAGATTCTGATACCCCTGGGGACGAGAGTGAGGGGGAAAGTGTGGGGGGTGAGATGGTTGTTGATGATGATAGGCCAGTCGGGGTAAGGAGGGCGGTCAAGAGAAAGAGGGGGCCAGGAGCTTGCAAAACGAGAGGAGGTGCAGATGATATAGGAACTGGGGCCAGAAGGAGAAAATTAGTTGTAGCGGGGAGCAGCATTGTACGTGGGATTGACAATGTAGTTTGTGGTCCTGATAGTTCCAATCGAACAGTCTTGTGCTTTCCGGGGGCGAAGGTGGAGGATCTCAGGGACCGGGTAGACGGCATTGTGGCAGGGTCAGGGCCGGAACCAGTAGTGGTGGTCCATGTGGGGACCAACAATATCAGGGAGAGAAGGTCAGTAAGTTTGGTGGAGTCGTATAGAGGCTTAGTCGGCAAACTGCTAAGTAGGAATGCAAGGGTAGTCGTATCCGGGGTCCTTCCTGTCCTTGGAGGTGGGGACGAACGGAACTCAAGGATTTTGGCGCTAAATGAAGAGTTAGAGGACTACTGTGTTGATCTGGGAATTCCCTTTATCGACCATTGGGACACGTTTTGGGGCAATGGGTGCATGTACGGGCGTGACGGGCTGCATCTTAGCAGGGCGGGGAAACGGGTATTAGGGGATAAAATTCTACGGGTAGCAGAGCCTTTTTTGGAGAGGAGCGGAGTGGGAGGTCAGAGGCAAGTATAACGAGTGTGGACATAGGTGGGGCGAACAAGAGTGAGGGGGACAGAATAAGTTTACCAAGACTAGCACCAGAAAACAATGAGCCCAGTAGGCGGAAGCCAATGAACCTCGGTATCCTGAAAGTGGGTTATAGCAACATCCAGGGTCTCCACCGGAAAGTAAGTGAAATTGCTACATTGATCGAGGCAGAGAAGTTTGATGTCATGGGCTTAAGCGAGACGTGGGTAAGACACGAGGAACGGGTAGACCAAGTAAGCGGGTGTGTGTGGATAGGTGTAGGGCGAACGGAAGGCCAGAAAAAAGGGGGGAGGGGTAGGCATGTACATTAAAGAGGATTTAAAACCGTCGCCGATTACAGATCTGGAAGATATCATCACCTCGGCTGATGTGTCAAAAGAAATTGGATGGGTAAAGATCAGTCTGAGAAACAAAAGTATTGCCCTTGGGATTGTGTACTGTGCGGTGGAGGGAAGTAAACCCGAGTGGAATGACTCGATATACTCAACACTAAGGTCCAATATCACTGAACTAGAAAACAGGGGGCTCGGTATAATTCTGATGGGCGACTTTAATGGACACATAGGTGACAAGGAAGAAGGCATAGAGGGTGGGGACAAGAAAGTCAACAGGAATGGAAGGAAGCTGTTGAACTTCACAAATGAGCTCGGTCTAAAGATTCTGAACAGGGACGCCAGATGTAAGGGGAAATGGACCTGGGAGAGAAACGACAGAAAATCAATAATTGACTACATTCTCATAGATATGAATTTATGGAGGGAGGTGATAAGGGTAGAAGTGGATGATGAGGGCAAAATGGAGTTGGATAGTGATCACAACTTGATTACAGTGACGATGAGGGCCAAAAACCTAGAGAAAAGGAAAGGAAGCTTCAAGGAGATTTGGGAACTCAAAAAGGATGCCGACTGGGCGAAGTTCGAAGAAAAACTGAAACCAAAGCTTGCAGCCGTACACAAGGGGGGTAGTGTCCAGAAGATGGCCGACGCCATAGTTGCGAGCCTAGTGGAGGCAGGGAAGGAAAGTGTAGGAAAGATTAGGGTGCCAACACGGGAACTTGGGTACAGAGTGAACGAAGAACTGAAAAGGGCCATAAAGGTTAGAGAAGCTAAATGTGCTGCATACAGGAGAAGTAGAAAACTTAAGGGGGTGGAAAGCAATGAGGCCTTGGTAGCAAAGGAAGAATACCAACAAGCACGAAATAAAGTAAATAAGATTAAAGACGACAACCGGAGAGTGCGAAATAGCAGTCTTATTAGGACGATAAGAACGACAGGGGGGTCGAGTTCGAGCGTATTTTGGAAATGGGTGAACAAACGTAACAAAGAGAATAACCAACAGAGCATTAAAGTAGATGGCAGAGTTACAGAAGAGCGAGATCAAATCGCATTAGAACTAGTCAAGCACTGGGAAAAGGTAAACGATAAGCGATGGGGCATGGGGAACCCACCGGAGTGTCCGAACCAGGTCGAGGAAAATCTCTCGGACTTCGTGTGCAGCGAAATCAAAACTGAGGAGGTGCGAAGGGTGATCTCAAAATTGAGGAATGGAAAAGCGGGAGGGGTGGACGAAATTCCTGACGAGTTTATCAAAAAAGGGGGAGAGAAACTCTTGGAATGCCTGACTGCCCTATTCAATTTAGCCATAGAAAAACAAGAGGTCCCAAAGGAGTGGAGGGAAAGCAAAGTGACATTTATTCATAAAAAGGGGGAAAAAGAAGTTTTGGATAACTATCGAGGGATCTCTGTCAGTAGCAACATTGGAAAGGTGTTCTGTAAAGTCCTTTATGGGAGACTAGAGGAGGTAATTGAGGAGAAGGGTTTTTTGGGAGAAATCCAGAATGGCTTCAGGAAGGGAAGGAGAGTTACTGATCATCTTTTCACACTATCCCAAATGATAGAATCCGCGAAAGCAAAAAAGAAAAAGATGTTTATGGCCTTTTTGGATATCAAGAAGGCATACGATAGAGTATGGAGGGAAGGTATGTGGCGCAAGCTGGAGGCTATGGGCTTAGGAGGCGAGTTTGTTGGAATTATGAAAGCATTATATAAAGATGTACAGAGTGAACTTAGCCTGGGAAACATTACAACGAAACGTGTGCCTATGGAGATAGGCCTAAAACAGGGGTGTATCCTTTCGCCGATCCTGTTTGCATTGTACATCAAAGGTTTAGGAGATGAACTCCTGCGTAGCGAGGATGGGGTAGCAGTTGGTGACTTGAAGATCCCAGGGCTATTTTTTGCAGACGATATGGTTCTAGTGTCAGAAAGCGAAGAGGGGCTAACGAAAATGCTGGGAATTGTTGGGAAATATGGGAGCAAATGGAGACTCGAACTTAATGAAAGAAAGAGCAAAGTTATACCTGTGGGCCGCAAAGTGGACCCCACTCGAAGGTGGAGAGTGGGTGCGTTCTGCATTCCGGAAGGGAGCAGCAAACTTCTCAGTGTGGGAGAGACGGGTGATTACGAGTATTTGGGGGTAAATATAAACATTACGGGAAGAGGCATTTACCGGAACCACACAAATAAATTGATTCTGAAGGGGAAGCGAATCCTTAACCAAATGAAACTTATAGGGAGAAACAGTTTCAATAAGGTTTTCGTGGGGAAAACCATTTGGGAAATGGTGGGGCTGCCAAGTATAACATACGGTACGGAAGTGGTACCTCTAAACCAGACGACCGTAAAGAGCTAGGAAATCTTACAGAACGATGCAGGCCGATGGATAACGGGGTCGAGTAATGCCGCAGCGCTAGAAGCAATCAGGGGTGAGCTTGGGTGGATGAGGATCAAGGACAGGATAGACCTGTTGAAACTCGGTTATCTTAATTATTTGGTGAATCTCCCCGACAGCCGATGGTGTAAAGTAATGTTCCTGCGAATTTTCAACTCAAATATCAAAACGGGGTGGATGGTCCAAGTGAGGGAGCTAGTAGAGAACTACTCATTGGAGATCTCGGACCTGGACGTTGGGGCAAACCAGGGTAAAAAAATCGTCAGAGAAAGGGTCATGGAGGATTGTAACCGTAATTGGCGAGAGGGGGTCAAATCAAAGAGGTCTTTGGGTGGCCTGCGTGATAAAGAGAGGCCAGGTTTTGAAGAGTACCTTGATGTCACCTTTGGGGGGTCACTGCTGTTCAAGCTGAGGTCGCGATCCCTGGAGCTGAGGGGAAAAATTGGGAAAGACGGTGAAAGGGAGTGCCAGATGTGTAACTTGGGCATGGTGGAGACCCTGGAACACTTCCTTCTAGAATGCCCAAAGTATCAGTCTAAAAGAATGGGATTCACTGGGAGTATAATGGGGAAGTGGGATGGGTGAATGAAGGACATGTGGTTAGGGGGAGACTCAAAGGAGAGGGTTAATGTGCTAATCGGAGAGATTGGGAAGAATGGGGCAAGGGATGTTATCAAGCAGTTCGTCTCCGAATGTTGGGAGGAGAGGAGAAGCGTGGGAACAGGGAGGCAGTTGGGAGTTCAGGGGTAACCAAGGCCTTCTCGTCCGAGAACCGCGACAAATCAGCGGCTGGCCAAAGTGTTATTATTATTATTATAACATTTGCAGCAGGTACCGCACTGGATTAATCTGACACTGGAAACAGCCTCACAGGGGCACATTTTGAGTTCTAATACAAACTGCAGTCCATGAGTGCATTGCATATAGAAGAGAACAAAATGCGTAACACGACCACGGTTGTGGAATTAACCTTGGAGTCCCAGAGGGAGTACTCGGAAAATCCTGCGTCGTTCGATCAAAATTCTCTCTGTAGGAGTCGGCAGTTGGAATTTTCACAGAAATGCAATACCAGCACCACATTTGGAAAAAAACTCCGGTACCACAATGCTTCGAGTTTTTAACTTTTTTTTTGCCTGAAATATGTCCAATTATCTTGATTTTTGACACATATTTGGGGTCCTTCCCCCCCCCCCCCCCACCCCCTGACCAGTTTGGTCGGGAACTCAAAACACGAAAATGGGAATATATATCAACTTTTCTCCTTTATTGCCGCCTGCATTCGATTGAACACGTACTTCTTTACATTTGTGTAGGGGCTTTTGATACAAGCTGTGTTTTATCCTTCACTTATCGAGATTTGAACACGGGTGAAGCGACGAATACCGCTTCAATCTGGCCCATGTTTTTCGTGCGCTTATAAAACAATAACCCGGAATTGTGCCGAAGCGAATAGACCTTTCATAGATGCGGAAATGGAAACTCGACCGCATACGCACAGAGGAGGTCGATTATGATCATACCCTGGGGGTGTTTTTATTGCGAGTTCCAGTGTTCGCGCTGTCGGGTGCCAATGGAACCAATTTGTTAAAATTGGCACCAAAATCACTACGACTGGCACCAAATTCTGGCACCAGAATATTTCTGTTGAACTGTCTTTCTAAACTGAAGTTGCAACTTGTTCTGAAGCGCCCGCAATGTTAATTAAACTAAACATTTCGCACCTTCGGTTTGTCAGGGGAAATTAGCGTCTAGCGGATCGTTTGTTCTCTTCATTCGTTGTTCTAAGGTGTGATCACATATAAGTCTATTGTCAATAAAGAAAACCAATAATCGCTTTATAGGCAATCTGTTGTTTTAATCATATTGTTGCAGTGGTCTTTAAAATGGTGGTAAACAGTCACTGAAACAATAAAATAAGGTTAACCCGGTCGATAATAAAATAAGGTTAACCGGGTCTCAATAAAATAAGGTTAACCGGGTCACAAGGGATTTGTAAATCCCACATCGTGCCTGTCCTTTCATTCTTCTCTTTTCTCCTGAAACAGACAGTTCAGAAACGCTTCACAATGAATCGTAAACGCAAAACAAACGGGCAGGACACAGACCAACAATCGAAAGTAATAAAAGTTACAGACTTTTTTGCACCAAGAATGACATTGCCATCAGTCTCTACCTTAGAATGTTCAATTAATAATATCCAGGCATTGGCAGTTCGATCTGAGACAATGGATATGCCTGAAAATGTATTTGATCGACCCAATGACATAACCAACGTCACACCTAAAAAACAGCCTCAAGTTCCCACATCAATAAATTCACTAAGTTCTCGAGTATTTCAAGAAACATGGAGACCAGGCAGGCCGTAGCTCAAATATGACAGTGAACGTCGCGTGATGACATGCAGTGTATGCATTGAAGCTAGGTTAACAAATCACTTTGTGACGGGCTGTACTTTAATGAAAAAACATATGATCAGCAAGCACGAATCTTCAAAAGGTGTGTATTGCTTTTAGTCTCAATTTTTCAGAACAAGTAGTCCATTCCGTAAGGGTGGGATCATTGGGATGGGGCGTATATTGTAATTTATGCTTAGTGGTATGATCTTTCTGCTGGATATACGTTTTCATATGATAAAATCTATTACGACTATTGCATTCAATAGCAGAATTTTTCAAGGCGATTATTCTTGATGCTGTTTTCAAAAATTATTATTCTGGATTGGTGGTGCGGGGATGTCAGCAGAATTTTTCAAGGCGCTTATTCTTGATGCTGTTTTCAAGAATTACTATTCTGGATTGATGGTGCGGGGTGTCAGATCTTAACATCTTTAATTTTAGTAAATACAAGTAATGCTTTTCATAAAATAAGATCAGAGTTCTTTCCCCAATTAAATTGTCAGCGCTTGTCATTCAAAACACAAGCTGTACTTTATTTTTGTCAAACACTTTCAACTATTCCCCATCCAAACGCTGAGAATCAAAAGATACCTGACGAAATGAGCTCATTCCGAGCATTTTGCAAGAAGAAACCATGCATTAATGACATTGATGATGCTTGTCAACTGGCAATCAAACTAAATGAGCTATACCCAATTGTAAGTTCTCTTGCCCAAAAACTTGTCTGCATACCAGTATCTACAGTGGACTGTGAACGTGCGTTTTCAGTGCAGAATATAATAAAAACTAAAATAAGAAATAGGTTGACTGTCTCACATTAAGATGCCTTAATGAAAATATCTGTTAATGGACCACCTATGTCAGATTTTGATTTTGTTTCGGCTTTCAAGGCCTGGTCTCTTGTTAAATGCAGACGTATTTTCCAAATATAAATGTATAAGTAGGTACTGTTATTTTGCTATATATCCTTTTAGACATATCTCTTATGTTTATATTGTGTTTTTACGGTTAAACGAATAAAGATTTAGACAAATATATATTGCATCTCTCACTCACTGGGCGACCCGACATGCTGGCACAAAAATATTTTTGCTGGCACCAAAAATGTCTCCTCTGGCACCAGTGCTGGCACCAACAAAAATTGGGCCAGCGCGAACCCTGGCGAGTTCCCGTTTCCGCATATAATGACGAAACTTTTTTCCAACATTTTTTATTTAAACAGCATAACTTGGAGAAAAAAACCCTTCTAAATACCAGTAAATAAAAGTGCAATATAGGTTTTCTGGCTGTGTGTTTCAATGGTGATTTAGGAGGGGGGAGGGGGTGGAAGATTTGAATCCCTTCTGTCCCTAGAACTCTGAGGAGAAATCATGGGTTGGATAATTATGCTAAATTGGCTATTATTTGGCATTTGCCAGAGGTTATAGTGTGCTCATGGGGGGCTAGACTTGCTCAAGATGTGAATTCGCTTCCACCAACAGCCTTATCTTTGGCAATATATAGCCTTTATTGCTGACTGTGACAACAATATAACTTTTCAAAACAAGAAAACAGTTTTGTAAGGTGTGTGTGGTCCCACAATGAACATTTAAATGTGCAATAATCTCCAAATATAATAGTAAATCAGGTTTGGAAGCCCAACAATATCTTTGTCAAGTTTTGCCCTTCCGACAACTTTTTCTGACAGGGTGTCATGCAACAAACAAGAGACCCAATGGGGACCAAGGCACACAGCTGACCATGTTTAAAGGAGGATTTAATTATCACCCAAGGCTAGTTAGCACTACAGAAGAATGAAGTTTTTAATTATTTATAATTCTGTTGTTTATGGCAGTATTGGCATGCTAACAAAGAAATGCCAAGATTTTCAGTAATGCAATAACTAGGGAGTCGAAATATCAACCTAGGGACTTAACTTGAACAAACTTGAAGGATGGTGTATACCAAATCTCAAAAGATTCTGACTGGTGGTTCTGTTGAGGAAGATTTTGAGAATATTACCAATTTTGCACCATGTTATTAATTTGCCCGAACCCCTTTGATAGGGAACACAAATATCAACGCAGGGAATTTATTTGAACAAATTGAGTCTGAACCCTCTAAGGATGCTGTATACCAAATATTTCAAGAAGCAGATTTTTAAATATTATTCCTCATATTGAACTAAGTTAAGATTTGGGCTCTACTAGGGAGCCAGATATCAACCTAAAGACTTGATTTGAACAAACTTAGATGTGCCATCCCAAAGGATGCTGTATATCAAATGCCAAAAGATTAAGACTGGTGGATCTGAAGATTTTCAAAGATTTTTCCTCATATTGCACTAAGTTAAAATTTGGGATCCCTTAGAGAGCCAGTTCCTAATCATGGACTTGAGTTGAACAAATTGAATCCAACTGTTATAAGCATTATGAATGCCAAATTTTAAATGATTCTGGCTGCTGTTTTGGGAGAAGAGTTTTCAAAAATATTTCTCATATTGGACTAAGTTAAAATCTGGGATCCAATAGAGAGCCAAAATATGAACCCAAAGACATGAATTAAACAAACTTAGATCTGACTTCCCTAAGGATGCTGTATACCAAATATCAAAAAAAGATTTTCAAAGATTATTTCTCATATTGCACTAAATTAAAATTTGGGTCCCCTTAGAGATAAAAAGGATGTGAGTTGAACAACATGAATCCAATCCCTGTCAAGATTATGTATGCCATGCATTAAATGAGTTTAACCGGTGTTTCTGGACAACCAATTTTTTACCATTCCATTCTACTGGTCCTAAGGATGATTCATACCAAATAACAGTTCTCCCTTCTATGGAGTATGGTTGGGGTAAATATGTGCCCTTAAACACCAATAAATAATAATAATAATAATAATAATAATAATAATAATAATAATAATAATAATAATAATAATGGGAAATATGGTCATTTGAAAATACTTGTATTTTTAGCTCCTGGGGTTGCCAAGAGGGACACATGAAATATTGTTTGCATCGATCAAGTGCTTTTGACTCAATAATACGACATACATGTACCAAATTTGGTTCAAATCAGACCATCGGTTCAGAGAATAAAAATTTTGGGTACGGCCAAAAGTTTTGCTCCTCCCATTTCAAAAGGCAAATTTTGCTCCACAAACTTTGTTTGAACAAACTTGATTCAACATCTCAGAAGGAAGCTCCATACTACATATCGAGTCATTATACATGTATCTACTGGTTCATGAGAAGATTTTAGAAGACATTTGGGAGCATTTTCCCCACCCCATCACCAGAATATTGGTTTGAACAAAAACGCAATGCCCTTCGGGTAACTTACACAGACATTCATTTGAAATGGCTCAGTGGTTTTGGAGAAGACCCAAACACAACTTAACACGTACAACGGACAACAGACAAAACGTGGAGTCAATACATGTACCCCATCCTGATTTTCAGTCAGGGGCGCAAATAAGAGAGAACAACAGGCCTTAATTGCTCACCTGACAAAGTAATTTAAAGAAGTAATTTGGATCACATGGTTCATCAACACTACAGAGGAATAAGGTCATTAAGTTAGTCATAACTCTAGTTTTCATGTCAGATGATTATTGTGGCAGGTCTTCCTGACTGCTTCCAATTTTATTAGCTGTAGACAAGCACTTCCAATTATACAAAGGTTGTTATCTCAAGGCAAATTTTATTGAAAAACACTAAGAGATGGCATTTAACAAACTTGAACCTAATCTACCTGCCCCAAAGTCCAAATATTAAGCCAGGAACAAGAACTGAACAAACTTGAATTTGATCCCCCTAGAGATGTTACATACCAAAGATGGAAGAATTCTGACTGGTAGATCTGAAGAAGATGATATTTTCCTCATATTGTACTACCGGTAAGTTAAAAACTTACACAGACATTCATTTGAAATGGCTCAGTGGTTTTGGAGAAGACCCAAACACAACTTAACATGTACAACGGACAACAGACAAAACGTGGAGTCAATACATGTACCCCATCCTGATTTTCAGTCAGGGGCGCAAATAAGAGAGAACAACAGGCCTAAGTTGCTCACCTGACAAAGTAATTTAAAGAAGTAATTTGGATCACATGGTTCATCAACACTACAGAGGAATGAGGTCATTAAGTTAGTCATAACTCTAGTTTTCATGTCAGATGATTATTATGGCAGGTCTTCCTGACTGCTTCCAATTTTATTAGCTGTAGACAAGCACTTCCAATTATACAAGGGTTGTTATCTCAAGGCAAATTTTATTGAAAAACACTAAGAGATGGCATTTAACAAACTTGAACCTAATCTACCTGCCCCAAAGCCCAAATATTAAGCCAGGAACAAGAACTGAACAAACTTGAATTTGATCCCCCTGGAGATGTTACATACCAAAGATGGAAGAATTCTGACTGGTAGATCTGAAGAAGATGATTTTTTCCTCATATTGTACTACCGGTAAGTTAAAAATGTGGGCTCCAATAGAGAGCCCAAATATTCATCCAGGGACACGATTTGAATAAAATTGAATCTGACCTCCAAAGAGATGTTGTGCACGAAATATGAAAGGATTCTGATTGGTGGATTTGAAGAAGATTTTTAAAGAAATTTCCTCTTATTGCACTACATGTAAGTTAAAGTTCAGGCTCCCACAGTGAGCCCACAAATTAACCCAGGGACTCGATTTCAACAAACTTGAAACTGAATACCCCCACCCTCTCCACCTCCCAGAGATGTTGAAATACCAAATATCACATTGAATTCGGTTCAGTAGTTTATGAGAAGTCGATAATCTGGAGTTCACACCGGATGGAAGATAGACACCAGACGATGGGTGACAGAAAGTGATCACTTAACCCCCGCCCCCGGCTTTAATTTCAGTCAGGTGAGCTAAAAACTGACTGGGAGTACCGGTCACATGTACATATATTCTAGGTGAATCCCAACAAAAACACACCAATAGTCAATTGTATTTTTCAGGTCCAAAAATCATCAAATCATACTCTTCATTCATCTGGAATATTCAATATTAATGCAAGATGTGGTCATGTCAGTAGAATGCTTCAAATGTTTACTAAATCAATATATTTTCCCAAGGCTGCTTACTGTTGGAGCAAACACACTTTCCGAGTGCATATTTTCAAGGTAGGTAACTCTAATTCAAATGTGTATTACAGTGATACCAAAACTGAGAGATTCAGTAACCGAGAGCAATATAAATAAAGTAACTAGTATATAAATGCATATAACCTAATGTTCTTGTATAATGTTTTCTTTGAATTGCGGACAACACTTTAAACTGCCGACAATTCGTCCCCTGAGTTCCAATGTGTTCTATGTTCCTACTGGCACATAGAACACATTGGAACTCAGGGGACGGATTGTCAGTCAAAATTCATTTATTCAGCTTCAGTAAGTTCAAACTACAGACAGGGCGAATATGTCAGTCATGTAGACTGCAATAGAAAGAGGAGATGCAGGCGGCATGCTATCACTTGTGATGTTTTCGGGAATTGGCAGCATCAGTTATGGAACTGGTATCTCCTTAACTACGTATAGGAATGATATGAGTCAAGGGACAACTCTGGCTTTCACTTAGTGCGCGTGTCATGTGGCCGGGCAAGAACAGCGTCTTCAGAAAGGGAAGAACAAACCCCACTCACATATGCGGACATTGCAGCGCTGGAGGAATTCTTCGCAAATCAGCATATATGGATATTGATAGTGAGGCTCCAGAAACGGGACTTACAGAATTTGAAAGCAGAGACACTGAGATTCCTGAATCATTCGATGAGATTTCAAGTCAAGGCATGGCACGTCAATGGCCATACCCGCCTTTGATTTATCTTTTGAAATTTCGCTGTCTGATTTGTGGGAGAAACAACCCACCTCTGTCTGTGGGGCGAAAAGGCCCAGGACGAAATGACCCGGGGTGAACGGGTATTTGGCGAAACGACCCAGGGGCGAATCAGGGGCGAACGGGAATTTGGGAGAAACGACCCGGGACCAACCTGTCAGTATCACTTTTTCAAGCAAACGTTTCCTTACTTTTACATCACCTTAGCATACGGATAATTAAAAAACTGCGTTTCTTTTCGTTTTGATACTTCACGAGCTACGTATCGATGCATATCTGTATACAATCGCACCAATATGACAACAATTATCAGTTATATTATTAGTTATATGTGCGGTTTTTCGATAAAGGTTATCATTGGCCGACAGGTTGCAACGAAATCAGGAGAGTTCGATCTGAAATAACGAGATTATCAGCTGAGCGTATTGACTGCCCTCCAGAATGACAGAATTCGAGTGATGTGTAGATATGCAAATATCAATCAAAGCTTAGAGGCGAAGTAGATTGCAACGAATTTGACATTTTGTTTTATTGCTGGTCTCAGCGAAAAAAATCTCAGAGGGGGATAGGCCAATTGCAATTGAATGGGCAATTCGACGCCGGAAGTCACGTGATTTTTTCTCTGAAATTTACTATCCAATTCACAAATTGACATTGACGGCTTTGAGAGTTCGGTTCTGGAACACATTTATCTGACTGGGTATGTGCAACCCCTTTGCGGGCCTGCGGCCCGCTTGAGGTTACTGTGAACACCAAAGAAAGAAAATGACATATTTAAATAAACTGAATAGAATGCTTTCTGATTTTTTCAGTTTTACACAATGAAGTATTTTATATATTTCAGATATAAAAACATGTATTTTACATTATTTATTGAACGTCAATGGTGGTGTTTTGCGCCAGGTTACGAGTTCACTCATCTGCATCACGCCACTTTGTTTCAGTGTTTCGTAATTCTCGTTTGGTATTTTTGCGGTTTTGAACACACGACTGGGAAAGAAGTACCGCGCATAAACAGTCACACCTTTCATTTCTACAAACTCCTTGTCCTTCGAATTGTAAACACTTTGTGAAAATCCGATATCGGCACTCTAACTCGCCACCTGGGATTGGAGACATCTGATTATCGCTTTTTATGCTTCATGTAAAGTAGACGAATAAGCTAATTCGAAACAGCGGAAACAGTGGAGATCGCGAGCTGATGATGTCATGCAGACTGAAAACTGAGAACCTTCTTATCACACACGACTTTTTGAAACATAGAGCTCAGTAACTGTGAAGATTCAACCGCCAGATTCCACATGAAGTCGCTTCACTAATCGAAACCACATCTCGTTCCGACTGTGATCAACTGTAACCCAATAACGCTAATATAGTCCTAAAACGTTGAAAATGGTTTCCCCGCTTTATGACACCCACACCTCGAGAACTGCAGAAGAAAAAACATGGTGCACAGAAATTTAATTTTGACATGTTTTTAGTTTGGCGTTAAAGATGATCATTTAATGAGAGTTAAGAAGTGATGGTACCAGATTTCAGTTATCGAATAAACAGGCCGTAAATACATCAAAAACTGAGAAAGATGTCACTGCCAAAAAAAACCCACACATGATTGAACCAATGGTAGAGATGGGCGGTATCGGAATTTTGCGTTCGGTATCGGTTTCGGTATTATTATGGGTATACAGCTATATCTATTCGGTATTCGGTATTTGACTTGACTGATATTAACTGATAGTACCAAAGTGATTCCCAAAAATGAAGAATACGTTATTCTTGTATCATTCTACCACAGCGACACAAATGCCACTGGGTGATTTCACAGATTTGTACTAAAATGGGGTTCAGAAAAATGTCGAAACCAAAACACTGATCATATAATCTTTGGTATTTTTTTTCTGTTTGGTCACCAGGTGTAGATGGCAATCCAGGACCTGTCATCGAACAAAAAGACATGTAAAAATGTGATATCCCCTTTCACGTGCGACACCCCTTGGTGGGATGTAAACATCGTTACAAGCCTATTTTGATACATTTGTGGAGAACAAGACTTCACAATCAAACATTTGCCATGACAAATGTAAGAATGCCATGTGTTAAGTCATACTCTCTCAAGAATGACACACAAAATGATATTTCTTAAAAATTATAAATCAAATTAACACAAATCTGCTAACACCATGAAAGATTAAACCCCTCAGAAGCTCTACCTCTGAGAATGTTTCAGGCTCATCTGCATGTTCCAAATATGCAAAACCTTGAAATATGATCTTCTAAACAGAAATAACTTGTTTATGTTATACGGGATGCCAATCTTGAAAGACCATCTTAAAGTGCAATGTAACGGTGTTTACATCGCCGTAACGGTGTTTACAAAGATACAGTGATATCCTCGACTTCATTGTGGACATTAAACTTACAGTACACTCTAGATAGGATAGTTTGAAACAAATTCAATCAATAGAAACTAAAAACACTCTATTACACTTTCTACCACTACAGATATATTGGTACATAGCTATTACAAATACACCAACCTGAGCAAAATTAATCAAGGTGTGTATAATAATTCATTCGAAATGTCTGGACCAATCTGATGCAGATAAACAATGAAAACGTTTGTGTTGAACAGGGGGTTCAACCTTGCACACTATATCCTCCCTATCATATAAGAAAACATCATCTTGTGCTGTCCAATTGAACTTATTTACCCCAGAACGTCGCATTACTTGCACTTCAATACCGTCTTTCTCTACGCTTACTACTTGGCCAAGATAAAAGACATTGTCATAACGAACAACTGACCAATCACCAACATGAAATTTGGCAATTGAGTCAGATTTTTCATTTTGACAATGTGTTTTATCTTGTTTGGAATTTACATCTTTTCCAGGTAACCGTGCTTCTTGAGAAACACTGCAAGTTTCCAACTGATTAGATTTTCGGGATGAGATGTCAAATTTAGTTGTAATTGGTGAAAGGCAATCGCATACTTTTGGGAACTGACACACCCATGTTAGACAACGAGATAAAAGCTCACCCTAATTATTATTGTATGCCTGGTGTAATGACATGGTTTTGGGAACTGGCTTTATTTCCAGAGGCACTTGGGAATGAACCTCTTCGATGTCAGAACTTTCTATGTAATAATATTTTACAGATGAATTTGACTGTGAAAGTACTTCAAATACTTTTTTGGCTTCGTTGAGGTCACTTCCGAACGCCACAAGCCTATCTGCTGTTCGTTTGGTGGCACCGCCTACGTCATCTGCACTGCTTTTTCCATGTGCCGCCTCCATAAAATTCCAAGTGGAACATGGGAACCCCTTTTTGGACAGCTCAGTGGAAAATAAATATAAGTTTGTGCGGTTACGGTATTGTGTGGTGGGGCCATCCGTAAAGATGTGCAACTGCTTAACTTTTGGACACATCTTAGGAATGCTTTCCAACATTGGGTTCAAATGAGCCGATGGCGGGGGCATCATGCCGAATATTATCAGAAATAGTGCAAAAGGTATGAACCTTTGTTTCTTCTCCAAGATGTTTGCAATAATACAAAACACCAGTATGCATTGAGGCTTATGAGTTAGATGAGCCAAAATGTGCTGGTTGGGATGATATGGCAACATATCAATGACATGCTGTTGCGCCAGGAACTGGTGCTTTATGTTGTAAAGGTGGTTTAAATATGAAATGAGGACTCGGACTCGGACTCGGACTCAAAACACATACTGAATCAAGGACTCGGACTCGGACTCAAGTTAAGTGCTTAGTTTTTTGTTGAATTACCAGTGATTTACCACGTTATAGCGATCTTTATTAATCATAGTGCCGAAAATAAAAATTAACCATCCCTGTGAGGTCAGACCAGACTGTTTAACACGTCAAACTGCCTTGACATTTTGCCGGTGGTCCGTACTTGGGAGAGTGCCCTAGAGTTTGTTAAGTAATTATTAAGATAGAATTAATAGATTTCATAAGAACTATCTATCGACGCCTTTATCCACGTTCTTTCATTTAACCATTTGCGCGTGGTATCTACTAAACGTCCATCCACTGTCCACACCATGTATAGCTGTCAATTCGACAATCTGAGGGACAACTATCTCCGCAAGCATTTCGCTTTCCGTACAAAATACCGAAGTATGAACTCCCTACTGACTCCGTCACTACATTTCGTATCACTATAAATAAATTTCCCGTTCACAGTGGGAACCCTAAAAAATTGAGGCCTGTTCTGTTCTGCTTGGCCCGTGGACGTACCAAATCCAAAAAAAATTATATTGCGGACTTTGGGTCCAAGTTTGAACTAACTGTGAGGGTAATTAGCGCGCCTCCTTTAAACAATCCTGGATCCGCCTCTGCTTTATGAAGTTGACAGTTTCTAACGCTAGGTTCCACGACACCACCGATTATTCCGAATGCTACACCCCCCCCCCCCCCCATCCCATAAACTCTGGCAGACGCATTTGCCGCCTTGACAGATTGGCGACCAGGCTGACTGATCAGCCTCGTCAGAAATGTTTTGAGGCTGATAACCAGGCCTGGCTGATAGGCCTGGTGAAAATGCAAGGCCTGCCTCAGTACGTTTTCATATAATATATTTCTCAGTACGTACCCACACCCTCAGTACGTTTTCATGTACTATATTTCTGGTCCATTCACCTGTGTGTGTGTTTGTGTGTCGGGTGTGTGTGTGTGGGGGGCGGGGGGGTGTAGAAAACAAATGTAGCCAGTTTACAAATAGTTTATTCAGTTGTTAATAAACGGTTAAATTGCCTAGCACTTGGGGCCTCCGATTTCTATTTTTGTAGCAGGTTAAGGCATCTTAGTTTAGTTAGTCCATAAATTGTGTGTGCTGATCCCAAAAACGCAATTGGGATACCGTGGAACCCTGTTAATTGAATAGAACCCCCCCCCCCCCCCAAAAAAAAAAAAAAATCAGTTAACAAGAGTATTCAATTAACAAGGATTTGGTAATTTTCCTGTATTCTAGAGATAAACCGAGCGGTTTTTTTCTATTTTAAAATGTTTTTTTTTTTTTGTTTTAGAATTTCTATTATTTTTTTCACTGCCATATATCATCTGTGTATATATGCCAAAGCGAAAAGAGAAGGGAAAATAATTTGGTTTCAGATCATCATTTATGAACATATAGTACGTTTATATTTTATGCAAGGAGAAAATAAATTGTTTTTAGACTGAATTTTGGATATTGAATCCCGTATGAATGCCGAAACGCAAGAAAATCGGTTGCCGAAATATGTCAGTAAAGTGGGAGTGGCCTATTCCATGCAATTATTTCATTGGTTAAAGGCACAAAGCTTGAACCATTTAGTAAGAAAAACTCAACTGATAGTTTATTTTAAAGCGAAATTAATAAAATACACCCTTTAATATGTATCAAATCAATTATTAAGGTCATCAGACAAATTAACCTCGCAACACTTCGTGTTTGTACAAAGCATTCTAATCATTCTAATTCTTTGATTTTGGGTATTTTGAATATTTTATTAAAACATGAAAGATGTTGCAAATTTATTTTGTCTGATGTCCTGGCTTTGTTTTGGGACATCCAACACATCTTTAGCCGCGGATAGTTTTTATATAACTTCTCAACATGTCCAGTAATGAACTTATGATGGAAGCACAGTAGCCGATTTTCAGGAACCACTGGAACCCGTTTCTGCCAGTGTAGTCGCGATATACATTTATTCATGTTGGTTGTAAGCTTAACTTCATATTGTATCGCATGCCCAGTTTTTGTTTGGCATGCTCTGTGTTTTGCCATTGATAATACCAAGTTGTATTACCACTAATATCTGGGGTAATTTCCTTAAAGGTGAGTGACTTGTCTTTGTACTTTTCACACTCGTTATACATGCATGCTTTGGATTGAGTGCTACAACACACATTTGCAGCCACTTCATCAAGACTAGTTTTCCCAATGAGACCAAGTTGTGTGATTCGGTTCAATTTGAACTGCATGTTTTCATGAATAGAACAAAGGCAAGTCGCTCGCCCTGAAACTGAAGGCTTATCTACCCAGAATGGGCGCAGAGAAACAAACTTGGGATACCCTAGTTTGAGAACTTCTTTTGTTTCGATACAGAATTTTTTGAAAAAGTCCTTCATTGAGTGATTTAAAAGTCGTTTCTGTTTTTTAATACCGCTGACAGTTATCGTTTCACGTTTTCCTGCAGTACATCTAGAATTATCTCCATGCTGGTAGAACTTTCTGACTGCAATTGCAAGGCTCTTAGACTCTTGCTCCCTTTGAAATGTTTCCTTGATCGGTTTTCGTAGACTTCGAGGTTGCAAGGGCAACGCGAACTTCTTGTGTGCCAAACTGACGAGCCAATATTTTCGCAGGATTCAACCTTTTATGATTTGCCATAGAGTAATTTTCTTGTTTTGAGGAACAGTTTTGAGCTCTTCGATTAGAGCATTATGGAAGACCAAAGTCTTTCTGACATTATCAAAGTTTCCACTGGCAATTAGATTTTTTGTTTTTGATTTTGGGGTATCTTGTCTAGGTTTGGTCGTACGAACACAGCGTTTCTTATATCTCTCCTTTAATCTTCGTTCTTTGGTCAGATGTACTCGTGGTTTAAATAGTTCCCTGTACGCCGCTGATTTTTCTTTACGGACTTTTTTGCGCCCCGCATTTTCCTGCTGGAGGTACTATTGGGTTCATGGACAGATACGATTGGATGAAAGTCACCAGCTCGATTGGGAACAACAACTTCCATTGGCACATTAACTTTCAGTGGATTTAGAGGTGATAGTGATGGTGTCACTGGAAGAATAGCACTGGGCATTTTAATTTTATGTCTTCATTCTCGCTGATACTGACGCGTTACTTTACGTCGCTTACGTACTTCTCTCTCCGACACTTCAGAATTCTTTTTTCGTCTTGGGTTCTCGAGCCATCTCTGCCTATCTTTGTCAAGTTCGAGTGCCGTCCGAGCAGGATCTGCATTTATTCGAATTCGATACTTGCGCATGCGTTCGGCTGCTGACATACCCATAGTGCTATGACAAGAGAATATGTCGAAATATGAATTCACGTAAATAAACGAACCCCCACTCTCCCTTACAAAAAACAGGATAAAGGGCCGAATGTTCAAATTGTGGAGTTATCTAATGAAAAAACCTTCACCCCCCCCCCCCCACCCCACAACGTAACTTTCCACCCTCTCTCCCCCTCCTAGTCTGCCCACACCGGACACAAAGGGTTTTTTTAGGAGTTCTCGTAGGAAATTTCTTGATCTCCCCATCTATGATACTGGCCTCTTTTCTTATGCTCTCCCATCCACCTATCCCGATATTCTCACCCCATCTCCTCATTAAATGCAACCCCACCCCAGAGACTTTGAGCTTAGCTTGAACAATAATGATCCCCGAACAGCCCGTCTAGGTACTCATCAAACGCTGTGTTTTTCGTTTTTATACAGCCCGTCCAGTGAACTTTTGACCCTAAATACAATCCTTCAGTTTGTTTTACCCCTCAAGCGCCCCCCCCCCCCCCCACACACACACACCTTCAACGATATTTAATGATCCCCGAACAATCAAACACTGTTTTTCTTTT
Source organism: Pictodentalium vernedei (assembly GCA_031216915.1). Lineage (NCBI taxonomy): Eukaryota > Metazoa > Mollusca > Scaphopoda > Dentaliida > Dentaliidae > Pictodentalium > Pictodentalium vernedei. Next base: position 359,103,320 of record CM062297.1, read on the forward strand.
TCTTTTTATACAGCCCGTCCAATGAACGTTTATCCCCAACTACAATCATCCAGTTTCTGTCCTCCAAGCCCCACCCACCCCCTCCCCAACACACACACACGAAATGTTTCTTCTGTTCTACTCCGACTCGTACATCTGCGGTCTCAACAGGAGAGTAATTTGCCATCAAGTCTCCTTTCTGACTTTACCGCCCAGTTTGATACCAAAGTCCCATGCACAGCCATACATCGCCTTGCACTATCTACCGTCTGGGGAGTTTACATGTTAATACAGATAGCCTAATGGCTTTATTTTAGTTCATCTACAGCTCACATATGTAAACAGTACAGTGACTGAGTACCAGTATACAATGACAGCCAAGGTAATGGTAATCTACCGTAGCAGATGGCTCTAACTAACCGTCTGATAGTATCCCTAGTGATAAGCAAATAAGTTAATTTAGGTCCATTAAGTTTCAAATTTATTTGAAACTCAGCAGACATAAATTACTTTGTCTGTTTCGGTCCACCTGAGGCCCGTTTCGGCCTGTTTTGACCATTTATGTTATTCTTCTTACCAGATAAATGGTGAAACTGATTATTCTGTGGGTTTAAATGGGTGGTAAATAGTGCAGTTTGTGCAAAACGGCACACTTTCATTTGCAAATGATCCAAAGATGCCTATGATAAACCGGAAATACAACAGCAATAAATGTCAATCCGTTTTGTAAACACCGTTACGTAACGGTTTTTACCGTAACGGTGTTTACATTATGTTCTATAAATAGATATAACTTGGTTGGAAAGTTACCAATGAATCAAAATTTGAATTACAATTCATCACACCATCAAGTGGTTATTTGTTCACAAATGATAATGGAACTTCGCCCAGCAGTTATCATGGCAACGCCGTAACGGTGTTTACATTGAATAAGTATACTACGCAGTGTAGGAATACAGAAAAAAGATAAAATAATATAACTAACCTTGAAATTATTTGCTTTCTTAAAAATGACTTTGCGTGAGAAGGGAAGCAACTCTTCTTATCAAAATGAAAACAGTAACTCGATTCTCTTCTGAGAGATAGCTCGGTTTGTTTCTCGTAACGGTGTTTACATGGAATTGAGGGACAGGTGTAAACAGCATCGGGGCACAGCCATATAAACCGCCTCTCTTGGGAATATTATGTTTTCAGCATCCCTTCAATATATATTTTGACATGTGTGGAAAGGAAGACCGACAAAATGATTTTTTTACTAACAATAGTCAAGTTGATTTTTATTGCTAGGGGTGGGGGACATATAACGGTGTTTACAATACGACATACCCCCCACCCTGTATCCGGATTTGATGACAGGGAAATGCTATAGGGATTTTTCTCCGACAAACTGGATAGTATACACGCCACATACACCCATAAAGTTGATAACTGTAGGTTTAGATTGTGTTATATTTGTCCATGCTTATATTTTAGTACAAAACTGTGAAATGACCCCACTGCAAATGAGCTCAACACTGGCATTCTTTTACCAACATAAATAATATCTACAGTAATTTTGTAATTTATTCCAAACACAACATAACCTTCCAAGGAATATCTCGGGCTTTTGGTATCTTGGAACATGCCACCATTTGGAGGTCCTGCTGACAATAGATACATCACCTAAGCAGTGATTTCTATTGAAGTCTTGGTTGCCTTCAAACAAATCACTGCCGAGAAACTGGACATATACAGTCTAGTGAGAATTCAGGAAAATGTTCCTGTCCCTTAACCCTTTACCTAACATGAAAAGCAGACGACACTTGCAAAAAAAATTCTTGAATAACTAAATTTTTTCATTTTTTGTCTCAAAAACATAGGTTATGACCCCTCGTTGGAACGAGCTCGACGAGCTCGTTCCAACGAGGGGTCATAACCTATGTTTTTGAGACAAAAAATGAAAATATTTTGAAAATTAATTGGCGATTTTTGAGAATAGCGCTGGCCAGTTTTGGCCGTTACGTTGGGTAAAGGGTTAAGGGTTAACGAAACCGAAAAAAGCCAGTCGCTTCTTTCGTGAAAACGAACCCTTAAACCACTATCAAGTCTCAAAAAGGCGTTATAAGTATAGAGAGCAGGAAAATATTAAAATTCAGACGGTTTCGGTAATCAATAGTGGGTTCGGTTCGGTTTTTATCGGTATCGGTTCGCCTTTTCGGTATATTGCCGATCTCTAACCAATGGTTATAATGCTGCAACGTTGTTGTTGTGGATTCATTTGACGCGGCTTTGTGACAACCATACCTCAAAATCATCGCAGTAAACAAAGAAACATATCAACTAATGAATGAAATTTAACGTGACCATTCTTTCTTTTTCGTTGACTCAAAATCATAAACACTATGACCTCAACTACGGCGGGGATATAAAAAGCGCCAAAATCAAAATCCTGATAACCTATTAACAACCGTGGTCCCAACTGAGTAGTATCAAAAAAATCGAAGCTATGTGTCCTGTCTAATTGTATCTCACAACCTGCAAAAATATTATAACAAAATTTCACATACGTCGCTCCAGTTACCGAAATTATGCAATGTCTTAGTTTTGATGTGACTGACCGTACACCTTGCAAAATACTACGCTACGAACGTCAAAAAATCATGGCAAAATGACTCTCGGGACATCTTTACCCGAGTAAATGATGGGTGAAAGTGTAATGGGCTTGGGTGATGGGCGAAACAACTTTTCTTGAGCTTTGTTGAATAGCATCCCGAAATTCGCAGTGTAAACTTCAAACCCTTGGCTGTCTTCGAAATCCTTTTGGACACTTTTGGTACTTATTGTTATTTGCAAAAATAAAAATGACCTAGATTGCACAATTGACTGCAAGAGTTTTGGGGGTGTTCTTATCTTCAGTTGAGCATGTAGTTTCGAAATATTGTTCCTAGTTTCCATAGCTATGTTGAAAAACCATATGGTAACCACATTTCTAAAAGTAATTAGTAATTACAAACCCTTCTAACAGCTCACGAGGTTTGTAACGGCCGATCGCCCAATTTGGTAATACCTCACGAATTTTGTAACAAAACGCCAGCTTTTGTAAAAGTTCGATATCGAATTCTTGTTTAGAGACATTGCCTTTTTGTAATAATAAAATAGCTATAGCAATACCCAAACTCAAAAGGCTCAATCACACGTTGGCTTGGCGGAAAGACTGGCGAAGAAAGTGTCTAGCATTGAAGACTGGCAGAATTCAGCGTACTTTATTGAGTGGTGCCCAAGGGTGTGGCGTCGGACATCTTTTCTTGGAGATTTACGGGACGTTGGAACTTTGAGGTTCGACCACATATCAAGATGGGAGCGGCCTTGACCAGTGAGTTAGAAATGCGAAGAGGTGATGGATATAACGGGTGAGTAGTCGAAAGTACACGATCGAAGGAATGTGTTAGTGGGTGAAATTGGGCAAAAGAGACTACCAGAATGGGAGATTCGAATGGGCGGAGTCTGTGGTGAATGATGGGGTTACTATTTGTTTTGTCTATAATATCAAGTATATTTATTTGTTTATTCATTTATTTATTATTTGAATAACAGAAATAAGTACATCCGCTCTCCAATATTTCAGTTTCGTCACGTCAGTATTTCGATCTGTGTTTCTGTCTACTTCAGAATGTTACAAAGCTTGTAAACCCTTCTATATATTCCACTTCTAGGGTACTTTGCTGAAAGCTGGAACATAGTAGCCTTTTGAACTCAACAGCAAGTGTTTTCTGGTCCAGGAACACGATGAATTATTATTTCATTAAGTAGGGTGGCTGCCTAGTCAATGCTTGATGTAGACCAATCAATAGTTTTAACGTGCAGCTCGAAAGCTGCACGTTGAAAATATGAATTGGTCTATCCCAAATCATGAATATGAACTCTTTCAATTGCTACCATTGTACTGTCATCGAAGATATCACCAACGTTTAAAGGGTTAACAACAGTTAACAGTTGATCGAGATTTAATAAATAAAATAATGTGACATCAAAGCTGAACCCCGAAAACAAATGAAAGTACCAGCTGATCTTCGATTTCTCTTTTGACGGAACAAATTCAAGTGTTTTAAGGACAATGCATAGGCCGAAGAATTTTTACCAGACTATAACCAAGTAGCAATCCGTTTGAAATTCCCTGTCTCTATCTGTAGTGACTGTCATGGCTGCCAACAGGGAGCCCAGAACCCTAGAAAAATGTGACAATTCCATTGAAAAATAACTTAGCAACGAAACAACCTTGTCCTTGGATACCGGGATGGGGAGGAATGGTCATGTCACATAGAACGCGATGGGACCCCCAAAACGTGCATTTTACGAAATTGCGGGTCACTTTGAGTCATTAGAAAATGTGTACCGTCAAAAAGTCGGAGACGGTATGGTCAAGTTTTCAAGAAATTGACTAGGAACATTTTCAACCTGGGTTGTTTCCGTCTCAAAAGTGTCCGCCATGTTGACGGTGGGAAATTCAAAACACTGAAGGTTGTGGGTAACTTCGGTACGAAAAATCTCGCCATATGTTCCGGTAATTCCGCATGGCAATGCCACCACTGAAATTCCGATTGTCGAAATATTGCAAGGAAAGCAGACCAATATGGACAAATTGTATCGATTTTCCGGTCTGTATAAATATTCTTTCCTCACCAATCGAAGCAACCAATTTTAGTACCATGCCATTAGTTTGTATTCATGCGCGAAAATTACCAAATTGTTGAAATTGTTGAAATATTGCAAGAGAAGCAGACTAATATAGGCAAATTGCATCGATTTTCCGTTCTTTGTGAATATTCTTTCCCCGCCAATCGAAGCAACCATGATCATCGATAATAATAATAATAATGATCTGTGGGCTAATTGATTCATGTCCATGAGTATTTGTTGATCGAAGTTGTTGTCAAAGAAAAGTCACATGAGTTGGTAAGTTGCTTGTTCAAAAATCGAAAAATAATATTTTTTCCTTTTACCCACCCAACTAATCCTCTTAATCCCAAAACAAAATATAGCAGAAGTATGAACGTGCAATTTTCTCTCGGAAATTCTTTACTAGTCGTTTACTAGTCGTTGCATGGGAATTCTCAACGAAAGTGAAGTATGGCAACGCACAAGAGGAACAAGTAGTGCTTCAAAATATTTTTGACTGCTTTGGCTCATCGAAAAATGGGCAAATAAACCTGCATTTTCATAGGAACTTTGCAAAATGTTTTAAGCAGGGCCACTAAATAATACAAAAAATCCAGAAAACAGAATTGAAAAGCAGAAAGTTGTTACCAAAACACCCAGAAGGTTATAACAAATCCATTGCCAATAGCTCGGCCACTCTGAATAACACAATAGTCTAAGCGATGATACATGAAAAGCACAATAAATTTTCCTAATCTTCATTATACATTCCATAATATAGGCAACATATTTTCAGGCAAAGTACTTCCACCCGTCTATCCTATGGTTACTTTTTGCATTATATATACTCTTACCTGCCTAATAGTAATAATAGTGATGGCTGAAAACTGGGGAGGTCCTGCATTTTCGATGAAAATGGATGATAGTGTTGGTATTTTCACCTTTGTCCTCTTTCAAAATAATAGTGGTGACTAAAATTTATCTTCAAAATTTTATGTATAATAGTAATTCACTATTATTCGACAAGTTAAAGTATTCTAAAATTCTTATTAATAACATAAGATGGATGGAGTCAGTTCATCAAGAAAAGGGTAAAAGAAGTAAATTTTAGCAAAGTTTGTCATTTAATCTCCTGTGTTTAAACTGGTAATCATCCATGAAACACAACATTTTACATGCATTAATTTGATTTTGTTGGGGGAAAACATTCTTTTGTGTTTGTCAATGCTGGTGTTGTGATTCTAATACAGTCTAAAGCTTAAATCCTTGTGGTTGTGTGGTGGTGTGTGCTGTACCCACCACCCCACATCCCCCCCCCCAAAAATGCTAATTGTGTGTGTGAGTGAGTGGAGGGGGTGGGGTGGGGGCACTATCAGCAGGGAAACACAAGGCCACAACATTATTCCCCATCCTCAAAAGTATTTAGGGTTAGTTATCCCTCTAAATACAGTGATACGTACATGTTCTGTACATAATCACATGCGGATGGAGGGAAACAATGTGACATATATATACAATGCGCATGCCATGTTTATTTTACAGAATTTGTACAAACAATGAAATCTGAATGGCCATTTATCTGAGCAGCAATAGTAATTTGATCCTTGTGTTTGATAAATGCTTTAGCTGAGAAGAATTGTTCATAAATACTGTCTTCCTGTAAAATGAAAACATGTACATGAGGATAAATATTTAAGAGTTGTCATTTCATGGGAATCTTTAACATCTTGAACAGGTGTTTTACGGCAAACAAAATGCTTTTTCTGAAACCATAATGTCAAGCAAAATGGTTGAGAAAAATGGTTAACTGTAGCATATTAACGGGGATGGTGGTGGTGGTAGTCTGCTGGTCAACGACTGATCAGAAGAACAAAGTCTGTTAATTTAAATTAACACTAGAGCCTAAAACCTGAACTCACTGTTTACAATATTTACTGGACTTCCCACGGTACATGAGAGGAAACAAGCGAAAGCCATCATGAAAAAAAATACTGAATATAGGTAGAAATTGAAGGTGGCTCAGGAATGCTGCATGATTTCAGTTCAGTCTGGAAAGGTGCCATTGTTAAAAAGGGTCTATGTTGTGGATGGGATGTGAATCATCATGAAGTGCTGAATTGGTCTATTACTGTTGCAGGCAATATGGATTGCAACTTTTTTTATTATACGGGTTTGACAACACACTTTTCACAAAAGGATCGCCTCATGTCGGACAATCTTACAGGTGGAGGAGGGCAGAGATTACTGATTAGTGTGATGTGCCATACTTTTGGACGGTAAATAGTTCCCAGTGAAAAAAATGGCTGGACCAATGCATGCGGTCCTCATTCAACAATTTAAATTACATATAATAGAATTTATTTTTTAAAAAGTTATGACTCAACTGGTGTTCTCTAGCACATATAGAAAACATATCCTTCAATGTCAGTTTCATATTTTAAGTTTTGGTGTCGGAAGTTGATCGGGAGTTGAGGATTTTCAAAAGCATTTTTTTGGTGAATAAATTAATTTTTTACATTTTTATCACATTTTTGTAATCTATTCGGTAGGAAGCAATCATTCGTGTATTAAATAAGCATTACTATTGAAAAGTAATAAAAAAACATCATGTTTTCCACTTGTCCACTCAAACTACAATTTTCAGTTCAGAATCACCTTAACCCTTTACCCACCGCAGGCGATTTCAAAATTTATTTTAAAAATAATTTTTAAAAATTTTTCAGCTGCTGAATTTGCGTATTACGGGGGCGGATGCGGGCGATTCGTTCTGTAAAGGGTTAATGACGACACTTGGAAAAAAAATTCTTGAATAACTAATTTTTTCATTTTTTGTCTCAAAAACATAGGTTATGACCCCTCATTGGAACGAGCACCAGTTGAAACGTGGCAGTGTCTGGAGAAGGTACGCAACCACTTTTGCAATAAACTTTATTACAAAAGTGGTTATCGCGTACCAACCACTTTTGTAATAAAACCACTTTTGTAATAAACTAACCATTATTGTAATAAACTCATTTCGGTGATAAATCACGGATGTCCATTTTATTGTCGGACATTGGGGTGGGGTGAGGGACGAGTTTACATGTTTGTGTGCCGTTCAATGGAATAACGTGTCCATCAACCTGTTGAAACTTGGAAGTGACTGAAGAAAGTAAGCAACCACTTTTGCAATAGACTTTATTGTATAATAGGTTAGGTTTGTCATTCAACGTAACCGATGACGTAATAAATTTATTGCACAATAGGGTAGGTTTGTCATCCAAAGCAACTGACAATTTAATAAATTTACTGCATAATAGGTTAGATTTGAATCCAAAGCCACCGATAATGTAATAAATTTACTGCATAATAGGTTAGGTTTGTCATCCAAAGCAACCGATAATGCAATAAACTTTATTGTATAATAGGTTAGGTTTGTCATTCAACGTAACCGATGATGTAATAAATTTATTGCATAATAGGTTAGGTTTGCCATCCAACGCAACCGATAATGTAATGAATTTACTGCATAATAGGTTGGGTTTGCCATCCATCGCAACCGATAATGTAATAAATACATTACATAATAGATTAGGTGTGCCATCTTACGCAACCGATAATGTAATAAATTTATTGCATAATAGGTTAGGTTTTCCATCCAACGCAACCGATAATGTAATAAATTTACTGCATAATAGGTTGGGATTGCCATTCAACGCAACCGATAATGTAATAAATTCATTACATAATAGGTTATGTTTGACATATTACGCAACCGATAATGTAATAAATTTATTGCATTTGCAGTTAAGTTTTCCATGCAAGACAACCGCTGATGTATTAAGTTTATTGCATTATAGGTTAGGTTTGCCATCCAACGCAACCAATAACGTACTAAATTTATTGCATAATAGGTTAGGTTTGCCATCCAACGCAAACGATGATGCAATAAATTTATTGCATAATAGGTTGTATTGCATTACAGGTTGTAACAATGCTTATCGAGTGGATTGTGTGGGTAACTGAAAAGCGCGCAGCTCACGATACATGGTAAAATAGACTGCTGTATTGTTGGGTCAGAGGGGATATGTCTACCACAGCATATGTCTGGCGGTGTAATTCTTATTACGAAAAAAAATAAAAAGGAAAAACAAGTACACCAGTTATCAAAATCTGTTTAATAGGTCACTCGAAAAAGACAGGACGTTTACACAGTTGGACAAAACTTCAGTGTACAGCTGACTGGCTTGCTCGACTAAACATTCCATGTCAGCAGGATTGGCACATAAGGAGTATTGTGTTGCCAATGCGGTAATGAAAGCGTTAATAATATAAATAATATTAATCTAAAATGGAATAAACATCTTTTTTATATCTGGTCACGGGTTTTGATGCGCTGATCCACTTTGCATTCGGGGGTCACTGTCCCATGTAAAGCAAGATATTCAATTGGTTGGTAGCACATGGAGGGACCGCGTCAGATTGACCAAGAGTGGTCAATGTTACTTTTCTGCATTAAGCATAGGTTATTTCTTTTCAAGAACGATGAAAGTTCAGACACGATTATTGCTACGGTTAAGTTAACCGTTGCGCAGTCCGTCCATGCGGCACAAGATCAGGGGCATGCGTGTGATAGTGCTCAAATTATGCTATTTACTTACTCATTCTTCCTTCTTTATTATAGGTCATTTTTGGACAGAACATATTAATTTATTATTTATTTCAGCATCTAATTTATTGTTTAGGTTTAACTTATTTATTTCAGTTTCAGCTTTCAGGTGATTTGCGTTGTGTTATACTGCGTTTGCTTGCATCTTTTACTTGAATGGGGTTATGTCTGTTCAAGTTTCGCTTCAGTTGTTTGTGTTGCCTCGGTTCAGTTTGACGCGGGAAAACTCTATTGTTTTGAGTCTGGCTGGTTTCCTTTTTCTTGATTGTCACTCATGGTCGTCAGACATTGATCCTTGATCGAAATTTGTATATTGTGGAGGCAATTTAATATTTTCAAAAGATCCGAGTCATTCTGAATTGGAAATAAACATTTGTTTATACTTTTCGTATTTTAAGTGCAAAGCATCTGCAGGATGATAGGCGCAATCGTCCCGATCACCTGCAGCTGCATTGACACTGAATCGTCTATGTTTCGCTCTTTTTGAAATCGCTTCCACAATATTATTTGGGAATATACTATTTACATATTATAATTATTTTGCAGGATCTCATTCTCATTGTGATGATGTAAAGATTTGTTGTGATCGATGTACCATTTCTTCTTGACATTTCCATCTGTGATATTTTAGTGTAAATAAATGAATATGTATATAAGGTGAATTGAAGACAGATCCATTTTATTTTTATCGGGAGATGGCTCGATATGTTTCAACCCACCACTCTGCGATATGCGTAACTGGTTTCGTGTTATGTGGAAGGACTAGATCAGAGTAAATAAATTTCTTTTGACTACTATACATTTGCCAACTGTTATATTGCCAACTGAAACACTCATCCTTCCGGTATGGCAATATACCAATCGGCCCGTAGAAAATTTTAACAGTGCCAAATTAGGTTCATGAAAGTTCAGACTCAGATGTTTGATAAGATTACGTGTGCGACTGAACGTAATTTATTACTCCGTTTCAGAGCGAGCAATCGGGCCAGTGGTGAATCCTTTTCATGGATGCAAAGGGATCAAAGTTGAATCCAGTTTATCACCAGCGTCCAAGTTGCGCCATTCTTTCGTGTACCAAAATGCAAAGGGGCATGTTTTCCTTGTCTTGTGGCACGCGGAGAGACAAGACCAGAGGGATAACGTGCAGTTGAGTTTACTACTGAATGCTCAATATTTGTTATGTTCATTCAAAAAAAACCCAAAAAAACCAAAACGGCGAAAGTTTAGATTCATGTGTCAGAAGTGATATGATGTGAGCCCCTTTTCACGGTTGCAGAGTCAGACCTGCTATCACATCCCTAGGAGCAGCCGTTTAGTACAGCAGTACACCAGCCAAAGGCGCCCTCTTGTAATTCAGATGGATCTTGGAAGTCACGTCATGTCACGTGATTTCGGGCGCCCATGTTGTGTTGACATGTAACCAATGTGCGTGGTTATGTTGTGACGTCATTGCCATAGCGATACGAGGTACGAATGCGCGTGCGCAGCTTGGGTGTATATGGGGACACGTGTTTTGGTTGTCCATTTTGTGTATAGGGGCGCCATCTTGATTTCTCAAGTGTCACGTGGTTGCCTGGTGATTAAACCTAACCTCTTGGTATAAGATCGGGGGTATGTTTGGAGGGTATGTTTGATTCGAGGGGAGTATGTTCCGGTAGTATAGAATTACACAAATGAAACCGACTTTCGTGTATTTTAGTGGATTTTACTCTGGTAACCATGTTAATGTTGTAGCTGGGACGTGGAAATGTTCCGGATCCAATGTTTGTACGAAGTGTGTTTTGGGAAAACATGGAATTACCCCAAACAACCGATATTAAATATAGAATTACCCAAAAAAGCTTGACAATGTCTAGAAACCTATCCATGGATGGAAATTTTTCTGAAAATATCGCGTCTTCCAGACACGATGGACGGCAGCGACATGAGCAAAGGGGACCAGGAGCTCTCTGGATGAGGCGGCAGAGGCGGCAGGGAACCAGAGGCTCTTGGGGTATGGGCGGCAAGGGGCAGGGGCGGTCAGGTAGCAGAAACAGGGAGGCCAGGGGCGCTAGAAGCGGCGGAGGCTCCTCTTCTTCCATTTTCCCTCCCTGTCTATTGTTTAAAAAAATAAAAAGAGTTACCTCCATTGAAAACAGAAAGTGCTTGTATGTAAAATGATTTTGCCTCAGAATCCATTTAATGAGTCCTAGTTAGTGACTCGGTGGATCCAAAAATATCGAAATGAGGCTGTGATACGTATGATTTTGCACGCATTGAACTCATTTTCATAATCTTAATTTTGAGACATATGATTTTGCGCGCAATGTGCTCATTTTCACAGCATTCATTGTTCCATTCGACGAAAAACGGTATTCAGTGGGTCTATTTATTTATTTATTTATTTATAATTTATTAATTTATTTATTTTATTGGTGGTTTACGACACTTATATAGTCTGAGTCATTTTGTGTCGGTGCGACGAGACCCTATAACCTCTTCAACGTCACATAAGCCAAAACTGCACTACGCATTGTACATCAGTACTACGCACTGCACAACACAGTCAGGATAATTAAGGTTTAGACACGTGCACAACAGTCCATCTCAGAACACAAGGGCACGAAGTGTTAAACCAAATCAATCACTGAATGGTCACCCCATCAATAGACTAACCGGGTTCAACGGAGCTTAACTTCGGCGATGTTGGTGGTTGATGCAGGTCCACCTGTATTGTGATAATTTACTAACACCAGTCAATAGTGTGTAATAACATTTCTAATTTTCTCGCCTCACTTGGGGTTAACAGTGTGCGGAAGAATTCAACCCGACCTATAAAAAGGGACAACAAGATCGATAGGAACTACGGGGTTTAAGACAAACTGTGCTCGTAGGAGGAATTCGGGCAGACATATCAAAAGCGATAGACGTCAAACCCAGCTTTCCCCATCCATCCGTGTGCAGTAAGATTTTAGCGCCCACCAAATTTGGGAATAGATTTGACTCTACTTTGTGCTACCCCCACTCCAAACAAACACACCGTCCGGCCATAAAATGGACGTCCGTGATTCATAACAAAAATAGGTGTATTACAATAATGGTTAGTTTATTACAAAAGTGGTTTTATTACAAAAGTGGTTGGTACGCGATAACCACTTTTGTAATAAAGTTTATTGCAAAAGTGGTTGCGTACTTTCTCCAGACACTGCCACGTTTCAACTGGTGAATGAACACTTTTTTCCATTGAACGACACACAAACATGTTTAGGTAAACTAGCCCTCAACCCACCCCAATGTCCAACTATAAAATGAACGTTCGTGATTCATCACAAAAATAGGTGTGTTACAATAATGGTTTGTTTAGTACAAAAGTGGTTGGTACGCGAGAACCACTTTTGTAATAAAGTTTATTGCAAAAGTGGTTACTTAAGTCACTTCCAAGTTTCAACAGGTGAATGGAATGGACACGTTATTCCATTGAACGACACACAAACATGTTTAGGTAAACTAGTCCCTGACCCCACCCCAATGTCCGACTATAAAATGGACGTCGTGATTTATCACCGAAATGAGTTTATTACAATAATGGTTAGTTTATTACAAAAGTGGTTTTATTGCAAAAGTGGTTGGTACACGTTAACCACTTTTGTAATAAATTTTATTGCAAAAGTGGTTGTATTACAAAAGTGGTTGGTACAACGCATTCCCTCAACTATGAACAAGTGAGATGTGTGAGTGTGCACAGTTATTGGACACCTGAGATATCTTTAGGGATAAAATGGAGAGTATCTCGATTGTTTTGCAAAATCCTGAATATTTCATGCACCAAGTTTGAATGGTTAAACATACTTTCCAATCAAAGCAGCCTTTTAAAATTAAGTGTACAACTCTGGTTAACTGTGTGATGTCTGATCGGCGAGTTCTTCGTCAAATAATGAAGACAAAGATGTGTTATTGTTCATACATGACGGCCATAATCAAGCATGAAGATGTATCCAGGACCCGTTAATATTTTATACCATTTCTAGCCGCCGGCAATAGTACAACAAGGAAGCCTCAATGTAACATAGTGCTGGGGATTGTCATTTGTCTGTCCACTATACACCCCTGATATCAACCCGAGGTAACTTTATATCAGTCTGAGACCGATGGTCGAAGGCTGATGTGAAGTTACCAAGGGCTGATATCTCGACCGAAATGAAACTAACCAAGTAATTCCCCCTTTATTTTTATAAATCAAAGCAAATAATTACAAACAGCTCTCAGATATGCTACAGTTTTCTGACTGTGTTATTGTTTCTCATTCTTTTCACGAAGTCCGAAGTTTCCTCTTCTAGTTCAGCTATTCGAACATCGCGGCTTCCCAAGTGGGGAAGCCGCGACGTTCGGATAGCTGAACTATCTCTTCTCCCACTTCGACGAATCACAGATTACGACTCAGAACTTAGTTTGCGCTGAAGTTTGTGTTTTTAATTTAAATGTATAATAAAGCTGTTTGGTCGTGAGGGGAGTGGGGGTGGGGGGGGGTGAGTCCTGAATAAGAAAGACGTTAGGGGTGATTTTATTCGTGGGGTTGAGAGGAGTGATTTTACAGAAGAAAATATAAATATATAACAATCAATATGGTTGGTATTTTCTGAAGGTCAATGTTATTTACAGAAAATAAAAGAAATGGGATGAAATATATCATGTCTGGGGAGAAACTTGCGCTTTAAGATTAATTAAGAATATTACTATAATTATTTAATTAATTTCTGTAGGATGTTCTGCAATAAATGGTGGGGGGAGGCGAGGCGATTTCTTAGTTTGATGCGCAGAAACTCTTTTTAGGCGTAGGGGGAGGGGTGGGCTTTTTAGAAACTATTAATGGCGAACCATCTATTTAAAGGGTGCTTTCCACACGAATGATTTGAAAAAATATACAACGAAGTATGTGTTGAAATATTCAATGACGGGTTGATAGAGATAATGCTGTCCTAAACACACTCTCACATTCTCTCTCTCAACTATTTCTGGAAAAAAGTAGGGAGCACGTGCCTCTGAGTCCCCAGATTCCGAGCACATTTGCGATGTTTGTTTTTGTGTGCGGGATGTTTGTTTTCATAATATTCTTAAGGAGTCACTTGGGTATCACTAGTCTATTATAATCGATTAATCGATTAGGAAAAGCAATAATCATGACACCCATAATATCCATATGAAATGAATCGGGCTGGAAAACGTAAAATATGATGCACTCATGTGTTATAGAATAGATATGGCCTCAATATCCCACCGAGAATAAGCGGAAGCGATACAAAGTTAGAATATCTATCGTTTAATAAAAAATCGCAAAATCCGCTTTTATGACAAACGGAAATATGGAAATGAACGAGATATTTTTAGATCATTCAGTTTTTCTGTTATCAGAATCCGTTGGATGTGAATTGTGCCTTGATGGAAACATTTCAAAATAGCTTCGCAAATACCCGGTGTATTCTGGTGGAACTGGAACGTAGCTCCGCTTGGTGTACATAGAAAATAGGTTATCGATAGCGCGCTTGAATTCCTCATAGTTTTATTGGTTTTATTTTTCATTGCCGCGTGCACTGGGGAAGAACTATGTTCCATTGAATCGATTCTGTTCCGACTTTTTTTTCCAGTTGTATACCGGCGTCTTCCGGTTCAATTCCGAATTTTAAAACTTCATTTCAGAAAAAATGAGCGGATTCAGGTAAGTTTATACGTTCATTGTGTGATTTAATCGTGGATTCTTTTCCCGACTAACCATAGGAACTACCAAATGGAAAGCTAAGACGATAATTTCACCGTACACGGCGCTTCAAACTGACAATAAAATTTTGTGTACAAATCCCGTTGGCGGAATTGGGCCGATGCTTCAGTTTTTCACTCTCTGATTTTACCGTGATAAAGAGTTCCATGCCGAACAATATAACGCGTGCGGCAAGGTATATTCGTAGTCTGTATTACCCAAACTGGTTGGCAGCTAAAAAGTCCAGTTTCCTGATAAAATCTGATAAGATAAATATTCCGAGAAAAGGACCCAGGTCGCCACTGATCCAGGCCTGCAACCGCGGGGGGGGGGGGGGGCAATATTTTCGCCCCCCCGAGAAAAATTTCAGACACTGTTTTTCAATTTTCACCATTTTGATCCACTTTATCTACCAGTGAATTAACTCAGAGTTGTCAATTTACACCTGTAATTACATTGAATATAATCCCATGACTGAGTCTCTATTGTTATATTTGAGGTGTTTATTCAACACACAGATTATACACAACTATGACAATACGAATCATTAACTAATTAATAGAAGAGATTATCTGTCTTCAATAGCAGGTTAAATTTCAAGTGGTGAGTGGTTACTGGTAATTGAAGTAGGAGATCTCGCAAACAGAGGCTTTCCATGGGATAAAGACAGGAAATTGCTCCTTTTAATGCCAAATTTCAAAATTTTTACACGCTGGGTGGAACCATGGTCGACCCGGGCACATGTTTTTGGCAAAGAGTATCCAAATTAGTGGAATTTAGTCACTTTGAGGAGGTGGAGGGGGTTGGGGGTGGGGATAAAATGATTCTGAATGGTCCTTCAAAGTGAGTGGACAGAAATAAAAAAAATTGCAAATAATGAATCTTGTTATTTGAGCAGAAAAACATAAAACTTTTTGGGGTATGTTGAAGTAGGAATTGATCCTTCGGAAGACAGGAAATTGCTCCCTTTAATGCAAAATTTTGGGATATGTTGAAGTTGGAATTGATCCTTCAGAAGACAGGAAATTGCTAATTTTAATGCCAAATTAAAAATTGTTCCCATGCCGGGTGGAACTATGGTCGACCCGGCGCACATGTGCTTGGCACGGTGTGTCCAAATTAGGTGAAATGATTCAGGATGGTAAATTCAAAAGTTAGTAGACAGAAATAAAAAAAATCAAATAATGAATCTTGTTATTTGAGCAGAAAAAATAAAACTTTCTGGGGTATGTTGAAGTAGGAATTGATCCTTCAAAAGACAGGAAATTGCTCCTTTTGATGCCAAATTTTAAAAATTGTCCATGCCGGGCCGAACCATGGTCGGCCCGCGCACATGTACTTAGCAAGATATATCCAAATTAGTGAACTTTAGTCACTTGGGGGGGGGGGGGGGGGGGGGGGTAGGGAGGATAAAATTATTCTGGATGGAAAAATGAATGGGATTATGTCCAGGTTGGGGAGGTCATGCCCACCCCCCCCCCCCCCCCGATGCGCGACCCTGGTTGCAGGCCTGCACTGATTACTACTGTTCTGGTCGGTTCACTATGACGTTTTGATCGGGCGCATTTAACCAAAGTATGGTGCATGTGTACTTGATTTGGATACCAGCGGCTGGTTGCCTTCTGTTCAAAAAGAATATTGAATAAAAACTGAAACAATGAGCTACCAAAACGGTCTGGCAAACCCCAGAATCAATGTTAGCATAAACAGGTCTGAGAGTGATTCAAGAACACCCACTTACCTTCTATTCCAACATTCTAATTAAGTGAAAACTCAGTCACTTTTTTGGTGTGCCTGGCTGAATTTGGTCGCAACGTTTCGTCTGAAATCAGCTGGAATAAGCTATGGACCTACATGTTTGTGTCTATAGTCATCAGTTATCACTTTGATAAGACAGTAGTATAAACTTGGCGGACCCAAAGTCTATATAATAATATTTTGGTGCGGTAGTCCCTACATCATGTGGGCCGTACCGCACTAAACAAATATATTACAGACTTTAGGTCCAAGTTTGCACTAATGGAACATTGAAAACAATAGACTGGAGTTGTGACACTGCACGTAGGTCTGTGAAACTTACCCGAAGAAATTATGAAAACCGCTCGAAAAATTTGGTTTTCCCAACTCTTGGTGGGGGCGGGTTGAGGCGGCTGCTGCCCACACTGCCAACAATTATAGACAACAACTTTGAACTTGTGGCTTTAGCTTCACATCATTTTAGAGTTTTCGTGAAGTTTGTAGTCTGACTGTGCATATAAAGCCACCAACGCCTTGGTGTTTCCCCCGTCATTGCCAATTTTGCCACTCAGTACGCAAAACAAAACGACGGATTAATTCGGCTCGATCTATAGATAAGTGAACTTGAACCGGTGATTTTTAAAGTGGAGTGAACCGGAACACTGCTTTTTCTGAACTGGAGCTTACACCTGGTGTCACTTTAATGCGTATTATTGGGTTATGATAGCAATTTTCCTTCTGTTATTTTCCTAAACATGACACCGAAGTATTCGTAAAGCAATTGCCGAAAGTTTACACAAATGTTTTCCTCCGCAGACCATAAAATAAAAACATTACTGCAGCAATCGATATTTATGCAAGGAAAACGGAGTGATCATCGACATTTGCCCATAGAATTAGGTACATAGGTAGCCCGAGCAGGAATAGTTTAATATCTGCTAAATATCTACTTACCATCTTCGCTAATTGGTGTCGGAAAAAAGTTTTCTACGCGATAGGTTTTAGCAGCAACAGGCCTGCGACGTCACATTAAAAACATTGATAGGCAGCGCACTGGAGTAATTTTCCTGAAGGGAACTGGAAAAAGGTCGGAACAGTTTCGATTCAATGGAACACCGTTCCTCCCCAGTGACGTAGAGGGCGGTGATACAGGAATGGGGTCGGTTCGTCTTTCTGTCCGTCCTTCTTTCACCCATCCGTCCTTCGCGATCTTTGTCATCGCATTTTAAAGAAAACTGCAAAAGATATTTTCACAAATTTAATTATACCATTTGGGTGGAAGTATCATGAATAGAATTGCCAACCAACTGTGTTCAAGTATTTGTTTTCGAAGTTATTGCCCCTGTTGGGCCCGGTATTTTTTGGCATCGCATCCTCATTTCTTGTCATCTCATTCCAAAGACAAGCGTTCAATGTTTGTTTTCAAATTTGATGTGTATTATTTGGTGATGCTGTCATGAAGCGGATGGGAAACTTTCGAGTTATTTAATTGTTTAGGGAAGAGTACAGTCAGCGCCGAGGATAGGGTAGTAACCCCGGTGACCGGTCATTTGGGGAGCCCGAGCTTGGCTCAGGATTCTTGGATCAGGTCTGGGTCTCCCAAAGTTCTAACTCCTGTGCCAAGTATTTGGCCTCGAGAACGAGAATCAGCAAGATAAGTTGCCATTCGTTTTGGAATACCAGTTGCCGCTCATGCAAAGAAGGAGTGGGAGTGTCCGGTGGAGATTTTCAATCTATTAATCCTTTACTTAATATGAAAAGCAGACGACACTTGCAAACAAAATTATTGAATATCTACTTTTATTCATTTTGTCAGCAAACATAGCTTATGGGTCCTCATTGGAACGAGCTCAACTAGCTCGTTCCAATGAGGGGTCATATGCTATGTTTTGTTGGCAAAAAAATGAAAATGGAATGGAATTGTTTCGTGAATAGCGCTGCCCGGTTTTGGCAGTTAGGTTTGGTAATGGATTAATGAACTGATATCTATATTCATATGCACCAGACCAGGTGTTATCACTTCTCACATTTCGAAAGAGGGCTCGCGGCTCGAATTTCCTCTCCCCGGCCCTGAGTGTATTTCAACTACGTAACTATGGCCTAGAAAGGAAAATGATATTGTTTTAACTGGTAAAGTGCTGAGTTTTTTCTGACAACAAATCTAAGCTCATCATATACTGCTCTATTACATTTAATTGGATAGTGCCTTATAGGCATTATCCAATTAAATGTCAGAGAGCAAGGTATTGTATAAAAAATCTGATTCATATCAGGAACAATAAAGGCTTCCTCAGGCAGAATGTAGCCACAGACAGTTATTGCCTGTCACTTTTAGTAAAGCCCAAAATAGGGCTTCCAGCACTCTACCAGTTAAAAGTTGTGTCTTTTCAAATGGAATTAAAAAGCTCCCACATCTTCTCAGAGAAGGCTGTATCAGATTATTTTGGAAATATGTAAATTAAAACTGTCGGCACTCTACCGCCAATAGTGATATATTGCCCATCTTCATGAGAAATTCCATACCACTCAGTGACTATTTAGTCATTGGTAGGTTAAACCCAATCGAGAGCACAAGAACATGAAAATATGAACGTTTCAGAATCAGTGGTCATTGTTTTTCAACTAATATATCGATATTCCGTATCACGACACACCTACGCCAGTAGGTCGTGATTTCGTAAATGAAATGCTGCAGAACTGAGGCCGAATCAACAGAAATCAAACTAAAATGGCATCTCAGTTGCGGCGTGTGTTTGTGTTCTTAACCCTTGTAAGGGGTCACCTGAGTACGAATAGTCGATTAAAATCGATTGATTGTTTAGAAAAGTTGCTACGTGTCATAACTAAAATCAACGTTCGCGGAGAGTTGCAATGAGTTACAGACCTTGATCACAAAAGTGAACAGAGAATTTTGTACGGATCGAGACTAGATCACGATCCGATCGATATTCTCTGTCCGCTCTCCTCACTCTAACACTGGGGAATCTCTTCTGCCGAAATAGTAATACGAGAACACTGAATTTGGGATGAATTTCAGTTGTCTTATCTTGACGCAGTCTTGATTTCGCAGTTGTTCTTGCCAGAAATTGAAACCCTCTTGTGTAAGCCTGTCGCCATCAGTCTCGATCTGATCTCGAAAAAGAACACTTTTGTGATCACAGTTCTGTGTGTCTATTTTGATGAACACTAAATCAGTTTTTACTGTTGTATAAAACGTACAGATATATAGGCACATTGTTCTAACATACAAAAGGTGAGAAAATTAGATATTTGAACTGTTTTAGAAATTTACGACACAACCGCCGTGGACTGGTCGTAATTCGTGCATGGTCAGTGATGTCCACGCATGCGTTTAGCAGGTAATAAAAAACATCATCCGCACAATTTTAATTAATGAAGCACCGACCGGTGATTATTCCTATAATAAGTGTTTGGAATCTAATATTATTGCGTCCGAAATATTGCCGACCCATTGAAAGCTATCAGTCCACGGCAGCCGTACTGCAGACAGAATAAATGAGATCACAGTGCACTATTATACAATTTTGTGGTGGTGAATATGATGTGATATGAACATAAAAACTTATATTGGCCGAGGGGATATCCGAGGTCAATATAAGTTTTTTAGGTTCACATCGCATCACATTTACCACCATAAAAGTCCATAACTGTTTTATTATATACACCATCCTCAAAAAACAATCTTCTATTTATCAATTAAAAGTTCAATTACATCAACTAGAAATACTTTTATTTAACAATAAAATAGTTATCATCTGCAGAATAACATACAAATGAGACGAAAGTCAGGTTAAATGCGCATGGACGTCGATTGAAATAGAACTAGAGAGAGGTTTTCCAAAAGCTATATTTAGAAAGTTGATTTTCACTGGAAACCCGGTGTACATGGATTTTTGAGTACCAGTCACGTGTATAAGATCCAGTCAATAGAAATGTGGTTATTTATAAATATATAATAATCTTTAATGTAAAACACTCCGGCACTGTGAAAAAATAACGGATTTTGGCCGTTACGTTGGGTAAAGGGTTAATCCCTTCCTGAGTTTGGGATAATATTGTTGAATTAAGAACGTGGTGGACGTAATATAGTTGCACAAAATCGAGGAAAAAGCCCACAGCTACATTAACACATTTTGACGACGTTCCCTGGCACTGCGGCTTGGAATTTATATCTTACGTTGGTCATTTAAGGCGCTATATAAGTACGAGAAATTGGTTTACTTTGAAATTCTCACCTCTGATATTCCATAAATTCAAATAAAATATACACAAATGTTTTCATCAAAACCAAGGTGGTGATGTTTTGAACTCGAAAAATATATGCAGTCAACTCACAGAGGTTTTACGACAGGCACCAATGATTCCAGAAAATACAATAATATTTCAAGAGAACAATTCGTGGTCAAGTGGACTTCAGATATCCAATAACAAAGCTAGGCATTTAAAACACTTTACGATGCAGCGACAGGACTGCATTTGGGGAAAGGACAACACTGTCTGCATTTTATTGCAGATGGATTCCATGATCGATGGACATACGCATACAAAGCGATACCACGAATTTTCATCGAAAAAAAACATCGCGTAATTCTAAGAAATTGAAACAGGTGTCATGATATCTTGCAAATAATATGGCAACTGTACAGTCTCCATATGATAATAGTGGATATTGTGAAAGCGATGCGTCTCATTATTTGATTTTAGAAGGCATTGTTTATCGATGCTTTCTCGACCTTGATGACCTTTGAGTGAAATGTAAACAAACCGGAAACAAAAGAAAGTCGAGAGTTTGGGAATTAACCCCTCATGTAGCAGTGTTGTTGCGTTTTGGTTTAATTTTGATTTCCCAGCCAGCTTTGTTCTTGGATACCTGAAGCACATTTGGCCACGAGTTGTTCTCGTGAAATATTGTTTTATTATCAGTTCTTGTGCGAACACGGTAGCAGACCTCCAGGTTCTATTCGTGCATGCTGTCAACTCAGGGAGTTGACTGCATATATTTTCCGTATTCTATGCATCACAACCTTCATTTTGATGTGTAATTTGTGTATATTTAATTTAAATTTATGGAATATTAGAGATGAGAATTTCAATGTAAACGACTTTCCTTTACTTATAAAGCACCTTAATCTGAATGGTAGAATTAGAGTATATTTTAAAGTGATGTTGGATAGAGATACGTGTAGGAAACAGACGATGGATAACTGGAAAATTAAACGGTCACAAAAATATAAAATACAAAACATTATGGGTACCAAAACATGGTTTGACATCTCTATTACACTCTGGTAATACAGAAAATTGGAATTTCGGAAAAAACCAACACCCTGTAGAATCAGTCATTTGCAGATTAATTCCTTAATAATGGCACTGTTGCTTATATTGGTATAATTTATTTCAATTCCAAAGTTGGAAACTGAACCGATCATGGCGGCCTTTTTGGTACTTTTAAGTTACATGTACTCATGCTCTTAAAATAATACAATAATGTATATAGAATCTCCGTCACATAAAACATGCCCCACAGACCGGTATAAATCTCTTGCCTACAATAAAATGAGTAGGCCTAATTTACACAAATTCCACCATTATGCTTTGCGGCATGGGGTCAGGATATCAACGATATCACCGTTTCTACCAGGAGTGTATAAAAGCAATCAAAGGGCATTTCTGGGTTTATGGTAAGAAAACGCCACAATGTACATGTACATAGTTTTCACAAAGTTATTTAGGCCAGTGAATTTCGATATCACGCTGTTTGGAGGTTCCAACTGCATACAAAAAAATGGTATATATAATGGGAATTGGGTTTCGAAATTGACAAGTGACGTGAGATATGCTGGCCCACTCTTCCAGCAACGCTTGCGCCAATTGCGTTAACGTCTGGGGTGGTGGTTGGCGTTGTCGCACACGTCGATCCAGTTGATCCTATAGATGTTCGATTCAAATCTGGCGATCGGGAGGGCTAGGGCAGGACTTCGATGTTGTTATCCTGTAGATAAGCTATCATGGGCCGTGCTGTGTGCAGTTGGGCGTTGTCATGCTAGAAAATGGCGTTGACAATCTGCATAATGGGGAGTACGTGTGGATGCAAAATTTCATTTCTGCACCTCTGCGCCGTCAAGTTACCTTCAACATGGACGAGGTCCTTTCTACCAATGTGTGAGATGGCTGCCCACATCATAATGCTACCACCACCAAATCTGTCCACCTTCCGAACGCAGCTACGCGCAAAACGTTCTCCACGACGTCTGTACACACGACATCGTCCATCAACACGGCGAAGAAGGACACGTGACTCGTCACTGAACCATACCGTTCTCCATTTCTGATGAAGCCATGCCCTATGTATCTGACACTACTGAAGTCGCTGTCAACGATGCTGCGCCGTCAAAATGAACAGGAACTCGCCGTATAGCACGCGGACCTGCCTCGCGTATACGACTGCGAACGGTCTGACATGAAATCCTCCACCGACCTGGTAGCGTTGACGCTGTAGAGGTCGCTGTGGTTGTTCTCTCCCGCAAATGACTAACCGGATGTATCGGTTCTGAACTGGGCGGTTACTCGGGATCTTCCGGGTAATGGAAGGTCCTGCGATGTCCCCTGGATTTGGTAGCGGCTCCACGGGCGTGTGATGGCACTCGGCGAGACATTGAACACTCTCGTAACATTGGAAGCTGGTTCGCCTGTTTCCAAGCGGCCAATGGCATTATGTCTCTCAGCTTCGGTCAAACGAGGCATTTTGCTAGAGAGATCCCATTAACGCTGTGCGAATTCCGACCAATTTCCATGTCCATTTATACCCCCACACGCTGAGCTCGCATTCTTTGATCGTGCAACTTTGTGATCAGATATTCACTCAGTGGAAACATTATTTTGTTAATTTCCAATATTTTGGGGGTCGCGGTGGCCGAAATTATGCCCCATTGTCAAAAATGTTACTCAATATTTAGACCACCACGATATGTCGTTGACAATATCTACAGCCTCACTTCATAACAAATTTCTCCAAAATTTGCCATATTATCGAGACTATACCTGTTTTGCGTTTCCTTTTTTGGAACAGTACAGACAAGAAGTGTGTGAAAGAATAGATCCTCGTGGGACAACAGTAAAAAGGGAAGGCACTATGACCTGATTTTAACACTGAAATTCCCATAGGGTTTTGATTCCTATGGACAGTTTTATGTCAGAGTGCCATCGACCGATGGCACTCTGGCGTAAAAATGTTTATGGGAATTACAGTGCTAAAAGCATGTTCCCATAGTGCCTTCGCTTACTACTGACAACTGTCCCGAGTTTACGCCGAGAGGAGTTTTGAAGTATTCTCCACTTCTGCACGCTGAATAGTATTTAAGAAATTCCAGTGATTTACGCCCGATACCGATCTTTTATTATAGATATGATAGACCCACGTGACAAACTTTATATCAAATACTTCACTGACATCATCGGAAACGGCCCTGACAGTCCTACTTTCACCAAGAAAGTTACATCGGTGGTGTTGCATTGATGCAAGTCAAGTAAAATAGCTTATTTTTTTATTTATTCATTTCGTCCCTCACGTTTTATTTTACCAACACTGCGCCGAAAAGTATTTGAAAGAAAAGTTAGTACAGATAGAGAGAGAGAGAGAGAGAGAGAGAGAGAGAGAGAGAGGGGGGGCGAGATAGAGAGGGAGACCGAGAGATAGGTAGAGACAGACGGAGACAGAGTCAGACAGGCGGACAGACAGTGACAGAGGCGGATAGACAAACAGAAACAGAGACAGAGAGGGAGTGGGATAGAGAGAGTGTGTGTGGGGGGGGGGGGGGGGAGGGGGGATCTTATGCTAATCAAACATTATCTAAATGTCATAGAAAACCTTGGAGTTGCATATTTGAAATGTAATCGTATCAACGTGCTCCAGCACGTTGCTCAGCATCAGAAAAAAGCAAAAAGTGAAATAATCCATCCAAAATAGATATTGTCTCACCTTGTACGGAAATTGTAGTCGTTTGGTCGTTTGTCTCTCTGTGAGTTCACGTCTTCGCGTTTCCGTTTGACTGTGTGTGCGTGGGGTGGGGGCTGCTTTTTGGCTTACTGGGTGATAGTGGACAACTGGCGATTGGTCTCGGAAGGTGGGGTGCATACGTACTATACAACTATGCATATTTTTCCTCTGGGTAGTGATATATGAGCTTAGCTACTGATTCGAACCATCTTCTTGTGTAAACATATTCATGAGCTTGGGAGACGACCCAAATAAGTTCTAAGCTTTCTGTCGAATTGTCCCTTCAAGATGTATTTCTGTTTTTTTTTTTTGTTTTTTTTGTTGTTGTTGTTTTTTGTTACACTGCATATTATTGTAACAATTATTCCATTTTGTATCACCGAAATAAATATTGTTTAAACTGAAAAAGAGAATTATCTATTAATCACCATTGGCCAAGAGGATGGCACATAATCATCCCTCAGATCGTGCTTGCTCGAACCTTTTGGAGGAGAATTATAATTGTGAAAGGCAGTAAAAATATCCCGGTTCTCTTCGATCGCGTAAACTTCGAGCCATACAGTAAAATCACAAAATCGACGCGATATCTTAACAATGCTCTAATAAATACTACTTGAACTAAAAAAACAAAAAAATCTATATATTAATAACCATTGACGTGTCTTGACAAATAACCGCTGTAGGACAACTTGTCACCATAACCGGCAAACATCGCGGAAAGGAAATGGGTGCAGACTCTGACAACTCTGTTCACTATTATTGGAACCTTTTAGAGGAGAGAATATAACTGGGGACCGCAATTAATATTCTCCGTTTCACTTCATTATAGTGAAACATCACGATCGGTGGGATACCATAACGACTCCAGTCTGTAACTACGGACGGAAAAATGGACTGGACATGCCAGTAAAAAATGTTCAGTAGTTTCCCTTTCAAGGGCGTCGGAGCAAATGGTAGGCTGCGAAGACTATTTAGCTAAAAGTGCAGTAAAATGGCATTTCCTGTTTATGAAAGGGCATCATCTACGAATTTTCTCTAATTCAAAGTCAATATTGATTTCACGACTGAGTGTCACGAATCGGTTCTATTGTCAAGTCGGCTTGCCGCAATTTTGAAACAGAAATATGTTGTTCAGATAACTGTACAAATAACACGTTTGGTTTTTCATTATATAAAGTAAATGTAACTATTTAACTAAAGTCTGGTATTGAACACCTTGTTACTTGTTTTCAGTACCCGGTGTCTAGAATAAATTTTAGTTTTGAACTGTAGTTATTCCTAAAGTATAAATGTACAAATTGATCAATATAACAGAACTGGGCGTGGAGTAAGGAAATGGATTTAGCTTCAAGCAATATAAAATTCCTATTTTATGCACAGAAAGGAAAATAAAATTGCGGGCCATCTTTTCACGCCATCCTATAGATAAGAATCAACGAAGGTTGAAAAGGAAACGATGTTTATGCCATATGATAGAGTATCGGAGAGGAATGTTGAAATGGCTTGAGACTTTGCCCTATGGGAAGCGAGTTTGTTTGAATTTTGAAAGCGCCGTTTTAATATGTTTGAAATGAACTTAGTCTGGTCAATGTAACAACACAAACGGGTGATCACGGAGAGAGGCCTCAAGCAGGGGTACATCCTTTCATTGATTCTTCTTGCCTAGCACATCAAAGATTTAGATGAACTCCTTCATAGCGATGAGGAGTTGCAGTAGGAGACCTAACAAATACAGGGCTATTATCGCGGATAGTATGCTACTTGCGTCAGAAAGCGAAGATGGGCCACCTAAAATGCTGACAATAAATGGAAGATATGGAAATGAATGGAAATTCGAACTGAATGAAGAGAAAAGCAAGGTTATGCTTGTGGGCTTCAAATGGAGGCTACTCGGAGGTCAAGAATAGGCGAGTTCTCTATTCCCGAAGGTGATAGAACATTGTTTAGTGTGAGGAAGACAGGATGCTAGGGGTATTTTTGGGAGGGTTCAACTTAAACATCACGGGTAGAGGTATCTACCAAACTATATGAACAAATTAATTATGGATGAAAACGAATTCTTAATCAAAAAAACTTTTAGGAATCAATAACTTCCATAAGAATTTTGTGGAAAAACCATGGTAGGTGTATAAAGTATTTTGAGGATATCTACGCTATTTTAGTGTATATCGGGAATTTCGCACGAGTGTGGGCCTAAACGTTCTATTTTTCACGAGTGTTTGCGTGAGTGAAAACTAATACTTGCAGGTCCACACGAATGAGATAATTCCTGATATTCATTAAAACAGCTTAGTTTTTTTTATTATATGCTACGTGACATTTTACTGCTGAATATGCAGCCCAATTCGACTGCAAACAGTTCCGAGACAAAACAAAGTTGCTGATCGTTCCTTCAGGGCGACGTTCAAGGCGACGCCATGCGCCGAAGCGTAACGTCATTTAGAAAGCTACTGAACAAATTCATCTTGTGGACCTGAAAATATAAAATAAAACTTTCAGGTCCACATTTATGAGATAATTCCAGATACTGACTACAATAGGGTAGATTTTCTTTTTTATTATATGCTACGAGACATTATTGCATAATAGTCAGCCCAAATCGACCCCAAATGCGTACGTTTCAAATCAATAACAAAGATCAACTGATCGCTTCTTCAAAGCGAGGTGATGCGGCGCAGCGTGATGTCATTTAGGAAGCTTCTGAGGGATATTCCTCGATATCCATCGAGTCGATGGATATCGAAAAATATCTTTTAGATAATTTGCGATAATTCACAGGCTAGCATATAATAAAACCCACGATGCGCACGTTATACCTCCAAACCAGACGATTTTAAAGAGTTTGGAACGACTATAGAATAATACATGTCGGTGGATAACAGGATCGAGTAATATCACGGCGCTGGAAGCAATCTGGGATGACTTTGAGTGGATGAGGACCAATGACAGAATATACGTAACGAAACTCTGTTATTTTAATTATTTAGTGCGTTTCCCCGACAGCCGATGGTGTATAGCGAAGTTCAATAATATATGAAATAATATACTATACAGGCAGGGTAGATAACATAAATTAGGAAATTAATAGTGGCTTTTGAGATCACAATATCTGTTTACAACATTTCCAGAAGAAGCTAGAATCACCACCTCAAAGCGAGAAGTGGAGGTTATCCTTACATGTGATCCTTTTTGTACAAATTGAAGTTCTTTGTCATCGTCTTCGATAAATCGACATTTCGGGTTGATACAAACGATACAGAATACGATTCACCTCAAATACTTGCTTGAAAATTCACAAGCCGTTTTTTGCGAGCACAAATAGCCACGAAATTGGCGAAAAGCTGTTCGAAAACAGAATTTGTTGGCTTCATTCTGGCAGTAATATTAATAAACGGGGATTTGGAAGGACAAACATTGCATGTGGACGTGGCAGCATCCACTGCAATTAGTGTGGGCCCACATTTGGTTATTGGCCGGTGAAAAGTTACTTTTACATACAGAATTATTACTCACCTGTTCGTCTCAAAGCATTTTTTTACACCTCGCACAATAAATCATTAAATCATTTGTGCACAACGGAGTCGGATAAATGGTGTGGTGAAGTGAAATAAAAAGTATTAAATGCAATTTGCTTTGTGTCAATCTTTTCTGAAACAGAAATTAATCACCGTCAGATAAAAAGGAAGGTGATGTAGATTAAAACAGATACTCCAACGTTTTGTGGAGTATGGTGAAATAGTTGTACCGTATTGCTAGTAGCCTTTGTGATTAGACTCGGTCTGTATACAGTTGGCCAATTATTTCACTATACACCGAAAACAACGTGGTAAAAGTGTTATAATTTGGAACGACGTGCACAAATACAATTTAAAATTTAGCCTACTTATTATTATTATTTCCTCACAGTTGGTTGATCGGACCGCACTGTATCTCTTTTCATCATGAACACGGAGGACGCTGTAGATATTCTTGGTTTTGGAATATTTCAAAAAATCCTCGTTGGGTTTGGAAGTATTACGGCTGCACTTAATGGAATGGTTGCTGGTTCTATTGTATTCCTCACATGTACACCGAAGTACAGGTATTTTACATTGATTATAAAATAACCTTCATTCTACATTTATATGTTTTCCACGGGCAAATCATTGGAGACTTTGTTGTGATTACCAATACATTGAGTTACACATTGACGATTAAATTCATTGCTAGGATACTGTAATGATCACTGTTGGGATATGAATTTTGAAATTCCTGGAGATCTGCCTAATTAGCCTGGGAGCTGGCACAGGATAACGATGAGTTCGTTGAATATGAAACGTTGCAAAAGTTTGATAACAGAAACTTTTTGTACACAACTCCTGACAACTTGACAGGGTGGTAGAAAAGAAATGATTAGCGGACCAAAGCTGGGTGGTTCAGATTTCGATGCCCAACTCTTTCACATTTATTCACGTGGCGGTTATGTGATAAATGGAATATGACGTTCTTATTTCTTCAAAATGATATTTATGAAGCGCGTCCAAATTTTCCGTTTTGCCTCGCCAAAGGCTCGCCAAAAAATGTAAATGCACCCAAAATGTTGGATGAAATAAATCAGTAATTTTTCTTGGCGACCAAGGAGATGTTGGACTACACACCTAGCATTGTTGCATCGCATCTCGTCTGCTTTTGTAAATAAATAAATGCCGATCGGAAAATTTAACGAAAACATGAAAAGGTTTGCAAATACTACGTAGATCTGCATCATAAATACGTTATCTGATCTTTAGTTGGCGGATACAATGTCACAAAAGGCTCAGCGAGAACAATATTAGGCGAGATTTTAGCAGAGCCTAATATTGATCTCACTTCGCTTCATGTGACACCATATCTGCGAACTAAACGTCCCGTAACTTATAATTTGAAAACGTCATTAACATTCGTGTCATCAAAAGGTTTAACCATTTGAACCCTCGTTTCCTGGATGGTATCTCCTTTGTGTAAACTTACAGTGAGATGGGTCAGTCCAATATCAATATACAGGGAGGATAAAATAGTAACTGCAGTGTGCAGCCGTGTATTGACCTCTTAGAATAAGACAAAAATGGGACGAAATTATGCCTTGGATCGAAAAATCGGTCTTACCAATTCAATGGGTTAGGCTTATTATAGCATTCAGCGAACGTGAAATAGTATATTGCGATTATAATATTTTTTTCCGCAGAAGCACGTTCTCGCACTTCCCCTTTACGCACAATCATGAAATTTAGCCAACGTATCACCCACTACCCGAGAAAGAATTTATCGAGACACTTTTTTGTCCATTTCTACCCAATGTTGGAATGAGCTGAAAAAAAGGTTTTTTATGCATTTCAAAGGCAAGCTCATTTTTAAGCGTATGTAAACTCTGATCTTTGAACGGAAAATGCCGAACAGGTAAGTGGCATCATAGAGCATCATGAGTCAAAAAATTATATATTTTGAAGAAACATTAGTAGGTTATAGAGCTTAAAAATTTAGCATATAGTTGTTGTTTTTATTGTTTCGATTTACAGCCATTTTGGCGTTTTTTACACATTTGAACCTCAAAATACCAAATTTAGGACTCGAATAGCGTCCTACTTACTTACGCTATACCTACGAAACTGCAAATCGTACTACGGGACAGCGCTTGCAAATGGTTATAATGTTTTATTAATGACGTAACAGGTTCGAGGTTTTGACTTAAAAAACGTTATATTTAACATTTTTGATTCTTGCATGTACAAAGGGCATATGCTTTTAATTTTTTTGGAAATATAGTATCACCTAAGGACTTTATCCAAAAATACAGTCATTTTTCACCCAACGAAAAAGTCCCTCGTACCGAAATTTAGAAGTTATGACGTCATCGTAGAAGAAGTGAGTTTATGTGATGTCTGAAATAAAACCTGAATCAGCGAAGCTGCTGAAGGTTTTTAACAGAAATCACACAACGTCGGGTACTATCGACCGATAGAACATGACACGAAACGTTCTAATTATTTTATTATGATGTACAAAAGCTTTCATTGTTAAGCGTTAACTGCAACATGCCATCAATCATATAACTATGTAGCCGAATCCAAAACATGCTTTTTGTTACGTCATTTCAAACGAATGACGTCGCTTCAGGAGTTTCCAGATCACCAAATTCGAAATATAACAAATTCGAAAATAACATATTACAAGTGCCGTCGCTTTGGAAGTTTCTGCATCGCCAACTGTCAGTGTTTACAACTGTATCATGTTGTTCATGTTATAATTCATTATTAATCGTGTTAGTGCTTGTGTAACACGTTGTATAATGTAATATAAATGCATGTTTCTTGGACGACGACAGTTGTTAGAATTAAGCGGAGTGAAACAATTATTTTGAACTTGAGGTGGAGACTCAGTCACTCAGTGAGGTCGAGGAATACACTCTAAAGTCTAAACGTGTGGAAATATAATTGACTGCAGTCACGTTCATGATTCACTGACGTGGTGAACAACACGTGAGTTTTTAATATTTCTGAATCTTTTAAATTAATTATTTGCCGTTAAAATTGAATACACCCACCGAAGATGACATATTTGTACGTAAGTTTGTGTCTATCGGTGTCGAAAAAAGGTAAACAGACACGGCCCCAGCGTTTGGTGTTGAGAAATTCCAATCAGCGCGTGCGTAATCGACGCTGATCAATGGAAGTGGAGCTTACACTTTGTTTGTTCTCATGTCTCCAGGGAAGAACATTCCGATAATACCCGCGTTTTTTTTAAAAACTCCACTTCTATAAATTTTAGAAGGGGTCAAATTAACCAATCACGGCTGACGTCACAGACGTGAAGCATAGTAAAATATATTATACACAGTATTCACACTAGTGAATGTAGCTTCGCAGCTTCCTTAAGTTGTCTACTTGTTGTATGTCTTTGTCTGAATATTTATGCCATTGTTTCATTAATTTTCCTGTCACCTCGCGTTTTCTTCTGCTGTTTGCGTTTTAATTGTCCCTCTGAGATCATATTTACAAGTGTAGGTGTCTGGCTAGCTTCTTGATATAGGAAGATGACAGATAAATAAAACGGCAGGTTCCTTTTTCTGACACGTTGGTTTAGTCTGTTATGCCATCCTTCACAGTCATTGTTCGTACGGATGGTGTGGCCAAATATTGACCATATTTCTACTGGCCAAGTAGTGCTATCCATCCATGTCGTCTCAACATACTCACCAATTTTCGTTTCTTTATCGTTGACCCATTTTCCACCACTTGGAATACAGTTTGCGTTTCGATGTCATTCGGGTCGCCGTGAAGAATCGTCTCATGTTCAACAGAGTTAAAGACACATAAAGGTGAAAAGAAAAATTTATAACTAAGTTAATTTGCATTTTCTAATTATTGACTTTTAGCCAAAGTCGTGAAACACAATGTTTCCATATGCACTAAAGGGAAAATATTGACAATTAACCAAGAGAAAAAGATAGACATTGTACTAAGAAAAAAGATTAGCAGCTTCCAAAGTGTAGTAAAAAACACTACTTACTCTTCATTTTCTTGCATCTCCGTAAATCTTTCTTGTCTTGTGATGTCGCGTTAAGAACCAAAAGCCAAAAATGACTTTACACAGTAATCGTTTTCCGACGCTTTGAATCCCATGCTGAACTGTTCCATCTCAGGTTCACTATCCCTGTTCATTACCTCCTGTTGGCGAATGGCCCCCTCCGTGGAGACTCAGGTACTTTCAAACGGCCCATCCGTATGCTCTGACGCTTGGCTTGAAACATAAATTGTTGAAAGCTCTTGTTGAGCTGACTCACACAATTTACAGGTATATTGTATACATGTACCTTGCTGGTTTGTTTGTCGGTACTCTTGCCTTGAAATATCTGAGATTAGAGTAACAACAAAACATTGAAGTAATTGGTAATGCATTCGGAAGAATAGGCACCATATATTATTTTGAAATAGATAATTTAAAACAGTTAAAGTTAATGAGTAGGGAAATGTTCGTACCAGTACCGCAAGTTCCGTGGCTCCATCTCACACAAGTTGTTGTGGCGCACTCAATTGCTTCTATTCGAGGACGTACAACATTTCCACATGAAACGCAAATGTGGTTTTCAGACATTGTGAGTGGATCAAAGAAATAGAATAGCATTGAAACGAAATGAGAGAAATGATGAATGAATGTTTCAGCACGCTGATGGAGCGCAGGGACGATGTGGGATTTGAAATCCCTTGCGACCCGACTAATTTTATTTGCTTATGAGTCCACGAGGGTGGGAAGCGTGGACCAACATTCTTATTTGGTCTGAGTGTGCGCACTGTCAATGGGGTACTGAGACCAGGCCCCCGAGAACCTCGAACTGGAAGGTGACTAGGAATTGTGCATAACTACAGAAATTCTGCTCTGTGTTTTATTCTGAAACGTGGGTATATTTATGATGATGGTGTCCAACATATTGAGATTCGATCAATTGGGGACAGTTAGTTATAATTAAGTCGAGCAATGAGGTTCATATTTTTGTAAAAAATTGGGCTGCTGAACGATTGGAGACAAGTTATAAAGGTTCAAAAGGTTCTGGACTGAGCCGTTACTAGATTTGAGTTGGTCGTCGTTAAAGTCGCCGGTTATTATCACGGGGAACGTTTGTACATCTAATGCTCTTTCAACAGAAGTCGAAATAAGATTCCAGGTCTCGGTCCTTGAATTAGGCGATCTGTAAATGTTTTCAAGGAGGAAGCTTTTTTCAGCTGTAAATATCCGCAACCAGAAACATTCAAGATTGACAGTTTCCAAAGCAGGGCGATGTATGAATGCCATTGAATTTCTGAGGTAGACTCTGATACCGCCTCCGCTGGAAGGACGATCTTTCCTTATCGGGTCGAGAAACCCAGAGATTGCCAAGTCAGAGTTGTCGTCACTAGTCTTGAGCCATGATTCCGTAAGCACAAACATAACATGATCAACGAGCTCACATCTTTGAATATCTAGCTTGGGTTTTAGGCTTAGGATGTTTAAGTGGAAAAGGTTAAGTCCTGTCGAAGTATGATTTGAATAATCTTCAGTCTCTGACTTGTCAGTGCTTGATGTCACTGATAAGCATTAGGGTCCCGCGATAGTTTAAATGTTACCAGCTAAGAGGAGAAAAACACCGGGCAAGGTACGAACTAACACCGACATGGTTATTGAATCCGTGAATGTTGAACTGAATGATGTTGATACATACATTCACCGGCTGATTTATAGCGGCAACTTGCATTTCTGTTGGTAGAGAGGTTTAAGGATGGCTAACTTGTAGAAAAAGAGAAATAGTTTCACATATAACATCAGCGTTAAACCCTGATTTCAAATCTTAAAAGAAGGTTTATCAGCAGGATATCCGAGTAAGTGAGACCTCCACCCCTAGCTTAACAAGCAATTGGCAAGTAAAGACCCAATCTTAGTCTGTACATAACTATGTTAGCCATTGGGCTCATTCTAGTGGATATAACTTTTGAGCATTCTAAGAGTGGGGTGAGAGCTCAACGCCATTGATCCAAATGCTAAATGCGCCTGGGCAGCTGCGTTGAAACAAGTGCAGTCTGCATGGGAAGAAAAAAATCAGAACGAGAATACAAGATGGTGGATACAACATTCAGCCGAGGAGCTTGTAGAGAGTTCAAATTGTTTTCACAATGTGTGTGTGCAGTAAAGTCAAAAAGTAATTACAAAAACAATGCAAAACATATTTACAATAAACGATTACAGTGCAATTTAGAATAGAAATTGCACTCATATTAATGAGGTTTCCTGTGTCAGTAATCGAAGGGAGCGGATACAAAACCTTATTAAGTGGGCTGGAGTGGTGGTTAGTTTATTTATACAATTATTAAAATATTTATTCTAAGTATAACTGTTTGGGATATAATGTAATGAAAATAGCAGAAAATTATAAATTCTGGTCATAATATCAATATTTCATTGAGGGGACGAAAAAGCCGGAGGTCGGAAAAAGCCAAGGTCCGAATGAGCCGGAGGTCCAAAAAGCCTGTCTTCGCATAAGCCAAGGTCCGAAAGAGCCATGGTGCGAATAAGCTGGATACCCAACAACTGCATAATACAGTATTTTGTGTGTTTTCTAAAGCCAGGGGATTGGAGTAATGCTATTCTCGTTAACCCTTTACCTAACGAAATCGCTACATACGCCTTCATAATTTTTAAGTTAATCAGTTGGAAAAATATATTTTTGAAAATATTTCAACAAACCCATATCATGTGACCCCTCATTGGAACAGGCTCGTCGAACTTGTTCCAATGAGGGGTCACATGATATGGTTTTTTTAATTTTTTGGAAATTTAAAAAAAAACAATAATTAAAATAATAATTTTGATATTCCGCGCATTGGATAAAAGGCCAAACGTTTGGAATAGATTTGTCGATTCTGCAGACACAAATCCAATTGTCATGCTTGAAACTCTGTTGGAAATAGATATTCCCCTCAACAGTGTTACCCATCCCACCATTTTTCTCCCTCAGCCATATCTTAAAAATAAATCAATTGTCGTATATATATTATAAGTTATCTCCGCCAACATGTATGGTATATGGAGATTTGATAGCTGGATGTCGGTTTTTAAACACCGAGCCGCAGGTGAGGTGTTTAAATGAGACATCCGGGTATTAAATCTCCATATACCATACATGTTGGCGGTGATAACGTTTTTGTCCCGTTTGAAACACAGTGGATACATAATGAAAACAAATTTGTGGACGAGTTTCTCATGCTCCGCAATCAGATGGACCAAATCTGTGAATAACTTTTTTGTTTTTACAAACGCAGAAGACAACAGACAGAGTTATACGCCTTTCCCTTGGAAACACGAACACATATCGGCTCTTTGTTGACAGTTTTGCTCTTATATTGTATTTTTCTCAAGTTGTTTGATTTAATTATTCGACTATTTAATTTATAACAGCAAAATATGATCGAATTGTCAGAAATCAGGTTATATTTGTGACTATTTTCGGGATATTTGGTTTGATGTTTATATCGAGGCGAGCGAAAGTGAAAACTTTTAATTTAAATCATATAACCCCGATGTTTCGCGTGCCCTTATACCCTGGATGTTGCACGCTCTCATATACCTTGGATGTTGCGTGTGCCGTTTGCCATGACTATTTGCCCTAGGCATACTGGCCAATCAAAAGACAGAATTTACCGGGATATAGGGACAATATTTTTTAGACATGGACATGAAACGCTTTTCAATGAGGATGTTAGAAAGATTTGCATAGTTCACATAGTACATGGTATTTAAAAAAAATAGTTGAAGAATAAAACATCGATTTTTGAGGGCAATTAGAACTTGTCTGTATCCATGCTTCTCGTGCGCAACAGCGCCAAACCGTTCGGATCACTGTTTGAACACACTTCGATAATGTTTACTATGGTAACGGTCGTTAGATAACTATTGGTCACCCGCCTTCTTGATTCCATTCCACGTATTCTGTCCTCATAATTTTAGAGATTGGAATGTTCCTTCCAAATATTTGTTACTTTCCAGGAGGATATTTTGTGTCATGATTTGCAGAATGTCACAAACCCAACAGTAAACAGTTTGAGCCGGCTTTTCAAGTAAAACTTCGCATTGTATGTAGATTACCGCAACTTAAAAATGCAGTGTTTTAGATTGCGGTATAGGCCTCGTTTATGATGTATTTCACGTGAAGAAACACTATCGGTGAAAGATTCATATTATCTGCCAGCAAAAACTGCGATTTTCTGATTAACAAATGGAATAGATTTTCAATTTGAAAACTATTTCTTGTTTCTTTTGTGATTTAATTTCGTCACACCGCAGAATAAAACTGAATCATTTCCCTTCTCTCTTGTGAACTCTTACGTCACCGGAGTCACGAATCGAACGCACTCTGTAAATTCCATCGTGGCAAATAGAACGAAATCGAATATGTCATTTTTTATTGTTTTTCTTCAAATAAAAAGGGATTTGGAGACTTTTTTCACTTCTAACGATGGCAGAAAATTACAAAGGCGATAAACGTCTCTTGTTTCGTTAGACATTCGAGAATTTGATTATGTAAAACTATTTGTTAACTCTCTCCTTCGGGGCTCGTTAACGAATGGTTTTCCATCGTCAAATTCCCGAATATCTAACTCAACAAGAGACGTGTACCTCCTAAATAATGTTCTTTTTCGTTTTTATGATGTATCATATAGTCGTTAAGTCGGAGGAGGTGGGAGGTGGTGGGTGGCTGAGTCCTGAATGAAAAAAACTTTAGGAGGAGAAACACATTTTTTTCAGGGATGTAGAAGAGTGATATTCCAGATAAAAATATAAATATTCCACCATGGAGGGCATTTTCTGAAGGTCAATATTTTTTACAGAGAATAAACAAAAATCAATGGGATGAAATATCGTGTGTCTGGAGAGAAACTTGTACTTTAATTTTGATTAAGAATATTACGATATTTACTTTTGCTTTTAGAAACTATTAATGGCAAATCATCTATTTGCTATTTGAAGGGTATTTTAAGGACGAAGATTGTGTAAAATTTATTTAAAAAAATACCTGTTAAAATGTCCAACGTGAAAAATTTAGACCAGGCGTCTGGTGGGAATGTGTTGGTTTTGTTTATTCAAAATAAAACACGGATTGAACACAATTGTATCACACATCCATTAAACTTTAAACCCTCGTATTTAACGGAATTGCCGCTATGACATAAATGTTTCTATATTCACCTGGTGAAATACAAGACGGAACTTTTTTTCCCAGCACTAGTTCCTTTCCCGTCAAGTCATTAATTACGCTTCGAAAAGTTTCCAAATTCCGTTATACAATTATCGAACGTCCAAAGCAAAATAAAGTCGGTTCACAAAAATATTAGTTAACCACAATTGGCCTAATATTAACTAATATTAAAAAAACATCCATTTCCAACCACAACATTAACCCAATCCCGTGGCCGTCTTGTCTGCGGATCCCCGTATATCTAAATTGGTCAACTTTATTTCGGTAAATCTTCGGACATCCTGATATGTTTCGAACTTCTTTTTAAAAGGTTTCTCTTTGCTGTTTTGCAAATCTGCCCAATTTTGTACTTCTATTTCTGGTATCAGTAATAGCCACCAAACGGTTATGCGTGAATGGACACCAACCGAAGAGAAACAGCGATACAAATTGCAGCAAACACGCCCAATAGAAAAGATACCGAATGTAATTTAGACTGTTCCCAAAACAAGATTGTTTTTATTTTTTACCGACCCATTTGATCAGTACAGCTTAAAGCAAAAAAAAAAACGACTCTTCATCTTTGGGTTTAAACATCGGAATTAAAATGTGTTTGTTTAACTGAATTTTAGTGCATGGGGTGTGTAATAAACACAGAACGCGATATATGTTTGAATCGGTGGGTGTTTTATATAACTCGTTGGAATGGAGCGTAGTCATATCTCGCGAAATGTAGCTACGCTATTCCAACTCGTTGTGCAAAACACCCACCGATTCAAACGCACATCACGTTGTCTATGTATCTGACCCAATGGGATTCTCAGTATCAACTAAAAAAATGATTTTGACTAACATATTTAAGAAGATTTTTACGGAATGTTCCTCATATTGCAATGAGTTCAAATAAATATGGACAAACAAATGTCTGGTTGCTAACACCTTTATGCCACTGGTGAACCCTTCTCTACTATTGGCGTGACAACTTTATTTTGAATTAGAATATGATATGGCTCATCCATTCTTTAGTACCCGATTTGGGCTGTTAGGGTCTGAAGACCTGTTCTGTACATGTTAACCCTTTACCCAACGCAGACGATATCAAAATTTATGATTTTAAATAATATTTTTTCAAATTTTTCAAAATATTTCAACAAAACCATATCATGTGAACCCTCATTGGAACGAGCTCGACGAGCTCGTTCCAATGAGGGGGTCACATGGTATTGTTTTGTTGAAATTGTCTTAAAATTAATATTTTTTCAATTGCTGGATTTTCAAATTACGCGGGCGGGTGCGGCCGATTCGTTAGGTAAAGGGTTAATTATATAAGCAGCGGCGTCACGACTACAAAATGTATATTTTATTTATTCACTAATAGATTTCCAAGATGTCTGGAGTTTTTCAACTATAATCGCGACTGACTAATTTTTCAAAGACATCATCAAGACATGACTTCAAAGAACGCATGCCTTGATGATGTAGTACAGTACTGTCAACGTGGAATGGTCACTTTCGACGGGTGGAGAATATTTCCACGGACGCAATAATATTAGATTCCAAACACAAATCACAGGAATACTAATCAAACATTTAATTAATTAAACCCAATGCTTCATTAATTAAAATTTGGCTGATTATGATTTTTATTATCTGGTACACTCATGCGTGGATATCAGTGCCCAAGCGTGGATTACGACCACTCCACGGTGACTGCATTGTAGCAGGCGAGAACCAGCTTGTGCTCGCGAAAGAGTGAAGCAAGAATACATACTGCACAGAGACTGTGAGTTTCTTTGAAAAACATCAACACAGAGAAATTTCACCCAGACAAAAATAATTATCTGTGGAATACCGGCAACAATGCGACAGTTTATACTTAGTCACATAATTTGGGTGATAATCTAACTGTAACGCTTACGTCGAGACTGTCTGTGTAGAAAACCAATCGCATGTGCCAAACTACAGATACCAGACTTCACCCATCTTTGTTGTTGATCAGAACGTCGATGTTAAGACCTTTACCCTATCAACACGAAAGTCGTCTTTTACGGGCCATGATCGTGATGCGACCAGAATTCATAAAGTAGATTGTTTCGCCATGAACTTGTGTGGTAGACGAAGCAAGATTTTCAACGGGCAGCCCTGAAGCTGCACGTTGATAAATTTGATTGGTCTTACCTCAAGTAACGAAAATAGAGCACGTTGAAAATCTTGATTGCTCCTACCCCAAGTAACGAGTATAAACTCGACCACTTGATGCATCTAATCCAGAATGGAATATGCCACCATGGTCTAAAGGGTTAACAAGGGATGGGTGCTGGTTATGCGGATGAAAACTTGCAAAAAGGCTGTGTGTATCAAAGCGGAACAAAAGTATTTAACTCACACAGAGACCCTAATATCCAACGTTTAACAATTCTAAAATTCAATACGATTTACAAATTATCTCACCTCATTGTCATGTTCGACTAGTTTAACAACAATCTTCCCGTCAATTTAGATAATATTTCAGTTCAACATGACCCATTCAGACATGAACAATGACAATGTGGACACGTAAAATACACACACTCAGTCGTTTCTCAGTCGCCCTTCCATATTATTTTCCCTTCAGTTAAGGGACGACTTCGAAATGGCAAAACCCCTGATCCGTGTATCGTTTAAACAAAATATTAACCGAACTGTTCCTAAACTCATGTCACAGTAATGTTAACTGCTCCAGCCTACTTGGCCCGACTGTTTCGGTTAGTCCGGACTCAATCACTTTCTTTTTCACGCAATCTCGAGTTCCTATTGTCCTGTTATTTTCAGTTTCAAGCTTTACATCGCATTATAACTTTGCTTCCATTCTGTTTAATTACAGTTAAAACTAGAACTGCCCGCAAATAGCATGCCACCCTGTGCGCTGATTTGCGTGCTATGACGATAATAAAGTTATAAAATTCTACACATATGCCCGATGCACAGGCCATTTTTCAGCCAATGAACTTCCGAGTTTAATAGTTCCCACTTTGATGGGGTAGTAGTTCACTACCAGTTGGTGTGTTGGTCGTAGTGACTGTGTAGCAGTCGGTGTTCAAGTACTTATTGGAGTGGTATTAACTGTTGTTATTGAGATTGTTGGTGTGGAGATTGTTGGTGTATTTGTTGTTGGTGCTGTAGCCATTAGTGTTGGTGTTGTGATAGATGGTGTAATGGTTGTTGACATAGTAGTTTTCTTGGTTGATGTTGTAGGTTTAGTGGTAGATATAGTCGTGGTCTGTGTTGTAGTGGTTGTGGACTAAAATATCCATTCCCCACATAATTCATTCATATTCAAGTTTGTTTATGGAACATTTTTTAAAATGAAGCAAAGTATATATATAATAATAATGTCTAATGAGTCATAATAGCTAGGTGAGAGTGATTTTTCAAAACGAAAAAAAACAAAAAAAGTCTGATTTAACAGAAATAAAAAAGTCTGTTTTAACAAAAACAAATAAGTATTTTTGATAGTTACCCTGTCACATTATATAAGGTTGATTTGCCAATATTTTCTGGAATAATCTGCTGAACTCTTAGGAACTTGTGCAGAAATTTCGTCAACAAAGCTTTAACGGGACATAAATTGTGACGTAAAGAGTGAAATCCCCTGGGTAGTCCTTAATTATTATGTGTTCTATGGTTAATACGTGCCATCTGTACATGTGTGCATTACGCGTTTCGAGTTGGTGTGCGAGTACCCCAATTTTGAACATACAAATGTTTGAGGAGGTGGGTTCCAAAAATGTCATGTAAAAATTATGCAGGAAAGGGTGGATGGGTCAAAGAATCTTCAAAATAAAAGTTTCCTCATATGTTCACGCACCCCCCCCCCCCCCACCCTGTTCCGTTTAGCTAAATTGAAAACAATATGTTCTCTAACACAGCGAACCGTGGTCGACCTCTTTGATTCCCAATTGAGTAAATCATAATCCCCCATCCACACTCAACTCATATGTATAGCAGTGACACAAACACATCAGCTGTCTCACCATAACCTTCTCATGGGAACGTTAACCCTGAACGACATGTTGACGTAAAGGCGTCGTAGGAAAGAGACTCGGGGAGAGCTGGAAAGTTGCGTCATTTTTTGACAAAATTCTAAATCTCGTACCATTCATGTATTTCCGCCAGACGTATGAAGTCAGATGTGTATTTACACAAAACTGTTGGTAATTAGACAGTTTAGGTTAAAAAAAAGTGTTTTAATTCTCAGGCCATCCCTCATTGAATTTGAACCCCCCTCATTGGGCATTTTTATTGCCTTTCAGTATCTTCCAATGTTAGTACAACCTCAGCGAGACCCGACACTTTTTACAATTTTTGATTGATGCAGATTTATTTAGTTGCGGGGTGCAGTGCATAAATTGTAACGAGGCAAATCCCCATAGATTAAATACTTTTACTTCAAATATAATATGAAGAGCATCAAAAGAATTTGAAGCCTTTGAGTTTCAGTACCTACAGTTTGTTTTTAGAGAAATGTTTTCATTTCATTTTAAAAATGAATTTATTTGTATTAATATGCACTTTCTGTGTGGAAAAAGACAGCAAAAACCCTCTCCATGTTGCCAACGTTTCGTAAAAGAAAAAGAAAAATTAAAAATGAACCCCCCCTCCCTCCCTCACTTATTTAAAAAAAATGCCTGCCAATCAATTAAATTATTTTGTGTGACCTTATATGTTTTTAAACTACTATTTTCGTCTTCTCGGAAATTAGAATAAAATAGTGGACAAGAAAAAATTGATTCAACTTATCCCTTCTTGGAGTAAATTTTTCCACATACCGGGGTAAGTAGCAATACTGCATTGAGTAGGCGAGAAAGTCTCAAAAGGGCATAGTCTATGAGAAATATGCAATAAAACTGATATGTACACGCATGCACACCCAAAACGCACACGCACACATAAACGGACACCATGGCATGTAAACAATCATGCATGCGTGTGTTCTCCAAATTATAATGTACTGCCATCCCTGTCAACAGGGTTTCATTTGTGAAAGGGTTAAAACTGTCAACTCCTGAAATTTGTTGAGTAGTTCTCTAGGGGAGCTCTCCAAGAAATGCTGTCAGAGGAAGCAAGCAATGTGAAAGATGGAAAATGCGATGGAACAGTTTCAAACAATTGTCATGAAACTGCAACTTATTTTGACATTCCACTTCTACTGTACATCAACGCACACTGTAACTTGATAAATCATATTCACAATAAAACCAGTTTGAAGACCGTTTGGTGCCACCAGCACTCTGGTGTTGGAATTTTTATAACATCTTCGAGAAAGATTTTGGCTGTATCTTCTTCTGGAAATATAAAATGAAGCTTTTCCTGGAACTTTTATGCTGAAGAACATCTTTTCATATTTAACATTTATATTTTGTTTGTCATCTTGTTGGTCTACCTCAAGAAGTAAGCGGAGGTGGGGGAGTGGTGAGAGAGAGGGCAGAGATTGAGAATAGGGAGAGAGGGGGTTCAGAGAGAAGATAGAGAGAGTAGAAAGAGGGAGAGAGATGGATTTAATGGCAGTAGTATATCATGTACCTGGACGATCCTCATCAACCGGACCTCGGTGCAGGACCTCGGAATTGACGTCAAGCCATGGTACCCAGTGGCGCCATGCTGTGTTGTCATTGTAGCTCGGGTGAGCGGCCATCCTGTGACGTCACCCCCATAGTGATACGTGGTGTTAGTATGCATGCGCAGCGCGTGTTGTTAGGGTGATACGTGTTTCCGTCGTCCATTTTGTATACTGAAAGTCGCCATCTTGGTTTGTATGGTCGCACGTGGTTGCTATGTTACCCAAAAGTCTACAACAAGACAGACGTATGAGCGGATGGTATGTTCGACTGAATAAAGGTAATTTCCCGTTTCGTATAATTACCACCAACAACCCGATAATATCCCCCAAAACACCAAAAACGACTTTATTTACTACTGTACGGATTCTTCCCAGAACCATTTTAGGACCGCCATACCATGGATTTTAATATTAGCACGTAGTGTTATCGTGCCAAGGGGTCCCTTTGGATTATAATCAACTGATAGACAACCTCCATGAAAACTTATATCATTCCTAAAGCCAAGAATCTATCGAGTAGTTACTGATAAGCCATTGCTCGAACGACTCGAATCCCAACGAGCATATAAGCCAAAGAGTATTTTATAATAATAATAATAATAATTTTAAAGCCTAGAATCCACACACGGTGCTCAATGGCTGTACAATAATTGCATACATACATATACACACATACACATACATTCTCTCACAGATACATTGATACATGGCTCACTAGTATCATGTATTGGTGCCCAACGCCACATCAGCAACCGAGGCTATATCCTGGCGATAAGCGACAGAACCTAAAAGAAAAAGGGTATTGAATTAAAACAAAATAAAAAAAAACAAAAAAAAACAAAACAAACTGCAACTTTACCAAAACAAGTATGTGAGTGTAACTTGACGAGTAACGAGGCAATCCTTACTGACTCAGTCACACCCACGCACCTGGTAATGCCAGTTTATGACCAAAATTAAAAGACCACTGAAGGAAATGCCCTTCGAAAAAGGTAGGTTTTAGTACCAGACTTGAATGATTCAAGTGATTTACTACTTATTTATGTCGATTGGAAGAGAGTTCCAAAGCCTTGTGCCAGCAACCACAAAGGCCCTATCACTAGCACTAGTAAATTTAGATACGGGCTGAACCAGATTGAGTTGACCTGATGACCTAAGCTACCTCGGTGGTTTGTAGATGGTAAGCAGATCGGACAGGTAGGATGGTGCAGAT
The DNA here is from genome assembly GCA_031216915.1 of Pictodentalium vernedei. Taxonomy (NCBI): domain Eukaryota; kingdom Metazoa; phylum Mollusca; class Scaphopoda; order Dentaliida; family Dentaliidae; genus Pictodentalium; species Pictodentalium vernedei. Next base: position 359,147,597 of record CM062297.1, read on the forward strand.
CCCGAGATACACTTAAACACCAAAATGACAATTTAAAATTGAATTCTTTACTCGAACGAGTGACACGCACGTACGACTCTTAGCCTCATTTCGGTATTTGAGGATACCTATGACCTGGTATTGTATTCTTTGAGGATACCTATCGAGGATGTTGTCCTCTGGAGAATCCCTTTTTTATCGGAATCCAACTTTACGGAATCGGCTAGGAATACCACTTACGGAATCCCTTATATAGCCCGTTTATTGATATTGTAAAGTGAACGTTGTATAAAATGGTACATGTTGGGAGGGGGGGGGGGGGAAGCAATCTGATTGAACATTTTGAAGGCCTAAGGGAAGGTATAGGTAGGAAGTAGTGTTATAAGTCAATATTAATGGATGATAGTGCAGCCAATAGTACTGGTACAAGGCCGCAACGACACAAGACTGCTGTAGAAGCCAATGATAGGTCAGAGAGACCATAGACAAGTAGTGGTCTTGGAGCTTTGGAGATAAGATGCAAGCTGTTGGTAAGACTACCTGTATAGAATCCGTATAGGAGCTGTATAGGAGCTGATTATAGGTACTCTTAAATACCGAAATGAGACTACGAGGGAAAGTAAATTAGATCCCATTGAGGGATTTTTTCATGGCCCTCATGGCCTCAAACAATATGAGGCTAAGAGGGATAGTAAATTAGATCTCATTGAGTTTTTTTCGCACTAAGTGCTACTATTAAACTCCATGGTATGGCGGTCCTAAAAAGGATTGTTGGAAGAATCCGCAGTAAATAAAATCGTTTTTGGTGATTTGGAGGGATTGACGGGTTGTTTGTGGTTATTCTACGAAACAGAGAATTACTCTTATTCAATCGAACATATCAATCGAACATACCTCGGCTTATTGTAGGCTTTTGGGTAACATAGCAATCACGTGCTACCATAGAAACCAAGATGGCGGCATCTAGTATACAAACTGGACAACGGAAACACGTATACGCGATGCGCATGCGTACTAACACCACGTATCAGTGTGGGGTTAACGTCACAAGATGGCCGCTCACGAGGGCTACCATGGCAATACAACATAGCGCACTGGGGCAAGTGACATGACGTCACTTCCGAGGTCCTGCTGATGAGGGTTCGTCCGGGTACATGATATACTACTAATGGTTACTGATATTTTTTTAGCCACTGCGAAAGAACTGTCACAGCTGTGTGCTTACAAGAGACATAGCGTAGCTAATAAAATAAATATATGTATATATGAAATGTAGATCTAAACTATACTAGTGGCAGGAGGGGGTTACTTCAAGCTGACATATCTGGCCAACTGTAAGAGTGAAAATAACATGCGATCATATGTGGGGTATTTTGCAACATTGTTTCAATATACCCAACGTACACTGTTGCAACCTACCCCGGCCCACTACCGTTTGTTTTTACATTGACTGAGAATATTTATAATTTACTATTATACCACCTTGTTTATTATTCTATTCTACATTAACAAAATATAAGCTGCAGTGGTGACTATCCATACAAGTAGAACAATATACACAGGCCGACACACGCGTATGAATGGATTAAGCTATATGGTACGAGTGGCAGCGCGGAAGGATAAAGCGAGAGGTCACAGGCCTCGAGTTTTATTCTTCCGCGATGGCACAAATCTATAAAAGCAATTATCAGAAGGACACTCAGCAATTCATTTGACAGCTCGACGCCATTAGACACATAGAACAGATTGGAACTCAGGGGACGAACTGTCAACAAAAAGAACACATTTTATACCCAACTAAATTTCAAAGGGGAACCCGTGTTACTAATTTTTGCAATCGCTAGTGATTCAGATTGTAATTGCGTTGCACAATTTGTAGAAAATACCAATAAAATTTCGCTTCTATTTAAATATAGTTCGTCAACGATTTCCGTTCCGCACATATGTGCGGAACAGACTTTCATTTTCCGCATGGGTTAGTGCTGCTGTAGATGAGGATTACACAGAACAGGCGTGTAATGAAAGTTTTGTTTTAATCCTCCTTTGTAAATCTTCTATAGAAAATGGCGGCTAACACATTTCTATCATGCGCCTCTGAAAACTTCATGATCACATGCCATTACTGTCCAATCAGCTTCATGTGTGTCCCAGTGCAGGCTTGCATTCTTCCCCTTTTGCAACTTGCCACGGTCTCTCCTACATATCCGGAGAAGTGAAAAGAAAGTGACGAGACAGTGGGCCGTGTCATCAAACATGAATGGTCAACGTTTCGCAGAATAGCGAGAAAATATTGTCTTGTCGGTGTGGGTTGCGTTAAACTTCAATTCGTAGTAACTGCGGTTAGTGGCACAGGTCTCTGAACTCTCGAGTCAGTTGTTCAAACGTCCCGTTCATGAGTTCACGATGTATTCTAACGGTTGCTTTGAAGTGTTCAAGTCAGTTCTACACAGATTTGAACAGGAACAGACATTCAATTTTCAGTTTTGCCCAATACCTGACAGTGTTATTTCATTATAAGGTGCATTAATTTTGCAGCAGATAGTATCCTTTGGTTGTAGGTCCGAGCACCCTCTCGAGGCCTCGCAGTTGCTGTCGGATACAGGTTTCCAGGGGAAGGTCCCTGTGTATCACAAGGAAAAACATATAAAGGAAGGGTTGTTTATATCTGTTTTGTTCTAGGCGGCGAGGGTATTGTTAATTGAGGATGTTTGCTGTTGACACGATATATACTGAGACAAAAAAGAAAGTATAATAAACTTTGAGGAGCAATTGTTTTAGTAATATCGACTTTAATCCCAAACAAATTATTGTAACTTCATATTTCGAGTCCAGCTGTATGAATTTGCATAATTTCATGTTCTTACTGTTGCCAGCATCACGTCATGACGTCACAATTTAGACATGGGGTGAAATTAAAAGTTCAAACATGCAGTCAATAGCGTGTTTGCCCGCCGTTTTATCTTGAATGGCAAGACATCGACGGCGCGTGGACCTGATAAGTCTCTGGATGTCACACTGTGGTATTGCGTTCCACTCCTGCCTTAGAGCATTACGTAAATCGCCTAACGTCTGAAGATCATGAAGTCGTATCCGACAGTCCAACTCATCCCAAAGATGCTCGACTGGCGACAAATCTGCCGAAAGTGGGGGCCAGGAAAGAAGTTCGATGCTCAGCTCCCCAAGAAAGTCACGACAGATACGCGCCACGTGACATCGGGCATTGTCTTGCTGGAATAACTGCAGTCCGACGTTAGCGTTGAACAACAGGACAACAACGACGTTGCGAATTTCGTCCCTATATCGCTGTCCATTCAGATTACCATCGATGAAGATCAACTGCGTTCGATGGTGCAAGGAAATTCCTACCCAAACCATTACACTACCTCCGCCGAAACGGTCGCATTCCCGCACGCAAGCTTCAGAGAACCGTTCTCCTCGTCAGCGATACATTCTTGCCCTACCATCAGCGCGCCGTAGACAAAATCGTGACTCATCACTAAAAAGAACTGTGCCCCAACGCCGCTGAGTTCAGCAAACACGCTGACGAACCCATTCCATTCTGACGGTACGATGACGCTGGGTAAGGATTAGTCCGTGGTATGGACGCCTACTTCGGATGCCGTGTTCAGCGAGTCTGTTGCCGACAGTTTGTGCACTGATTCTGTTGTTAGTTCTACCAGGAGTAAGTGCTGCTGTCCTCGTCGCCGTTAGGAAGCGATCGCGTAAGTGAGACGTCCTGATGTGTCGGTCTTGTGCAGGGGTCGTAACTCTTGGTCGACCTGAACGCGGTCGGTCGGCAGTAGATCCAGTGGTTCTATACCGTCCAATGAGACGGTAAATAGTGGCCACAGTGACTCCGAGCTCAGCAGCGATCTCATCTGGGGGTGTCCCAGCCCCATGCATACCAAGGGCACGCATCCTCAGATTTCGGTTAACCTTGGCAATTTTAAAATGTCGGAAGACAAACACTAGCGTATTTTCTCAGTAACCCAGGCTCTCTAGCACAACATAACACAAAGAAAATCGTAGGTTAACCATTCAATTTGACATTCTCGGGTAGCACGGGCTATTTAGAAATCCGTAGCAAAATTGTATACGGTTGGGTGGACAACAACAACATGTCATTAGACTCTTTGCACGACTTCTTGTCCACAAACATGCAACATGAGAACTATTATATTTCACCCTTTATGCTATTTTTTAACATTTGTTTCTATTATACTTTCTCTTTTGACTCAGTATATTTTTCAATTGCAAAATTGCTTTTGTTTATCACAACTTGTTTTTCTAGTGTACCTTTGACATAACTTTGTGGAATAAACCGCTCCTAAACCTGCTGTCTAGTCGAAATAGTAATTCTGCGTTCTTTATTTTAACCCGTAACAAAGATCAGACCAAAAGTAAATTTTTGTCAGGAAAGCATGCATCTGGAACTATCTCCCATTAGTTAAGCTACAGTGACACCTGCTAACCTGGGTGACTGGTGGTCAATGTCTACAGGCTCTATCGATAAATAGGCTAACTGAAAGTGATTCCTCGAACTCTTCTGCGCTGTGGAGATTGATATAAATTACTTCCGGGGTAGCTAGGTCTCTTAAACTAATTACACAGGCAAAGTTTTTGACGATGATGTCGTCGCTGTGTGTCATGCGCAATGCATACACCGATGTTCATTGTCATGTTGATTGTCATGCACAATTTTCCTAACGCAGAATACCCCGGAATCCCCCTCCACCAACCCACCCCCGTCTCGCGGTGCATTCCAATGAAAAAGAAATATGAAATTATGCTATCAAATGGCGTCGCAAGGTTTACAATACCGCAAATACTAAACGATAGTAATTAGTCTAAGAACGACAATTCACTTTCTGATAGACTCTATTCCCAGTCAACTAGGGTTCGGCAAATCACGATGTTTCTCTCGAATCGAATCAAGCAAAATGTTCGAAACCGAATCGAATCTCAAATCGGATCCACTTTTCAATTGTTTCGATACTGGTCGCCGTGGACTGGCCACTTTCCACGGGTGTGCAATACTATTAGATTCCAAACAACAATTACGGGAAGAATCATCAAATATTTAATTTATGAAGCCCCGGGTACAACCCGGTGCTTCATTAATTAAAATTTTGCTGATGATGTTTTTATTACCGGTAAACGCATGCGTGGACATCGCTGCCCTAGCGTGGATTAAGACCACTCCACGGCAAGTGTACTGTACAGCCAACAGGTGTTGTCTATCTCCGCCGTGATCCCAATATCAATAGGCATACTGGACTATTAGAAAATTGACAGGAATCACAAGGATGGTCGAAGAAAAAATCATTTATCGCCCTTTGAGTGCAACAAGGGACCACTTGCAATGGCAAAGGATTGCAGATGGCTCCTTTGTGCACTTAACGGGCGAAATGTTGTGCAAAGAAGCCGTAACGCTATCTCCACTATCACTTCAAAAGCCATTTTTTATGAATTTTCCTACTGAATTTGGTCTATCCAATTGGAGTGGGTGGATACGTTCAATCTTGTTCATCAGAAAACTGCAGTGTCAGCTGTTATCCACAGAAAGTCGACAAAAAAGAATTGTATGAAATCCAAATCTCTCCATGATTCGAATTTTTGAATAATCGAGATGGTTTCGAATCGAATCGAATCAGTGTCAAGATTCGAAATTGAATCGAATATCGGCCGTTCGTTGGACTCCACGGTCAACACGCTTACGCAGTACTATATTCGAGATAGGTTCGTGGAGTCCTCTAAAAAGGACAGTTTTGGTATAAACGGTCGGCCAAACTTGACATCATCCCCATGTTGCGGTCATGTGATAGCCAAAGATGACGAAAGCGCTCTTACACGCCAAGAAATAAATCAATCAATCCATCAATAAATCAATAGATAAATAAATGAAAATATGAATGTAAATAAACAAATAAATAAAGGCGTTGTCGGTTTTGTCGAAGGTGAAGTATATTAATGTGCGCCCCACCCTCCCCGACCCCAGATCACCTTCTTACTTCCATGTACGCCTTTTTAACACCTGTCGCAAATCACCAAGAGAGGGAAATCACGAAAATGCATTTTTGTGGATCCATTCTCTAGTTTCCCCACCGGTCCGAATCAGGGTAGGTCCAATGACGAAAAGATATTTTGAGTCGTTCTTGCTGCCACTCACACACACCTTCCTTAAGCTTCCGCTGCCTCTCAACCGAATAGCAGCGTGTCGGTATTATATACTTCTACCTTCAAAAAAACCTCATATATAATATAGAAATTTGCCTCATCAATGTCCGATCCTTTTTCTGGCCTTGTTTTTGACTGAGGTTAAACGACACTTTCCACAGCCAGGGTCACCTCGTGGAGTACCCTGTTCTTGTAAATAATGGCTACAGATTGAGCCACTTTTCTAAATCACCAGTGATGTCACTAACCTGGGAACATATTTGACGTGACAAATTTATGAAAGCGAAGTAAAAAAAAAAAACTCAAAAGTCATTTTAAGCTGAACATTCTGTACAAACATTCCAAAATTTCATTTTTATGTACACGGCGGGTGTTCACGTGTCGTATTCAATCATGAAATATCAACTGTCACACAATAAGCAAATTATTATAATAGTCAAGCATCTCGTTCACGAGCTCAGACCAGGTAGATCAAACGAGGTCGAGTTTGATCAAATGACACTTGTAATAATTTGTATATTTTATTCTCGTTGACGAACGTGGTCAGCCAGAGCAGACAAGACGCCGAACTGGTCTCGCTAACTCGACAAATATGGCAACTCGGATCAATTGACTGTTGCCCTAATTTCGATTTATTAAATATCGTTATCTGAAATATAGAAATAAATGAACGGTACACAAGAGTGCAACGTACACTGTATTAAAAACTAAGTAAACCACTCAGTTGCTATTCTGAAAAAAAATTGTTTTAAGAAATGATAGATTACAGCACTGATTGAAAATTGGAATTTAACTCGAGCCAACGGCCTGACACTCCTTACTTCTTAATACACGACAACTAGTATAGGTGTGTGTCTTGATTGGCAAATCGATACAATAGATTGGTTACGTAAGTGGTACCACCTGGTAAGGTATCGATTAATGACGTCAAAGATAATCCTTATCGATTAAAGTCACATTTGCGTGGTGTGTACTAGAAGGTATAATCAATAACCCTTTGTTACACCTTTTATACTCACGTCTTATTTGTTTATTTGTAATTGATATACATACTCTGTGAGTTGCGTCACTCAGAAAGATAGCAATCGATAATCTCTACGACACATCAGGTATATTGATTAAAATCACGTGACAATACTTAAATCATGACCTATCTATTGTCTGGTCACTATCCCCCAAAACAATGCACTATAAGTATCACCTTGACCGCCTTACCACTTATTCGCGTCACCAAACAAAATTTACTTATTATGATACATCCCTTTAAACTGACCAACTTTTAAATCGTCTAGACGCATTGTATACAAATTCCGATTAGATAACTTTCTGCGTGTCCAATGTTTTTCTATAAGCCGTTGACCGGGCACTGGCCTCCAGAGTACAATAATATTCTTTGTGTCCGCGTGTGTGTAACCCTTTTCTTTAATAATTTATTTAATAATTTGATATTTTGATATCGAAATGCATATGGCAATGGCAGAGATGTTTTCGCCTTGAGACGAGTCACGAGACTATTAAATACTATTAAATACCGAGGAATGTTATAGATATAAAATTAATATCTACAATGTAATGGCACCATGGAAACTATAAGAAAAGTGTACAAGCTTCTGAGCGTTTTGCCAATATGAACCCCCAGAACTTCAAACAGTGTGCCTAGCGTATCGTTTGAAATCCACGACATCTCGCCGTGAAGGATCAATTATTAGTAAAAAGATGAGTCAAACTACATCCAACTAGACCCCACTAGGTTCCCAAGTACAGACTCCTGGAGAACCGATTGAGAACATCCGATTCCATGTTACGCGAAGAAAGTGAAAAGTCTGCATCGAATTGGCATCCTTGGGATCTTTTTACACGGGGACCAGCGACAAGAGCACGTACTTTAATTGTGGAATAGGCATATTTAAATGGGAAGAGTCAGATAATGTGGATTTAGAGCAAAGTAGATATTCACCTCAATGCCCCTATTGATATCAGCCGCCACCCAAAGTTCCAGATCATGAGAATCAGCTACATGAGGGAGCTATTATGGATTAACTATGTCCCAAGAAGACAAAACTCCGCACCCTCAGATTGGACGCTTGGTTTCTGTTGCTATGTTTACCGCTGTAGTGGCATATATTACGGTCTGACGTCACCAAGTGAAATATATTGATAATATGATAACAAGGGGAGGAGATTCAACGTGCATACTGCCTACAAAATCGTATTTTTCGGGGCCAATGATCATTCTATGAATGAATACCCACAACCCACTTATAAGCAGGTCGAGGTTACTCCATTTGAATTGAGATTGCGTATCTTCGACCTTCATCTTAGTTAGTGATACTTTATTGTGAAGTGACGTCGTGGGATACACGAGAGGTTTATTTACTAAATTTGTTATCCTTAAAGTTGCCTTGTTCATTCAGTTGCTTTGCTCATTTCGCGTTGTTTGTTTTGAACTATGGGTAGGATCTCATTGGAACTCCGCGACTCAGTAGAACATAAGCTCCAAGCTGAAAGCCTCAGACCATGTTACCGTCAATTCATCACATTAACCTAAAATGCTGTGTGCGCCGCGAAGAGACATCCGATTCAACAACGTGTGCGGAAGCTGAAAGCAACAAGGACATACGCGAGACGATTGTTCAAGATTTAACCCTTTACCTAACATGAAAAGCAGACGACACTTGCAAAAATATTCTTGAATAACTAATTTTTTTCAGTTTTTGTCTCAAAAACATTGGTTATGAACCATCATTGGAACGAGCTCGTTCCAAAGAGGGGTTATAACCTATGTTTTTGAGACAGTAAATGAAAAATAATGAAAATTAATCACCGATTTTTGTGAATAGCGCTGGCCGGTTTTGGACGTTACGTTGGGTAAAGGGTTAACGCGTTGCGTAGAAATATAGAACCTGATAAACCCTAGGCCCTGTCATCATTTAAGTTTCTACGAATATTGAAAGAAACGGTTAAATCAATATCCCGCATGCCGACCTAATACTTACGATTACATCAAATTTTATTTTTGAATAATTTTCTAAATTCGATAGAACTAATTGACCTAATATGACAATAAGCAAGGCGTACGAAGGGACCCCAAAATATCCAACATATTGAAATATTTCATTCCGCAACCATTACTCCAAAAACATTTTATGCAATCGAATTCCTGCAATTGTTTAATTTCAGCCAAACATGAATACGTATCACAGTGCTAAATATTTTCCCATAGGCGTCCATTATAACGTTCAGGCGAAAAAACTTTGGTCGCATCATTTTAAATTTGGCATTCAAATATCTTTTGTCAAGTATAGCCCTTGAGACAACCTTTTTTCTGATTCTTAAACAGGAGGTCATGCAACAAATAAGAGAGAAAAACTAACAGAAAGGGAGGTGCTGGTCACATGTACATATTTCTCGGGGAATTCCCAACCAAAACACACCAATGGTCAAACAATTTTTTAGGTTCTAAAAGTCCTCAAATCACCCTCTTTATTCATCTGGAACATTCAACAATAATGCAAGATGTCAGTAGTATTCTTCAAATATTTATTGAAACAATATATTTTCCCATTACTGCTTAGTTTTGGGGATTACATAATTTACCAGTGCAACTTATCGAGGCAGGTAAATCTAATTAGAATATTTACAACAGTAACACCTATGAGCAAACACAACCCTACCAAAGATACATCTGCCTCTTTCATGTGATGAAAGACTCATTTCTGCAATAGAATTCAACCTTTGGCTTCTGCCTAGTCAAAAGCATGGGAAATTTGTTCTTTTTAAGAGAACTATCCAATCTGTTTCAAATGGGCTTAAAAACTGGTACTTCCTCCAACAGAATTCCTACTCTGTTACCTAATGAGTAAGTTGGGAGGGATAAGAATTCACAGCTTTCTTTGAAAACTACCCAAATCCCAAGATAAAAATAAAATCTGCACAAAACCTTTTGACAAAATCTGTTTTAATTAACCATACAGCAAGATAAATAGTGCATCACACCCATGAAACAATATGTCAATTTTGTTTCAAAATTGCGGTTGTGCAGGGCTTATAATTCCATTTGGATTCTTGCGAAAATCGTTGCGATAATTCAGACCTGCTATGGTCCAGGATCCCATGAGGCCAGTATGGTTGAACCCCTGTTGCTTACTGATAATATATGTTAACCTTTTATACAATACAGCTTTTTAATTTTTAAAACATCAACTGCTGATTTCTTAAAAAAAACAAAAGCACCCCCCCCCCCCCTCCCCCCACCCAGGGACTTAAATCGCTCATCTGACAAAGTGGTTCAGAGAAGTATTTTGGGTCACATTCAGTTAGTCATGGTTCATGAACACTACAAAGAAATGGTGTTCTGAAATTATTCATAACTCTAGTGTCCATGTCAGATGATTATTAGCATAGGTCTTCCTGATTGGTTCCAGTTCTGTCAGCTGTAGACAAGTACTGCCAAACTTCCAAGGGTTGTTGTGTCACTGCAGCTTGAAAGGAAGTTTTATGGAAAAACTCTAAGGAATGGATTTGAACATTAATGAACAACCTTGAGCCTACCCACCCCTGCCCAATTATTAAGCCAGGGACTCGAAATAAACAAACTCAAATCTGCCCCCTCCCCCACCCCCACCCCCCCCCCCCCAACACAGCGATACCAAATATGAAAGGATTCTGACTCGCGGGAACCAAATCGGAACAAATTTAGATCTGACCTCCCCAGAGATGTTGTACACCAAATATTAAAGCATTCTAACTGGTGGGTTTGAAGAAAAACATTTTTAAACAAATTTTCTTATGTTGCACTGAGTTAACTTGACCTCCCATAATGAGCCCAAATATTCACCCATAGACTTGGCTTGAACAAACGTGAAGCTGACCCCCTTAGAGATGCTGTATGTCAAATATGAAAGGATTCTGATGGGTGGATCTGAAGAAATAGATTTTTAAAGAAATTTCCTCATACTGAACTAAGTTAAACTTTGGGTTTCAATAGATAGACCAAATATTAACCCAGATACCAGATTCAAACAAACTTCAATCTATTACCCCCCCCCCCCCCCCCCGCTCCCTCCCCTCCACTGACTGGAGATGTTGTTTCCAATTATGAAAGCATTCTGACTGGTGGATCTGAAGTAGGTTTTCAAAGTAATTTCCTCATTTTGCACTGTTGATATTTGGGTGCCCATAGGGAGCCTAAATATTAACTAAGGGACTCGATTTGAAGAAATTTGAATCTGCCCCCACCCCTCCTCTCCCCTAGAGATGCTGTATACCAAGTATCAAAACAGCACTACACAGTAGCTGTACTGTATTTGTTTCAAGTATATTATACTCTTTGATGTTTAATATATTTGTGACGGGCTGGGTCGAAAGTTCTCAGTACTCGTAGTACTCGAGTACCACTTTTTCGACAAAGTACTCAATACTCGCTCCAGCCCTGATTTGTGTATATGTATGGGGGAGGTTGGAGGGTGAAAGGTAGTTGCAAATTATTTAAAATGTCGAGCCGGGCAAATGAAAAGCAAAGAAATATTTCATCTGAAGGATAGACAGACAGACATGCAGTAACACATTTTGGAAGCCTACATAAAAGTAGTGACTAACTTACAATGAAAAATATAGAGAGAAGGGCCAGGGCAATGTTGTCAAACAGTAAACAAGAGGCCCCAGGGGGGCCTGAGGGCATTCACCTGACATGGTAGCCCAAGTCTCAACCGAGGGAATTTATTTGAACAAGTTGCATCTGCCCCCTCATAAGAAAAGCTTATACAAAATAATAACAAAACAAGATTCTGGCCGGTGGATCTCAGGAAAAATGATTTTTAAAGACTATTTCTTATATTGAACTAAGTTATAATTCGTGCTCCCACAGGAAGCCCAAATATGGTCCCAGGGACTTGGCTTGAACAAACTTGAATCTCACCTCCCTAAGGATGCTGTATACCAATATCAAAAGATTCTGACTACGGAATTTCAAAGAATATTCCTCTTATTAAACTAAGTTATAATTATATAATAATAATATCAACCCGGGGACTTGGCTTGAACAAACGTGAATCTCACCTCTCTCTAAGAATGTTGCATCCCAAATATCAAAAGATTCTGAAGGGTGATCGGAAGAAGAAGATTTTTTTTTTAAATATTCCTAATATTGCACTAATCTAATCATAGAGAGCCCAAATATGGACCCAGGGATTTGATTTCAACAAACATGTGAATGAATCTTCCAAAGATGTTATATGCGAAATATGAAAGACTTTGGAGTAGTGGTATGGGAGAAGAAGATTCTTTAATGTTTTTCCCATTACTCACAGTGTTAAAAAATGATGACTCAGCATTTGTTCAAAGTCCTGGAAAAGTATCCCATGATAAAACTGATGGCAATTTTTGTTTAAACCATTCTTTTCTGTTGTTCCTAAAGAAGCTTCACACAAAATAAAAATTTTCAGTGTCATTTAGTTTTGAAGATATGGGAGTTTTAAATGTTTTCTATATTTAGATCCTACGGTTGCCATAGGGCGACAGGAAAATTTTGTTTGCATAAATTGGGTACTTATGACCCAATAAGCCCATCATATCAAATTTGCTTCAAATCGGACTCTCAATTCGGAAAGTAGAAATTTTGGTACAATTCGGGCTCCCACGAGAAGCCCAAATGTGAACCCAGGGACTTGGCTTTAACAAACTTATATCTCACCTCCATAAGGATATTGTATATCAAATATCAAAACATTCTGACTGGTGGATGTGAAGAATATTTTTGAAGAATATTCCTCATATTGAACTAAGTTATAATTCTGGCTCCCAGAGGGAGCCCAGATATGAATTCATGGGCTTGGCTTGAACAAACTTGAATCTCACCCCTAACGATGCTGCAAATGGTACCAAATATTAAAACATTCCGACTGCTGGATCTGAAGAAGAATATTTTTAAAGAAAATTCCTCATTTTGAACTAAGTTAGAATTCAGGCTCCCCAGTGAGCCCAAATAAGAACCCAGGGACTTGGTGTAAACAAACTTGGATCTCACCTCCAAAGGATATTGCACACCAAATATCAAAACATTCCGACTGATGGATCTGAAGAAGATACTTAAAGAAAATTCCTCATTTTGAAATAAGTTATAATTCGGGTTCCCACAGTGAGGCAGGGTTCGCAAATATATTTTTTACTGGACCCATTTATTTTGTACGGAACCCATTTGTGAGTTATAGTAGCCAATTTTTGTTTGTTTGCATTTAATAACTCCAAACTCCTTCAAAAGGTTTGATATGCAGTGGTGGTGTGTTATAGTAGTCTATTTTTGTTTGTTTGCATTTAATAACTCCAAATCCTTCAAAATGCATTTTTGGAAAAACTACCTAAACGAACGTCGGGGTGGGGTGGGGTGGGGGATTGGGGGGGGGGGGGGGCTGTGGAACCTCTATTCAAACCTGGCATGTATTACTAGCTGGGAAATATACATATCAACTTTGGTTGAAATCAAATTATCCAAACTGGAGTTATCGGTCGGTGACCAATTGTTTACAGACGGACGGATGGACGGACGGACGGAAGTCATGACTATAGCCCTGACTGTAAACAGTCAGGCTAAAAATGCATTTTGTACCAAAGAAAAAATATTGCTTAAATGGCCCTCGTTGATGAGGAGGTGGGGGGGGGGGGGGGGGGTGTTAGGGGAGTCCACGTTTTTTTCCGCATGTGGCAGTCTAAATCCTTCAGAATGCATTTTGAGCAAAGAAAAAAAAATACCTAACTGGCACCGGGGTGGGGGTGTTTGTCTGGGTTTTTAACCACAAACTTTAAGCAAAGCTGTAAAATACATTTTTGACGAAAGAAAAAAAAAGTGCCTAATTGGCACCGGGGTGGGGTGTTGACTGAGTTTTAAAAATGCCTAATTGGCGGGGGCTGGGCAGGGCAATAACTTCAACAATTTTCATTGGATAACTGTGGTCATAAACTTGACCTAGAGACATGTACTGAAAAGAATTGAAATCCGTTAACTTTTGTTTAAGTTATGGCATAAAGAAAGTTCGGACGGACGGACGGACGGACGGACGGACGGACGGACGGACGGACGGACGGACGGACAGATAGACGGACGGAGCGAGCTCTGTGCTATATCCCTCCCTTGTGTGTGTGTGGGGGGGGGGGGGGGGGATAAAAAGTAACAAAGTATGTGGTAGAAGCCTAATTTGAAATTTAGAGAAACTAAGTTCGAAAAGCGTTGTGAAAAGAGTTAAATTAATGCCAATAGTATTTGAAACCACTGTGTACAGCTTCAGTAGACCTTGCCGAAATGAAAAAAAAAGAAATGTCATTGTAACAGAGTGTTTGAAGAATGAAAGGTAGAACCTTGAAAAGCAGAACTTTAATCCGAAACTTTAAGCAGGGAATACTAAGTAAAATTGATTGGCAAAAAAGGGTTAAATATTTCCTAAAACCGATAAAAGAAATCATTGATGTAAATGCAATCATTAAGTTGTATTGACCATGCAAGAATTAGAGTAAGAAAGTATGTGGGAAAGTCTAACTTCAAATACAAAGAAAGTAAGTCTGAAAACATGTTTAAAAGGGGTTAAAATCGTGCCGATATTAATGAAAATCACTGTAGAAATGTTCAGTAGATAGTAGACATTGTCCCGAATAAGAAACAGTGACATTCCACTAAACTGCTAAGGAAGGTGTAATTTTAAAACACCCCCCTCCCCCCCCCCCCCCCCCCCCCACTCCTAAAAAAAAAATAACCAAACATTTTAACCTGGAAGTTGTAAGTTAAATTGCCATAAAAAAAGGGTTAAATATTTCCACAAATAACATGAAACATAAAAAACAAACATAATGAGAACGATACAATCAATATTAATATTAATTTAAAAGAACAAAAAACTTTAAGGTTGACTAAAAAACCTTAACCACAAACTTTAACCAAAACTCCAAATGTTAGACGAACAGACGAAAGTCATGACTAAACAGGAAAAAAAAACTCTTGGACCTTCAGTAAAAAACTTTAACCACAAACTTTAACCAAAACTCTAAATGTTAACAGACGGTCACACGGACAGACGGATAAAGACAGACGAACGAAAGTCATGACTATAGCCCTCACTGTAAACAGTCGGGCTAAAAATTAAAAATATAAAATTTGAATGGACATTTTTGTATATGGCGCTGGCCGGTTTTGTCCATTGCGCTGAGTAAAGTTTTAATTATATAAATCATCAACGGTACGTCAATTATTCAGCTACCTATTAGGGCAAGTGATTAATCGGTTAACCAAGGTTAATCCATGCGATTAATCAATCAAGAAAACCCTTTAATCGTTTCAGCTCTAAAATTAATCTAATTTTATTAAATGTTACCTGATGAAAAAGTGCTTATATTTTTGCGGGAACGGTAAATGGATCTTCTTAAGCATTTGCGAGAACGTCACAGGAACGAAACGACCATTCTCGCAATTTGTGAAACCCTGGTAAGCCCAAATATGAACTTGACCTGAACAAACTTAAATCTCACCCCTAAGGATGCTGCATATGGTACCAAATATCAAAACATTCCGACTGCTAGATCTGAAGAAGAAGAATTTACAGAACATTCCTCATTTTGAACTCAGTTATAATTCAGGCTCCCATTGTGAGCCCGAATATGAACCCATGGTCTTGGCGTAAACAAACTTGAATCTCACCCCACTAAGGATGCTGCATACCAAATATCAAAACTTTCCGACTGCTGGATCTGAAGAAGGTTTTTAAAGAAAATTCCTCATTTTGAATTAAGTTATAATTCGGGCTCCCACAGTGAGCCAGGTTTTCGCAAATATATTTTTTGAGGGACCCATTTTCAACATGTGTCTTAATCAAATGAATTATGCTTATTTATCTTCAATTACATAGATTGCTAGATTGTTAAACCACAGCATCAAAGGCCATTGCAGTAATCATGTTTATAGAAATTAATTAGTGCTGATACGGTTAACCGATTAATCGACTAACCAAGTATCAACGTCTTGATCGATACAAAAAAGTAATCGATCGGTTAACCGTTACTTTTGAAGTACGGTATTATATAGGTTAACTAAGGAATAAACTTGCTCCAAAACAGGCAAACATTGTCACACTGGCTCACATCAATTATATGAGACAGAGTAACGCGTGCCAGTTACGTGCTGACATACTTGTTCACTTGCATGATCATTATACTGTATCAGTAGCTGGAAATGGTCATTCTCAACCCTTCACCGAATGCGGGTAGCAGACGATACTTGCACAAGAAATTCTTGAATTACTAAAGATTTTCAATGTTTATCTCAAAAACATAGCTTAGCTTATGACCCCCCCCCCCCCCCCCCCCCCCATTGGAACAAATTCAATAAGCTCATTCCATTGAGGGGGCATAAGCTATGTTTTGGGACAAAAACTGAAAATATAAAATTTGAATGGACATTTTTGTATATGACGCTGACCGCTTTTGTCCATTACGCTGAGTAAAGTTTTAATTATATAAATCATCAACGGTACGGCAATTATTCAGCTACCTATTAGGGCAAGTGATTAATCAAGGTTAATCCATGCGATTAATCAATCACGAAAACCCTTTAATCGTTTCAGCTCTAAAACTAATCTAATTTTATTAAATTTTATCTGATGAAAAAATGCTTATATTTTTGCAGGAACGGTAAATGGATCATCTTAACAAGCATTTGCGAGAACGTCACAGGAACGAAATGACTTTTTTGCAATTTGTGAAACCCTGGTGAGCCCAAAAATATGGACTTGGCTTGAACAAACCTAAATCTCACCCGCCTAATGATGCTGCATACCAAATATCAAAATATTCTGATTGGTGGGTCTGAAGAAGAAGAATTTTAAAGAATATTCCTCATACTGCACTAGTTTCAACATTTGGACTCCCATAGAGAGTCCAGCTATGGACCCAGGGAATTGGTTTCAAAATCTTTCAAAGATGGTATGTGTGAAATTTGAAAGCTTTTGGAGCAGTGGATTGGGTGAAGAAGAGTCTTAAATGCTTTCCCCATTACCCACAGTGTTAAAAAATGCTGACTCAGCAATTTTTCAAAGTCCCGAAAAAGTACCCCATGATAGACCCGACATCAATTTTGGACCATTCCATTCTGTGGGCTCCACACCAAATACGAATTCTCAGTGCCGTATAGTTTTGGAGATATGGGCGTTTTAAATTTTGTTCTATTTTTAGCTCCTGCGGGTCCCATGGGGCGACGGGAAACTATTTTGGGGCATAAATTAAGTACTTATGACCCAATAAGCCTGCATCCTAAACTTGGTTCAAATCAGACTCTTGGTTTGAAAAATAGAAATTTGGGGCGGGCGAAAAATCTTGACCCTCCCATAACGAAGGCAAATATAGCCTCACAAACTTATCTTGAACAAATCTGAGTCTACACCTCAAAAGGAAGCCGCACACCAAATATCGAGTTTCCGCTACTCCCGGTTCATGAGAAGAAGACTTTTTTAGATTTAGGCATAATTTTTGGGCGTGGCCCTACTGAGGGGCATGGCATCTTGATTTGAACAAAATCAAAATGCGAGGTCATAACAAATAAGCATCTCAAATTTCACTTAAATCGGTTCAGCAGTTTTGGAGGAGAAGACGCAAACACCATGTTCACGGACGACGGCGAGTGATCACTATAGCTCACCCTGACTGAAAGTGGACCATGAGTGCTGCTGTCGGGCGAGAGACTCGGTTCAAGGAGAGAAAAAAACTTATAGCTGCTGGCTGTCGACAGTGTTGTTAAAACCCAATAAATAAATAAACAAGAGGCCCCACGGGGTCTGAGGCGTTCACCTTGAACAGAACACGATATAAACAGTCAGTCCAAGAATGAATCTACATTAAACAATCCATCTCTATAGGATACACTGTCAATCCTTGAACCCCTCAGGAGTGACAAAAACAGTCCAAGCATCATGCCTTTTCTTCGGTTGATCATAATGTGAAATGTGGAGATCCCCTCTGAAGCTTACTGTAGATTACTCTCAGTTACACACCTCTAGAGGGTACGGAATAAAAAAATTTTAATTCTTCAGTCACATGGCCAATCTCGGCTCCCATAGGGAGCCCAAGTATTAACCCAGGCACTCGATTTGAACAAAGTAAACTTGAATCTGATCTCCTTAGAGATGTTGTATACCAAATATGAAAACATTCTAACTGGTGGATCTGAAGAAGAAAATTTTTAAATAAATTTCCTCATATTGCCCTAAGTTAAAATTTGGGCTTCCAAAGGAAGCCAAATATTAACCTAGGGACTTGGTTTGAACAATCCTGAATCTGACCCTCATAGGAACCCCAAGCGGGCCGTAGGCCCGCAAAGGGTTCCACATACCCAGTCAGATAAATGTGTTCCAGAACAGAATTCTCTATAGCCGTCAATGTGATTTTTGAAGTGGACAGTAAATTTCAGTGAAAAAACCACGTAACTTCCGGTGTCGAATTGCCCATGCAATTGCAATTGGCCTGTCCCCCTCTGGGAATCAAATGTTTTTTGTTTCGCCTCAAAGCTTTGCGTGATACATTAGCCTACATATCTACACTTCAGGGGTAACCAGGCCTTCTCAACCGAGAACCGCGACAAATCAGCGGCCGGCCAAAGTGTTACTATTATTACTCGAGTTCTGTCCTTCTGGAGGTTTGTCAATATGCTCAGCTGATGATCTCGTCATTTCAGATCGAACTCTGAGTCCTGATTTCGTTGCAGCTTGTCTGCCAGTGATAACCTCAATCGAAAAAAACGGACATATAACCGATAATATAACTGATAATTGTTGTTATATTGGTGCGATTGTATACAGATATGCATTGACACGTACCTCGTGAAATATCAAGATGAACAGAAACTCAGTTGTTGAATTATCCGAATGTTAAGGTGTTGTAAAAGTAAGGAAAAGTTTGCTTGAAAAAAAGGGTATACGGACGTTTCGACCGCAAGCAGAGTCGTCCGCTTGTCAAGGAAAATATTGTCTGCACATTTTCTACATTTCGAACAAGACACCCACCCCCTACTAACGTGTGACATTTCCCCAGATTAAGCCCAATATTCTCACATATAAAGGACGACTTTGGTAAAATTGCTGCGGACGATTTGGTTAGCAGACGAAATGGGTGTAATTCGAAAAAGTGATACTGATAGGTTGCTTTCAGTCCCGTTAGAAACCAAAACAAAGTAATAATGTGTTACTTTTTGGTGCATCTGTATTTCTGAACAGTGCTTCGTAGTTTCAAAAACTAAAAAATGGAAAATAATAACCCTTTTGGATATTTACCGCCATTGAAAATGGCATGTCATCTTTTTTCGGGAACTGGGAGAATCTTCAGCCTGGGGAGAACAAGGCCCAGGGAAGAATCATCCAAAAAAAAGCAGTACACATCTGTTAGGATATTTTAGATACTCTACGATATTCGTTTTAACTCCTGAAAATAATTCTTAAAAAAAATATTAATAGATTGTTCGATATTTATTGAAAAAATATTAATATAATGTATATCGTCGAGCAATTATCTCTGCAGTAAATTCACATTCAATGTGTTCTGTAATAGGGCCTAATTAACGTCTCTCATCTGTTAGAATGATATCCAATCACTTCGGCTCCAAGTCATTTCGTCCTCTGGTCAATTCGACCTCAAAGTCATCTCTGTCCTAGTCACTTTGGTCCCTTGGTCATTTCGGCACCATTTTAAGTGTAGAGATCTATAAAGATCAGTGCATAGTTCATGTTTAGAAATAATGGGTAATTACCTTTATTAAGTAATGTTCAGTTATTTGTATTTACACAGTGTACAGAACAGTTATACATGGCATTAAAAGTTATCCATGTGTTCAATTTTACATACATTTAAGATGCTATCTGTATAAGTAAGAGAAATTATTTTACTTTGAAATTTTGCAAAGTACCGGAATATGCAGTCATTTATTCATATTGTTATGCACAATTCCTAGTCACCTTCCAGTTTGAGGTTCACAGGGTTTCTTTTTCTTTTTTTTTTCTGAAAAACCACCAAACTGCGATTTTGATACTACCATAAATATGTCCACATTTTCTAAAACACAGAGCAGAATCCTTGTAGCTATGCGCAATTCCTAGTCCCCTTCCAGTTCGATGTCCACGGGGGTCTGATCCCAGTGCCCCACTTCCAAGGCGTACACTCAAACCAAATCACATTACTTACCCTCGCTTCCGGCTCTCCTAGATTCATAAGCAAATAAAATTATTCAGGTCACAAGTGATTTCAAATCCCGCATAGTCCATGTGCATCTTCGACATGCTGAAACTTTTCTTTTATTTATTCATCATGAAAGAAAATCTACTAGACATATATCATGTATACCTGAATATCTAATTGAGAGATATATATGTTGAAAAAAAATTAAATAGAAAAATGTTAAAATTCAAACAATATTTGAAAATATTTAAAGAGGCCGAAATGACCTGGTATATTGGGGCTGAATTGACCTGAGGCTGTAATGACTGGGACCAAAATGACTTGGGGCCAAAGTGACTGGAATTCGTGAGAATTGCATCCAAACTGTCCTCCAACAATTTGACCCAAACTGGATACTAATCTAACCTAAACCATCCTTTGGCAATTTTCCCCAAACTGTTCTCCAGAATAGGGACACATGATTCTTATTGATTTATTTATTGGGGTTTAATGACACTTCGATAGCCAGGGTCACTTCATGTCGGACAGTTTTACAGGTGGGAAAAGCCAGAGAGAACCACAGAGCAATTACAAACATCTAACGTACAAACAACACACACGCTGGGTTAGCATTGGTTGAAGACAAGTGTACGATTGACATGCAGTATGCATTGGTACGCAATGGCACTACGTGGGCAGTGGGAATGAAGTGTATCGCCCAAGGAAACAAAGTGTTTGCCACAGGTGGTATTTGATAGAGGACCCTTTGGCTTGCAGCCTTCACCTCTAAGTACTGAGCCCTTTAACCTTCAAAACTGTATAGTACCAGCTAAAACATTTTGTAGAATGACCACATGAAAAGTACATAGTTTCATTATTAGTTTGTGATATTTGTTTTTGCTGTACAGTGGAACCCTGTTAATTGAAGAGCCACTTTGCCAATAACATTATTCAATTAGCAGGAGTATTCAATTAACAGGGATTGTGTCACTTTCCTGTATTCCAGAGATAAACTTAGCATTTATTCTATTATATTTTATTTGCCAGAGCTCCATGAGCTCTGTCAAACAAGATATAATTAGATTAAATGCCTGTATTGAATGTACTGAGGCCAAATTGGTCTATAACCAAAGGAAAACTGGGAAGAGTCAGGGCAATTTCTCAACATGTTACAAGATGTTTTATTCAATTAACAGGAGATTACTCTATAACCTATATTCAATTACCAGGTCAAATTTGTACTGGAGGTAAATGGTTTTGTGTTGGGAAATTATATTCTATTAACAGGGATACAGTTAAAACTAGAAGTCCTAACATGAAATGCACACAAATAGCACGTCGATTTGTGCGTTAATCTACGCGTTATGACCATAGTAAGGCTATCATATTCTGTACATTTGGCCTGCGCACAAGCAATGTTTCAGCCAATGGATCTCCGGGTAACCCGGAGGTCCATTGGCAGAAACATTGCCTGTGTTTACTATGAGTAATCAGGAGAATCTGCCATGCTTTGGATGCCATTCGATATGGCAATTACGCGCAATTCCTACGCGCAATTTAGCCTAGATAAGCGCACAATTCGGGACGGGACTTCTAGTTTCAACTGTATACAATTAAGATATATCCAATTAAGTGGGCACAACTGTATAACCCCCCCCCCCCCCCCACACACACACACACACCCCAATCAAAACCATCATTCAAAGGTCTTGGATTCAGCAAATTTGATTTCTTTATTTATTGGGTTTAACAACAATTTTTACAGCCAGGGCCACCCAACAGTTTTACTGGGGGAGGAACCCAGCCAGAGCACCCAGAGAGAACTACCGAGCAACAATGACAAGCAACTGTCAGCTTCTCAACATTGTAACTCCAAGCAAGCAGGGTTAGCATTGGTTGAAGACAAGTGCACCATCGATGTGCAGTATGCCTTATTTCAGTTGCTGCAATTGGGATTCGAGCTGAGAACCTCTCACAGCTTGTTTTGGGAAGTTTTTTTTTTGTTCCAGCTTCATAAAGGTTTATTTCATATCGCACTTGTAATTTTGTCATAATTAGTAATCATAAATCCTTAACATAAAACAATAGAAAAAATGCATAGAATATTTTTTAAAAAAAATTCTGTGAGGATTTCACCTCAAGAGGTGATGACATTCGACCACGACTGAGACCGAATATTCTAAAAAAAGTATGAGGGCTGAATCTTCCTGTGACTGAATCTTCATGAACCCCTTTTTTCAAACTAAATTGCCCATTACTTATAAAGCACCATAACTAAGGCAAAAACAATACTATGAAATTTCCAAGTCTGAAATTCTATAAATTCCAAATAAATTTACACAAATTATATAGCAAAATGAAGGATGTGGTGTATAGTATGTGTGCATCTCACACACTGACACACAGTCACCATCAGACATCAGCAGATCCTGAAAGTGTGCTATCGGTACCATATTTGTACCATAATTGATAATAATAAAATAATATTTTATAAGAACAACAAACACAGGAATTCAAAATGCAGCCTCAAGGCAGCATGGCGGTGAATGCCAATGCTGTCCCATTGTCCTTGAAAGGGGGAGTCCTTTACAAAATAGGTTTTTGTTTTGTGATACTCTGGATACTCCCCATTTTTAGCTCAGCTTTGACAAAGTCATATTTAAGGTTGTGTCATAGCCCGTTGTCCGTCTGTTTGGGAACAACAATTCAATACGACTCGGGCTTCCGTCTGTTTGGGAACAACAATTCAATACGACTCGGGCTAGAGGTTGTATTTATGAACCGATCTTTACGAAACTTCTTGGGTACCTTTGTTATCACCGTGGGATGAGAACGAGTGTTTTTGGGTGCGGTCCAAAATGCAAGATGGCCTCCAGCAGCCATTTTGTACAGAAATTAGTGCAATCGGTTTTTTGTACAAAACTTCTGTATGAAAGTTCTGATTTGAACAAATTTTTGTATGAATGTTTAGTAACATGGAGTACATCACATATAATACAGGTTTTTTTCTCGTGCTGAAATTATGCAAATTAGATGAACTTTAATTTATTCAGTGCTACTTACATGTATACCCAGTAAGTGCACATGCCAATACGGCTCGGGCTAGGCTATATTTATGAACTGATCTTCATGAAACTTCTTGGGTACCTTCGCTATCACCTTGGGATGAGAATGAGTGTTTTTGGGTGCGGTCCAAAATTCAAGATGGCTACCAGTGGCCATTTTGTACCGAAATTAGGTACAATCAGTTTTTTGTACAGAACTTCTATACAACTTGGGCTAGAGGCCGTAATTATGAATCGATCTTTACAAAATTTCTTGGGTACCTTTGTTATCACCATGGGGTTAGAATGAGTGTTTTTGGGGGGAGTCCAAAATTCTAGATGGCCGCCGGCAGCTATTTTGTACTGAAAGTGAAATTACTGCAATCAGTTTTTTGTACAGAACTTCTGTATGAAAGTTCTGATTTGAATAAATTTGTGTATGATTGTTTAGTAACATGGAATACATCACATAAAATACAGTTTTTTTTCTTGTACAGAAATTATGCAAATTAGACAAACTTTGATTTATCCAGTACTACTTATACACAGTAAGTACACATGTCAATACGGCTCGGGCTAGGGGCTGTATTTATGAACCGATCTTCACCAAGCTTCTTGGGTACCTTTGTTATCACCTAGGGACGAGAATGAGTGTTTTGGGGTGCGATCCAAAATTCAAGATGGCTGCCAGAGGCCATTTTGTACCAAAATTAGATACAATCAGTTTTTTGTACACAACTTCTATACGGCTCAGGCTAGAGCCCGTATTTATGAACCAATCGTTACGAAACGTCTTGCGTACCTTTGTTATCACCGTGGGATGAGAGCGAGTGTTTTTGGGTGCGGCCCGAAATTAAAGATGGCTGCCGGCTTTCATACTGTTGCTTACTGAGGTGAAGTCACTTTACCATTACCAAGCTACCTACTAAATACCAAAGGGAAGATTTTTCAGTGCACTCTTATTACTTCAGTGCCCATAATTCTCAAATATGGCATTAAAACCAATCACATACTTATACTGCTTAAATCTATTCACATAATCAGAATACACCATCAGGGGTGCATTAGCTCAGTAGGTAGAGGTGCAGACTGCAAGCCGAGAGATCCTCGGTTCGAATCCACCTGCGACAACAGCTTTGTGTCCTTGGGCAAGACACTTCACCCCTACTACCCATGTGGGGGCAAGGTATGCTGTGTACTAAGGCATACTGCATGTTCTCGGTGCACCTGTCTTCGAACAAGGCTAACCCAGCTTGTGTAGTATGTTGGGGAGCTCAGAGTTGCTTGCCATTGCTCAGTGGTTCTCCTGGGGTACTCTAGTTTCCTCCATCTATAAAACTGCCATGGTCACAGTAAGCTGTTGTGCAGATAAATGTGACCTTAAACACCAATAAATAAATAATAAAAAGAACACACCACCTCATACCCGTTTAGACTCTCCAGTTTTCATTCACCCTGGTATCCCTCGGTTTGCCTTGGTGTTTAGTATGCCCGCCAGAAAAGGAGTGATTTCTTTTTCTAAAAGAGCAAAACAAGAAACAGTAATTTTTAACAGGTAGTAACGAAATAATTTTCATGAAGCGCACAATTTTATCTTAGTTAATAGCTGAAAAAACGCAGGGTGATATTTGCAAATCTTATTTTATTACTGGCACCAGGTACTGGTAATGAAAATTGCTGTTTGTCATCAATACTTGATCAAGTTTCTGACAAAGCACATTATACTATTCCAGTGTGTTAGCGACTGGACATAAGCGCACAAGTTGATGTTGGTTTACCACTATATACTGGTGCTTAGCCAGGAAATCTAAGTTACATGTAGGGGCAAGAGTAATATCTAGTGGGAGTGGGGCCGGGTAATAAAGAATATGATGCACAGAATCACCTGAGCCACATAGCAGTGAGATAGAGGCGAGGACAAGAGGGTGTGTGACCCTCTGATCAGTGGAGGGGTCGGATGCACCCCCCCCCCCCACCCCCACCCCCCCCCCCCCCAAAAAAAAAATTTGAAATTCAAGACAGTAAAACACAATTACCTTCACTCTGTGTCCATTTGTGTCCATAATAAGTTGCGAACAAGCATAAATATCTAGATATTAAAATGTCTTTTGGGATGTTCATTATATGGGTTAACAGGAAGAGGGGTGGGGGCATGAATGAAATTGGGGACCGAATATTCTCGGAAAAAGTATGAGGGCTGAATCTTCCTGTGACTGAATATTCATGAACCCCTTTTTTCAAACTAAATTGCCCATTACTTATAAAGCACCATAACTAAGGCAAAAACAATACTATGAAATTTACAAGTCTGAAATTCTATAAATTTCAAATAAATTTACACAAATTATATAGCAAAATGAAGGATGTGGTGTACAGAACCCCAAAAGTATGTGTGCACCTCACGCACTGACACACAGTCGACATCAGACATCGGCGGTTCCTGAAAGTGTGCTATCGGTACCATATTTGTACCATAACTGATAATAATAAAATAATATTTCATTAGAACAACAAACACAGGAATTCAAAATGCAGCCTCAAGGCAGCATGGTGGTGAATGCCAACACTGTCCCATTGTCCTTGAAAGGAGGAGTCCTTTACAAATAGGTTTTTGTTTTGTGATACTCTGGATACTCTCCATTTTTAGCTCAACTTTGACAAAGTCAAATTTAAGGTTATGTCATGGCCCATTGTCCGTCTGTTCAGGAACAGCAATTCAATTCGGCTCGGGCTAGAGGCAGTATTTATGAACCGATCTTTACGAAACTTCTTGAGTACCTTTGTTATCACGTGGGACGAGAACGAGTGTTTTTGGTGCGGTCCAAAATTCAAGATGGCTTCCAGGAGCCATCTTGTACAGAAATTAGTGCAATCAGCGTTTTTGTACAGAACTTCTGTATGAAAGGTCTGATTTGAATAAATTTTTGTATGAATGTTTAGTAACATGGAGTACATCACATATAATACAGGTTTTTTTCTCGTTGTGAAGTTATGCAAATTAGATGAACTTTAATTTATTCAGTGCTACTTACATGTATACTCAGTAAGTGCACATGTCAATACGGCTCGGGCTAGGCTGTACAGTATTTATGAACTGATCTTCATGAAACTTCTTGGGTACCTTTGTTATCACCTTGGGATGAGAATGAGTGTCTTTGGGTGCAGTCCAAAATTCAAGATGGCTACCAGTGGCCATTTTGCACTGATATTAGGTACAATCAGTTTTTTGTACAGAACTTCTATACAACTTGGGCTAGAGGCCGTATGTATGAACCGATCTTTACGAAATTTCTTGGGTACCTTTGTTATCACCATGATGTTAGAATGAGTGTTTTTGGGGGGAGTCCAAAATTCTAGATGGTCGCCGGCAGCTATTTTGTACTGAAATTACTGCAATCAGTTTTTTGTACGGAACTTCAGTATGAAAGTTCTGATTTGAATAAATTTTTGTGTGATTGTTTAGTAACACGGAATACATCACATAAAATACAGGTTTTTGTCTTGTACAGAAATTATGTAAATTAGATGAACTTTGATTTATTCAGTGCTACTTATACACAGTAAGTACACATGTCAATACGGATTGGGGTAGGGGCTGTATTTATGAACGGATCTTCACCAAGCTTCTTGCATACCTTTGTTATCACCTATGGACGAGAACGAGTGTTTTGGGGTGCAATCCAAAATTCAAGATGGCTGCCAGTGGCCATTTTGTACCCAAATTAGGTCCAATCAGTTTTTTGTACACAACTTCTATACGGCTCAGGCTAGTGGCCGTATTTATGAACCGATCTTTACGAAACGTCTTGGGTACTTTTGTTATCACCGTGGGATGAGCGCGAGTGTTTTGGGGATGGCCACTAGCAGCCAATTTGTACTAAAATTAGTGTGATCAATTTTTTGTACAGAACTTCTGCATGAAAGTTCTGATTTGAATAAATTTTTGTATGAATGTTTAGGAACATGGAATAGAGTTAAAACTAAAATTCCTGTCCTGAAATGCGCACAAATAGCACGTCGATATGCGTGTTAATCTACGCGATATGACCATAGTAAGGCAATCAAATTCTGTAAATATGGCATGTGCACAAGCAATGTTTCAGCCAATGGGTAACCCGGAGGTCCATTGGCAGAAACATTGCCCGTGTTTGATATAAGTAACCAGGAGAACCTGCCGTGCTTTGTATGCCATTCGATATGACAATTGCGCGCAATTCATACGCGCAATTAAGCCTAGATAAGCGCGCAGTTCGTGACAGGACTTCTAGTTTTAACTGTACATCACAAAAAATACTGTATAATACAGTTTTTTTTCTCTTGCAGAAATTATGCAAATTAGATGACGTTTAATTTATCAGTGCTACTTATACACTGTAAGTGCACATGTCAATACGCTATGTCTGAAGGCTGTATTTATGAACCGATTTTCATGAAACTTCTTGGGTACCTTTGTTATCACCTTGGGATGAGAACGAGTGTTTTTTGGGTGTGGCGGCCCGATATTAAAGATGGCTGCCAGCTTTCACACTGTTGCTTACTGAGGTGAAGTCACTTTACCATTACCAAGCTACCTACTAAATACCAAAGGGAAGATTTTCAGCGCACTCTTATTACTTCAGCACCCATAATTCTCAAATATGGCATTAAAACCAATCACATACTAGTACTCCTTAAATCTATTTACATAATCAGAATACACCATCAGGGGTGCATTAGCTCAGTAGGTAGAGGTGCAGACTGCAAGCCGAGAGATCCTCGGTTCGAATCCCACCTGCAGCAACAGCTTTGTGTCCTTGGGCAAGACACTTCACCCCCACTACCCATGTGGGGGCAAGGTATGCTGTGTACTAAGGCATACTGCATGTTCTTGGTGCACCTGTCTTCGAACAAGGCTAACCATGCTTGTGTAGTATGTTGGGGAGCTCACAGTTGCTTACCATTGCTCAGTGGTTCTCCTGGGTACTCTAGTTTCCTCCATCCATAAAACTGCCATGGTCACAATAAGCTGTTGTGCAGATAAATGTGACCTTAAACACCAATAAATAAATAATAAAAAGAACACACCACCTCATACCCGTTTCTCTCCTGTTTTCCTTCACCTTGGTATCCCTTGGTTGCCTCGGTGTTTAGTATGCCCACCACAAAAGGAGTGATTTCTTTTTCTAAAAGAGCGAAACAAGAAACGGTAATTTTTAACAGGTAGTTACGAAATAATTTTCATGAAGCGCACAATTTTATGTTAGTTAATAGTTGCAAAAAATGCAGGGTGATATTTGCAAATCTTATTTTATTACTGGCACCAGCTACTGGTAATGAAAATTGTTGTTTTTCATCAATACTTGATCAAGTGTCTGACAAAGCTCATTATACTATTCCAATATGTTAGCTACTGTACATAAGCACACAATTTGATGTTAGTTTACCATTATACTGGTGCTAAGCCAGGATATCCAAGTTACATGTAGGGGCAAGAGTAATACATGTATCTAGTGGGAGTCATAAAGAATATGATGCACAGAATCACCTGAGCCACATAGCAGTGAGATAAGGGTGAGGACAAGAGCGTGTGTGACCCTCTCATCAGTGGAGGGGTCTGGTGCACCCCCCCCCCCCCAAAAAAAAACAAAACAAAAAAACAAAAAAAACAAAAAAAAAATTTGAAATTCAAGACAGTAAAACACAATTACCTTCACTCTGTGCTGCTGTGTACTGGTCACTTTCTGTGGGTGGGCAATATTTCTGCTGATGCAATGATATTAGTTTTCAAACATT
The DNA here is from genome assembly GCA_031216915.1 of Pictodentalium vernedei. Taxonomy (NCBI): domain Eukaryota; kingdom Metazoa; phylum Mollusca; class Scaphopoda; order Dentaliida; family Dentaliidae; genus Pictodentalium; species Pictodentalium vernedei. Next base: position 359,176,744 of record CM062297.1, read on the forward strand.
GTTTACAGCAATAATCATCAAAAATTTAATTAATGAACCACAGGATACAATTCGGTGCTTCATGAATTAAAATTTTATTGATGATGATTTTCTATTACCTGGAAAAAACATGCATGGACATCATGCACTGCCCATGCAAGGATTATGACCAGCAACTGTACTGTATGTCTGTGTCACTTCTATGAGCAGGGACTAATCTAAATGGGTGGGTGTGTTTACAAATATTCATATTTTTTAACACCTGATAACAAAGTAATATAAGTTTATAAACAACCACACAATTGACTTTTAATTACAATACTCCTAATTCCTATTAAACATATATGAATGTTTATTAATTTTGTGGAATTTTTACACTGTGTATGAAGCTTATTTGGGCCTGTATGTTTGTTAAAATTGCCCTTCCACTACGGAGGACTTTTTGAAATCAGTCTACACTGGATTGTGTGGTATTCCTTTGTGTAAGACAGTGTATTCATTGTAATAATATTCATGCATAAGTTCATGTTCTTGGTTTGTTTTAGGCCTCATAATCTACAGAATAGCTTGGATGGAGGTGTATTCCATCACTTGAGTGCAAGAAGGATTTGCAATGCTACATGTATAGCATAAACCTTGTTGCACTCCAGGGACAAATAATTTATCAATTTTAATAACATGGGTAAAATATCGGACATGAACCGTTTAATTTTTTTTTTTAGCTCACTTCGACAAAGTCAAGCAGGGCTTATCTAATTACTCTCCATCCATTGTCCATCCATCTGTCATCCATCAACACCATGTTTTGGTCAATTCAAGTTAAAGTTTGTGTGAGTAATGGTACCAAATGGGTATTACATTATTGTTTAACTCAACATGCCCAGCCCCATAGGGAGGGGGTGGGGTAAAATGCTCCCAAAATATTTTTAAAATCTTATGAACCAGTGGGTACAGTGACTTTATATTCGTTATGGAACTACGTTTTGAGGTGTAGAATCACGCTTGTTCAAACATACTTTGTGAAGCAATATTTGGCTTTGTAATGGCAGTGGTTAGATTTCTGGTACCATCCAAAATTTCTATTTTCCGAACTGATGGTCCGATTTGAATGAAATTCAGTATCGTGGTAATATTGGGTCATAAGTACTTACCTCATGCAAAAAAAACCTGCATCCCCATGGGAACCCCAGGAGCAAAAAATAGAAATGTTTTCAAACTCCCATGTTTCCCAACCACTTGGAACAGAGAACTGTTATGTGGTATGAAGCATCCTTAGAACCAGTAGAATTGAATGGTAAAAAAAAATGCCCTCTGTTGTTGTTAGAGAGTTCTGCAGAGGGCATCAGAATAATGTTGGTGCAGCATTTTTGCAAACATTTTAGAAAATCTTTTCTCAAGAACCAATGTTCAGAATCTTTTGATATTTGATATACAGCATCCATAGAGGGGTCAGATACAAGTTTGTTAAAATGAAGCCCATTCGTTCATATTTGGACTCAATGCAGGAGTCCAAATTTTATGGGGAATTTTCTTTAAAAATCTTCTTCAGAACCACGAGTCAGAATTTTTTAATGTTTGGTACCCTCATTGTTATGATGGTCAGATTAAAGATTGTTCAAACCAAGTCCCTATGTTAATATTTGGGCTTCCTTTGGTAGCCCAAATTTAACTTAGGGCTGTATGGGGAAGTTTTTTTTAAAAATCTTCTTCTTCAGATCCACCAGTCAGAATGCTTTCGTATTTGGTATAGAACATCTCTAAGGGGGGAGGGGTGAGGTGAGATTCAAGTTTGTTCAAATCGGGTCTGTAGGTTAAAGTTTGGGCTCACTGTGGTAGCCCAAATTTTAACTTTGTGCAATATAAGGAAATTTCTTTAAAATTTTGTTCTTCAGATCCACCAGTCAGAATGCTTTCATATTTGGTATACAGCATCTCTAAGGAGATCAGATTCAACTTTGTTCAAATCGAGTGCCTGGGTTGATATTTGAGCTCCCTATGGGAGCCGGAATTGGCCAAGTAGCTGAAGAATTTGACATTTTTATTCAGTACCCTCAAGAGGTGAAGAGTAATCTACATAGGTTGTATCAAGGTGCTTGAGAGGGGAGCTCCACATTTTACATCATAATCAACTAAAGAAAAGGCATGATGCTTGGACTGTTTTTGTCACTCCTGAGGGGCTCAAAGATTTGCAGTGTATCCTATGGAGATGGATTGCTTAATGTAGATTCATTCTTGGACTCTTATATCGTGTTCTGTTCTCTGTTTATATCGTGTTCTGTTCAAGGTGAGCGCTTCAGGACCTGTGGGGCCTCTTGTTTATTTATTTATTTATTGGGTTTTAACAACACTTTCGAAAGCCAGCAGCTACAAGTTTCTTCTCTCCTTGAACCAAGCATCTCGCCCAACTGCAGCACTCATGGTCCACTGAGTTTTTAGCTCACCTGACTTTCAGTCAGGGTGAGGTGTAGTGATCACTTGCCGTCTGTCGTCCGTCTTCCGTCGTCCGTGAACATGGTGTTTGCGTCTTCTCCTCCAAAACTGCTGAACTGATTAATCATTTAAGTGAAATGTGAGATGCTTGTTTGTTATGACACTGCATTTTGATTTTGCTTAAATCAAATTGCCCTGCCCCCAGTAGGGCCATGCCCCAAAATTTTGCCTAAATCTTAAAAAAATCTTCTCGTGAACCAGGAGTAGCAGAGATTCGATATGTGGTGTGGTCCTTCCTTTTGAGGTGTAGACTCAGTTTTGTTCAAGAGAAGTTTGTGGGTCTTTATTTGCCTTCATTATTGGAGGGCATGTATTTTTGCCCCGCCCAAAATTTCTGTTTTTCGAACCAAGAGGCTGATTTGAACCAAATTTAATTTTTGGTTTTATTTGATCATAAGTAATTAATTTATGCCCCAAAATATTTTCCCATCCCCCCATGGGAAACCGCCAGGAGCTAAAAATAGAACAAAATTCAAAACGCACATATCTCCAAAACTACATGGCACTGAGAATTCTTATTTGGTGTGAAGCTTTCTTGGGACCAAAAGAATGGAATGGTCTAAGCAAATTTCTGTCAGGTCAATCATGGGGTCACTAATTCGTGACTTTGAAAAAATGCTTAGTCAGCGTTCTGTAACACTGTGGGTAATGAAGAAAGCATTTTAGACTCTTCTTCACCCAATTCATTCCTCCAAAACCTTTCAGATTTCACATATACCATCTTTGCAAGATTTTTTTACGCGTTTATTGAAATCAAATCCCTGGGTCCATATTTGGCCTATATGGGAGTCCAAATGTTGAAATTAGTGCAGTATGAGGAATATTCTTTAAAAACTTTTTCTTCAGACCCACCAATCAGAATATTTTGATATTTGCTATGCACCATCATTAGGCGGGTGAGATTTAAGTTTCTTCAAGCCAAGCCTATATTTTGGCTCACCAGGGTTTTGCAAATTGCGAGAACGGTGATTTCATTCCTCTGATGTTCTTGCAAATGCTTGTTAAGAAGATCCATATTTACCATTCCCCCAAAATTATAAGCATTTTTTCATCAGATAAAATTTAATAAAATTAGATTAATTTTAGAGCTGAAACGATTAAAGGGTTTTCGTGATTGATTAATCGCATGGGTTAACCTTGGTTAACCGATTAATCACTTGCCACAATAGGTAGCTGAATAATTGCTGTACCGTTGACCATTTATATAATTAAAACTTTACTCAGCATAATGGACAAAACCGGGCAGCGCCATATAGAAACATGTCCATTCAAATTTTATTATATTTTCAATTTTTGTCTCAAAACATAGCTTATGACACCTCATTGGAACAAGCTCATTGAGCTTGTTCCAATGGGGGGGGGGGGGGGGGGGGGGGGGGGGGGGGGGGGGGGGGTGTGGGGGGGGGGGGGGCATTAGCTATGTTTTTGAGACAAACATTGAAAATCTTTAGAATTTCTTGTGCAAGTATCGTCTGCTACCTGCATTTGGTGAAGGGTTGAGAATGACCGTTTTCAGCTACTGATACAGTATAATGATCATGCAATGAACAAGTATTTTGGCACGTAACTGGCATGCATTTCTCTGTCTCATGCAATTGATGTGAGCCAGTGTGACAATGTTTGCCTGTTTTGGAGCAAGTTTGTTCCATAGTTAACCCATACAGGGTATTTTTTTGTTTTTAAAAATTTGATTAACAGTTTCCATCTTGGTTTCAAAAAGTGATGATAAATAGTGAATATAAGCTTACCCAATATGAAAGAAAAATGGTTAGCAATTGGACATTTTTGTATAGCATTTTGCAATGTGAATCCAGCCATCAAATACCCTGCCATATAGTACCTTACTTCAAAAGTAACGGTTAACCGATCAATTACTTTTTTTTATCAATCAAGATATTGATCATTGGTTAGTCGATTAATCGGTGTGAGCCAGTGTGAGATTCAAGTTTGTTTACGCCAAGTCCCTGGGTTCCTATTTGGGCTCACCGTGGGAGATTCAAGTTTGTTTACGCCAAGTCCCTGGGTTCATATTTGGGCTCACTGTGGGAGCCTGAATTATAACTTAGTTCAAAACGAGGAATATTCTTCAAAAGTATTCTTCACATTCAGCAGTCAGAATATTTTGATATATACAGTATCCTTAGGGAGGTGAGATATAAGTTTGTTAAAGCCAAGTCCCTGAGTTCATATTTGGTCTTCCTGTAGGAGCCCGAATTGTACCAAAATTTCTATTTTCCAAATTGAGAGGCTGATTTTGAAGCAAATTTGATTATGATGTTTCCTGTGGCCCTGTGGGAACTGCAGGATCTAAATATAGAAGAAATTTAAAACGCCCATATCTTCAAAACTACATGGCACTGAGAATTTTTATTTTGTGTGACGCTTCCTTACGAACAGCCGAAAAGAATGGTCAAAAAAAAATTGCCATCAGTTTTATCATAGAGAAGTTTTCCATGACTTATGCAGAGTCATCATTTTAGTAATGGGAAAAACATTAAGGAATCCTCTTCTCTCATACCACTGCTCCAAAGGCTTTCACATTTTGCATATAACATCTTTGGAAGATTTATTGACATGTTTGTGAAATCAAATACCTGGGTCCATATTTGGGCTCTCTATGATTAGATTAGTGCAATATGAGGAATAATTTTTTTAAAAATCTTCTTCTGATCCACTCTTCAGAATATTTTTTGATATTTGGGATGCTGCATCCTTAGAGGGGTGAGATTCAAGTTTGTTTGAGCAAGTCCCCGGGTTCATATTTGGGCTCCCTGTGGGAGTCCAAATTACAACTTAGTTCAATAAGAGGAATATTCTTTAAAATCCAGTAGTCAGAATCTGTTTGATATTAGTATAATAGAAGGATCCTTAGGGATGTGAGATTCAAATTTGTTCAAGCCAAGTCCTTGGTTGATATTTGGGCTCTCTGTGGGAGCCTGAATTATAACTTAGTTCAATATGAGGAATATTCTTTAAAAATCCTTTTTTTTAGGTCCACCGGTCAGAATCTTTGGATATTTTGTATAAGCCTTTTCTTATGAGGGGCAGATGCAACTAAATGTTCAAATAAATTCCTGGGTTGATATTTAGGCTACCATGTCAGGTGAATGCCATCAGGCCCTCTGGGGGGGGGGGGGGGGGGGGGGGGGGCTCTTGTTTGTTTTCTGTTTGACAACATTGCCCTGGCTCTTCTATCTATATTTTTCATTTTAAGTTAGTCACTACTTTTATTTAGGCTTCCCAAATTTGTTACTGCATGTCTGTCTGTCTGTCCTTCGGATGAAATGTTTCTTTGCTTTTCATTTGCCTGGGTCAACATTTTAAATAATTTGCAGCTATCTTTCACCTCCAACCTCCCCCCCCCCACACCCCCCCCCCCCCCACGACACACACACAAACACACACACACACACACATACAAAAATCTGGGCTGGCAAGTATTGAGTATTTTATCAAAAAAGTGGTACTCGAGTACTACGAGTATTGAGTACTTTGGACCCAGCCTATCACAAGTATATTAAACATCAAAGAGTATATTATATACTTGAAACAAATACAGTACAGTGGCAGTGTACTGCTCACTTTCCATGGATGGGCAATATTTCCACGGATACAAATTCATACAATAATATTTGATGCCAAACACTAAACTATAGGTATAATCATCAAAAATTTAAATAATGAAGCACCAGGTACAAACCGATGCTTCATCAATTAAAATTTTGTAGATGATGATTTTTATTGACTGGTAAATGCATGAGTGGACATTCACTGCCCACGCGTGTATTACAACCCGTCCACGGCAACTGTAACTGTAACTTTGTCCTCTTTGTGAACATATTTTCTACAATTTCACTCCTTTTGACAGAATGCATGCCTGTGGGGATTAAAACCAAAATAGTGAAAGTGCACTTGTGGATATTTGCAGCACAAGCACAGCACTAATGAATCAATATTGATGATTTTAGGAATTTTAACAGTGTCATGAGACACCACAGTAGCAGGTACTGGTCATTTTGTTGGAAAAAATCACTGTTTATGACTCGAGGTGCCTTAACTGAGAAAACATAGGCTTTTTCTTACAAAGATTGCAGAATATCAAACACAATGTGAAATGTGTTCAGAAGCAAGAATGTAATTAAAAATAATGGGAAATTCATGTCACCATCAATTTATTTATAAATTAATAAAGTTTTTTAGCTCACCTGAGCAAAGCTCAGTGGGAGCTTTACTGATCACATTCTGTCTGCCGTCCGTCCCGGCGTTAACTTTACATTATTCAAATGTTGGGTAAATGTTTATTACCTAATGCCAATTTCAGATTTGTTCAAATGAAGTTGCCCCCTTCTCCTGGGTGGTGCCATGCCCCCAAGGGGCACCAAAATCTTCTCATCAACCAGCAGTAGCAGAGACTTGATATACATGTATGGTATGCAGCTTCCTTTTAAGGTGTAGACTTGGATTTCTTAAGCGAAGTTTGATGGGCTATATTTGGCGTCGTTATGGGAGGGGCAAAATTTTTGGCCCCGCCCAAAATTTCTATTTTCCGAACCGAGAGGCTGATTTGAATCAAATTTTATGTGAGGGCTTATTGGGTCATAAGTACCTAATTTATGCCAAATTTTCTTTTTCTGTAGCCCCATGGAAACCACAGGAGCTAAAAATCGAAAAAAGTAAAACGCCATATCTCCAAAACTCCACGGCACTGTGAATTTTTATTTGGTGTGAAGCTTCCTAATGACCATCAGAAAGGATTGGTCCAAAACATTGACATCGGTTTTATCATAGGGTACAGTTTCGGGACTTTGAAAACACTTTTTAAAACTGTAGGCAATGGGAAAAACATTAAAAAATCTTCTTCTCTAGATCCAGCAGGACAGAATCTTTCGATATATGGTATGCAACATTGTAGGGTGGATCTGATTCGAGTTTGTTCAAATCCGCCCCCCCCCCCCCGGGTTTATATTTGGGCTCAGTATAGGAGCCCGAATTCAAACTTAGTGCATTTCAGGCAAATTTCTTAAAAAATCTTCTTCACCAGATCCAGCAGGCAGAATCTTTTGATATTTGGTATGCGACATTGTGGGGTGCATCTGATTCAAGTTTGTTCAAATCAGCCCCCTGGATTCATATTTGGGCTCACTGTAGAAGCCCGAATTCGAACTTAGTGCATGTCAGGCAAATTTCTTAAAAAATCCTCTTCTCCAGATCCAGCAGGCAGAATCTTTTGATATTTGATACGCAACATTGTGGGGTGGATCTGATTCAAGTTTGTTCAAATCAGCCCCTGGGTTCATATTTGGTCTCAGTATAGGAGCCCAAATTTGAACTTAGTGCATTTCAGGCAAATTTCTTAGAAAATCTTCTTCTCAAGATCCAGCAGCAGAATCTTTTGATATTGGGTATGCAGCATGCTTAGGGGGTGAGATTCAAGTTATTCAAGCCAAGTCCTCTGGGTTCATATTTGGGCTCACTGTGGTAACCCGAATTATAACTTAGTTCAAAATGAGGAATTTTCTTTAAAAATCTTCTTCAGATCCAGCAGTCGGAAAGTTTCGATATTTGGTATGCAGCATCCTTAGGGGGGTGAGATTCAAGGTTTGTTCAAGCTATGTCCTAGGTCCATATTTGGGCTCACTGTGGGAGCCCGAATGATAACTTACATGTAGTTCAAAATGAGGAATTTTCTTTAAAAATCTTCTTCTTCAGATTCAGCAGTCAGAATGTTTTAATATTGGTATGCAGCATTCTTAGGGGGTGAGATTCAAGTTTGTTCAAACCATATCCCTAGGTCCATATTTGGACTCACTGTGGGAGCTTGAATTGTAACTTAGTTCGAAATGAGGAATTTTCTTAAAAAATCTTCTTCAGATCCAACAGATGAATGCTTTTGATATTTTTTTATGCAGCATCCTTAGGAGGCAAGATTTCAAGTTTGTTCAAGTCATGTCCCTAGGTCCATGTTTGGGCTCACTGTGGGAGCTCGAATTGTAACCTAGTTCAAAATGAGGAATTTTTTTAAAAATCTTCTTCTTCAGATCCAGCAGTTGGAATGTTTTGGTGTGCGGCATCCTTAGGGGGTGAGATTCAAGTTTGTTAAAAGCCATGTCCCTAGGTCCATATTTGGGCTCACTGTGGGAGCTTGAATTGTAACTTAGTTCGAAATGAGGAATTTTTTTTAAAAATCTTCTTCAGGTCCAGCAGATGAATGCTTTTGATATTTTTTATGCAGCATCCTTAGGAGGCTAGATTCAAGTTTGTTCAAGCCATGTCCCTAGGTCCATGTTTGGGCTCACTGTGTGAGCTCGAATTGTATCTTAGTTCAAAATGAGGAATTTTCTTTAAAAATCTTCTTCTTCAGATCCAGCAGTTGAAATGTTTTGATATTTGGTGTGCGGCATCCTTAGGGGGGGGGGGGTGAGATTCAAGTTTGTTAAAGCCAAGTCCCTGGGTTCATATATGGGCTCCCTGTGGGAGCCCAAATTATAACTCGGTTCAATATGAGGAATATTCTTTAAAAATCATTTTTTTAGATCCACTTGTCAGAATCTTTGGATATTTGGTATAAGCTTTTCTTAGGAGGAGTAGATGCAACTTGTTGAAATCAATTCTCTGGGTTGATATTTAGGTTACCATGTACAGGTGGGCGTCTCTTGTTTTAGGAAAAATGCATACTGAGAGCTTGGGGCGGGGGGGGGGGGTGGTACATCCAGGGCTATAATTTACCTCATCACTAGGTAAAAGAATATTTGACATCATTTGTTGAGATAAAATGGCACTTTCTATTGATATTGGTGGATTATATAGCCTCAGCCAGGGCTTATAAGAATCTGAGAATCGATTCCCGTAGAGATCCGTGCAACAAAACCAGTGAGAAACCATGTAGCTTCTCGTAACATTGCTGCTAGGATTCACATGAAAAGAACTGAGTCAGTTTAACCCTTTACCTAACACAAAGGCAGCAAATTAACCAATACAACACTAACATGACCTGAAATATTGTGACACTGGCAATAAAATTTGTACAAATATGGCTGTCATTGGAACCGGTTCTCATCAGCCGGTTCTAGTAACATCCATAATTATTACGCTTGATGAATATTGTTTATTTTTAGCTCACCTGACTGTAAGTCAGGGGTCGCTTAAATGATGACTTTCTGTCTGTCCACCATCAGTCCATCCTGTCCGGCGTGAACTTTACATTACTAACCTCTCCTCATAAACAACTGAGCCGAATTGAACCAAATTTGATATTCATGTTCCTTATCATATATGAATTCCAGTTTGTTCAAATAACGTTGCCACACCCACAGGGGGCCCCAAGCATTTCTCTGATAGCATGCATAAATTGTTTTCCAAAATTGAAAAAAAATCTTCTCCAGAACCATGTATAAGAACCTTTTGATACTTGGTATACAGCATCTCTAGGGGTGGGAGGGATAGGTTCAGGTTTGTTCAAATTAAGTCCCTGAGTTGATATTTGGGCTCCCTATGGGCACCCAAATATCAACAGTGCAACATGAGGAAATTTCTTTGAAAACCTCCTTCAGATCCACCAGTCAGAATGCTTTCATATTTGGAATGCAACATTTCTAGTGGGGTGGGGGGCAGGGGGGAGGGTAGATTGAAGTTTGTTTGAATCGGGTCTCTGGGTTAATATTTGGTCTATCTATTGAAGCCCAAAGTTTAACTCAGTGCAGTATGAGGAAATTTCTTTAAAACTCGTTTTTTCAGATCCACCAGTCAGAATCCTTTCGTATTTGGCTTACAGCATCTCTAAGGGGGTCAGATTCATGTTTGTTCAGGCCAAATCTATGGGTTAATATATGGGCTCATTATGGGAGTGCAAATTAACTCAAAGCAACATGAGAAAATTTCTTTAAAAATCTTTTTCTTCAGGGCCACTAGTTTAATGCTTTAATATTTGGTGTACAACATCTTTGGGGAGGTCAGATGTAAATTTGTTCCAGTTTGGTTCCTGCCAGTCAGAACCCTTTCATATTTGGTATCGCATGAAGGGGGGGGGGGGGGCAGATTTGATTTTGTTCATTTCAGGTCTGTGGCTTTATATTTTGGCGATGGGGTGGGTTAGGTTCGAGGTTGTTCATAAATGTTCAAATCCATTCCTTAGAGCTTTTCCATTAAAATTTGCCTTTCAAAGTGCAGTGAGTGACACAACAACCCTTGGAAGTTCGGCAGTACTTGTCTACAGCTGTCAGAATTGGAAGCAATCAGGAAGACCTATGCTAATAATCATCTAACATGGACAATAGAATTATGAATAATTTCATAACATTATTCCTATGTAGTGTCCATGAACCTTGACTAACTGAATCTGACCCAAAATACTTCTCTGAACCACCTCGTCAGGTGAGCGATTAAGGGCCCAGGGGGGGGGGGGGGTGGGGTAAAAATCAGTAGTTGGTGTTGTAAAAATTAAAAAAGCTGTATTGGGTAAAGGGTTAACATGTATTATCAGTATGCAACAGGAGTTCAATCATACTGACCTAATAGGATCCTGGCCCATAGTAGGTCTGAATTCTCGGAACGATTTCCGCAAGAATCCAAATGGATTCTCCCAAATTTAGAGGAACTATAAGCCCTGCACAACCCCAATTTTGAAACAAAATTGACATATTGTTTCATGGTGGTGGGGCCCTATTTATCTTGCTGTATGATTAATTAAAACAGATTTTGTGAAAAGGTTTTGTGTGCTGATGCAGATTTTAGTTTTATTTTGGGATTTAGGTAGTTTCAAAGAAAGCTGTGAATTCTTATCCCTCCCAACTTATTGGGTAACAGAGTAGAAATTCTGTCGGAGGCAATAACAGTTTTTAAGCCTATTTGACACAGATTGGACAGTTCTCTTCAAAAGAACAAATTTTCCATGCTTTGAACTAGACAGAAGCCAAAAGTTGAATTCTATTGCAGAAATGACTCTTTCATCACATGAAAGAGGTAACTGTAACTTTGGTAGGGTTGGGTTTGCTCATAGGTTTAACTGTTGTAAATATTTTAATTAGATTTACATGCCTCGAAAAGTTGCGCTCGGAAATTATGTAATTCCCAAAACTAAGCAGTCTTGGGGAAATATATTGTTTCAATAAACATTTGAAGAAGTCTTCTGACATTTTGCATTACTTTTGAATGTTCCAGATGAATAAAGAGGATGATTTGAGGACTTTTAGAACCTAAAAATTTGTTTGACTATTGGTGTGTTTTGTTTGGGAATTCCCTGAGAAATATGAACATGTGACCAGCACTTCCCTTTCTGTTAGTTTTTCTTTTATTTGTTGCATGACCCCTGTTTAAAAATCATTAAAAGGTTGTCTGAAGGGCTATAGTTGACAAAAAATATTTGAATGCTAAATTTAAAATGATGCGACCATATCTTTTTTCGCCTGAACGTTATAATGGTCGCCTATGCGAAAATATTTAGTACTGTGAAACGTATTCTTGTTTGGCTGAAATTAAACAATTGCAGGAATTCGACTGAATAAACCAAAATGTTTTTGGAGTAATGGTTGCGGAATGAAATATTTCAATACGTTGGATACTTTGGGGTTCCTTCTTACGCCTTGCGTATTGTCATATTAGTTTTATACCTTATAACAGTTCTCTGTTCCAATTGGTTTGAGAAACATGGGCGTTTGAAAATATTTCTGTGTTTAGCTCCTGGAGTCTCCATGGGGATGCAGGTTTTTTTTGCACGAGTCAAGTACTTATGACCCAATAATACCGCCTACTGAATTTCGTTCAATTCGGACCATCGGTTCAGAAAATAGAAATTTTGGGTGGTACCAAAAATCTAACCCCTCCCATTACAAAACCAAATATGGCTTCAGGAACTACATTTGAACAAAACTTGATTCTACACCTCAAAAGGAAGCTCCATAACAAATATCAAGTCACTGTACCCACTAGTTCATGAGATTTAAAAAAATATTTTTGGAGCATTTTCCACCACCCCCTCCCTATGGAGTTGGGCATATTGAGTTAAACAAAAATGCAATACACCTTTGGGACTCACATAGACTTTCACTTGAATTGGCCCAGTGGTTTTGGGCGAAAAAACCAAAACATGATGTTGATGGACAACAGACAGATGGACAATGGACGGAGAGTTATTAGATAAGCCCAGCTTGACTTTGTCGAGGTGAGCTAAAAAAAATTAAATGGTTCATGTCCGATATTTTATCCATGTTATTAAAATTGATGAATTTGTCTCTGGAGTGCAACAAGGCTTATGCTATACCATTGCAAAGCCTTCTTGCACTCAAGGGACGGAATACACCACCACCCATGCTATTCTGTAGATTATGAGGCCTAAAATAAACCAAGAATATGAACTTTTAATGGCAAAGAAATAATTACACAAATAAAAAATACAATAAAAAACCACCCGCCTGCATGCATTTTTACCAAAATGGCCTAAGAAACAGATCTCCTTTGTGGGGCCTTATGCATGAAGATTATTACAGTGAATACATTGTCGTACACAAAAGAATACCACACAATCAAGTGTAGACTGATTTCAAGAAGTCCGCCTTAGTGGAAGGGCAATTTTAACAAACATACAGGCCCAAATAAGTTTCATACACAGTGCAAAAATTCCAAAAAATTAATAAACATTCATGTATGTTTAATAGGAATTAGGAGTATTGTAATTAAAAGTCAATTGTGTGGTTGTTCATAAACTTATAATACTTTGTTATCACGTGTTAAAAAATATTAATATTTGTAAACACACCCACCCCTTTAGATTACTCCCTGTTCATAGCAGTGGCGCAGACATAAAGTACAGTTGCCGTGGACTGGTCATTATCCATGCATGGGCAGTGATGTCCACGCATGCCTTTTCCAGGTAATAGAAAATCATCAATACAATTTTAATTAATGCCTTTTCCAGGTAATAGAAAACCATCATCAATACAATTTCAATTAATGAAGCACCGGATTGCACCCTGTGCTTCATTAATTAAATTTTTGATGATTATTGCTGTAAACAGTGTTTGAAATCTAATATCACTGCATCCGCGGAAATAGTGCCTACCCATGGAAAGTGACCAGTCCACGGTAGCCGCACTGTGGGCATGGGGGCTGGAGGGGGGGGGGCTCAAGCCCTCCACAATTTCATTCATGCCCCCCCCCCCTCCCCTGTTAACCCATATAATGAACATCCAACAAGACATTTTAATATCTGGATATTTATGCTTGTTCGCAACTTATATATTATGGACACAGATGGACACAGAATCAAGGTAATTGTGTTTTTCTGTCTTGAATTTCAATTTTTTTTGGGGGGGGGGAGAGGGCACCCGATCCCTCCACTGATGAGAGGGGCACACTCCCTCATTCCCTCTTTTCCTCGCCCCTATCTCACTGCTATGTGGGTCAGGTGATGCCGTCCATCATATTCTTTATGCCCCGGCCCCACACACGCAAGATATTACTCTTGCCCCTAACTTTGATATCCTGGCTAAGCACCTGTATCATGGTAAACTAACATCAAATTGTGTGCTTATGTCCAGTAGCTAACATTGGAATAGTGTAATGTGCTTTGTCAGAAACTTGATCAAGTATTGATGACAAATGACATTTTTCATCACCAGTACCTGGTACCAGTAATAAAATAAGATTTGCAAATATCGCCCTCCGTTTTTTTCAGCTATTAACTAACTTAAAACTGTGCGCTTCATGAAAAGTATTTTGTTACTACCTGTTAAAAATTACTGTTTCTTGTTTTGCTATTTTGGAAAAAAAAATCACTCCATTTCTGGTGGGCATACTAAACACCAAGGCAAACCGAGGGATACCAAGCTGAATGAAAACAGGAGTGAAAGGGGTATGGTGTGGTGTGTTCTTTTTATTATTTACTTATTGATGTTTAAGGTCACATATTTCTGCACTACAGCTAATCATGACCACGACAGTTTTACGGGTGGAGGAAACCAAAGTACCTGGAGAGAACCACTGAGCAATGGCAAACAACTGTCAGCTCCCAACATACTTCACAAGCTGGGTTAGCCTTGTTTGAAGAGAGGTGCACTAAGAACATGCAGTATGCCTTAGTACACAGCATACTGTGTCCCCTTCTGGGCAATGGGGGTGAAGTGTCTTGCCCAAGGACACAAAGCTGTTGCCGCAGGTGGGATTCGAACCAAGGACCTCTCGGCTTGCAGCCTGCACCTCTACCTACTGATCCACTGCACCCCTGGTGGTGTATTCTGATTATGTAAATATATTTAAGCAGTATGTGCATGGTTTTAATACCATATTTGGGAATTATGGGTGCTGAAGTAATAGAGTGCCCTGAAAAATCTTCCGTTTGGTATTTAGTAGGTAGCTTGGTAATGGTATTTAAAGCGACTACACCTCAGAAAGCAACAGTGTGAATTGTTAATCACACAGTGACTTCTTAATTAGTTTCCTTTATGGCTGTCGGCGATTATCTTCTTTGTTATGACAGAAACATTTTTATGGACCAATATCATGACATGGGAAACAGTATTTTTCGGAAGTGGTAATTTTTCAGTCGCCAACGATAAAAAAAAATGCTGTAAGACAAGAGACATGGTCAGCACTCATGCTTGACCAATGAGACCGACGATTAAAAGGATACTGACTTAATTTTTCTACAATTCTATAAAACGTAGGCAATTGTAAAAACGAACTGGTCACATAAAGAAGGTGAAAAGGTGAAAACCTTGAAAACAAAAAAGTGTCAACAAATCACCATAAATTAGTGCTGTTATCACAGGCGAAAGGACTAAAAAGTATACTGTTTATATATATTATATACAGTAGGTGCAGAGTGTATCATCACTAAATCACCCACAGGGTGTAGATTTCACCCAAACAATAATTCCAAATTTGTTGCAAAGCATAACAAGCACAAGTTAAGCTCTGGACCGCCAATGGACCTCTGGGTTAAACCTGGAGGTCCATTGACTCCACTGGCTGAAACATTGCTTGTATTTTTGTCCATATGTACAGAATTTGAAAGTGATACTTTGGGTGATAATTCCACCTCACAGGTGATTTTGTTGCAATCCTCTCCTCACGTACTGTACCTGTACCAAACACAAGCTGTAGCTTTGGGTGTACAGCCGCGGGATACTTATCACAGTACGCCACAAAATCCTAATAACATAAAGCTAACAATGGCAAAACAATAACCAAAAATAAATAAATAAATGAAAATAAAAAAAAAACAAACTTTAGAGCTGTCGGAACTGAAAAGTTTGGCTGGCCCAAGGCCCAGATAAAATCTGATGGGAGGTTTATTTTTATCACATATTACAGTGATCTGTTTTAAGATACCAACTAACCACTTAAGTGCTTCATCCACGCACAGACGTAGCCCATTAATAACCAAGCTACCTACTATATACCAAGGGGTCGTTTTCTGTAACAACTCGGTCTACATGTATATATCTTGCATTTACTCGAATAAATCAAGTAATATCACCTATATTGCTTCGAAGGAATCATTAAATGTCTACAATTATATTTAAACCTTTTCAAACAACCCTGACTTACTTTTTTTCTTTTCACCTCGGTACCTCTCGGTATACTCCGTTTTTTAGGAGGGCCCTTTTCTGTGTGTGTGTGGGGGGGGGGGGGGGGGTTGGTTTCGATCAAATTGCCATAGGTTGATTTGGGTTAAATTAACAGCCGGTTTGGGTCAAATTGCTGGAGGACAGGTTGGATGCAATTCTCACTGATGACAGTATATTATAGAACACATGGAACGGGGATTTATTTATTTATTTATTTATTTATTTATTTATTTATTTATTTATTTATTTATTTATTTATTTATTTATTTATTTATTTATTGGGGTTTTAACAGCACTTTTGACATTTAGGGTCACCTTGTGACAGACAGTTTTATGGGTGGAGGAAGGTGGAGTCCCAGGAGAGAACCACCGAGCAAATGCCAGGCTCCCATCATACTAACTCCACACAAGCAGGGTTAGCAATGGTTGAAGACAAGTGCACCATCAATGTACTGTGCACCTGAGCATACAATGCCATGGTGTCCGCACTTGGGCAATGGGGTGCAGTATTTTGCCCAAATTGTGGAAACGTATATGGAGAGGTGTCCGGGGAAAAGAGTAAAAGACCTATAGAAGAGAAACGGCACAGGCAGATTGATAATTGTAATGCATTGTTACGGATGTTATATAAATGTACAAATTATACTCAAATGTCAAAAGGTGTGCTTCTGAATACTAAACTGTACAAATATAGACAAATACATAAGTAAAACAGGAATAAAACATAATATCACTGCAAGTTCTGTTTTTTTAATCCATATTCCATACCTCATTGACATGCCACCAAAAACCTCTCTATTTGTCTGATTTCACGTATCGGTTAATGCAGATACGGTAAAATTGTTCACTTTTGTAAAAATTATGAAAATTTTAAAGGAAATTGTTTACTTCGGTAAATTCTTTGGAGAAAAAAATACTAAAGTACTAAAGGAAACAATTACATTGCATTACAAAAATAAAATTTAAATTTAGGGGCGAAACCACCCACCTCCGTCTTTGGGGCGAAATGACCCGGGGCAAATGAGGATTGGGGCGAAACGACTCGAGGGGCGAACGGGAATTGGGGCGAAACGACCCGGGAGCAACCTATCAGCAAGGTATCACCCATGTTCAAGCAAACTTTTCATTACTATTTATTACACCATAAAATTAGGGTAATTCAAAAACTGTGTCTCGTTTTGATTCTTGAACTTCACTGCTGTGTGTCCATGCATATCTTTATGAAATCGCACCAATATAATCAACAAGATCGCCGGTTATATCTGCGGTTTTTTTATGAAGTAACAACATGTAATCGCTGAATAGGACAAGTTACAATGAAATCGGGAGAGTTCAATCTGAAATAACAAGATTATTTGCTGAGCGTATTGAAAAACCTCTAAAAGTACAGAATACGAGTGATGTGTAGACATGTAAATATCACGCAAAGCTTAGATGCGAGTTGGTTTGCAACAGAAAACGAACCCATTTGACATTTTGTTTTATTGTTGATATCGGCCCAAATATTCCTGGGGGGGGGGGGGGGGGGGGGTAAGCCGAATGCAATTGTATCGGCAATTGTGAACCGGAAGTCACGTGATGTTTTCCCTGAAATTTTCTGTCCAAATCAAAATATCTTTTGACGATATTTGAGAATTCTGTTCTGGAACACATTTATCTGATTGCGTATGTGCAACCCCTTGCGGGCCTACGGCCCACTGGGGTTCCTATAATGCCACAAGTGGGAAGGCGGTTTGCAGGTATTTTCTTTGTTTTACTGTTGGGGCATGACTCATTTGAAAGCCTTTCCCATAAACAACTTGCATCCCAAATTTCTCTGAAATCTGAGAAGTAATGTTCAGGTTATAACGCAAACAGACATCAGAGTGCAGATGGACATATATACGGACGGACATATGGGTAAACTTCAAATTCAAGAGATTGTACCAGAGGTGCAGACATACCAGTCTCAAGGATAAGGCTGTGGCAGATGACAGGGAAAATCTTTCACCCAATGGACCCTACAACAAATCTCAGGGCAAAAAAGTTTTTTTGTGTAAAATCTTTGAAGTGTTCACAAACCCATTTTAGAACTCAAAACACCAGAGTAACACTACAGGGTCGTGTAATATTAAGCATGACATATGTACTCACCCCCCCCCCCCCCCCCATCTCTGAAAATGCTAACATGGACATATTTTCAACACTAGGCACACACACGAGGGGTTTATCATCTTTGTTTTACAGCAGAGAGAAATCAAACCCAGCAAAAATTGTGAGATCAACGTACACCTTTTAACAATAGTTTGTGTCAATCAAATCATCTACATATGAGACGTGAAATTATTGTCTTTGTTTTGCAGCAACATTAATACCCCCAACCCAGTAGTAACTGTAAAGGCCAGAAACAATGATTAGGCCATCAAAGAGAACAAAGACAGAATTCCACATGTGGAGAGGTGATTTGAATGAAATTTCTTGGTTTTACTACAGGGACGTGACTCATTTGAAAGCCTTTCCCATAAACAATCTTCATTCCAAATTTTATTGAAATCTGATAACTCAAACCTGAAATATGAGGCAAACAGACAAAAAAATGGTATTTTACGAGATAAGCAGCAAAGTTAAAAAATGGAGAAAGTCTGAAAAGTGAAACGTAATAAATATGATTGAGATCCCATAATCCAAACCCGATATAAGAGGTGAACAGACACAAAAAAATGGCTATTTCTGTATATTCAAAGGGCCATAATGCACAGAAAAATATTTTCAACAGCAAACCGGCTGTTACTCCTTAAAGATCTTATTTGTATGATAGTGAGCATGTGTATGAAATGTCAATGAAATCTGAACAGTTATAATGTGGGCCGACATCTGAGTGAGGATGGACAGAGGTATGGACAGACACATCGACTCACGGATAGGCGCAATCCAGTATATCCAACCTTTTGAAAAAAGTGGGGGTATAATTAGCTATCTGAGGGCAAGTATGTCAGTACGGTACCAGTTTCCGAACTTCGGGGCATTGCTACCGTCTTACATACCAATTATAGACCAAATCTATAGTTATTTGTTCAGGTTGTTATGCTAATGAGCTGAGAACAGGCAAAAATTAATTAATTGAGGGCCATAACTCCACTCAATTTGGCTGAACTGTCCCAATTTTCTAACTCCTTCAAGACATTATGAATGTCTCACATACCAAATATTGACCAAATCCTTTGATAAGTGTTCATGTCACAATGCTAATGAGCTGAATACAGGAAAATATTAACTAATTAAGGGCCATAACTCTGTTCAGTATGGCCAAACGGTGCCAGTTTTCGAACCCATCCAAGATATTGTTAAGAAAGTCTCACATACCAAACGTTGACAAAATCCATTGATATTTGAAGTTATCATACGCCCGAGCTGAAAACACGAAAAAATCAACAAATTAAGGGTCATAACTCTGCTCAGTACAGCCAAAACATACTAGTTTCTTAACTCATTCAATACATTAAGAAAGTCTCACATACCAATACTGAATCAAATCTACTGCTATTTGTTCCAAGTTATTATCTCCATGGGGTTAATGTTACAATGTGGATCCTTATTGTGCAAACAATCTGAAAACAGGCAAATTAACGAATTAAGGGTCATAACTCCGTATTGTGACATTTTCGGGATTTCTATTAAATGAAAGTGTTAATGACACTGTAGCTCAACTTGTGTGAGACATGTATATATATATAGTATGTGACACAGCAATGACACACATCTAGGTAATGCCCTGATAACAAAGGTACATGTAAGGTATTGTAAAAGTCTGTACACAAATACTGATCATAGCCTGTTACAAATGTACAGGTAAAGTATTGTGAAGGCGGGTGACAGTTAGATGTTAAACTAGAAAAGAAATCTCCATGGGGTTAATGTTACAATGGGGATCCTTGTATGGTGCATCATAAGCCAAATGTTAGCAATTGTTTTGGCCTGTTTGATTCAAACCCTTCTACAGTTGATTCCTACTAATTAATAAATATTGTCCAGTCCTTCTTAAAATATAGGTATTTGGATTTTTTATCTTTAGCTCATAGGGTTCCCATTGGTGAGGAGGTTTTATTTTTCTCATTGGAAACAGAAAACTGGGTTGTGCTAATAATGTTTACCCTCCCGAAACAACACTAAATATTAACACAGCCGCGCCCAAAAGCACTCGTTACCGTCTCATGATGATAACAAACGTAGACTTAGAAGTTCTGTACAAAAAACTGATTGCATCTAATTTTGGTATAAAATGGCCGCCGGCAGCCATCTTCAATTTCTGATCGCACCCCAAAAGACTCGTTCTCGTCCCAAGGTGATAACAAAGGTACGCAAGAAGTGTCGTGAAGATCGGTTCATAAATACAGCCTCTAGCTCGAGCCGTATTGACATGTGCGCTTACTGTGTAAATCAAAGTTCATTTAATTTCTGCTCGAGATAAAAATCTGTATTATATGTAATGTATTCCATGTAACTAAACATTCATACAAAAATGTATTCAAATCAGAACTTTCATACAGAAGTTCTTTACAAAAAACTAATTTCACTAATTTATGTACAAAATAGCTGCCGGTGGCCATCTCGAATTTCGGACACCACCCAAAAACACTCGTTCTCGCCCCACGGTGATAACAAAGGTACCCAAGAAGTTTCGTGAAGATCGGTTCATAAATACGGCCTCAAGCCCAAGCTGTATAGAAGTTCTGTACAAAAATCTGATTGTACCTAATTTCGGTACAAAATGGCCACCTGCAGCCATCTTGAATTTTGGACCGCACCCAAAAACACTCGTTCTCGTCCCAAGGTGATACCAAAGGTACCCAAGAAGTTTCGTGAAGATCAGTTCATAAATACAGCTCCTAGCCCCAGCCGTATTGACATGTGCTTTTACTGTGTATAAGTTGCACTGAATAAAACAATGTATTACATGTGATGTTACTAAACATTCAAACAAAAATTTATTCAAATCAAACCTTTCATTCAGAATTCTGTACAAAAAACTGATTGCACTAATTTCAGTACAAAATGGCTGCTGAAGACCATCTTGAAATTTGCACCGTA
The DNA here is from genome assembly GCA_031216915.1 of Pictodentalium vernedei. Lineage (NCBI taxonomy): Eukaryota > Metazoa > Mollusca > Scaphopoda > Dentaliida > Dentaliidae > Pictodentalium > Pictodentalium vernedei. Next base: position 359,197,842 of record CM062297.1, read on the forward strand.
CCCAAAAATACTCGTTCTCACCCCATGGTGATAACAAAGGTACCCAATAAGTTTCGTAAAGATCGGTTCATAAATACAGCCAGTTGCCCGAGCTGTATTGAATTGTTGATGCCGGACAGACAGATAGACGGACAACGGGCCATGGCATAACCTCAAATTTGACTATGTCAAAGTTGAGCTAAAATGGGGAGTATCTAGAGTATCACATGACAAAAAACTATTTGTAAAGGACTCCCCCTTTCAAGGACATTGGAACAGCGTTGGCATTCACCACCATGCAGCCTTGCGGCTGCATTTTGAATTCCTGTGTTTGTTGTTCTTATGAAATGTTATTTTATTATTATCAGTTATGGTACAAATATGGTACCGATAGCACACTTTCAGGAACTGCTGATGTCTGATTTCGACTGTGTGTCAGTGCGTGAGGTGCACACATACCTTTGGGGTACTATACAACACATCCTTCATTTTGCTATATAATTTGTGTAAATTCATTTGGAATTTATAGAATTTCAGACTTAGGAATTTCATAGTATTGTTTTTGCCTTAGTTATGGTGCTTTATAAGTAATGGGCAATTTAGTTTGAAAAAGGGGTTCATGAAGATTCAGCCACAGGAACATTCAGCCCTCATACTTTTTCCTAGAATATTCGGTCTCAGTCGTGGTCGAATCTTATCACCTCAGAGGTCAAATCTCCACAGGAATTTTTTTTCTTTAAATGTTCTATGCATTTCTTCTATAGTTTTTTTTAAGGATTTATGATTACTAATCATGACAAAATTGTGCAATATGAAACAAACCTAAAAGAAGCTGGACAAAAATCCCTTCCCAAAACAAGCTGAGAGGTTCTCAGTTTGAATCCCACCTGCGGCAACTGTACTAAGGCGTACTGCACTTCGATGAGGCACTTGTCTTCAACCAATGCTAACCCTGCTTGTTTGGAGTTACTATGCTGAGGATCCTGACAGTTTCCTGCCATTGATCGGTGGTTCTCCCCGGGTACTCTGGGTTCCTCCCCCAGGAAAATTATCCAACATGAGGTGACCCTGGCTGTAAATAGTGTTGTTAAACCCCAATAAATAGAGAAATCAAATTTGCTGAATCCAAGACTTTTGAATGATGGTTTTGATTGGGGTGTGGGGGGGGGGGGGTATTTTTGGATATACAGTGGAGCCCACTTAATTGGATATCTCTTAATTGTATATCCCTGTTAATTGAATATAATTTCCCAACACAAAACCATTTACCATACCTCCAGTACAAATTTTACCTGTTAATTGAATATAGGTTATAGAGTAATCTCCTGTTAATTGAACAAAAAAATCTTGTAACATGTCGAGACATTACCCTGACTCTTCCCACTTTTCCTTTGGTTATAGACCAATTTGGCCTCAGAACATCCAATACAGGCATTTAATCTATTATATCTTGTTTGACAGAGCTCACAAAATATAATAGAATAAATGCCAAGTTAATCTCTAGAATACAGGAAAGTGACACAATCCCTGTTAATTGAATACTCCTGTTAACTGAATAATTTTCATTGGCAAAATGGCTCTTCAATTAACAGGGTTCCACTGTACAGAAAAAAATGCTAACCCAGCTTGTGTGCTGTTTGTACGTTAGTTGTTGGCCATTGCTCGGTGGTTCTCTCTGGCTTCTCCTACCTGTAAGACTGTCCAACATGAGGTGACCTAGCTGTCGAAGTGTCATTAAACCCCAATAAATAAATCAATAAGAATCATGCACTCCTATTCTGAGGGACGGTTTGGGGCAAATGCCAGAGGATGGTTTGGGTTAGATTAGTACCCAGTTTGGGTCAAATTGTTGGAGGACAGTTTGGATGCAATTCTCACGAAGTCCAGTCACATTGGCCCCAAGTCTTTTCGGCCCCAGTCATTACAGCCTCAAGTCAATTCAGCCCTAATATACCAAGTCATTTTGGCCTCTGTAAATATTTTTAAATATCGTTTGAATTTTAACATTTTTCTATTTGATTGTTTTTCAACATTTATACCTCAAATAGATATTCAGGTATACATATGATATATGGCATTCCTTCATGCCTAGTAGATTTTCTTTCATGATGAATAAATGAATGAAAAAGTTTCAGCATGTCGACGGTGCACATGGACGATGTTGGATTTGAAATCCCTTGCGACCTGAATAATTTTATTTGCTTATGAATACACGAGAGTCAGAAGTGAGAGTCAGTGACGTTATTTGGTTTGAGGGTGCACATTGGAAGTGAGGTGCTGGGGTCAGACCTCCGTGGACCTCGAACTGGAAGGTGGCTAGGAATTGCGCATAACTACAAAAATTCTGCTCCGTGTTTCAGAAAATGTGGACATATTTATGGTAGTATCGAAATTGCAGTTTGGTGGTTGTTTTAGAAAAAAAAGAAAAGAAAAAGAAACCCTGTGAACCTCGAACTGGAAGGTGACTAGGGATTGTGCATAACAACATGAATGAATGAGATGACTGCATGTATTTTGCGAAATTTCAAAGTAAACAAATTTCTCTTAATTATACAGATAGCACCTTAAATGTATGTAAAATTGAACACATGGATATTTTTTAATGTCATGTGAAACTTTTCCGAACACTGTGTAAATACAAATGACTGAACATTACTTAATAATGGTAATTACCCATTATTTCTATACATAAACTATGCGCTGATCTTTATAGATCGCTACACTCAAAATGGTGCCGAAATGATCAAGAGGCCGAAGTGACTGGGGCCGGAGTGACAAGGGCCGAAATGACTTTGAGGCCGAAGTGACCCGATGCCGAAATGACTTGAGGTCGAAGTGACTGGATACCATTCCCACAGATGAGAGACGCTAATTATTACAGAACACATCGATTGTGAATTTACTGCAGAGATAATTGCTCGACGATATACATGTATATTAATATTTTTTTCAATAAATATCGAGCAATATATTCATATTTCTTTTAAGAATTATTTTTTTGGAGTTAAAATGAATATCGTAGCCTATCTAAAATAGCCTAACAGATGTGTACTGCTTTTCTTTTGGACAAATTTTCCCTGGGGCCGAGTTTTCCCCAGACCGAATCTTCCTCCAGTTCCCGAATAAAGATTACATGTCATTTTCAATGGTGGTAAATATCCAAAAAGGTTATTATTTTCCTTTTTTAGTGTTCGAAACTACGAAGCACTGTTCAGAAATACAGATGGCCCCGAAAAATAACTCATCATTACTTCGTTTTGCTTTCTGAGGGGACCGAAAGCAACCTGTCAGTATCACTTTTTTTTTAACTACACCTATTTCATCCGCTTACCAAAATCGTCCGCTGCAATTTTACCCAAGTCGTCCGCTGCAGTTTTACCCAACTCGTCCGCTGGGGGAAAGTACTGAAGTAATCTATTTTGAATCATTTTTTAAATGTTTATTTATATAATAATTGTATTGTATACTTTATTGTATATTATCTATTGTAATATATCTTAATGTACCTCGTTGCATTAAAATTTCATATACTAAAACGAAATTCTGAAAACAGAAATGTCAGAACAAAATAAACTACTCAGTCATCTAATTAATTTCGACACTGTTTAACGCGGCTCTGATTACTGTTTATTCAATGGATTACCTATAATAATTATATTATTACAGCAAAAGTTCTTAAAGTATATGTATGTTATATAAAGTTCCGCAACATAATCTTATAATTTTGCAATTATTTATTGAAATGCGCCACCGGCGCTTTACAGTGAATAATCGCAAAATTATTAGCAAATATATTGTAAGAATTAATTATATTAAGAAACGCATCATAATTTATGTTATAATAAATTCCGCAACATAATCTTATAATTTTGCAATTATTCATCAAAGCACACCACCGGCGCTTTACAGTGAATAATCGCAAAATTATTAGCAAATATATTGTAAGAATTAATTATATTAAGAAACGCATCAAAATTGATATTATAATAAGTTCCGCAACATAATCTTATAATTTTGCAATTATTCATCGAAACACACAACCGGCGCTTTACAATGAATAATCGCAAAATTATTAGCAAATGTATTACAGGAAGTAATTATATTAAGAAACGCATCAAAACTGGTTATACTTATATTAAGAAATGCATCAAAACTTGTTATATTGAGTTTCATAACATAATTTTCTAATTTTGCAATTATTCACTGAAAAATATTTACTTTGCTATGCTGTTATTATCTTGTGAATCTTGCGTACTGATTAAATATCATTATTTCGTTTGATACTGAATAAATATCATTAATTTTATCTTCCATGTTTTTTATAATATTCAAACCCTTGGCGGACGAATTGGGTAAAATTGCTAGCGGACGATTCGGTGCGCTGACGGACGAATTTTGTAAAATTGTAAGCGGACGACTCGGCTTGCGGACGAAATACCTGTATACCCGTTTTTACGCAAACTTTTCCTTACTTTTACAAATCATTAACATTCGGATAATTCGAAAACTGCGTTTATATTCGCTTTGGTACTTCACGAGATACGTGGCAATGCATATCTGTATACAATCGCACCAATACAACAACAATTATCTGTTATATTATCGGTTATGTGTGCGGTTTTTTCGATTAAGGTCATCACTGACAGACAACTTGCAACGAAATCAGGAGAGTTCGATCTGAAATAACGAGATCATCAGCTGAACATATTGACAAACCTCCAGAAGGACATGATTCAAGTAATAATAATAATAACACTTTGGCCGGCCGCTGATGTGTCGCGGTTCTCGGATGAAAAGGCTTTGGTTGCCCCTGAAGTGTAGATATGTATACATGTATATCACCCAAAGCTTTGAGGCGAATTAGGTTGCAACAGAAAACAAATGAATTTGACATTTTGTTTGTTTCCCAGAGGGGGATAGACCAATTGCAATTAAATGGGCAATTCGACACCGGAAGTTACGTGATTTTTTCACTGAAATTTACTGTCCAATTCAAAAAATCACATCGACGGCTATAGCGAATTCTGTTCTGGAACACATTTATCTGACTGGGTATGTGGAACCCTTTGCGGGCCTACGGCCCGCTTGGGGTTCCTATAACCACTAAGGCACATCAATAATATTGCGTCATCAAAACGTGTCTCGAAAAGACACTCAACATGCCTAATGCTAGATTGACGACATTTCTTTACCGTAAGAGACAACGTTCAAGTTAAAGAATGGAATGGCGATTTGTGAGTGGATGTACGCGAATGGAATGAAGGACGCATACCAACCAAGAAAGGAATCAGTTTAACGCTGCCGAGATGGAAATATTGTAGAAACACGCTATAGATATAGACATGACATTCCTCTTGGACGCCTTAACGACAGCTCAGGTGGCGAACTTATCAAAACTAAACGGCATAAACAAAAGTTACTATCATCGGTACTGGTACTTAAATGCTATGCTTGATCTAAACAATAGTAACAGAAAAAGAAATAATGCACATTTGTGTGTAAGCGGAAGGCTACACCCTTAAGTACTTTTTACCGACAGAAATAATGATTTTTGAGTCTTGCTTCGGTGCGTTTTTTGCCTGGGGCATTGAGTGTTGATCATTTTGCTTGTTCCTTAAATAATATAATAATGATAAGCATCCATCCTTATACTAACAAAAAGTAGTCGGTTGATCTACTCTTTCCCATCTATCAACCGGTAGTTTAATACCATTTTGTATTTTTATATATTGAGTTCGGTCTTTTTCGAGTCATGCAAGGTGAACGACCAGTGACTGATTTCATATGTACCGGTGCATTAAACATTTTAATATTGCTTTGTGCTATTCATGTCAGGTATGAAACAAATTGAACAAAAATCACTGCCGTATTTCATTCTTCAGTTTTAACCCATTCATTTGAAACAATTTTTGTAAGTAATGACTTCTTTATCCTGTGAAATGATTCAAATCTTTGGGGCCTGAAGGATATAACCGCCTTCTACATTTGTGTTGGAGATCGCCTATGTAAGCACCCTCATTCCCAGTCACACCCCACGGCTTAGTTTAAATTGAAAATGCTAGTTTTCATTTGAGGTTTATGTTATTTGTATACACTACAGAACAGAAAACAATCAGATAAAACATCGTTTATTTATACTTCCTCAACAAAAGGAGGCCATAACTTTAGAGCAGCTATGGTAAATTTGTTCATTCCATCTACATGTTGACTACGGATACTGATGCACCACCAAGAAATAAGTATGCATGTGCTGTGGAGTTGTGTTAGCGCGATACAAGCATGCCCTCTGTTTTATGGGATTTAATTAAGCCAACTCTGTTTTTTGGCCAATGTTCTTTTGCGGTGAAATATTAATTGATTAAATACGAGGCTTGCTCAGGACGCTCCACATTTAGTAGGAAATATCATCAGCAAATAGGCGTATACTACTAAGTCTTCTGTTCTTATACAATTACTGACTCTCCTTGACGATGATACAAAAAATTATCAACCCGAGAAAAGTAATATTACTTTTCAAGGGTTGATAATTCCTTGTACCAACCTCAAGGGAAATCAATTATTGTTTTATTATTATGACAGAAAGAAATCGTTTGCAAATTCCTTGCTTTATTACATATTTTTCGAAGAAGACATATTCATATGCAGCAAAATGCATTTAATTTCAACATAGACATATATAAGACGCAATGTGCATTAACTTATATTTATTCATGTTGTAGTTAATTGCTATATTCGAACAGCTCCTAAACATTGGAACTGGGGAACTAAAGGAAGGAGCAAGTTGGAAATACCATTTGTATTTTGATCGCAAACAGATATTTGGAATCATATCAAGCTACCTGCCCTATTTATAGACAACGATGACAGAGCGGTGAAATATAAACTCGATTTCGATAAAAATAGAATAGGTCAGCAATACTGGAGTATATCAGCACTTCAGAAGAGTATTTGAGCCGATTAAATTACCAGATTTTTCTGTCATATAATAAACCATTGATATATAATAATAAGAATCCTTATCACAACCCGCTGCGACCTTCCCGAAAGACTAATAATGAAATCAACCTGATACTTGCTTTGTCTTTGCACTTAAATTCAACCAAAACAACTGCGGATAAAAACAAGAAAATACAGCAGTGCTGTGCAAAAAAGGACGATGAAAATGTGCCAATGTAGTTTTACTGAAAAGACGTGACGTCAACATTGACCTGTATGTTTTTATTCGCAATACATTTTGGGTCCGTATACCGAATTTGGTCAAAATCGGTCCAGTAGTTAGCCCGTTGCTAAGGTGGCGCTCTGGTTGATAGGGAAGTCACGTGACGTCAACATTGACCTATCTGTTTTCATTTGCAATGCATTTTGGGTTCGAATACCGAATTTTATCAAAATCGGTCCAGTAGTTAGCCCGTTGCTAAGGGGCGCTCTGGTTGCTAGGGAAATCACGTGATGTCAACATTGACCTGCATGTTTTTATTTGCAATACATTTTGGGTCCGTATACCGAATTTGGTCAAAATCGGCCTAGTAGTTAGCCCGTTGCTAAGGTGGCGCTCTGGTTGCTAGGGAAGTCACGTGACGTCAACATTTGTCTGTCTGTTTTCATTTGCAAAGCATTTGGGGTCCGTATACCGAATTTGGTCAAAATCGGGCCAGTAGTTAGCCCGTTACTAAGGGGGAGCTCTGGTTGCTAGGGAAGTCACGTGACGTCAACACTGACCTGTACGTTTTTATTTGCAATAAATTTTGGATCCGTATACCGAATTTGGTCAAAGTCGGCCCAATAGTTAGCCCGTTGCTAAGGTGGCGCTCTGGTTGCTAGGAAAGTCACGTGACGTCAACATTGATCTATCTGTTTTCATTTGCAACGCATTTTGGGTCAGTACACCGAATTTGGTCTAAATCGGCCCAGTAGTTAGCCCGTTGCTAAGGGGCGTTCTGGTTGCTAGGGAAGTCATGTGACGTCAACATTGATCTGTCTGTTTTCATTTGCAATGAATTTTGGGTCCGTATACCGAATTTGGTCAAAATCGGCCCAGTAGTTAGCCCGTTGCTAAGGATCGCTCTGGTTGCTATGGAAGTCACGTGACGTCATGATTGATCTGTCTGTTTTCATTTGCAATGCATTTTGGGTCCGTATACCGAATTTGGTCCAAACCAGCCCAGTAGTTAGCCCGTTGCTAAGGGCGCACTCTGGTTGCTAGGGAAGTCACGAGACGTCAACATTGATCTGTCTGTTTTTATTTGCAATGCATTTTGGGTCCGCATACCGAATTTGGTCAAAATCGGCCCAGTAGTTAGCCCGTTGCTAAGGGGACGCTGTGGTTGCTAGGGAAGTCACGTGGCGACACCATTGACCTGTCTGTTTTCGTTTGCAATGCATGTTGGGTCCATGTATCAAAATTGGTCAAAATTGGCCCAGTAGTTTGCCCGTTGCTAGGGCGTGCTTTACTTGCTATGGTCGTCACGTGACATAATCAGTGACCCATTAACCTCACCCCCCCCCCCCCCCCCACACACACACACACTCAATATATAGGGGTCCCTTGACCCTATGAGGGTGAAAGGAATGGTGGAGAGCCATCACTTGTTCTAGCGACCGAGTATCCTTGAAAAAATGTAATCTTATTTGTCCCCGGTTCCTTTGTGAAAAATCCCTAAAAGTTTAATCAGCCAGAGTCATTCTCGTGAAGTCTCATCTCGTTAACTATTTCCTACGTTAAAAAAAGTGTGAAATTAGTATAAAGGACTCACGAGTTCGACGTCGGCTTCGCCTCCGTCTCAACTCGGGCGCCTGCGGCCCCTTCGTCCTTAAAAATAAAATCGGGTCCAAAATTGTGTTTTGTCGACACTGCTAGTGCCATGAGTGATTAGATTACCGGCCGTGTATGAAATAACATCAATTCAACTTCCGAAACAAACAATGTTACGACCATGACGACATTGACTTCTGACGTCAAGCGTGTTTTAGACCTCTTGCAAACGAATTTTTTCCATTCAGTGGTGATTATGTGCTTAATAATGGTGATAAATAATATTCTCGCACTTTAGGAATTTTTACATTTTGTGTAGCCCGATGGATATATATATTAATAATAATATAATAAATCTTCGGCCTTACGCTGATTTGTCGTGGTCCTCTAATGAGGAGGCCTACATTAACCCAGTGCCCCGCCAGGGTATTTCTCCCCCACTCTCCCTCCTAATCACCAGTATTCAGTCAAAACTGTTTCATAATTCCCCCCAATTTGCACCTTCTCGGTCTCTCTAAGTATAAAATAAATCCTTTTCCTCATTTCATTCCTTGTCCAGTTATCCTTCATGTTTCCTCCCCTTTTTTCATTAGTTTCCCAAGAAGTCTTGTTCTACTAGGCAAATATTTGGGGCGTTCTAAAATGAAATGTCCTAGGGTCTCCGTTACACCTATGCTACACATTTGACACACTCTCCAGAGCCTTTCCCGATTCTCCCCCTCAACTCCAGTGACTTGGATCTCACTTTGAACAACGCTGCCCCCCCCCCCCCCCCAAACGATCCATCCAGGTACTCCTCAAAAGCTGGCGCATCCTTCTTTTCATATAACACACCTAAAGAACTGTTGGCCCTAATTCCAGATCGCCAGTTTCTATTACACTCCTCGGGCACCCGTTCCCTTATAAAGCACCAGCAATGCTGCAGTTCCCCTTCCAGATCTTCAGGCTCTTCAGAGAAATTATCCATTAGCTCTCTCGCCTGCTTTATCCATCCTGTCTGAATGGTATAGCTCCATACATGGTTTAACATCGTTTTACACCACCTGCTGTTTGGGAGGTTTACCAGGTAACTTATGTAGCATAGTTTTCCCATATCTAAAACTATGTGGAGACCAGAGGGGCGTGAAACAGCTGACGATTTAAGTGAAAATTATAGCAGACTGCCACAGGCACTGCCGATATGGAGCGTCAGAAATCACCCTTGAGTAAACCCCCTACTTCATTTACAATTTAGAAGCCGAACCGTATGACTTTACACGCAACTCCATGGACCAGGGCCACCCACAACACCAATTAGTATAGTACTCAACCGTGCGACAAGACAGCTGGGATACAGTTTAGTTATGCGCAGAATGTGTGAAGAGAAGCACTTTTTTCTGGACAGATCATGCCGGATCCAATCAGCGACCGATGTTCGGATGTGCCACATGGACACGTAAGTCGGCGAGTTGTTTATTGTATTCTGGCTATTGAACATTTTGATTATCGTCGACCGTCAAGACAAAATCACTTCCCATCCTACTACAGTTAAAACTAGACGTCCTGTTATGAACTGCTCGCAAATAGCAGGAATTATACGTATTGATCTGCGTACAGGGACGATTGTCCTACGCGAAATTATGTCAAAATAAGCGCGTAGTTCGTGACATGACGTCTGGAGTAAACTGTATAATGCATTGACATTATTCTGTAATTTGTTTTTAGTATTGTTGTCGTTCTTGACGAACTTATTAACTCTTTACCTAACGTAACGGCCAAAACCGGCCAGCGCTATTCTCAAAAATCGCCAATTAATTTTCATTATTTTTTTCATTTTTTGTCTCAAAAACATAGGTTATGACCCCTCGTTGGAACGAGCTCGTCGGGCTGGTTCCAACGAGGGGTCATAACCTATGTTTTTGAGACAAAAAATGAAAAAAATTGGTTATTCAAGAATTATTTTTGCAAGTGTCGTCTGCTTTTCAGGTTAGGTAAAGGGTTAAGTTCTAATGGGTACAGTCTTTGTAGAATTACAGTAGGATAAAGGTTCTTCATTCGCATTTCCAAAGTTGTAAATGCACAACACCATATGTTACTTTGTTGTGTCGCCTGCCCCACGAAATGGGGAGCGACATATGGGGATTACTTTTGTCGTCTTGCGTCGTCCGCGTCGTCTGCGTCGTCGTCCGCGTCGTCCGCGTCACACTTTCTCTTATCCGCCACTCCTCTTTAACCTATGAATGGATTTTGATGAAACTTTCAGTGATTCTTTATCACATAATGGCATTGTGCACCTCCTATTTTATTTTTTGATCCGCTGTATTTTTTCCAGAGTTATGCCCCTTTTCCACTTAGAATTCTGTCTGAAGCGCCTTGGAGTGTATCTTATCCGCCACTTCTCTTTAACCTATGAATGGAATGAAACTTTCAGTGATTCTTTTTCACACAATGGCATTGTGCACCTCCTATTTTATTTTTTGATCCGCTGTATTTTTTCCAGAGTTATGCCCCTTTTCAACTTAGAATTCTGTCTGAAACGCATTGGAGTGTATATATCTCAGTCATTGTCAGGCGGATTTTAATGATATTTGGTATGCACATGAACCAGGATGGGGGAAAGGATATCCACATACAACCGTCATCATCCACACATTTTTTCAGAGTTATGTCCCTTTTTCGACTTGGAATTCCATATAACTTACATAGAAGAACTTGATTAACAAGGTTTGAGGTAAATATTTAAAGACACGCTATTAAAATATAGTGCAGGCGACACACGTCTTCCATGGAAGACTCACATCTAAGTTTGTTTAGGAGTTAATTAGAATATTGATGGATATTTATCTGTTTATTTATTGGGGTTAGTGTTCACTCTCAATATATGGGGCTATATTGTTCACACAAGATAAGTATTAAGTCAAGTTTAGCCAATCGTTTATACCTATACTGCACACTTTAGATTAATTCCACGACAGGCTTTGGTCACCTGGTCCTATTGCATTAGGAAATATGGACTCGTTTACCACAGTTAACTAGAACTGAAGTGCAATAATCTTCAGCGTTCCTTAGTGAAAAGTGGACTATTGATTGGGCAATAACACAACTTGTGTTCAAGATCAGAAGGAGCACAAACCACGTTTCACTCAATAGATTACAGGGTTCAATCGGGAGGGCTAATGGCTGGATATCGATAGCTCTTCTCAGCCTCTTGCAAAACATGTAAAGTTTAAGTCCAGGCTGAAATTTAAGTTGTATTTCACAGGGACCGCAGAACCGGAAAAGGGGGAGCGGCGGTGTTCAGATCACCTCCACCCTCCCTCATTTTTTTTTAGCCAACGTTCAAAATATTTGATGTCAGTAAACAAATTAGTATTGACAACGTTTGAATTTATTACCCAAACCGACGTTTTAGGCTCTTAACCCATTGAACCCTCGTTTTCTGGAATGGTATCGCCTTTGTGTACACTTACAGTGAGTTGGGTCAGTCCAATATCAATATACAGGGAGGATAAAATAATAACTGCAGTCTGCAGCCGTGCGGCTTTTATAGTCAATGCCCCATGTGTAGACCTCTTATAATAAGACAAAATGGAACGAAATCAACCTTGGACCGAAAAATCGGTCTTGCGAGTTCAAAAAGTTAATTGTCGACTCTGGAATAGTAACCCGTCCCAGACGCGTGTTAAATTTCACAATATAGTGCATTGTATAGGCCTTTTGTGAGATCTGGGCGATTTTAGGGCATAAGGAAATAGCCCGCACCGAATAGGTGCCTGCAGTGCACTCATGCCCTAAAATCGCCCCGAGTGGCATCTCATGTCACAGCTTTATTGTTACATGAGTTTCTGCGGAAAGAGACGCAGAACGCCCGCTTACAATTTAGCATCCTCACATTCTAACTAACTCCACAGCCCCTGTTGCAAAAACAAGAAACATGGAGTAAGAGGCATGAATACATATTTCAGAGGCGTAGTGGAGGAGGGACAGTACTGACAATCCGATTACACATATTATCCTCATCATGCAGTTTTGTTTATTAAGCCTTTTTTCATCCCTATTTAGGTGGCATATTTGTTGTTTATTATGATTTTCTGTCATAGGAAAAGCAGTGACTCAGCTATTATCTTGGAAGTTGACCCCAAGATGTTGATACTTCAAGAAAAATAATCTTAAATAAGCCATATTATGTGGGAGATTGTCGATAATTGAGTGGAATTTTCTAGTCGAAATATTTTTCTAAATTTTTGTGTCTAAAATGGCATTTTAAATGTTCAAATGAACAAAAATAACTACTTATCATCTGAGAAAGGTCAGATGCAGTCTGACAGCATCGGTGAACAAAGGCTGGTCTTTGATTTTGTGAGCAAAATGATAGTACATGTATTCACAGTCCAGGATCATATCCAAACATTCGCGTCCTGATCAGTCTGTCATCATGCTGTGAGGTATGTTATGATCAGTTATGAGGAGACACGTATTATGTGTCTTCATATTTATTAAAAAGATAAACAAAAACACAATCGCTATCTAACTATCCATTTTGTGATACAACAGTAAAAAGAAAGGAACTCAACAGTTCATTTGTCATACATGTACATGTACACTCTTCATGAACAGGAAAATTAGGAGATCCTGAGGTCAGTATTCTAGAAATTACTTTTGTTTCGATTAATTTAATGAAGTTATCTGGGATCATATGGAACATATTGAAGATGAATGAATTATCACAAATAAGGCAAGATGGTAAATTTGTAAAGCATTTATTTATTTACTAGTGTATTTATTGGGGTTCAACGACACTTTCGACAGCCATGGCCACCCATTGTCGGGCAGTTTTACGGGTGGATGAAGCCGTCAGACCCAGAAACTGTCAGACTCCCCAACGCACCAACTTCACACAAGTAGTGTTAGCAATGGCTGAAGACAAGTGCACCATCGACGTGTACATAGCGCCACTGTGCCCCCACATGGTGCAATGGGGATTAAGTACTTTGCCCAAGGGCATAACGCAGTTACTCCTGGCGGGGATCGAACCGTAGACCTTTCGGTTTGAAGTCAAATGCCGTGACCACTAAGCCACCGCGCTCCCCAAATTGAATTTTGAGGTTATGAGGACCATTAAAAATCCCTCAATGAGGCATAATTTACTACGACTCTTAGCCTCATTTCAGAAAAAAGGATTCCATAGCCACAGGTATTTTCCAAAAAGGGATTCTTAAAAAGGGATTCCGTAATTGGGATTCCTATCCGAGTCCGTAAAATTTGGATTCCGTGTTTTGACATCAGGCATTACCCTTACCCACAGTACCTCTTAGCCTAGCATTACATACTACCTATACAAGTCATACGATAACATGAAGTATTAGGCGGATTAATTGTACCAAGCACTAACATGGGGCCTATAGGTGTATGTACCGCCCATACTATACTACCGTTCTAAATTACCAGGCAGTACTCCTACCCACAATACCCCTATGCCTAGCATTGCATACTACTTATACCAGTCATAGGATAAAATGAAGCATTAGGTACTAAGGGCTAACATGGGACCTGTAGGGCTGCTTAGGTCGATTAGTAGTACTAATGGCTTTCGGGGGGGGGGGGGGCACAGAGCTATATATTGTCCATACTATACTGCTGTTCTATACTGTCAGGCATTACCCCCACTCCACAATACCACTTGACCTGCCATAACGTACTACCTATACCAGCCATAGAATAATACACAGCAATCGGTTTGTTAATAATACCGAGGACTAACAGGGGACCTACAGCGGCATACACATTGCATCCTAAGCCCCACTTCTAAACGAACGATTATAAGTCTGCCTAACCCAGCACAACGAACTACCAATACCAGCCATTACATAATCCAAAGGATTCGATAGGTAAATTGTACCAAGGGGGTAATAGGCTAACAAACCATTCATCCTGTACTGCCAATCAAAACCACCAAGGATTATCTCGCAATACTACACTGGGCGACGATTCATTACCCCCATCCCCATAATACTGCTTGATCTAGCTATAGCTGGCATAGGATAATATGAAGATCCAAGGGTCAATAGTATACAAACATGGATATATACCACCACTACCATATCGCAGCCACCCCATACGAGACGTCCGACACCCCCTGACCCGAACAACGTTATGTCAGATTGTATAGTGGACAATAACAGCGGTCAGCATCTCTATGACGTCGCGCGCGTATCATGACGTCACGACGTCAATAGCAACGTCAACCGCTTCGCGGGAAAAACTTTCAAGAAAACCCAATTTTCCCATCATCTTTCCACAACTTACCCATAATATATACCTATAGCTCCATGCGTACATATATCACTATACATACCATAGTATACTATATATGCAGTAGGTACTCCACTTGTCGGATCTAGCTTCAAGGAGCCGTACTTTTGCTCCCCCAAAGTTGCTCCCCCAAACGGCTCCGGTTCCTATGGGAATTTAACACTAGCTGCTCCCCCAAAACTCCGGGTAATGGGGCAAGATCGGGTACATGCTATACTACTAATATTAAATAACTGGGTGGAACACTCCATACACAAAGTGCTCAGTTATACAGGTAGTAATTTTTATATAACTGGTAGAGTGCTCGATTGGTTTCGTTGTCAAAATTCATTCACAAATGGTTGCACGGGGAGAGTGCCTCGACTCTCCCGTAAATTGTAACAAGGCAAATCCATACAGACCAAATAATTTCACTTCAAAGAAAAAGTGAAGAAGAACATTCACAGAATATGAAGCCTTTACATTGCAGTACCCGCACTTCAGAATAAATCTCAAATATGGGCTTCCAGTACTCTACCAATTAACGTTTATCACACTTTCAATAATAATGGGCATTTTTCCCCCAAGCACAGATGATCACTCGACTTACTCCTTACCACGAATAACAGGAGACACGGAATTTCTGGCATCCTACAGCTGATTCAGCTTCAATGGATGTGACTTTGAGCTTGCTATATATTAATAACAGTGCAAATAGCATTCGCTCTTTACACTGATTAAAAATCAGAATTTAAAGGAATTTATCTGTCAAATTTCCAGATTAGAAAAACAGAATACATTTGGTTTTCAAGAGAATATCTATTTATTTATTGTGATTTAACGACAATTTCGACAGCCAGGATCACCTCGTTTAGGCCAATTAGCCCTGTTTACCCTTTGCGGAGAATGAACCGTGGACCTTTCAGTTTGAAGTCCATTTCCGCACCGCACTCCCATCTTCCAGAGAAGCTATCATCGCAAAATGATTGCATGACTCGTCGACGGCGATAGTGCTACGTAACTTTTCTATCCATAGAGCACCAAACTCTTGAAATTAGATATTTTAGGGGGATGGGTGTCTGAAACTGGATGGGAAAAATACCATTTGGGGTGGTGGGTGCCATTAATTGTGATATAAAGAAATTCGGCCTTATATCTTTGAAGCTCATTACGCCACTTCCCTAATCATTGACAAGAACATGCATGCAAGTACACCGAGAACAAGGTTATTACTGAATACCCATTAAGTGTGATTTCCCCCAGGTATAAATTCCCAAAAGTTAATGGAGAGTAATAAATATTCATTCGATAGATTCCATATTGAAGCCGTGGATCCACTGGGTGAAACTTGATTTTTTCCTTCTTATGCTCTAAATTAAAACCTGAGTTATTTCTCTGGTGAAAATTCCATTTCATGAGTTATTTATTTATCGGTGCTTAACGCCACATAAGCACTTAAAGCCATCTCTTGGCGAGAAAACGGCGGATAATAAAACGTGTCATTGTCAAGTATGAAGTATAAAATTTGAATAAACATGGAAAATAATTACAATAGAAATGGCATAGAATGGAATAGTTTGAACAGTAATGAGTGATGAGATACGAGAATTGGATATCTCATAGATCAACCTGATGATTTGAGACTTGAAGTGTCTAGATTAAAAGATGATTAAAAACAATTCTAAAATGTGTTAAAAATGTTGATTACGTTAAGAAATGATAGAATTTTGAGCGGTCTCGTATGACAGAATAGATCTCTTAGAGATACTACATTGAAATATTGCCTGGATTCAGGGGCATAAGTAATCAATGGTTCAAGAGTTATCTGTCGAACAGAACACAGTTTGTGAAATTCGGCGATCATAGCTCTGACCAAATCGCTGTAACATGTGGAGTCCCCCAGGGTTCAATACTCGGACCTATTTTATTCTTATTATATATAAATGATATTAACCAATCAACTTTGCTAAATCTCCTCTCCTTTGCTGATGACACAACTGCCTATGCATCTGGACAAAGGATACGTGCATTATCTACACACATTAACCAAGAACTTGACAAAATAAGCGACTGGTGTTCCGCGAATCAATTAGCTCTGAATGCTAGTAAAACAAAGTATGTCATTATAAATCCATCGCGAAACACACAGAGTTTCGAAGATCTAAATATCCAAATAAAAAACCATAATATTAAAAGAATATGTGAAAAAGAAACTGAAAAATCACTGAAATTCTTAGGCATTAATATTGATGAAAATCTCTCTTATCAAGCTCATGTATCACAATTGTGCTCCAAAATAGGACGGGCAAATTATGCTCTAAACAAAGTAAAAAAAATTCTGCCGCATAAAGCTTTGAAAACGTTGTATTATGCACTGATACACAGTCATTTAATCTATGGAATACAAATATGGGGGAACTCTAACGCAACTAGGAAAATACGAACTATGCAAAAGCGATCACTGCGTATTATTAACAACACAAATTATAAGGCCCATACTGATCCGCTGTTTGCGAAAGACAAAATCCTTAAAGTAGACGACCTATTCAAGCTCCAAGCTTCCCTTTTTGTATTTGATTGGAAACAGGGAGAACTCCCTGTGTCACTCAATAATTTTTTTAACACAACACATAATGCTTCCCAAACAATCACAAGGCAATCAGAACTACTACGTGTCAGTAGAACCCGCACCCGAGCTCTAGATAAACTACCTGTACACCTGTTCCCAAAGATATGGAATGAGCTTGACCACGAGCTAAAAAATATTACAAATAGGAAAATATTCAAAAAATTATTGACAGAGAAACTTCTGTCTCAATATCCAACTGATATTGAATGTGATAACCCTTATTGTCCAGACTGTCAGGTTTAACCACAATTGGTAACTTAAATATAAACATAAAGCAATTCTTACTGTCTATTCGATAATGACCGAATTGCGCCCGCCAACCCTAGAAGTACTACATATGAACTTACAAAATAACCGATTCCACTGTCTGTTTATCTCATCCACCATAACATTGATTAATAACTGCCATGTCCTTGCATAGAGGAACTTTCATTTTAGGAGATCTTTTTTTTTTCGAACGTAACAGATGAAACCAGACAAAGCTGTTCATAAAATTGCCATTCATATCTTAATACGTTATTAGTTTTTGTTTTCCAGACAAATAATGATTATCTTACTTTGGAAAGTTCCACCTGTTATCCATGCTAGATAAAGGGCAATATTGATTAACAAATGTCAATTAATGACATTCTCAATCTGCGCACAGTGCTGATAAATATGTCCATGTCTCCGGGAGACGACAGGTAGACAGCCAATCTGGCTATGTCATCTCCCTACGGTATAGATACCGATTTCGTATTTGTGTTTTTTACATTACTTTCTTTATTAATATCTGTGTTTGTTAACATGTGTATTGTAATATATTATCTATACCGTAAAATAAAATAATCTAATCTAATCTAAATAATCTTGCCCTCTTGCATGATTAAAACCAGTGCAATGTAAACGAATGTGCTCCAGTGACAACACCAACTGGCAAGCAACACACTCCGGTCGCATATTATCTCTAACAAAAAGGAATCTGAAAGTCTTCTGTGACCAATATCACATCGTGTCAGAATTACATGAGCTTTTTCTACAAAAGTTACTAGACGCTAATGATCAAATCTATTAGGCTGAAAGCGATGGGGCTTGTTATTTGTTGCCCATCCAACTCTGCCTTCCACACAGATTTGAAGTATTTATTGATATGTGGTTTGTAATCACTGAATGGAATCTAGAAAAAAAATGATAGGCTTGCTTAGAGCCTGTTTGCTGAATTGTCTGTCCTGGTGTTATCGGAGATACCAACATGCACAGTTAACCAGTAAAACAATATACCATATTGGTCAGACATGTGAGTATGCAACTTCTCACGAAGTTCCAAAATGAGCGGGTTCTTCAACCTGGGCTTGAGTAAAGCTAGTTAAGAGGGGAGAGAGTCGGAAAAAAATAATCGACTTCCTTTCCTGTACATTTAAGAAATGTTCAAGTGCAAGTTGTGAAGCTTTAAACTCTGTGAAAATGAAATTTTTATTTGGTATTCTGATTGAGATGATCTGACTACAGGTAACAACGGCTGATGATACTTAGCCAACATCTTTAGGTCCACCCGTAAAGATCCTTTTATATGAACAATATTTTGACTTTATTTCAGTGTATTTTTGTTTAAACTGCAAAGAATTTGTCTCAAATTTTTTAAGGAAGCAAGGTCTAAAATAACAGTAGGTTTTCTAAGATGCCAAGGATGAATATGTGGCTCACGGTTATCTTTTTTGAATCATATTCAAGTGAGGACTCCACATGGGGTATACTTCTTATTGCCAATGCAGGAATATGTTTCTGGTGTCTGTGAAACAATTCTACATTTTGAGGATCCGAGAAGCAATTATAAGCAGGGTTTGATGTGTTGGCAAATAGCTTAGAAACATATTAGAGAGATAGTGTATTCTTGCGTTTCTCAAGAGAAGCCTCCCCTGCTTCAACGAGCATTGAATTCTTTGGCGATGTTCTAAATGCACCCAGACTAATTATAATACCACTATTATGAATAGCATCGAGTGGCTGAAGGTACGACTTTCTTCCAGAACCGCAAAGCATGCAGCCGTAATTTAATTTTTATCTAATAAGTGTTCTATACAGATGGAGTAATGTATTTTTGGTCAGCACCCCGATGAGTGCTACCAACCACCTTGAGGGGGTTCATACATGTAGTTGTTTAATATGAGAAGCGCGCTTTAGTTTTAGAAGAAGAATTTCACTTCATTAACAACGTTAATGATACTCCCATCTATTTTCAACTCCGGATCGAGGTGATGTATCCGACGCTTACAAAAATGTACACAATTCGTTTTGGTCTTTGAGAATTTAAAACCGTTTTCCGAGGTCCATTTTTTAATTCTATTTAAGACAGATGAAGATTGCACTCGATGGCATTGATGTTTTTGCTGCTGTAGCAGATTAAAAAACTCACCACCATACAATGAAGAGGCTACCATATTCTCATTAGCTTCAATGATGCTATTGATTTCACTGATAAGAAAAGGGTAAGAGATAAAATACTTCCCAGAGGAACCCCCAGTTTTTGTTCGTACCCAACACCAACCGGAAATTGGCAGTCCTTTAAAAACATTTCTATAAAAGAGGCATACGCCCTCTCAACTCCATGTAAAAAAAGATGTTTTAAAATCCCAAACTTCCACGTTGTATCATATGCTTTCTCCAGATCAAAGAAGATGGCGACCGCATGTTCTTTTCAGATTGAAAGCAGTTCTTATAAACTTTTTGCGTCTAAACATATGATCCACAGTACTTCTCTGGCTCCTGATACCATACTGAACATTCGCAAATAGTTTGTTCGATTCCACAATCCGGACAAGCCGACCATTGGTCATCCTGACCATGGTTTTACACAGACAACTTGCAAATGCAATGGGTCGGCAAATGTTTGTGTTGTTGTGATCTTTATCTGACTTTGGTAGGGGAATAATTGTTGCTTTTCGCTAGGAAGGTGGAAACTGACCAGTCACCCATATATCATTAACAATTAATAGCAAAAGTTCAATTGAATACTGAGGCAGAAGTTTGGGAAGTTGAAAATTTATTTCATCGGCTCCAGATGCAGTATGTTTTGCTTTATGCAAAGTGTTCATCCTCTGAATTACAATGTGATCTATGTGCCAGTAGGCGCATAGAACACATTTAAACTCAGTGGACGAGTTCTCTAACTCTTCCTTCATTGTAATCCTCTAGATTGTTGGAGGTAAATTTGATCTTATGTTTTTCCTGTTGTCTTTTTTTAATTTTAACGAATTCTGGATTACACTTTCCAGACGACGAATGTTGAGAACATTTGATGCCAATTTGTTTTATATTTCATTTTTCGAAATAATTAGTGTGCTGTTATCGTGTAGGTGTTGCACTGTTGGTGTTGTGACTTTAATTTGTTTAATCATTTTCCAAATTCTGTTGATGGGGTGTGTTGGTTAAGCTTAGGAACGTAAGTTTCCCAATAACGTTTTTCTATAAGTAGTCTTGTTTTGCCGATTTATCTGTTGTTCCAATTAATTATGGTTGGTGACTTATTAAATTCCCGGTCCGTATTCTTACGATTCCTTATATCCTGTTTGCAATCATTATCAAACCATGGTTTGGTGAAACGTTTTGGATTTGGCGAGGTTTTAGGAATGACTGTGTTTGCAATGTCATGCAACTCTTTGGTGAAGTGTTCTATTTGGTCAGCACTTTCCTCAAATGTCTCTCGTTTGAGGCGTTCAGAAGAACAAAGCGATTAGAATGTGTTCTAGTCATCCTATGTAAAGTTCCGCCGGGGTACCCTCTCATCGTCCGCCGGTGTCAACACAGTTGGAAAGTGGTCTCTCCCGCACAAATCGTCTCCAACCATCAAAGAAAAATAAAGGAAGACTGAATGACATGCGATTGTAAGATTAATTAGAGTGTAAGATGCGGGATACAAATAAGTGTCTGAACCATCATTAAAGAAGCATAAGTATTATTGTGAAACCAGCTCTTTGGTTCTTTTGCCTTTTATAACTTCTTTGCTGCAGGAAGCACCCCGAAGAAGGCTATGAACATTAAAATCACCCAACAGAATATATGAAGTTGGGAGCTCATGAATCAGTTGTTCAAGATCAATCTGCCGAAGAGGCTTATTTGGTGATACATAAATGGAACATAACGTTACCGTCTTGTCTAAAGTTAGGCGTACTGCTACAGCCTGTAAATTTGATTGCAAAGGTACAGTACTGTGAATAATGTAGTTTCCGGAAGACAGACGTTCCACGAAAATGAAGATCATTTTCGTCTGTCTTAGCATTATGCGACGAATAATGTTTGAAAACAGAATGATATTGAGTATCAGGTTTCTGTAGGAGTGTTTTCTGTAGGCAAAAAGTAGCAGGTTTATATGGATGGCTAAGAAAGCCCAATTCGTTGAAATTAGCTCCAAAACCTCTACAATTCCATTGGATTATATTATTAGTGTTGTGATTCATGTTTGGGTGGTGACTAGATCGTGGATGTATGGGAGAAATTGCCCCCGTGTTTCTCTTCGGTGAATTTGTACGTGGGGACCTACCCTGAAGAGAATTCAGGCAGAGCTTGGTCGAGAACGTGTCATCGATGCACTCATCAACTGACATGTTTTCAATTCCTTCAAACATATTGCTCATCACACGAGTTTGAAGGCGTCTCGGAAGTCTGTCGGATTCTAGTTTTTTTTTTCCTTCTCTTTTTGGTTGTGGTCCTGTTCTTGTTGCCGTGTCTGATTATGACTCAGATTTTATTAAGATTTATGTTCTGGATCAGTTTCTGGATTGTCTGGCTTATTATTTTTTTCTGCCTTAGGGGTTTGTTCATTTTTGCGTTCATATTTAAGTATATTTTTTGTTTGTTCTTGTGTTTGTCCTGTTTTTGTTATTTTCTCTACTGTTTGCACTGTTGAATTTGTTTGGTTAGACTGTGGTTATGTTTGTAGTAAAGATGGAACTGTTCCTGTAAGCCAAGTGTATTGAGCTTGGCATTCTACTGACGTTGTTGGCAATTTTTGTGATATTTTTTAACATATGTTGGTGATGATGTATTCGTGCCAGGAATTGATGTTACTATTTGTCTGGCCTCTTTGAAACTGACTTGTTTTTCACATTTGTTTTATTCAATTTCTTTTTCTTTCTTCCCAATAGGGCAATCCTTTGACGCAACTACATGATTGCCCTGGCAATTGCAACACTTGACGGTATTCGTACATGGTTCCGAGTGTTCTTCGCCACATTTGAAACATACAGTTTTCCCTGAACAATTATTTTGGCCATGACCATATTTCTCACATTTCAAACATTGAAGTGGATTTGGGATATACAAATCCACTTTGATGTTCATGTATCCTATTTTTAATGACATTGGTGGTTGGGAGGAGTTAAACATCAAAATGTAAGTATTTGTTTGTATAGACTTGACATCACGTTTGATCTCTACCCTTTTAACATTAGCAACACATTGTGATTTTAGTTCTTTTTGTATTTCCAGTTCATCAATACCTGACAGTTCCTTTGTTCGTAATACACCTTTGCAGCTGTTCAGGACTTTGTGTGCAAAGGCGTTGACCTCCATATCGACGCGTTTTCCAGTTTTTTCAAATTCCTGGCCTGCATCGCCCTTCTACTTTTACAACTATTTTCTTTGATTGCATTTTCTAATGCAAAGGGGTTAATATCTGATGCTAGTTACTCTCTTCTTTTGCCGCATGAATGATAATAAATTTTGGCAATGTGTTTCCAGTAATAATCCCTATTAGGCTATGAGCCAGTATCTGGTCATTCGCCCCCCGGGGTAAAGTTCCGCCGGGGTACCCTCTCATCGTCCGCCGGTGTCAACACAGTTGGAAAGTGGTCTCTCCCGCACAAATCGTCTCCAACCATCAAAGAAAAATAAAGGAAGACTGAATGACATGCGATTGTAAGATTAATTAGAGTGTAAGATGCGGGATACAAATAAGTGTCTGAACCATCATTAAAGAAGCATAAGTATTATTGTGAAACCAGCTCTTTGGTTCTTTTGCCTTTTATAACTTCTTTGCTGCAGGAAGCACCCCGAAGAAGGCTATGAACATTAAAATCACCCAACAGAATATATGAAGTTGGGAGCTCATGAATCAGTTGTTCAAGATCAATCTGCCGAAGAGGCTTATTTGGTGATACATAAATGGAACATAACGTTACCGTCTTGTCTAAAGTTAGGCGTACTGCTACAGCCTGTAAATTTGATTGCAAAGGTACAGTACTGTGAATAATGTAGTTTCCGGAAGACAGACGTTCCACGAAAATGAAGATCATTTTCGTCTGTCTTAGCATTATGCGACGAATAATGTTTGAAAACAGAATGATATTGAGTATCAGGTTTCTGTAGGAGTGTTTTCTGTAGGCAAAAAGTAGCAGGTTTATATGGATGGCTAAGAAAGCCCAATTCGTTGAAATTAGCTCCAAAACCTCTACAATTCCATTGGATTATATTATTAGTGTTGTGATTCATGTTTGGGTGGTGACTAGATCGTGGATGTATGGGAGAAATTGCCCCCGTGTTTCTCTTCGGTGAATTTGTACGTGGGGACCTACCCTGAAGAGAATTCAGGCAGAGCTTGGTCGAGAACGTGTCATCGATGCACTCATCAACTGACATGTTTTCAATTCCTTCAAACATATTGCTCATCACACGAGTTTGAAGGCGTCTCGGAAGTCTGTCGGATTCTAGTTTTTTTTTTCCTTCTCTTTTTGGTTGTGGTCCTGTTCTTGTTGCCGTGTCTGATTATGACTCAGATTTTATTAAGATTTATGTTCTGGATCAGTTTCTGGATTGTCTGGCTTATTATTTTTTTCTGCCTTAGGGGTTTGTTCATTTTTGCGTTCATATTTAAGTATATTTTTTGTTTGTTCTTGTGTTTGTCCTGTTTTTGTTATTTTCTCTACTGTTTGCACTGTTGAATTTGTTTGGTTAGACTGTGGTTATGTTTGTAGTAAAGATGGAACTGTTCCTGTAAGCCAAGTGTATTGAGCTTGGCATTCTACTGACGTTGTTGGCAATTTTTGTGATATTTTTTAACATATGTTGGTGATGATGTATTCGTGCCAGGAATTGATGTTACTATTTGTCTGGCCTCTTTGAAACTGACTTGTTTTTCACATTTGTTTTATTCAATTTCTTTTTCTTTCTTCCCAATAGGGCAATCCTTTGACGCAACTACATGATTGCCCTGGCAATTGCAACACTTGACGGTATTCGTACATGGTTCCGAGTGTTCTTCGCCACATTTGAAACATACAGTTTTCCCTGAACAATTATTTTGGCCATGACCATATTTCTCACATTTCAAACATTGAAGTGGATTTGGGATATACAAATCCACTTTGATGTTCATGTATCCTATTTTTAATGACATTGGTGGTTGGGAGGAGTTAAACATCAAAATGTAAGTATTTGTTTGTATAGACTTGACATCACGTTTGATCTCTACCCTTTTAACATTAGCAACACATTGTGATTTTAGTTCTTTTTGTATTTCCAGTTCATCAATACCTGACAGTTCCTTTGTTCGTAATACACCTTTGCAGCTGTTCAGGACTTTGTGTGCAAAGGCGTTGACCTCCATATCGACGCGTTTTCCAGTTTTTTCAAATTCCTGGCCTGCATCGCCCTTCTACTTTTACAACTATTTTCTTTGATTGCATTTTCTAATGCAAAGGGGTTAATATCTGATGCTAGTTACTCTCTTCTTTTGCCGCATGAATGATAATAAATTTTGGCAATGTGTTTCCAGTAATAATCCCTATTAGGCTATGAGCCAGTATCTGGTCATTCGCCCCCCCCCCAACCCCTCCCCCCAACCCCAATTATGGAATTTTCCAGCCAATATTCTTCTGAAAGTCCAATAAATAAGAAACATTTTAAGACATGTTTGCCATCTGGCGACAGGGGCGATTAGAAGCTATAGGTATTTGACGGATCAGTTTATAGGTTTCATAAATTGGCATAAAATTTGAAAGACGTTAACACACATAACTGACCATACTGTTTTGGCTATGAATCAATATATAGTCAAGCCAACTCTAAAACTCACTCCGCTTAGCCCACAACCCACCACACCCAACACTACCTCACCCACCCCACACCATCAACATTAACAAATTTTCAAAAATTATGTTTTTTGAAAGTCCAACATGCAAATATTTTAACTAGTTGAGGGCTAGATCATTTTTGGTGATCTGAATTTGTAATTCAAAATTTATACTATTATAAATTATTGGAGAGTGCCTTTGGGCACTCTTCAATAAAATGTAATAAAACAACTTAACACAAACAAACTTTATTTGAATTTGACTGAATATGAAACATGAGCACGGAAAATATTTGCTCTTGCTCTGGTAACCTCATTTTTTGAATGCCCTTCCTGCATTCAACCAGTTAAAGCATGTTTTCCAGCTGATAAGCAGATGTTATAATTTACAAGCATTTCGTTGGCATATTTATAAAACCTCATGTACACTGTTTTTAAAAAGGTTTTTTATAAGGAAGCTGACGATTGGATTTACTTAAATTGACCATATCATCAAGGCCATGGGTCATTATATTTTTAGAGCCCAATTCCCACTTTCTCAAACCTCAATCACTGCAAAACACTCCACAAACACGCACACCAACACGATCTACCCCCACACCACACAACATCCCATTTATGTGGTATGGGCTTCGTGTGTTGTGCGCACATTGTGCACTAGCACACAGGCACATTCAATCAACCTGCAGACCCACGTTCAGTGGAATCTCTTTCTAGTATACGACTGCATACTTCTAGAATCCCTTTTTCATCGTATGTGCCTATATGCGGCATGTTTTGTGTACACATTGTGTAGAAGCACACAAGTACAAATCGGCACAGCCAGTGTATGCCAATGTGCTGCATGCAATGCGTACACATTGTGGCACATTGTGTATAAACACATAAGCACATCTCAGCACGATCAACATACAGTTTCGTATGTGAAAAGTATCCTAGCTTGCACGAGGTCTAGACATTATAGAGACTGATCAGGCTTAGATGAATGGAGCAATCTGACTGCGCCTGTTAACGACCTGGCCTAGGGCTGAGTCGAGGCAGGGCCAGGCATAACTAGGAAGTATGGAGTTGTGCTACAAGTCAGTAGCAATGGTACAAAGCTGTAAGGGTGGTAGAAGATTATAGTATTGAGTGACTACAACAGAAGCAATTCATAGGAAAAGATAGTTGAATTCAAGATGGAATCCAGTGGTAAGACTACCCGGACCTATATAGGAGCTTGGAATTCCACTTACGTAATTTCCCTTATGGAGTCCCTTCTTCAGAATCCCCGTAGAATCACATTTTTTATCGAAATGCGTCGGAGAGCAGTATGAGGGGTCATTCGTTCAAGCAACTGCTCGATAGTTCATTTGCTGGATAAGATTCGAGTCAATCGGCAAGCAGTAGTGGAATACAACTTTTATTGTGATATGAATTAGGACCCCTAGCGGCATTAGTGTACTAAAAGCCACAGTAGTACCACAAGTTAGTAATGACTGAGACACTGTAGCTCAGGGCAGAATAGCGGTACCAATAGTAATGATACAAGGCAACAATGGTATGAGGCTGCAAGGTTGGCAGACCACCATACTAAAGGCGAATACAATGCATACTGCACATAGAACAGATGATGGTGACTGTAGACAAGTCTTGAAGCTGTAAAGGGTTTGGAGTAGATTAGAAACCAGGAGCTGAATTGTTAGGAGCCATAGCTGTCTTCAGATAAATATCCCGCAGAATGTATTCTTCAAAAGGTATCTTCAACAGTTATCCTCAAATAGTTTATTACCATGTCATAAGTTTCCCCAAATACCTATATGTGTCTGTCCACCATGTGCCTATGTGCTACCTGTATTGTGCACACATTGTGTACTAGCACACACACACACATCTAGGAAAGTCTGAATAATTTATAGAGGGATTGGGGAAGTCATAACATAGCCAGAACAAACCAATGAACGGAGAGAATAATAAGCTATGGAATAGACTAGGATAGGCAGAAGCAGGGGATTCCGAAAGAATCTGAACTAGTAAAACAACTGCCGGGTTGTTTATGGTAATACTGGGTAATTAAATTGACTCTTATACAAAGAAAAGCACCTTATACAACAACATGCTAGTTTTATAATCCTATAGGTGATATTAGAAGTTTTATGGTGCTATAGCACTTATAATGTGCTCCTATTAAAATAATGAGTCTCAAGAAATCCGAACTTGTACAACTTGTCGGGTTGTTTGTGGTAACTGTAGCCGAGGATTCTGGGTAATTAGATTGAATCTTATACAAAGGAACGCACCAGTTATTGAACAAAAGAGGATTCTGGGAGCAGCAATCCAATAAAGTGATTTTGGGTTGAGTTTGGTGAATTGGAGGGATTGACAGGTCTATTGGGGTAATTATATTTACTCCTATTCAATTGAACACTACTTCCGAACACACACCTTTGCTATTAGAGGATTTTGGATCACATAGCAACCATGTGCTACAATAGGCAAGAAGGTGGCCTCCAAAATACAAAATGGTCGAAGGAAACATTATCACCCTGACAACACGTGCTACATATGCGCACTAAGACCATGCATCACTGTGGTAATTATGTCACAAAATGGCTGCTCACGGGTCTACCGTGACAACCCAACATGGCGCCACTAGGTTACTTGGCAATGACGCCACATGAGATCCACCGACGTCACATGAGATCCACCTCATGAGATCCAGAAGATGGGAATGAAATGAAATATATATAGATATGCACCCTTTATATGAAAAACAATAATAGAGAGTAGGGGTATGCGGGGGATCCTGAACCACCTTCATCGTGTTGGTCCAGAAATTTTGTGGTCCAGAAAAGTTATTTTTGGAAGAAAACTCAAACTTTTCTGTTAAAAAATTCATTTTTCTTGGAAAATGTTGGGTTTTTCCAGAAATAATTCAATTTTTCCCCCAAAACCCTGGGTTTTTCCTGGAAAATGTTTAAAATTTGAACATTTCTGAAGTAATTCGAGTGAATTTGATGAAAAATTGCTAAAAAATTCCGGGATTTAGGGTCTCGCTTTTTTGATAATTTTAACACTGATTTTCCCATTGGGTGAATTTTTGTCAAATTTCTTATGACTAGAATAGCATAAACCGTGAGTGGGCCAGATTTAGCAATGAGATTTCCATTCGGAAAAATTTTGAAAAAACAATGTCGTTTTTAAAATTCAGGCTAGAAAAATATGCGATCGAACGTCGATTCTCACAGTAAAAGACAGCGGTTCGACCGAGGTGAATGCGAAAATTGGGCCAGTAAAAATACAAGATCTAACGTCGATTCCCACAGTAAAAAGACGAGGGTTCGATCGAGGTGAATTCGTAGATCGAGCCGGTAAACTCGAGACCATTTGAGATGGAGTGCGGGAGAGTCCGATTTAAAACAAAAGCAACAACAAACGAACGAACAAACAAAAAAACAAAAAATGTATGTAATATATTATTATTACGAGTTGCGAGGCAAGTGATGAAAAAAAAAGAAAAGAATTGACCGTTCAAAAAACACAGAACAAAAAAAAGTTAAAAAAAATATATATATAAAACAACATTAGAAAAAAAAAAAAAATAGAATACAAAAAAACAAACTGTTTTTCATTAAAGAAAAAAAATAATAATAAATAAATAAAACAATGTTTCTACACATCGGAAATTCGAAGCGAAGGGACGAGCAGGTTCGCGAATTAATATGGAGTAAGGAGAATATTCAGGCGCAGGATAGGGCTAGGCGATTGGAGAGATCGGATTGAGACGAGAGGTGACCAAGTTGATCAAACCCGTCACTGAGGTTCAGGAACGAGCCAGGAAAGAGATCGTTGAGGAATTGAGACCTATAAAAGAAGGTTCTCTGAGGATGGGTTCGCACCCGGGTAGTTTTCCGTCGAGAACTCCACCCGGTTACACTCCGGAGAGAATCGAGACCGAACCGAATAGCGTCGGTAGTTTTACACCGAGAACTTTGTCCTAATACACTCTGGAGAGAATCGAGACCGATGCAAGTAGCGTCGATAATGACGCTTCGAACATTATTAGCATCAGATCTGACGATAGTAGTGGAATCGCAAAAGATCCGATGTATGGATTTCGTGACGATGGCGATCAAATTTTCGTGGGTGACATGGAAGTATCGCTTAAAGGTAGCCATTTGATCATCGGTTCCAACAGGTTCGAATTGATCGATGGATTGTATACTCTACTCACTCGCCAGTGACCAGACGATACACCAAAGAGGATTACCACAATTACGGAGACATTCTGGTTCAGACTCACGCCATGAAGAACAACAACGATCCCAAAGAGACGAGACCAAAGGATAGGAGAGGTTATAAGTGGAAGAACGTGGTGGAACCCATATGAGTATTTCGTGAAATCGACGACTGGAAAGGGAATGACCAACACGATCTTTCTTCCGTGCGATCCTGATGCTTTGTTGGAGAGATTGAGATTGTTGATGGCCAGCAGAGAGGCCGGTAACACTGGAGAGGATAAGGAGATAGTGAGCGTGTGTGACGAATTGTTGAGGCAGAAGGTCTTGACTAAGAAGGATTATCAAAAGTTGATGAATCTTTTGAAATAATAAAACAGTGAGAGAAAAGAAAAAAAAAAATTAAATAAGTAAATAAAAAAAAATATATATTCAAAAAAATAATTAAAAAAAAAAACGAATTCTTAAAAAAAAAATGTTAGTGATAAATAACAGGGGATAAGCTAGATCTTACATCTACGGTGGATCAGGCATCATGGATTCGATGATGTGATTTTTACCTCGTAAATTCACCAGTGACGCCACAAAACAGATCGCATTGAGTGCTCTCAAAATCAGAAAGAAGACGGCGATCGATGCGGGTAAGAAAGCTGCGACTGAAACAAGCGGTAAAATAGCTTCAGAAGCTGGCAAGAGAGGTGCTGATGCGTTGATTAATAAATTGATAACAACTCCACCTGCCAAACGATCGAGAATCGAACCGAAAAGTTGACGAGACTTCTATGATGATGTCGTACCGATACAGACTTAGCTAAAATGACGAAAGGATTGGGATTGAAAGTGATTTATAAATAAAAAAAAACTTTTTTATATATATATAAAATAGAAATTAAAATAAAAAAAAATAGAAAAAACATAGTTAAAAATAAAGCTGGAGAGAAAAAAATGGATATCAAAGACATATCTTGGAATGACGTGATGACCAAGAGGTCGAATGACGAGTTCTTTCCCAAGAGCATAAGAGGTCTGATAGTGGGAAAATCGAATTGCAGAAAGACCAATCTCTTGATGAATCTATTGTTGTGACCTGGCTGGTTGGATTACAACAGATTATTCGTTTTTGGTAAGAGTCTCTTTCAACCGGAATACAAATTGCTTCGAGAGTGCATGAATCGCAAATTACACAAGGACGTCATAGTGAGAATCTTCGACAATCGAGACGAATTCGAAGGACACGAGACTTCGAATATATTGGAAGGGGCAGCGAGAGAATTGATTAAGAGAAACGTCGAGTGTTCGAACGTGGAATGTCTGTTTTACGAGAACGCCGACGACCTTCCCGATTCCAGACAGTTGAAGTCGGAGAATAAGAATGTCATTCATGATCTTCGACGATCTGCTGTTGGAGAGACAGAATCGATGTGAATCATATTATGTTCGTGGACGTCACAGCAATGTGGATTGTTTCTATCTGTCTCAGAATTATTTTCGACTGCAGAGACAGACGATAAGGAAGAATGCTAATTTTCTATGTCTCTTTGGTCAGGATCTCAAGAATCTCAATCACATCTATGGAGATCACATGGCCAACGACATGAGCAGGGAAGAATTCAGGAGATTCTGCAAGAAAGTGTGGGACAAAGGACATCACAAGTTCGTAATAATTTTTTTTTTAAATATCGATAAAACATTTAAAAGATATAAATAATAAATAATAATAATAAAAATATCAGAACATCTATTAGAACAGATAGTCCAGAATACGGCTGCGAAACAGTCCTTTCAAATCATAGTTAGTCATGACACGACTCGATTCACTACAAAATTCGAACCTTCCATCGAATTGAAGAAGGAAAAGGGATACGAGATGGCATTGGTTAATCTCGAGACTTACTATTCGTTTCCCAACGTTACCGAAAAGAATAATGCATTCAAGTATTCCAACGGAGTGGATTGGTTCGAGATTCGAATTCCCAAAGGGAGTTACGACATAGACGATCTGAACCATCACATCCAGACGAGGCTGAAGACTGACAGTTACGGAAGCAAGATGATAAGACTCCCTCCCCAATACGAGTACTCTACAGACGATATTAGGCTTGGGAGATAATTTTCGAGTGGATTTTAGTGCAGAAGATTTGATCGGTAAGATGTTGGGATTCGATCGAAAGATGTATCGAGGTCACGCCGCATCCGAAAGTATGGTCGACATTCTCGCAGTCAATAGCATTTTAGTGAATGTCAGTGTGATCATGGGAAGTTACCTGAATGGTAGAGCTCAGCCTATGATCTACTCGTTCTTTCCAGATGTTTCGCTGGTTACAAGATCGTGGAGCGACCTCGAAATCTCGTCTATCTACCTGTGGTTCTGGGCACGTTGTGTAGCATTGAAACCACGTTGACGGATCAGAACGGCGATGTGTTACATCTTTGCAGAGAAAGAGTGACTATAAGATTACACATCTGAAAAAAAAATATATAATATCTTAAAAAAAATATATATTTTTTTTATTTAAAGAAGTTTTAGGTTTTTATTTATATATTATATAAGAAATAAAAAAAACCCTATAATATTAATAATTTAAAAAAAAAAAATTTATAATTAAATCAAATCAAATCAAATCCCCACCCCCCTCCCCCCAAAAAAATAAAAAAATAAAAATATGAATCGATATGTAATTAAAAACGTGAACATATCCAAAGGACAGAAAGCTAAACTTCACAGTGCATTAAGTAATCGAGGTGAAGCCATTAGATTTAAATTCAGTTATCAAGATCTGGTGAGTGGCTGTAGAGATTGGGGATCGCTTGGACTAAAACTCAAATCAAAAGGATGAAGAAAGCAATTCGTAATCGAATGGGAACTATGGTGAGACTAAGTCCCACTCAATTGAGATATAATCTGAGAATAAAAGGTGGTTTCTTACCGCTATTGTCGGGACATGCCACCAAAGCATTACCCATTCTCACGAAGACTGTCTGTGTTACCAGCTCTGGGCGTGGGAGCTCTCTCGGGACTCGCTAGTTCGGGAGTCGACAAATTAATGGGTTGTTTTTGAAGAAGAGAGGAAATGGACTGTTTTTGAAGAAGGGAGGGAGGAGCCGTGTGTCGCATATACGTCGAAGGTAAAGGGTCGTATCTAGGACCCATGAGAAAGGGCAGTTGCGATACTTTCCACAGACGCGGTCCCCATCTGAAGACAGGAGAGAATGTGGAACCGATTGGTTGAAGGTTTGTTGTTCAGTCAGAATTCACCGCTTAAGAATGTAACCCTTTTGGGTATGTTTTTATAAAAAATAACAATAACAAAAATGAAACAAAAGCAGAGAAAAAGTATTCCAACAGCCGTGCTAACAAAACATTCATTTTACGAAAAGCTTTTAGATTTTTCTAAATACTTACTCGAGTATGCATGAGAAACAATTCAATTGGAACAAATTGTACACGATGCGTGTTTAAACGGGTACGGAACGTTGTTTTCATTAATATTGTTATTCATATTCCTACATCAAAGCTATTTCGAAAATATGGAAATGCTGAAGTGTTTGAAAGAAAAAAAAGATGTGTCTTACCAAGATTATGACATGATTTTAGATGTTGTACATCGTTTAAAATACAAAGTGAAATTTGTAGAACTTTATGATTACGGAAAATATCATTACATTATTTATTGCGCAAAAAACGTAGTTAATGTATTCGATCGTGGTGGTGAAAATATTGAAAAATCCATTTGCGCATGTGTCAAATTTATTTGCAGATTACACTCATTCGTGTCAAATAGATCGTGGATAGAATTGCTGAATGGTTAAAAATCATTATCTATTATTTCCCATATCATTCTAACAATGACGATGATGATAAAATGATGGTTTTATCGAAATACGAAAAGCATAAAATCCTTCTTTCGAAAAAATGTCATCTCTTTCCTATAATAATATGCGCGATTGTAACATACGACAAGTATTCGTTCATTCGGTTGATGATGAGATGAATAAATGTGTTGTTGTTATTAAAAAGAAACAACATAATATATAAAAAGAAAAAAAAAATAATACAAAAACAAATAATAGAAAAAAAACTAATAAGAATAGAATTTTTTTTACACATATATAAGTATAATTATGAGTAAAACGAACGATTCCATGGAATTGAGAGCTTGGTTTCTTGGAATGGCACTGTGTAGAGCTTATGCGATCTGCGTGAACGAACTACTTCCCCGCGTCTTGCACAAAAGATGTCTCGGTTGTCAGGAGGAGAGAGAATTTAACCACATTAATCATTCGTGTCTTACGATGGAATGGGAAGACAACGTCACTATGTATTTCATGCGCACATTGGAATACGTCTGGGGCAATGATGTGATCGAATGTTGGAATCAATTCATGTTAGTGGGCTTGATTTCTCTTGCTTCGGAGAACCCAAGCCCACTAGATCGGAAGAGTTGAAGTTAGTACATTGATATCTCACCACCGAAGACAGGGGGTGCATTTTGGAATATTTGTTGGAAAAGGGGAGACCACTGCTAAAAAGTTTTCCAACAGGAGTCACTTTTTGAATTGATTTGATTTTGATAACTGTCGGATTCGTCAGTACGATCGGAAATTTAATAGCTAAGAAATTATCTGTGAAGGCCAAGAAGCACGAAAACATCAGCGTTTCAGCTGATGCAAAGATCAATACTGTGTCGGATAAGATCTCTCTATCATTGAAAGACAGTAGGATTTCAGATGGTGAATACTTTGACATATTGAACGAAAAACAAAAATACGAAGTCATGAAAGTTAAGATAAGAGTAAAGAGTCATCAGATCATGAAGGAAGAAATGAAGGATTCTCACATGGAAAAAGATAGGGAAGAAGCGAGATGATCATTTCGTAAATTATTGGATCCCAAAAGATACCAGAAGTAATTGACTGAAAAAAAATAATATATATGTATATATAAAAGAAAAAAAATAAATATATATATAAACTAAAAAAAATGTGAAAAAATAAATAATTAAATATATACAAAAAACAAAAACAAATGTATCGTGCATCAAATGCAAGAGAGTTACTGATACGGTTAATGTTAAAAAAGTACTGATGGAAAATAAAGTGTGCAGTTCGACCAAGACGCAATTTGTCAAACGCAGTGCCCGTCTGATGAATAAATTGATTAATAATCTACCCTTCGATATGCATCTTCCAGGACATCAATTCACGGGACCCGGCACAAAATTAAATAAGAGATTGAATCAAGATCTGACTCCTAAATCTTGGAGCAAACCCATCAATAGGGTGGATTCGGCCACTTATGCTCATGATCTGTGCTACGCTAAA
The DNA here is from genome assembly GCA_031216915.1 of Pictodentalium vernedei. Taxonomy (NCBI): domain Eukaryota; kingdom Metazoa; phylum Mollusca; class Scaphopoda; order Dentaliida; family Dentaliidae; genus Pictodentalium; species Pictodentalium vernedei. Next base: position 359,233,055 of record CM062297.1, read on the forward strand.
CATCCCGACATCGAGACATGTAATCGAATGTGTGATAAAAACATGTTGATGGAACTGAAATATATATCAAATCCCACTAGGAGAGAGAGACTCGAATGTTTGCTGGTTGGTAAAGAGATCAGTACCAAACGTCGATTCGGATGGGGTCAAAAAAAAAAAATGTCCATAAAAAATTATTAATGAATGCATTGGCGAATGAAATACACAGGCCTGTCACGCATAAATTTCGAACGATAAGGGTGTTCGTGAAGGGTCTGGATCAGATCTGGTCGGCTGATCTGTTCGACATGAAATCAGATTCGAGACAGAATGAGGTGTTAAATACATACTGATGGTCATCTACGTATTTTTGAAATATGGATGGATGAGACCTCCGAAGAATAAATTGGGAGCTTGCATGGCTGAGGCTCTAAAGAACATATTCACATCGTCTTCTTGAAAACCGGATAAATTATGGGTGGACAAGGGGAAGGAATTTTACAACAGTCACGTTCGTCCATTGGTCGACCTCTATTCCATCAAAAATGAAGGGAAAGCTAACGTGATCGAACGTTGGAATAGAACCATGAAGCGAAAAATGTACAAGTATTTCATGGCCAATAAGACCAAGAAATATATCAACATTCTAGACGAACTGGTCGAAGAATACAACAACATGCGACACAGTTCAATCAAGATGATGCCTGCGGAAGCTAGCGATCCTTGAAACAAAAAACGCATCTTCGCGAATCTCTATTCCGAAAGGACCAAGACCAAGAAGAAGTCCAAATCACCAAAATTTGCAGTTGGCGATCGAGTGAGAATCACTTCTTATAAGTCACTCTTCACAAAAGGTTACACTCCTCGATGGACTGAGGAAATCTTTAAGATAGTTAGAATATTTTACACAGATCCAGTAACGTACAAAATAGAAGCGTTAGAGGATGACGAAGATAACAGCAGAGAAATCATTGGAACATTTTACGAACAAGAATTGCAGAAGACGGCATTTTGAAAACCAAGCCTTCACTTTTTTTACACATATATAGTAAGGACAAAATAAATAAATAAATAAAAATAATAATTTAAAAAAAACAAAAACAATTTATAATAAAAAAAAAAGCAAACAAATTAACACAAAAAAAACCATAACGAATATATTAGATATAACCGAAGGTCTATTGAGAGATGAAAGCATTCAAGAATACGAAGTTCACGAGTACGGACCTGTGAATGGAACCAGTCTGAACAATGCTGGTGAAATAAGAATCAATGTTGAGACTCAAGATCTGTTCGTTCATCCCAGTGAAAGTTACATAGTGATACAGGGACGTCTCACCAAGGAAGATGGACGTGATTACTCCAATGACGATGTAGTCACTCTAGCCAATAATGGCATGATGCATCTGTTTCGTAGCATAAAATACATGCTCTCGGGACAAGAGATAGAATCCATGGTTCATCCCGGACAGACCACCATGATCTACGGACTCTTGACGTATCCGGATTCACATACAATTTGTCGACTTGAGATTCCAGATAGGATTGAGAATCCTGTGGGGGAGAATTTATGTAGCCTTTGTTAACCACCATCGAGTCTTCATCCATATCGTTGATCTGGGACAGATTCAATATCTTGTTGAATCCCGCATCCAGATCTGATTTCATTTCTAACTCGTCGACGTTATTCTTTCCTAGTTCCAAGTCTATGTATTGTTTAGTTGCTGCATTGTTAGGATTCGTGGGAATGGGTACATTGATTATCTTGTTAGAATTCGCGTTCAATTCAGACTGCATCACTTAAAGAATGTTGCAATCTCTCAGATGTTTACTGAATTTCTCATGAACGTCATTCACATATCTTTTAGTGGCGACGTCAGTCGAATCTCTAGGATCCGCTACATTCACCACTCGTTTAGATTCCAAGTCGAGACCATACATCATGTCTTTATTCACTTAATTATCTCTCATCATCTGCCAGAAATTTTCGTCTCCTCTATCGACGTATTTTTTAGTCGCTTCATCTGACAGATCGATCGGTTCAGGAAGATTGTAGATTTTCTTATTGTTTAAATTTAAAGGTTCTTCTCGAGGTTCGTATCTCAGATCGCATCGGTCATCCAAGTTGGCAATGTCACCAATTACTTCGACCGTTCTTCCTTTCTTTCTAGAGGAACCTTCATTATCATCAGTGCGACCAAATTTATCGACTGTCATGTTTGTTTTGTTTTGTTTTGTTATTATATTATTTAATCGTTTTTGTTTTTATTTTAATTATAACTTTATTTTTTTTTATATTTTTTATTTATATATCTATCTGTATCAATTTTTTTTCTTTCTCCTCCTTTAATGTAAATCATTGACAATATCCTGAAAGTGATCTCCTTCCAACCATCTCTTGAGAACGTAGAGGCATAGGTGACCGCAAAACACTAGATCCAGTACTTGCACATGTTCGGTATTGTAAATAACTGACGTTAAATAGTTCCTTATTTCTATTGGCGGTGAGATTAGTAGCTATTGAAATAATAATTTTTATTTTGATTCAAAAACAACGTGACCCAATGCATGCCCTCACCTCGGATATCATCCAGATTTAAAATTCCACATTCCGAATCATTGTCTTTTTTTCTCGGTAAGGCATCTCTAAAAAAACACATCTCGAAAATGTTTGGTTTTTAAATCTTTCACCGCATTCAACAGATCAATGTTGGATAGGGGTTCGTTGGGTAAGATGACACCTTCTACAGATATGTGTTTTATTTTCTTCTTATTCATAAATATGTTTTGTTTTGATTTTATTTTTATGCTCTCAGCCATACTACATTCATCATCCTCTCAATTTTGTTGTTGAAATATCGCAGAATAATAATGTCCCAGTGAAAAGTGTGTATTCTATCCTCACATATAATTCTCTTCGTTTGCAATCAACGCAATTTTATTGATCTCTTTGGTGTACATCTGATGCTTTTTGCTTTGAATCTCAGTCATCTTTTTATACACCGTCGAACCCTTGGAAAGACATTCTTTATACTCATCAAAAGCGATGTTTTTATTCGTCACACACATATGAATGCCTTTACATCTCTTCACCATCGAGGAGATAAGCGTATAATTTTCGTCTCAAACCCACGAATTCGGTAATCTGTCTTCCACCGCTCTCAGCTTTGAAATTACCCAACACCTTTTCATTGACACCCGTTGGATTCTTAGACGGGTGATCGTCGGGATAATTACTCGTATCGAACCATTCGTTCACATCTGGCGCTATGTCCTCATGGACATCTCTAGTCTCTATCTCATAAGCTAGACTGTCTATGTCGGTGAACACTAGTTTGGCTTTCGAATCGAATTTGGATTTGATGTAATTGTATTGAAACTCATACATCAACTGCTTAGTAATGTCTAAGATGATCGCTCCGAGATAACAAGCTTTTTTGAACATCAGATGCGTCTTTTGCATGTGTATGGCCACTAGATTTTCGTCAAATATGATTCTATGTTTGTAATTAGGTTTCGAAATTAATTTTCTAGACCTCTCTTCAGACATGACAAGTTGAATGTTGATTCTATTCCTAATGTTTTCCATAGATTTCTCGTACACGCAATTGTTAATGAGTTTGAAGAAATCTTTTTTGAAGTCACTCTCAGCCTTCATTCTTAAATTCGTGTTGAGATCGATGTATCTTTTCATCCAAGGCTCCTCGTCGAATCAAATGATTCGATGAATGTCGATTAATCTTATTCCACGATCGATGTAACATTTCAGATTTTCGCAATAGACCACATACTTGCATTTGTGATTTAAATTAGGAATGAGTTTTTCGATGCCATTCACTTTCATTCGTTCAGGAGCCAGCGGATAATCGTTGTGTAGATCGTGTAACGTTTCCGGATAGTCTAAATCGACCTCTAGAATACAAGGATAATGTCTCCTATTTTGTTTTTTCTTCCAATGTTTCGACCCATTTAAATTTCCGTTCAGTAAAGGATGACTCATGGCCCAACCATACAAATTATTAGCATCCCAATACTGTATGTATTTACTCTTTTTTTCCAAATCGAAATCTTTTTCCATGTGAGAATTATTAACTTTGGCATATCTGGTGGAAATCACAGAGATGCTACCCCTCACAGCCTTTTCAAACATGAGCAACATGTCGACGTCCATTAATAATTCCAATCGAACTTCAGTCATCTTCAAGAGAGCATCCCAAGCAAGTCCATGTGCCGTTAAATACCAAGCCGAATCTAGTTTGTAATGTCGACACACTCGTCGAAAATTTTCGAACACATCGGCCAAGAGAAGCATGTCGGTTTTCAAATAGAGGTCGTGATAATCTCTCATGGATTTCATGTCAAATAATCTCCACACTTTTGCACGTGATCATAATCGTCGTCAGAAATGTGAGACTGGTATAATTTCGAATAAAAATCTTTAGGAGGTAGAGCGACGTCATCGAATTTCTCGAGATCACACATGTAATCGTAAGGGCAGATGCCTTTTCACAACATGACGTCCACCAATTGTCGTCGATCATCAAAATGTTTACTCATGATTTTAAATTTCTCCCTATTCAAAAATGTTGACTATTTTTTCCAGACTGGCTGACATGAATTTGAATTTGTAACTGTCGATGAAACGTATCACTTTACGGATGGGAATCATTTTCTCACTCGATCCTTCAATGACTATCTTTTTATCAATGGCCTTTCATTTAGTGAAGGTAATGTATTTTCATCGCTTTGCGTGATGCAGCTCAACTCACCCTCACTGACACCCATATTTTTCATGAACAGGTGACTGTCATAGCCCGAGAGATTGTGACATATCACCAGATAGAATTGAGCATCTCGAAATCTTAAATTACATATGTTGTGAGCAGAGCCACGAAACAGACCCGTGTAGTGATCGTGATCTCTAACTTTTTTTTATTACTGTCAGACTTATCAAATGGTTGTCTACAGATGTGACATTCGGTGGTTTCATAGTATTCTCGCTGTTGCTCTGGCGTGATGATCATGTCTTTGGATTTTTTTAAATTTGTCGAATAATTCTTGAATTTTCGATTCTAACTCTTCCACGATTTTTTTAGTCACGTCGTCGTCATCTGAACGTTTAGTATAGACGAATGGACCTGACAATTCTCGATCGTCGAAAGAACATTTCACATAATAATAATAGCCTGAAGGTACATGCTTCTGATGTTTTTTGGCGTAACTCTTACGCTCGTTGGGCTGGCAAGAATTAATTTTCGTGGTGAAACATTCGAAATCGGCATAGACGACCAATGGCAGCTCCAATCTTCTTTTGTAGTTGTAAAAGTTAATGTAAGTGTTAGGTTTAGGCATTTCGATGGCAATGCTTGACTTTTCGTTGCAATATTCCTGATGACGCATCAACGACTCTTGACAACGGAACGAATTCATGCAGTTGAGACAGAAACATCTCTCGCACTTATGTTTAGAAGTCTGCTTCCACAACAGTTTACTCATCTTTCTATTCCAGCAATAATGTTGATTGTCACCCTTGGAAATTAATAACAAATTAACTATCTTTTTTCTCTCTTTGTGCGAGGTCAGTCTGAGAGGATAGACTATTCCTTTTTTTATCGTCTCCCTCGTATTCCAAGATGTTCACGGCTACGGTGAGATTTAGCTTTTTGAAACACTCGATGTCTTCCAGTCGAGATTTTTACAAGTCTCCACATACTTGGAAACTCTATCGGTATGCTCATCTACAAGATATAAGGCCGATGTGATCGCCCATTTGAAACACTCGCTATCATAGTTATTTTTCACGTTAACAACAGCTTTTTTATTATATTGGAAACGAGGCAATTCTATATTGGAAGATGTTCTCAAAGGGTCATGCCTATCCACGAGAATATCGAGACTCAATACATTATCGAACGTCCATTCACTTCCCTTCTTATGAAAAATAGCCATAGATTCCAACATCTTCTCTTTCATCACTTCGTAAACATCGGATAATTCGTCGTCTCTGTATACGGTCTCCATTTTAGATAGGAAATAGGTATCTTCCACCACGTTCTCACCTGTATTCGCGTTGATGCTTTTCATCAGACAAAGCAAGATCATTTTTATTTTTAAACCCTTTTTTAGATGTTTTCGAAATACATCCAACACTCCACCCTTCGCCCATTCCATGACTGATTCGGGATCGAGATTTGCGAAACGAGGAATCACCTCAAAAGTTTTAAAATATCCTCTAATGGGGATGTCTAGTTCTGTCGGAATCAACGATTTCTCTAACACTTTGATTACGATTCCCTTGATCGCATCGAGTCCCTCGTTTTCCTCCAACGCTCCCACGGCTGCATCCATCGCTTTTTGTAACGAACCATCATCTTGAACTGCATTGCTTTTCATTTTTTTTCATTCTCTTTCGAAACCTGCTGGTCCACCGTTCGTTTTACAGTCTTCTTATTCATGTCCACAGTCATTTGTTGAAGTTGTTTCGTCTTTTCATTTCTTGCTACCTTCTCATTTCTTGCCACGATTTGAGTTTTTGCCGCTGTTGTAGATCTTTCGTCCACTCCCTTTCCATAGAGTAAATTATCGATGCATTCCTCTTTTTCCTGTGTTTAACACCTTTCAAATTCAATAACCGACGTACTTTCATTTGTAAATTCACCAGTTTTTGGTCATAAGTCTCCCCACAAATGAGTTCAATCAATTCTCCGTTGGTTCTATAATGGCTGTATTTTTTAATTCTTAGATTTCTACAGTACTTTTTCAACTCAGATATGGTAGACGAATATAACTTTTCCTCGTTAGACGTTTTTGTTTATGTTAAAACTTCTTATTTTAATATATATATTATTTAGCTGTTTTTTTTAAAAAAAAAAACTTGATTTGTGAATTTTTTAAATTTCTTATTTTAATATATATATTTTGTTTTTTTAACACAAAACACTATTTTTTTTCAAGTGAAATTCAATTTTTTTTAACACAAAACGCCAATTTTTAAGAGAAATTCAATTTTATATAACACAAATAATAAATTATGACGATTTAGGTACATCGCACCCGAACTAATCGTTTATACCTTCAACTCAAAAAAACATTTGACGACTACATGTAAGTCCCATCAGTAAAAAAGCAAAAAAAAACTCAAATAATTGTGTACCGTAGAAAACCAGTACTAACTCGCTTTCCCAATTCATTCCAATCGAAGGTGAATAGAGTTACACACGTGAGAAACACACTCATTCAATTGAAATATTAAATATCTACTTTCCATTTTTCACTTCGTTCGGTGATGAATAATGTAGACCTTTAAGCGTGGTTATATTTTTATAGTCTCACTCGATTGAAATATTAAATATCTACTTTGCATTTTCACTTCATGCAGTGATGAATGTAGACCTTAAACGTGTTATATTTTATAGTACATACAGTACATCAAAGTGAATACAGAAAAAACATTCAGTTATTTATTATGCAAACATTATAAGTTGTGAAAGCAATCACGCTCCATTAATAATATTTCAATCAAATGAGTGCACATTCCTCGAGATAAAATGAAATGCACTTTTAATTCATTCAGTAATAAATCTGAGGCGACTGTTTACAATGTAAAGAAAACAGTCTAAGTTATGAAAGCAATCATGCTCCTTAAATAACATTTCAGTCGAGCATGTGCGCATACCTCGAAATAAAATGAAATGCACTTTTAATGGCGTTTTTTCGAGTCGTGATTTAAACATCTATCTTATAATGGGATTCATAATGTCAAATCTGTTAAAAGAACATTTACTTCGAATGTATTCTGTTCGGTGTTTTGGAAGATGAAGCGAAATATCAAAATTACTTTTGAGAAAGTGTGTTGTTCATAAAGAATTAAATTCCATTTCTGAATTAGCTCTGTGGAAATATTCGGTTAAATGTTAGATCCATAGTTGAATGATAAATTCTCCGGATTAAAATTTTCAATCTTATCGACAAATTCGTAAACAAATCGTCGTGATATTTGTAGATTAAATCGAGAGAAGCTTCGTTCAGTTTTATAGGTAAGACGTTTTTTTCCATATTCCTGTGTTAACCCACTTGTCTGCACGTCTGTTAATTCAATAGGGTTGTGAAATTGTAACCTATATTTTTTAGTGTCAAACTTGGAATATCTTTCAACTCTTTTAATTTTAATGCAGAATTTTTAGGTGTGGAGGAGTTCATGACTGATAATTGTTTATGTCGTAGTTTTGTTGAAATTTTGTTTTTTTTTTTAAAATGATAATTATTATTAATTGTAAAAATATTATTTTTTTTTGTTTCTTCTCTTCTATATATATGAAATATGAAAAAAATAATAAAATAATAACTTTTTACAATTTTTTTCTTTAATGACAAAAACAAGCACGTAATGATCGCGCCCACAATTTTATTTTCGGTTCGTCTTCAGTACACATTTTGTTTTTTTTTTCAAATAACATATTACATAGATTTTTTGTTTGTTTGTTTGTTCATTTGTTCATTCGTTTGTTCTTGCTTTTGTTTCAATCGGACTTGCGCGCGCCCCATCTCGAATGGTCTCACATTTACCGGCTCGATCTACGAATTCACCTCGATCAAACCCTCGTCTTTTTACTGTGCGAATCGACTTTAGATCACATATTTTTACTGCCCCAATTTTCGCATTCACCTCGATCGAACCGCTGTCTTTTACTGTGAGAATCGACGTTCGATCGAATATTTTTCTAGCCCGAATTTTAAAAACGACACTGTTTTTTCGAAATTTTTCCCAATGGAAATCTCAGTGCTAAATTTGGCCCACTCATGGTTTATGCAATTCTAGTCATAAGATATTTGATAAAAATTCACCCAATGGGAAAATCCGTGTTAAAATTATCAAAAAACCGGGATCCTAAATCCCGGAATTTTTTAGCAATTTTTCGTCAAATTCACTCGAAGTACTCCAAAAATGTTCAAATTTTAAACATTTTCCGGGAAAAATCCAGGGTTTTCGGGGAAAAATTGAATTATTTCTGGAAAAGCCCAACATTTTCAAAGAAAAATGAATTTTTTAACAGAAAAATTTGAGTTTTTTCCAAAATAACTAACTTTTCTGGACCACAAAATTTCTGGACCAACACAATGGAGGTGGTCCAGGATCCCCTGCATATCCCTACTGTACATCATGTACCCGCACCCCCACCCCAACCCCCTGTCTTATGGATCTCATCTGATAGATCTCATGCAACGTTATATCACGTGACCCAGTGGCACTCTGCTGTGTTGTCATGGTAAAAACACCAATAATTCATATAGAAATCAAAGTCAATTTAGTACCACAACAGGTAAATTTGGTTACTCGGGGTCGTGGCAGATACATGCATATTACTCAGTAACGCCCCATCCCCAAATGCCAAACATTGGTGCACGTTATAGCATTTTGATTAGGCTTTTAGAAAGTCATAACCTTCAAAATTGCCTAAGAGCGTGGGGGTGGAGTGGGAGGGGGCGGGAGGGTCTATGAGCAGCTCACGCACTATATTTCTTGATCTGAGTCAGAATCCGAGTCGATTAATTGAAGTTCGTGTCCTGGTTTTTTTTTTTTTTTTTGTTGTTGTTGGTATTTCTGCCATATTATAATAAAAGTGGTGCATTGTACTGGCCCCCACCCACCCACCACAGAGTCCAAGGAGTAGGGTGACTGCTATGCAGTGAAGCCATCGAGCTGCCAGTATGCATAATACTTATACCAGGGCAGTGCACTCAGTCAATGTTGAAGCCAAAGCACGTCACCGACTGATTGGCCCGTGCGTGAGAGTGTCATGTCTTCAGATGGTGGTCATTCAACCAATCATTTAAATATACACTGTAATAACATTTGCCACTGCAGACTAACACAGACTGTGCAAGAAAACCAAATAAGAATTAAAATTTAATAATTTAGTTAACAGACAGCCAACAATGACAATGGCGGGATTTTACTAAAACAAATGACTGATTAAATGACCTCCAACACCCCCCCCCCCCCCCCCCCACACACACACACATGACACCCTTTCTGGGCGCTCCCGATTACCAGAAAGGTCCAGTTCGACCTATCTGTCTGCTTACGGAGTTAGGGCCAGAGCAGTTCATTGGACAGGTATTTCCAAAATGGAGATTACCCTAACCGGTGCACTGTTTGTGCTCATCTACCAAGATTCCTTCCTCCAGGGCCTTCGGAACGCACCTCACGGGAGATCAAGGTGCCTGCATAGTAGGGTCGTACCATTTTGGTCCGGGGCTAAGTATTGGTACATTCCGCAACAAACCTGTTCAATTGTTCAGGCCTTCCTCTATCCATCACCGGGCGACCCGCCTAGAATGGTATCGTCAAAGGAGATCCTAAGGATATCCTAACCCCGAGGCCATTTCGTGAGTGTTTATCTTATAAGTCATGGACTGTCTCTCTCTTCTACACTATATTTCAATATACCTCATCATGTACTGTCTATCCTTTAAACAATATCTCAAGAAAAGACAACAAGAAACGAGGAAACCATAGGAATTATCGCAACAATTTTACCCTAATTGATTTGGGCTATAATATTTGTATGGGAATGGTTAACGCGCAAATTTGTAACTTCTAGGCGAACAGTAAAAGTTGGCGTTGAACATTAAAAATTTATTCTGCGAATGGCAACCAAGAATGTTACTCCAACAGTGATTCTGTAAACTACTGCACCCATTAGAAACTGATGAGTCTGCCTTGAAAGACATCCTTAACAAAAACAATCCACTGGAATTACGTGGTTGCACAATACTCGTTTCAGCGACCAACCTAGGTAATCTTCTGTCGGTTTCATCTGTATCCGTCATTATACCACGTTTGTATTCGTTACGCAAAACAATACACACATTGGGAAATGTTTTGATACACCACGCGTGGAATCTAGATAACGCGTAAGAACGCTATATAAGAACGCATCTTATTTGGCAGTTCGTGTCTAAGTGACGTTATGACATGAATGAAATGTTTCGACACAAAACAGTGTCAAGCAAGAAAGTTATCAGACCGCCGAAAGTGATATTTTTTTCTTAAAAATATCAACTTCATTCACTTTATTCGTGTTCAATCGTGGTATAAGTACAGAACACCTCTCGGTATAGAGCGGATATGGGAATTAATGTCCTTGAAGTTTTTCCTGTATCTCCCGGGCGCCCGTGAAATACAGGAAAAAAATCCACCACGGATCGTTATTTCCATTCACCCGTACTCCACCCTAGTCTTGCTCTGTCTTAACAAAGCATTTGTTTTTCTAAATCGTTCACCCATCGTTTGTAATCTTTCAGCTTATTAGTAAACCCCTGGACAGTTGCAGCCAGCTCTTGGGTAACAACTCTTGTGTAACAATGTGGTAGCAGTGTCTTTGGCATATTATTGGCAAGCATTAGTGTCTAAAGTATTCCTTCAAAGACATCTTCCTTAGTTTTGGGGTCTTTTCTACTTCTGTTATTTGGCAGCATCCACAGTCCCATACTCATCAATCTACTGAAGGTACTAAAGTCACTATGGACGTTCGCATGTGATTTTGAACGACTTGAGGACCAAGAGCGATAAGAAGCAATATATTATGGTATGTACGGAGGGAGGTTAGACTTAATCTTTCAGCAGGCCTGCACTAAAACCTACAACACCCCAACGTTACTTTCCTGAACTCGCTGACTTTCCCAACAAGACTGACAAAGCTCTACTTACAGTTTTCCATGTTGGTTTATTTTTAGCATTGTGGTGTCTCCGTCCTGGGTTTTCGCTAATGTAGTTTCCATCGGGTTGACGTGGCCTTTAAAGGTTTTGTGGCAAATAGAAATTTGGGAATCCTAGTTTTCTGTCTGCGAGAACGTCAAACTCCTACAGGAAGGAGAAACAAGTTGCCAGATTGCTGGAAACAATAAACTCTCAAAATTAGTCTCTAGGTTGTTGACCCTCATCCATATTTTTCGTGAATGTCTTTGGGGTGATGCGAATTTAATGATCTTCTCGTGGAAATCATAAAGTTGCAAACATAGTTCTTTGAAGATGTCCTTGCGCATTTCTCATTTCTACATTTTCTCAGTGCGTTTGCATAAATCACTACAGCACTGGCAGAAATTATTAAGAAATGAAAAATTTGCTGCAAAAAAACGTACATCCGCAAACCAATGCAACTGCTGTTAGGCAGAGGCGGACTGGCGGACCGTATGGTCCACCGGGAAAATTCCCGGTTGTCCCCCTATTGGGATCCCCATGGGGCCCCCAAAATTGATGCAACCCGACATCTCTTAGAATTTTGTGAAACTGACCAAAAGGCGAAACAGGTATGATAGCATAGACTGCCGGGAAACCGAAATGCAAGGAAGCCGGGTTCGCTCAGTTCGCAAAATCAAAATCTTATCCGGGTCTTGTGCCCCCTTGGTGCATTCCCGATAACTTTTCTTGGCCCAGTTCGATTCAAACCTTTTACCTCTCTTTGTGGAATGAATGGTTAAAAACAGAAATGTTGGTGTTCTGTTTAGAAACCGCATGGAAATTAATTTTTCCTTACATGAGCAACACATGTGTTATGCGAGACACCTAACCGTGATAGATGATCATTGACGCCATGACTAAGAATAATTTATGGCAATAGTTTGGAATATATTAATTAACAAATGTGTTTCCATACTGTTGCATAAATAACCAAGCAGTTATGGTGTGCATTTTTAGATGGAAACATATGTAGCAACGATGGGAAGAAAAACTAGTAAATGAATATTTGTATTGATTTATCTGGTACATATTGCTGTGTACATATTTTGCGAGCACGGGGCATTCTGCATATGTATATCAATACAAGGTTGTCGAGATTATTATTGTCCCTGATGGGTGGGGTGTGAGATGGGGAAATCTCACGCAAGGGCAAGATATTTGGGCCAGACACGAGGCTTGCTAAGTGTCTGGACCAAATATTTTGTCCCGAGGCTGAGATTTCCCCATCTCACACCCACCCCCATCAGGGATAATTTTTCTTCCCCACCAAAACACCCTGAGGTCATCATTAAAAGTAATTCAGGGGTACGTGCAGCTATATTGAATAATTTTGTTGTACATTTCTGAAAAAACTGATCTTCTTATCGGAGAGAGCGCACAAAAGTTATGTATATACCACAGGTATATACCACGAAATTAAATTCCAACCCCGACAAGACAGGGGTTAAAGATTTGTAGCGAAATAAACATTGACACATTCCGATGACGTCAGCTGGGTGCGTGCATCATTAGATGGATGGACGCTGCTGTGATAAGAATTAAGTTAAGAAATTAAACAAACTGTATACACTATACTGTTATTATTAACATCAAGTACAACAAACAACAACACTTTGAACACCAACGAAACATAAGATACGGTCACATTGGGTCATGTGAGATAGACATCTATCTCACATGGCCTTCTCACATGAGACACGCATATCTTGCACAGGAAGTGGTGGAGAAACTGAAAATTACCATCCCATAACCACATCATGCCCGCCATGTAACAGCAATTTCCTTACCGTAACGTATGTTTTTGTTGTTTTAGAAATAGCCAATGAGTGAATATACCTGCAGTACAGTCGCCGTGGACTGGTCGTAATCCACTCGTGGACGGCGATGTCCACGTACGCGTTTACCGGGTAATAAAAATCATCATCAGCAAACTTTTAGTTAATGAAGCACCGAGTCGTACCCGGCGCCTCATTCATTAAATTTTTGATGATTATTCTTATAATTAATGTTGGAATCTAATATTATTGCGCCCGTGGAAATATTGCCCACCCATGGAAAGTGACCAGCCCACGGCGGCTGAAATGTGACTTTCTGAGTAAAGACAGAGTATCACAATGTGTGAATGGTTGGAGTGCCCGAGCGGAAGGATAGAACGAGAGTCGCAGCCTCGATTTCTTTCCTTCCACGATGGTATGAGTGACATTTTGGCGAACGCATTCACACATGGTGGCGTTCCGTGTTTAATACACTCCTTTATGGCATAGAATCCATTAATTTAAAAGTTCGGTTTTATTTTTAGAATTTGACAGTTCTCACGTCTGATTGAAATAAAAACAAAAAGAAAACTGAAGTGGGATTGGCAAACATGTGTGACATTTATAGAATAAGTTTAATTTCGTTAATTTTCGTGGATTTGAACAAAAACAATTTTTCATTATACATTCGATTTTGGGTGTCATCGCAACTTCCGAATTGATCTTGGTCAGAATGCGACGTTTCGATTGGCCGATTTCGAAAATGAGTGTAGTTTAGTTATTTGAATGGATCCATGACGCCAGGTGGAAATATAATCCGTCAACCGCAATCCGTATGGAATACATGTTCCGTACGATTTGCAAATATGGAACGGGGTGGGTGAGTAATATGTGTGTAATAATATTTGTGACATCGAGTCCTATTCAGCCCATCAGTTCAGTGATCTTACCGAACTGACCGTTATCTTACTGATGAAATATTTCATCCTCGGCTAAATTTGTTTGTAACTGTGATGTTGAGAAAAATCAAGCTTGCCCATACTTTTTGTGTGCAAACTTTGGGTAATGATCAAACTATTAATATCTACAGAAACGGTGACGCTTTGTAGTAAGATGTATTGCGTGTCGATGGTGCACTCTGGTAGTACGTTGGTGAGTCTGACGGTTGCTCGTCGGTGCTCGGTAGTTCTCTTCGGGTAGTTCCGCTTCCTCCATCCGTAAAATTATCCGACACGATGTGTCAATAAACCACAACAACAAAAAAATAAAACAAACAACATAAATATTTGCATAAAATTGTTTTTTTTGGTGCATTCAAATTAACGGTAAAGATAGTCTATAAACACTTACCTTGTAGTATGGACATGGTGTGTTAGAAGTAAACTTTCAGATAACACAAGAGATGACGGAATGCCTATTCGTATGTGCCCATTTTAACGCATATAATAACCGCGTAACTTGTCTGTTGGAAAAAGTGGATGGACACGTGCCCCCTGCACTTCCCTTGTCCCGTCGCCTCTTTGTCATTCCTACACTCAACGAAAGTTCAAAAATTCTTTCAATGCATCAACGAGGCTGTCGGATGCACATGTGTGTCGAATAATGCCATGCACGGCATCCTTTTAGGCTTGGGTATACTACGTTATTTTAAGACAAAACGTTAGTTCGTTAGCAGCGAAAGCACAGTGGTATATTTAGTCGGGAAAGGGGGAAAGTAAGGAAATAAATCGGAGAAAGCGGTTTCTTATATGTAATGGTTATAACTTCGCGGATGCGTCACGAAAAGTCCCCTAAAATCGGAGTGGAACTCTCTTAGCTATACCATTTTTTCCAGATAAAAAACAAACGTTTTCGTTTTCACAATCATGGAAATAATTGGATGCTGTGACAATTTTTCAACCTAAAAATGTACAAACCCATTCAAAATGGAACTTCATCGAACCGTAAATGCACGCTTTAGATACATATCATATTTTCAATAAGAAGCTAATAACGGTTTATGTTAATAAATTATTTTCGTATTGAAAGAAGAACGACGCGAATGATCGCGAATTTTAATCAATCTATTTAACTATTATTTCCTCACAGTTGGTCGATCGGACCGAACGGTATTTCATTTACGATGAATGATGAAAATCTTCTTGGATTTGGATTATTTCAAAAAGTACTCATTGCGTTTGGAAGCATTGTTAGTGTATTTTTGGGAATTATTGCTGGCTCTGTTGTATTCTTAACATACACTCCAAAGTACAGGTATTATACATTGAATCTAAATTGAATATATATATAAGAAGGTCTATATTCTGATAAAACAAATCTATTTCAAGTGTGCTGGATCTGAGAGATGCAAGAGCCTAAAGCGAAATACGTTCGTCTAAATAAAGTTCAAACAACACAGGAAAAAAAGAATTTTCACCTTGCTTTCGGTCTGATGAAGACTATCTTCTGTGTACAGACACAAGAACAATCCACACAGACTACGAAAGAAATGAAATGTGGCGAAAAAAAGTTCTTGTAAGCCAAATTCTGACTAAACGGGTGTGTTATACAACACGAAAAGAAAAGCATAAATTCAATCAAAATATTTTTATTGTTACTCTCTGTCATTTCTATAAACACCCCAAAATGGGAGAAACGTGTGAAGAAAATATAGAAAAAAGAAAACAGTTCAGATAACAGAGAGTAACATTAAAAATATGTTCTGATTTGAAACGTTGCGTTTTTCAACGTTACAACACATCAGGGATCAAGTCAAATCTTTCTGTCTTTATGTATTACACAGTTTGTTGTGTCGTTAAGGAAACAACTTAATCGTGATTGCATCACCCAAGGTGATAAGTAACCTTAACCCTTTGAACCCGAGCGACCGCTTGTCCAGCCAGGAACATGATACATAATAACGTTATTATAGAGGATGGCTGTTCAGTAAATGTGTGGGGTAGACCAGTCAATATTTTCAGCGTGCAGAGTCGAGGCTGCACGTTGAAAATATTGATTGGTGTACCCCAAATAATGAATATGGATTCTTCTAATTGCTGCCATTAAACTGGCATGGAAGATACCACTAGTTCCAAGGGTTAACTCAATAATTAGCACTCTTCACACCCGTATAATAAGTTCTTGGAATGTTATGAATGCCAGCATGTTAAGGTAGACTTACATGGCCACTTCCTCCATCTTTCCCCCCCCCCCCTCTCTCTCTCTCTGACTCTCTCATAAACATACATCTGTAAACACACCACTACATTCGCTCACCCCCACCCCCATCCCCCCCCCCTCATACATTCACCAACTTCCATTTTTTCGGGCTGTCCGATGCACTCATCAACTCATCAGTTCACCATATTTATCTGATGTGAGTTCTAAAATTCCGAAAGTTCGCCGAAAAGTAGGTAAGACAGATTCTTCAAAAATAGCTTTTCTTGAAGATGAGTTCTTGAATCAAAACGATATCACGCGGCAGTCGGTTAGAAGATAAATGATTCATGGTTGTTTAGTTTCTCCTCTCTCCCTCTCCCCCTCTCTCTCTCTCTCTATCTCTCTTTCTTGAGAGGGGTATCGAGTGTGCTAAAATGAGGTTTCACCCTCCGGGCAAGATATTACGCCTCGTACCAGGAGTTCCATACGAAGGGCGAGATTTCCCCATTTCTACATCTTTATCTGTTTTGATAACACCATTTTATATTAGAGTAATATTGCTCAATACAACTCTTTCCCTAGCGAATCTAACCCAGAGTTTATCTGAAGACAAAACTAGATATAACTGAACTCTGTGCCACCATCAAAGCTTCCCCCAGAAGCGAGAGGTTGCTAGCCTACGACTTTCTCTTGCAGAAAACCATTTAAAAATCGATGATAGCCCACTTTCGAGGGATAAAAGTCTATTTTTGGGGAACGACTGGATGTTTATGTATTTCGCTTCTTAAAAAAATATCGTTTACATAATTCTACATAAAACATGATATTTAAAATTAATAACTTTATTATTTGCTGGCTTCCCATTTCAATTCGATCTTTAGTTTAATGTGAATCAGTATGATTATACACCGTTATTGTACAAAAATGTATTATGACCATCTATCTCAAAACAGGTGGATTGTTGAAATGTCAGTGACAACCCCCTCCCCCCCCCCCCCCTCCAGTACCTACGATACTGGCAAGTCAACCAACGTGTTAACTCCTCCCAATTCATGAACCAATGTTAGTCAATTTAGTCAATTAAATGCATGCTGGTCACTGATCTCAAAACAACTGGATTGCTGGAACATCAGAGAAAAAACGTTGCTATTCAGCCTCCCCCCCCCCCCCCCCCCCAGGGTGGTGTCAAGTCATTTAACGTGGTAATCCCTTCTAATCCATAGCGTTTGATGTTGAGAAAGGTGTTATGCGTGACAATAGTCACCGTGTAACAGCTTTCGTTTTCTCAAACGTCTTGGCGTTTACCTTGCACGCCAAGTAATAACACTGTTTCAACTGTCCAATCTCGGCGCTTGTTTATTTTGTTTTGGTTTTTTTTTTAATAATAACCAAAAATATGTTGTAAATATTGACTTTACATTGACAGAAAAAAATAGTCACATCATCAACGTGTTATTACCACTTTAGCGGGCGTTCTCTAGAAAATTAACTCTTTGAACTCTAGTGGTATCTCCCATGCCAGTTCAATGGCAGCAATTAGAAGAATCCATACTCATTATTTGGGGTAGACCAATCAATTTTTTCAACGTGCAGCCTCGAGGCTGCACGTTGAAGATACTGACTGGTGTACCCCACACATTTACTGAACAGCCATCCTATATAATGACGTTATGACGTATCATGTTCCTGGCCGGACAAGCGGTCGCTCGGGCTTAAAGGGTTAGCGGAGTTTAGCGGGGTTGTAAAACTCTGAAATTTAACCTGAAGCGAACAGCGGGCGTAAACAAAAACAAAATTCATTAACAGCCCCCGCTCGCATCCAGGCATGGTAATAATAGTAATAACATGATTTTGTCGGGCGTCCCGGTTTATTTACGGCCCTCAAGGACTGAAAAATAGCCCTCTAGCTTGTTAACGGCCCTCAACTTCGTCTTGGGCCGGTATTCATTCCTCTCGGCCCCTTAATAAACCGTAACGCCCTCCAAACTCATATTATTGTTATATTATTTTCGGTGACATCAAAGTACATTCATTAAAACGCAATCGGGAAACTAAAAACCTTCGAGAATTTTTCTTTTGCTGAGCATTCTTTATTTACAGCAACTTCCGCCCCTCCCCAAAAGTATCAGCAGTTAAGACACTGTTCTATATGAGTCAGATGAGCGCCCAACAATCCAGTTGGGCCATTCCTATTCATATTAGTTTTAATTGACTGGTCAGTACGAGTTATATCCTGTATGAAAACCATAATCCGTCGTATTGTTTCAGTCAGCAGCATATTATTATGTTTTGCGCGGTCACGTTATTTCCATCTAAGAAGACCACAAACATCTTTCTCTTAGTGACTTTTGTTGATTCTACAAGATGGGAAAGAGTAAATAAGTGGTCAGTGACTCTTCTTGCTTTCTGAAAGCCATTCTAGATTTCCCCCGGAATCCCCTTTCTTCGACGATTCCCCTAAGTCGTCTACAGAGATCCTTGCAGATTAACTTCCCAATATTGCTACTAACGGATATCTCTCTGTAATTATCTAAAACTTCCTTGTTCCCCTTTTATGAATAAAGTTTACCCTGTTTTCTTCTACTCTTTCGGAACCTCTTGCTTTCTGATTGCCAAGTTATGAAATTCTGTAAGATGCTCAAGCAGTGGATCACCTCCTCTTTTTAAAAAAAATGCATTGGGAATTCCGTCAGTACCTGCTGTTTAGCCATGATTTAAATTTGTGACTGCATTTCCTACTTCCTCCACCTCATTTTCGCTGCATACTAATTCCGATAAATTTTCTGCACTTTCCATTTCACAGTATAAATCACATCTATTTAAGTTTAGTTAGTTTAGTTTAAACAGTATTTATTTCCAACAATATGTAATGAGTACAAAGATACAAGAGATACAGATGGGCTTGAGTGGTGGACACGGATTCAGCAACGAGCTTACAAGGCTGTTTCCGGGGAACATGCTTTATTATAAAAAGTGTGTAGCGTGTCAGACACATTGTACATGCAGCATTTGCATTAATCAATTGGGTGAATAAGTACAAAGAGTGACTCACGCACGCACGCACGCACGCACGCACGCACGAGTTGTAGTGCTGATCAGTTCGGCACAGAGGGGTGGTTAGGTCAGTAGTCTCGCGTAGATTGTAGGAGTGTCTTTTCGAGGATGCAGGTGGAATCATGTTGGAGATGTAGGGGGTACCACATTGAGCTACATCTTAAAATATTGTGTTAGTTTGTGCTTTTCACGTCGTGTTTCTGATGCCCCCTCCCCCCCCCCCCCCCGCATTTCAGTAAGAAGTGAAGTTCTGCCTACGCTCCTCGTTCCCCCGGATATGATACTGGCTGCCTCGGTCGTTATTTTGTCTAATTTATTTTTTTTTTTGCTGGGTGGTACAGTTGTCCCAAATAGTGTCGGCATATTTTAGAAGAGGGCATATAATCGCAAGGTATGTTTTCCCAGGGGCTTTGCGGTCTAATTGGAACTTGAACTGTCTGATAAGATTAACTCTTTTCCATGCTTTGGACTTGATGTCGTTAATGTAAGACGCCCATCCGCCACTGGGATCAAACGTCAGACCAAGATGTTTCTGATAATCAACTTCTTTGATATCAGTGCGAAACATTTGAAGAACAGGGTGGTTCGGTTTGTTAGATTCCAAGGATATAATCAAAGATTCGGTTTTACATGGGTTGAAGTCAACAAGCCAGTTATTATTTATTTATTTATTTATTTATTTATTTATTTATTTATTTATTTATTTATTTATTTATTGGTGTTTAAGGTCACATACGTATGCACAGTGGCTGATCATGACCGTGACAGTTTTATGGGTGGAGGAAGCCGGAGTACCCGGAGAGAACCACCTAGCAACGACGAGCCGCTGCCAGCTCCCCAACATCGTAGCTCCGCAGTGCAGCACAGGCAGGTTTAGATTGGTTGAAGACATGCGCACCATCGACGTGCAGTACGCCTTAGTACACTGCGTCATCGTTCTCCCATGTGGACAATGGGGGTTAAGTGCCTTGCCCAAGGACACAGCGCGGGATTCCGAATCGATCGCTCAGACGCCCACCCATCCGAGGACCAACCGGGCTCCACGTTGGTCAACAAGCCAGTCTGTTGACCATTTTCTATAGATTTATATATTTGGTAAGCATATCTGCCGCAAGATGAGGGTCTTCTATGACGAGAAATAGAACGGCGTCATCGGCAAAAAGACGTCTGTTACTCCTAATATCTATTTTACCAGAAAAGTTTAGAGAATAACAGTGACCAGTACTGAACATTTATAATTTACCACTGACTGAAACAACACAAACGCCTATATTTTGATACAGATTACAACTCGTACAGGCCAGTCAATAAAAAAAAACTAATTTTCCGGGTGAACAAGGATGCCTCTTATCCACAACATCAAAGAGATACTGACAATAGTTTTGTTTGTAAAGGTTGGCCAGTTAATTAAAACTTTCATGCCGGGCGACCAGGAATATTTCAATATTTTTCTATCAGAATTTCCCATATTTAGCAAACTATAATTCATACTATCATGTCATATAATTTATATATTAGCCACAAATGTCTATGCTGGGAATTCAATAGCATATTACAATGGGAAGTAATAAATTTTGTAGATCTATCGTCTGTATAAAATAGGACAAAGCGGGCAGTGGCATATTATCTAGCTTATTATTATGCTAAAATAAAATATAAACATGTTTTAACATAACCACATAACAGATACGTATATATTTTCCATAATAAAATAACAGACACGCCTACAAATACCATAACTGCGATGCAGGTGTCCAATACCAGGCACTACGGGACTCAGAATCCATGTTTAGTAGGGGCCTATGCCCTCTTCTCGGCAAACTCGTTGATAGTTAATCCCACCGTCTCCCAAATAGTTTTCTCTCACGAACACATTGTTAAAACTATCTCCATTTTGTTGTGAGGTTTCTTAGGATGAGTACACTATGCACATCCCTGAACAGTACTTTGATGATTCCAATAAAACTTCCTCCAAATTCGGGACCCTCATGTTCCTGCAATATCCAACACAAAAGGCCAAAACTGGCCAGCACTATTAAAAAAAAATATAATTCAATTTTTATTATTTTTTCGTTTTTGTCTCAAAAATGTAGCTAATGACCTCTCATTGGAAGGATCTCGTTGAGATCGTTCCAATGAGGGGTCATAAAATATGTTTCTGATGCAAAAAATGAAAAAAAAATAGTTATTCAAGACTTTTGTTTGCAAAGTGTCGTCTGCCCTTCATATTCGGTAAAGGGGTAAACATCTTTCTTTAATTTTCTTGTATTGCTTTTATCAGTTGGGGGAGAGTAAATAAGTGGTTAGTGACACTTCTTCCTTTCCAGAAACCATTCAGAATTTCCCCTTCGAATGTTCCGAAAAGCTTCAACAGGCAGCCTTGGAAAATAACTTCCCAATATTGCTCCTGACAGATGTCCTTCTGTAATTCTCTAAACAATACTTATTTTCACGGACGCAGTGATATTAGATTCCAAAAACTTGTTATATGAATACTCACCAACAATTTAATTAATGAAGCGCGGAGGTTCATTAATTAAAATGTTGATGCTGATGATTCTTTTACCTGGCAAATGCATGCGTGGACATCACTTCCCACCCGTTGATTACAAGCAGTCCAACGATGCTGAACAGTATTCCTGTTCACCAGGCAGGATAGTTTTAATTAACTGTCCAATTTGTGCGAACTACACAATAGTCTGTATCTCTCTGATGTCGGGAATTATCACACTTCTACGGAAACAATAATTGCCAGGTAGACAGGAAGACACCATCCAGTTGTGTAGAGATCAGAGATTATGACCCATTATCGCCTGTTCATATATTGCTTTTTTCTAACTAATGGCCATTGGTATCCGAACAAAATGCCCTTAGGACATAATGCCCTCGGACAAAATGCCCTCAGACAAAGTGCCCTCTGACATAATGCCCTTAGTGAATATGTATGGCTGGACAAAACCCCCTTAGGACACAATACCCTAGGACCAAATGACCTCAATTGAAAAAAAAGAACATGAACAAGTTATGAAACATGTTTATTAAAATATATATATAGCTAGATAGAGATATCAAAAGAACACACATTTGACACTAAATGGAAATGAAATAATTTGTCGGAATGGTATTTGTTCTATATTTGTTCTGGGGTGAAAATAAAAAAGTCCACCATTGAAACGCGTGCGCTACACTTGCTCCAATGAGGGGCCTAAACTATGTTTTGGAAGGAAAATAAAAAGGTTGTGTTAACAATGGGAAATTATCGTGTTCTGAAATTCATAGGTTTTGGTCACCATAAGATGTTTTAGGAAGAAAATAATTTTAATATTAGAAGATTTTACTGTAAATTGGCTTACCTCCAAATATGTGGTTGCAATTGATTTACAAGTTCTGCCAGAACAACTCTATCGAATTGTAGATTTATTTTCTGCCTTCTTGGTGTACATGTATCCATTTTTGAAATAGCTACTTTTTTCCACCGTTATTACTGGTACTAATCTCCATGATTAAATTACTGAATGATACTGAATGACTGAATGAAAAGTTGCATCGCGGCGAAGGCACACAATGACAATGTAGGATTTGAAATCCCTTACGACCCGAATAACTTTGTTTGCTTATGAATCCACGACAGACGGAATCGAGGGTCAATAATCTTATTTGACCTGAGTGTGCGCACTGGTAGTAGGGTGGTAGGGTCAAGCCCCCAACAACCTCAACAACCTCGAACTGGTCGGTGACTAGGAATTGTGCATAACTACAAGAATTCTGCTCTGTGTTTTACTTAGAGACGTGGGAATAGTTATGATAATACTGAAACAGCTGTTTGATGGTTGTTTTAGAAAGAAGAAAAAGAAACCCAAACAGTCGCTGGTTTGGGAGCCGCCCGACATATTATCCATAACAGTTAGAAAGGGGGGAAATCCACCAATATGTGTTTCAAAAGCTGGGAGTCACCCAGCAGCCTTTACGGGTGAGTAGATCCTGAACCTTGGCCATATGGTTTGCCTTCAGAGCAGATGACGGGGTGGCGGGAGAAAAAAAGAAGAAATCTCCACACTCAAAGACAAACACCCAAAAGCCTCTAGAAGGGCTGCTCTATCTTTATTCATATGTTTATTTATTCAAAATGTACACTGGTCCCAGCCAGGCTAGCTTGTTTCAATCCTTGCTTGGTGTTTGGTGGTTTCCTGTGTATGTTAACATGAAGCTTGTTCCAATTCTTCCCGCGGTTCCTCTACTTTTTGCTTGTGTCATCTTGGTTAGAGATTTTCAAGAAAATTTGAGAGTGTTCAATTTAGGTAGAGAGAGATAGCAATCCGTTATTGTATATGACTTTTGTGTGATTGTTGCTATTGGTGGGGCGTGGGGTAGGCAATACATTTTTAGATACGTTTTTTTTACCTTTTCCCAAAAGTTCGAAAGGGTAGGACTGAAATCGAAGTTGGTAATGATATATATAGAAAAAAAACCCCGTAAAATTGGCATCGCTGGCGTCAGGTGCGTAAATTAGAAATAAAAAAATACATTGAACTATTTCAAATGAGTAGAAAACAGTGCAGGAACTTTGGAAGCTGTATCTTTTATAAATATGGAATTGCGTGAATCAAAAGGCAGCTTTTTTAAGGAAATATTTAAAAAATAGGCTAAACTTTGAAGAGATGTAAAATTTCCTAAAAATCGGACAAATTTGAATTTTTAGGTCATATGACTCTCATGACATCACCTGAGAAATTAAGAATTTCCCACGAGTAAACACATTTTAGATAGGGTTTTTAGTGGAGATGGGATATGCAAGATTAAAAGAGAGTTGTTAAAAGAGAGTGGATTGATACAGGTAATTATATTTAAAACTATTTAAAAATACGAAAAAAATGAAATCCACATCACTCTCATAGCGGATAGAATTTCGGAAAACAAACGATTGTCCGGGCCATGGTGCTGTATACTTCGTTGGATGGTCTAACAAGATGTCTACTTAAGATCACGAGCGAATCTACAGATACCATCCAACGAAACAAGACGAACTCTGATTTGTATTTGTACCGTATTCGTACAAGAACTGATACTAAAATAATAGGAACCCCAAGCGGGCCGTAGGCCCGCAAAGGGTTCCACATACCCAGTCAGATAAATGTGTTCCAGAACAGAATTCTCTATAGCCGTCAATGTGATTTTTGAAGTGGACAGTAAATTTCAGTGAAAAAACTACGTAACTTCCGCTGTCGAATTGCCCATGCAATTGCAATTGGCCTGCCCCCCTCTAGGAATCAAATGAACTCTGTTGCAACTTTATTCGCCTCAAAGATTTGCGTGATACATTGGCCGACATATCTACACTTCAGGGGTTGCCAGGCCTTCTCACCCGAGAACCGCGACAAATCAGCGGCCGGCCAAAGTGTTATTATTATTACTCGAGTTCTGTCCTTCTGGAGGTTTGTCAATATGCTCAGTTGTTATATTGGTGCTATTGTATACAGACATGCATTGACATGTATCTCGTGAAATATCAAGATGAACAGAAACTCAGTTTTTGAATTATCCAAATGTGAAGGTGTTGTAAAGGAAATGTTTGCTTGGAAAAAGGGTATACGGACGTTTCGTCCCCAAGCCCAGTCGTCCGCTTGTCATAACGTCAAGGAAAATATTGTCTGTACATTTTTTACATTTCGAACAAGACACCCACCCCCTACTAACGTGTGACATTTCTCCAACATATAAAGCCTCCTGATGTTGTATATATGTTAAGAGTGTGATGTACATCATCTTTAAGGTTCGAAACACAAATGATGTCGTATATTGGCTGATATAATGATATGTTTTTAAAAAATGCAAAAAATTGCACAAGTTGGAAATGCACATTTTTGGTGCACTCAAGAGACTCACCCACTCCCACATCACGTCTTGCAAATTTTTGGTGCCCCCAGGATCCCCCTCCCCCTGGAATAATTGCAAAATTATAAGATTATGTTACAGAACTTAATATAACAAGTTTTGATGCATTTCTTAATATAATTATAACACGTTTTGATGCGTTTCTTAATATTATTAATTCCTATAATACATTTGCTAATAATTTTGTGATTATTCATTGTAAAGTGCCGGTGCTCTTCCAAGAATAATTGCAAAATTATAAGATTATGTTGCAGAATTTAATAAACCATAAATTTTGATGCGTTTCTTAATATAATTAATTCTTATAATACATTTGCTAATAATTTTGCTATTATTCATTGTAAAGCGACGGTGCGCCTCGATGAATAATTGCAAAATTATAAGATTATGTTGCAGAACTTAATATAACAAATTTTGTTGCATTTCTTAATATAATTAATTCTTATAATACTTCTACTAATAATTTTGCAGTCATTCACTGTAAGGTGCCGGTGGAGCTCTTCAATGAAAAATTGCAAAATTATAAGATTATGTTGTGGAACTTAATATAACGTACATATACTTTAAGAACTTTTACTGTAATAATATAATTATTATAGGTAATCCATTAGAGCTGGGAGGTTATTGAATTTTGGGTTGGTTTCGGTTACAACTCGGTTTTTAATAAAAGAGTCGGGTTACGGTTTCGGTTTTGTTTTTTTTATTAAACAGATTCTGAACCAAAATAACAGAAAAAAATTAAGTTGTATGAACTAAATAATGATTGAATAAACTCTCCCTGAGTGTGTAAAAACTTTGTCGAGTCGTTGACACTTGGAAATAATATAAACAAACTTTAAGGACGAACTCTCGTGGTCTCTGCCGAAGACTCGAAGTTAATTAAAAATAATTTGTAGCTAACACAATGAGTCACTACCGGGAATTGGGTTAATAACTTTCCATGCTCACAAGAAATATATTTATGACAATATTTACACTCAGCCGACTTTGAAGTTTTATCAGTTTTGATAAAGTGTTCCCATATAGGGTTCTTCTCGACTGTAATTGCCGCCATTGTTTCAGAAAAAAAACACGTAAAAACGTTATTCTCACGTGACATTCAAATAACCGAGTTTTTCAGTTTATCGTCGGTCTCGGTTGTCGGTTATTTTTTCATAACCGAAACTGAGTTGTTTTTCGGTTAACCTCCCAGCTCTATAATCCATTGAATAAACAGTAATTAAAATTTATTTAATGGCAGGATAGTTTATTTTGTTCTGACATTTCTGTTTTCAGAATTTCACAGGGATATGAAATTTAATGCAAGGAGGTACATTAAGATATATTACAATGGAGGTACATTAAGATATATTACAATAGGTAATATACAATAAAGTATACAATAAAATTATTATATAAATAAATAAAAAATGATTCAAAATACAATACCTGAATACTTTCCCCCAGCGAACGAGTTTCGGACGTGTTGGGTATAATTGTAGAGGACGACTTGGTTGAAATTGCAGCGGACGATTTGGTTAGCAGACGAAATGGGTGTAATTCGAAAAAGTGATACTGACAGGTTGCTTTCAGTCCCGTTAGAAACCAAAACAAAGTAATAATGTGTTACTTTTTGGTGCATCTGTATTTCTGAACAGTGCTTCGTAGTTTCAAACACTAAAAAATGGAAAATAATAACCCTTTTGGATATTTACCGCCATTGAAAATGGCATGTCATCTGTTTTCGGGAACTGGGGGAATGTTCGGCCTGGGGAGAACTAGGCCCAAGGAAGATTCATCCAAAAGAAAAGCAGTACACATCTGTTAGGATATTTTAAATACGCTACGATATTCGTTTTAACTCCTGAAAATAATTCTTAACAAAAATATTAATAGATTGTTCGATATTTATTGAAAAATATTAATACAATGTATATCGTCGAGCAATTATCTCTGCAGTAAATTCACATTCAATGTGTTCTGTAATAATTAAGCCTTTTATTAAGGTCTCTCATCTGTTAGAATGGTATCCAATCACTTCGGCTCCAAGTCATTTCATCCTCTGGTCAATTTGACCTCAAAGTCATCTCTGCCCTAGTCACTTCGGTCCCTTGGTCATTTCGGCACCATTTTAAGTGTAGAGATCTACATGTATAAAGATCAGTGCATAGTTCATGTTTAGAAATAATGGGTAATTACCTTTATTAACTGGTAGAGTGCTGGAAGCCCATATTTGGGCTTTATTCTGAAGTAAAGTTACTGCAACTTAGAGGCTTCAAATTCAGTGGCTGTGCTTCATATTATCTTTGAAGTCATCTTATTTAGTCTGTTAAGATTTGCCCTGTTACAATTTATAGGAGAGTGCCTGTCGGCACTCTCCTATAAATTGTAACAAGGCAAAGACATGTGAATAAATTTTGGTGGCCAAAAATAATCTAGCACTCTACCAGTTAAGTAATGTTCAGTTATTTGTATTTACACAGTGTACAGAAAAGTTATACACAACATTAAAAATTATCCATGTGTTCAATTTTACATACATTTAAGATGCTATCTGTATAAGTAAGAGAAATTATTTTACTTTGAAATTTTGCAAAGTATATCATTCATATTGTTATGCACAATTCCTAGTCACCTTCCAGTTTGAGGTTCACAGGGTTTCTTTTTCTTTTCTTTTTTGTGAAACAACCACCAAACTGCGATTTTGATACTACCATAAATATGTCCACATTTTCTAAAACACAGAGCAGAATCCTTGTAGTTATGCACAATTCCTAGTCCCCTTCCAGTTCGCTGTCCACGGGGGTCTGACCCCAGTACCCCACTTCCAAGGCATACACTCAAACCAAATAACATTACTGACCCTCGCTTCTGGCTGTCGTAGATTCATAAGCAAATACAATTATTCAGGTCGCAAGGGATTTCAAATCCCACATTGTCCATGTGCACCTTCGACGTGCTGAAACTTTTCTTTTATTTATTCATCATGAAAGAAAATCTACTAGACATATATCATATGTATACCTGAATATCTAATTGAGAGATATAAATGTTGAAAAAAAATTAAATAGAAAAATGTTAAAATTCAAACAATATTTGAAAATATTTAAAGAGGCCGAAATGACCTGGTATATTGGGGCTGAATTGACCTGCGGCCGTAATGACTGGGACCGAATTGACTTGGGGACAAAGTGACTGGAATTCATGAGAATTGCATCCAAACTGTCCTCCAACAATTTGACCCAAACTGGATACTAGTACTAATCTAACCCAAACCATCCTTTGGCAATTTGCCCCGAACTGTTCTCCAGAATAGGGACACATAATTCTTATTGATTTATTTATTGGGGTTTAATGACACTTCGATAGCCAGGGTCACTTCATGTCGGACAGTTTTACAGATGGGAAAAGCCAGAGAGAACCATTGAGCAATTACAAATATCTAACGTACAAACAGCACACAAGCTGGGTTAGCATTGGTTGAAGACAAGTGTACGATTGACTTGCAGTATGCCTTGGTACGCAATGGCACTACATGGGCAATGGGAATGAAGTGTATTGCCCAAGGAAACAAAGTGGTTGCCGCAGGTGGGATTTGATAGAGGACCCTTTGGCTTG
The DNA here is from genome assembly GCA_031216915.1 of Pictodentalium vernedei. Classification (NCBI taxonomy): domain Eukaryota; kingdom Metazoa; phylum Mollusca; class Scaphopoda; order Dentaliida; family Dentaliidae; genus Pictodentalium; species Pictodentalium vernedei. The sequence continues at coordinate 359,262,212 of CM062297.1, forward strand.
CAGCCTACACCTCTAACTACTGTGCCCTTTAACCTACAAAACTGTATAGTACCAGCTAAAACATGTTGTAGAATGACCACATGAAAATTTCACAAGTACATAGTTTCATTATTAGTTTGTGATATTTGTTTTTGCTCAGTTTGCTGTACAGTGGAACCCTGTTAATTGAAGAGCCAGTTTGCCAATAACATTATTCAATTAGCAGGAGTATTCAATTAACAGGGATTGTGTCACTTTCCTGTATTCCAGAGATAAACTTAGCATTTATTCTATTATATTTTGTTTGACAGAGCTCCAGGAGCTCTGTCAAACAAGATATAATAGATTAAATGCCTGTATTGAATGTACTGAGGCCAAATTGGTCTATAACAAAGGAAAGCTGGGAAGAGTCAGGGCAATTTCTCAACATGTTACAAGATTTTTTATTCAATTAACAGGAGATTACTCTATAACCTATATTCAATTACCAGGTCAGATTTGTACTGGAGGCATGGTAAATGGTTTTGTGTTGGGAAATTACATTCTATTAACAGGGATATGCAATTAAGATATATCCAATTAAGTGGGCACCACTGTATAACCACCCCCCATGCCGCCCCACACACACCCCAATCAAAACCATCATTCAAAGGTCTTGGATTCAGCAAATTTGATTTCGTTATTTATTGGGTTTAACAACAGTTTTTACAGCCAGGGCCACCCAACAGTTTTACTGGGGGAGGAACCCAGCCAGAGCACCCGGAGAGAACCACCGAGCAACAGTGACAAGCAACTGTCAGGCTTCTCAACATTGTTACTCCAAGCAAGCAGGTTTAGCATTGGTTGAAGACAAGTGCATCATCGATGTGCAGTACGCCTTATTTCAGTTGCGGCTTGCCGCAATTGGGATTCGAGCTGAGAACCTCTCAGCTTGTTTTGGGAAGGGTTTTTTTTAGGGTCCTGCGAATATTCGAGATTCGATTTGATATCGATACCATACGTATGCTTCGAGATCGATCCCGAATCAGTTTCAGGATTCGATTTTTTCGAATCTCTCATACTAACTTCAATTTGTTACATTTCCAACAAAAATAGGATAAAACTGTCGTTAGAAAATTCATTCATGTAGGCTCAATTCCTATTTATTTGAGTAATTGACAATGTTTAATTGTTAGATAAGGTGTGAATTTGGCCCAGAACATTATCCATAGTTTTGGTTTTTGAAGGCTTAACTTGTTACTATTTCTTAAGAACGTGAATAGTAACAAGTTAGGCCTTCAAAAACTAAAACTATGGACAATAGGCCTAGCTGTTTCAGCGACGGTGCTACAGAGAATATTTAGTTATTGGTGTTTAAGGTGTTCACTCGTCGCATAGGGTCATCACAGTGTTCCGTAACTTCCGTTTGATGCAATATGAAATAACTTGTCTTTTAAGATTTGATTTGGGATTCAATTCGATGTCGATATCAGAGGCATGATTCGATTTGAGATTCAATTCGAAAAGAAATTTGTGATTCGCAGATCCCTATTTTTTTTTTATTTCCAGCTTCATTAAGGTTTGTCTCATATCCCACTTGTAATTTTGTCATAATTAGTAATCATAAATCCTTAAAATAAAACAATAGAAAAAATGCATAGAATATTTAAAAAAAAAATTTCTGTGAGGATTTGACCGCAGAGGTGATGACATGCGACCACCACTGAGACCGAATATTCTCAGAAAAAGTATGAGGGCTGAATCTTTCTGTGACTGAATCTTCATGAACCCCTTTTTTCAAACTAAATTGCCCATTACTTATAAAGCAACCATAACTAAGGCAAAAACAATCCTATGAAATTTCCAAGCCTGAAATTCTATAAATTGCAAATAAATTTACACAAATTATATAGCAAAGGATGTGGTGTATAGAACCCCAAAAGTATGTGTGCACCTCACACACTGACACACAGTCGCTATTAGACATCAACGGTTCCTGAAAGTGTGCTATCGGTACCATATTTGTACCATAGCTGAAAATAATAAAATAATATTTCATAAGAACAACAAACACAGGAATTCAAAATGCAGCCTCAGGGCAGCATGGTGGTGAATGCCAACGCTGTCAGATTGTCCTTGAAAGGGGGAGTCCTTTACAAATAGGTTTTTGTTTTGTGATACTCTGGATACTCCCCATTTTTAGCTCAGCTTTGACATAGTCATATTTAAGGTTATGTCATAGCCCATTGTCCATCTGTTTGGGAACAACAATTCAATACGGCTCGGGCTAGAGGCTTTATTTATGAACCGATCTTTACGAAACTTCTTGGGTACCTTTGTTATCACCGTGGGACGAGTGTTTTTGGGTGCGGTCCAAAATGCAAGATGGCCTCCAGCAGTCATTTTGTACAGAAATTAGTGCAATCAGTTTTTTGTTCAGAACTTATGTATGAAAGTTCTGATTTGAATAAATTTTTGTATGAATGTTTAGTAACATGGAGTACATCACATATAATAAAGGGCTTTTTCTCATGCTGAAATTATGGAAATTAGATGAACTTTAATTTATTCAGTGCTACTAACATGTATACCCAGTAAGTGCACATGTCAATACGGCTCGGCTAGGCTATATTTATGAACTGATCTTCATGAATCTTCTTGAGTACCTTTGTTATCACCTTGGGATGAGAATGAGTGTTTTTGGGTGCAACCCAAAATTCAAGATGGCTACCAGTGGCCATTTTGTACCGAAATTAGGTACAATCAGTTTTTTGTACAGAACTTCTATACAACTTGGGCTAGAGGCCGTATTTATGTACCGATTTTACAAAATTTCTTGGGTACCTTTGTTATCACCATGGGGTTAGAATGAGTGTTTTTGGGGGGAGTCCAAAATTCTCGATGGCCGCCGGCAGCTATTTTGTACTGAAATTACTGCAATCAGTTTTTTGTACAGAACTTCTGTATGAAAGTTCTGATTTGAATAAATTTGTGTATGATTGTTTAGTAACATGGAATACATCACAAAAATACAGGTTTTTTTCTTGTACAGAAATTATGCAAATTAGACGAACTTTGATTTATTCAGTGCTACTTATACACAGTAAGTTCACATGTCAATACAGCTCGAGCTAGGGGCTGTATTTATGAACCGATCTTCACCAAGCTTCTTGGGTACCTTTGTTATCACCGAGGGACGAGAACGAGTGTTTTGGGGTGCGATCCAAAATTCAAGATGGCTGCCAGTGGCCATTTTGTACCAAAATTAGGTACAATCAGTTTTTTGTACACAACTTCTATACGGCTCAGGCTAGAGGCCGTATTTATGAACCGATCTATACGAAACGTCTTGGGTACCTTTGTTATCACCGTGGGATGAGAGCGAGTGTTTTTGGGTGCAGTTCGAAATTCAAGATGGCCACTAGCAGCCATTTTGTACCAAAATTAGTGCAATCAGTTTTTTGTACAGAACTTCTGCATGAAAGTTCGGATTTGAATAAATTTTTGTATGAATGTTTAGTAACATGGAATACATCACAAAAAATACTGTATAATACAGGTTTTTTTCTCTTGCAGAAATTATGCAAATTAGATGACCTTTGATTTATTCAGTGCTACTTATACACTGTAAGTGCACATGTCAATACGCTTAGGCTGGAGGCTGTATTTATGAACCAATCTTCATGAAACTTCTTGGGTACCTTTGTTATCACTTTGGGATGAGAACAAGTGTTTTCGGGTGCGGCCCGATATTAAAGATGGCTGCCGGCTTTCACACTGTTGCTTACTGAGGTGAAGTCACTTTACCATTACCAAGCTACCTACTAAATACCAAAGGGAAGATTTTTCAGCGCACTCTTATTACTTCAGCACCCATAATTCTCAAATATGGCATTAAAACCAATCACATACTAGTACTGCTTAAATCTATTTACATAATCAGAATACACCATCAGGGATACATTAGCTCAGTAGGTAGAGGTGCAGACTGCAAGCCGAGAAATCCTCGGTTCGAATCCCACCTGCGGCAACAGCTTTGTGTCCTTGGGCAAGACACTTCACCCCCACTACCCATGTGGGGGCAAGTTATGCTGTGTACTAAGGCATACTGTATGTTCTTGGTGCACCTGTCTTCGAACAAGGCTAACCCTGCTTGTGTAGTATGTTGGGGAGCTCACAGTTGCTTGCCATTGCTCAGTGGTTCTCCTGGGGTACTCTAGTTTCCTCCATCCATAAAACTGCCATGGTCACAATAAGCTGTTGTGCAGATAAATGTGACCTTAAACACCAATAAATAAATAATAAAAAGAACACACCACCTCATACCCGTTTATCTCCCGTTTTTATTCACCTTGGTATTCCTCGGTTTGCCTCGGTGTTTAGTATGCCTGCCAGAAAAGGAGTGATTTCTTTTTCTAAAAGAGCAAAACAAGAAACAGTAATTTTTAACAGGTAGTAACGAAATAATTTTCATGAAGCGCACAATTTTATGTTAGTTAATAGCTGAAAAAACGCAGGGTGATATTTGCAAATCTTATTTTATTACTGGCACCAGGTACTGGTAATGAAAATTGTTTGTCATCAATACTTGATCAAGTTTCTGACAAAGCACATTATACTATTCCAATATGTCAGCTACTGGACATAAGCACACAATTTGACGATGGTTTACCATTATACTGGTGCTTAGCCAGGATATCTAAGTTACATGTAGGGGCAAGAGTAATATCTAGTGGGAGTGGGGCCGGGTAATAAAGAATATGATGCACAGAATCACCTGAGCCACATAGCAGTGAGATAGGGGTGAGGACAAGAGGGTGTGTGACCCTCTCATCAGTGGAGGGGTCGGGTGCACCTCCCCCCACACCCCCCCCCCCTCAAAAAAAAAAAAAAAATTCAAGACAGTAAAACACAATTACCTTGAATCTGTGTCCTTTTGTGTCCATAATAAGTTGCGAACAAGCATAAATATCTAGATATTAAAATGTCTTTTGGGATGTTCATTATATGGGTTAACAGGAGAGAGGGGTGGCGGCATGAATGAAATTGGGGACCGAATATTCTCTGAAAAAGTATGAGGGCTGAATCTTCCTGTGACTGAATCTTCATGAACCTCTTTTTTGGCTCAACTTTGGCGAAGCCAAATTTGAGCTTATGCCATGGCCTGCCGTCCGTCTGTACGTCAACAATTGGATACGGCTTGGGCTAGAGGCCGTATTTATGAACCGATCTTTACGAAACTTCTTGGGTACCTTTGTTATGACCGTGGGACGAGAACGAGTGTTCTTGGGTTTGGTCCGAAATTCAAGATGGCTGCCAGCCGCCATTTTGTACCGACGATGCAGAAATCTGTTTTTTGTACAGAACTTCCATATGAAAGCTATGATTTGAATAATTTTTTGTATGAATGTTCAGTACCATGGGATACATCACATATAATACGGGTTTTTTTCTCGTGCTTAAATTACCGAATATTCTCAGAAAAAGTATGAGGGCTGAATCTTTCTGTGACTGAATCTTCATGAACCCCTTTTTTCAAACTAAATTGCCCATTACTTATAAAGCAACCATAACTAAGGCAAAAACAATCCTATGAAATTTCCAAGCCTGAAATTCTATAAATTGCAAATAAATTTACACAAATTATATAGCAAAATAAAGGATGTGGTGTATAGAACCCCAAAAGTATGTGTGCACCTCACACACTGACACACAGTCGCTATCAGACATCAGCAGTTCCTGAAAGTGTGCTCTCGGTACCGTATCTGTACCATAACTGATAATAATAAAATAATATTTCGTAAGAACAACAAACACAGGAATTCAAAATGCAGCCTCAAGGCAGCATGGTGGTGAATGCCAACACTGTCCCATTGTCCTTGAAAGGGGGAGTCCTTTACAAATAGGTTTTTGTTTTGTGATACTCTGGATACTCCCCATTTTTAGCTCAACTTTGACAAAGTCAAATTTAAGGTTATGTCATGGCCCATTGTCCGTCTGTTCGGGAACAGCAATTCAATACGGTTCGGGCTAGAGGGTGTATTGGTGAACCGATCTTTACGAAACTTCTTGAGTACCTTTGTTATCACGTGGGGCGAGAACAAGTGTTTTTGGGTGCGGTCCAAAATTCAAGATGGCCTCCAGCAGCCATTTTGTACAGAAATTAGTGCAATCGCCATTTTTGTACAGAACTTCTGTATGAAAGTTCTGATTTGAATAAATTTTTCTATGAATGTTTAGTAACATGGAGTACATCACATATAATACCGTTTTTTTTCTCCTGCTGAAATTATGCAAATTAGATGAACTTTAATTTATTCAGTGCTACTTACATGTATACCCAGTAAGTGCACATGTCAATACGGCTTGGGCTAGGCTGTATTTATTTACTGATCTTCATGAAACTTCTAGGGTACCTTTGTTATCACCTTGGAATGAGAATGAGTGTTTTTGGGTGCAGTCCAAAATTCAAGATGGCTACCAGTGGCCATTTTGTACTGAAATTAGGTACAATCAGTTTTTTTGTTCAGAACGTCTATACAACTTGGGCTAGAGACCATATTTATGAATCAATCTTTACGAAATTTCTTGGGTACCTTTGTTATCACCATGGGGTGAGAATGAGTGTTTTTAGTTTAAACAATATTTATTTCAGATCAAGTAAAATTTACAAAGAACAACAACAAACAAATAACAGAATATAGCTGAAAAAACCTGGTGCCAGTAATAAACAGTGTAAAAATTTGTGGAATTTTTACACTGTTTATTACTGGCACCAGGATAAGATAAGATAAATTGTTGTTTGTCATCAATACTTGATCAAGTTTCTGACAAAGCACATTATACTATTCCAATATGTTAGCTACTGTACATGTACATAAGCACACAATTTGATGTTAGTTTATACTGGTGCTTAGCCAGGATATCTAAGTTAGATGTAGGGGCAAGAGTAATACATGTATCTAGTGGGAGTCAAAAAGAATATGATGCACAGAATCACCTGAGCCACATAGCAGTGAGATAGGAGTGAGGACAAGAGGGTGTGTGACCCTCTCATCAGTGGAGGGGGTCTGGTGCACCCCCCCCCCCCCAAAAAAAAAAAAAGACAAAAAAAAACAAACAAACAAAATTTGAAATTAAAGACAGTAAAACAAAATTACCTTGACTCTGTGCTGCCTTGGACTGGTCACTTTCCGTGGATGGGCAATATTTCTGCGGATGCAATGATATTAGTTTTCAAAAATTGTTTACAGCAATAATCAGCAAAAATGTAATTAATGAACCACAGGATACAATTCAGTGCTTCATTAATTAAAATTTTATTGATGATGATTTTCTATTATCTGGAAAAAACATGCATGGACATCATGCACTGCCCATGCAAGGATTATGACCAGCAACTGTACTGTATGGCTGTGTTACTGCTATGAGCAGGGACTAATCTAAATGGGTGGGTGTGTTTACAAATATTAATATTTTTTAACACCTGATAACAAAGTAATATAAGTTTATAAACAACCACACAATTGACTTTTAATTACAATACTCCTAATTCCTATTAAACATACAGGAATGTTTATTAATTTTGTGGAATTTTTACACTGTGTATGGAGCGTATTTGGGCCTGTATGTTTGTTAAAATTGCCCTTCCACTACGGAGGACTTTTTGAAATCAGTCTACACTGGATTGTGTGGTATTCCTTTGTATAAGACAGTGTATTCATTGTAATAATATTCATGCATAAGTTCATGTTTTTGGTTTGTTTTAGGCCTGATAATCTGCAGAATAGCATGGGTGGCGGTGTATTCGGAGTATTCCATCGCTTGAGTGCAAGAAGGCTTTGCAATGCTATATATAGCATAAACCTTGTTGCACTCCAATGACAAATTTATCAATTTTAATAACGTGGGTAAAATATCGGACATGAACCATTTAATTTTTTTTTTTTGACTCACTTCGACAAAGTCAAGCAGGGCATATCTAATCACTCTCCGTCCATTGTCCATCCGTCTGTCATCCATCAACACCATGTTTTGGTCAATTCAAGTTAAAGTTAGAGTGAGTAATGGTACCAAAGGGGTATTACATTTTTGTAATACATGCCCAGCCCCATAGGGAGGGGGTGGGGTAAAATGCTCCCAAAATATTTTTAAAATCTTATGAACCAGTGGGTACAGTGACTTGATATTCGTTATGGAACTGCCTTTTGAGATGTAGACTCACGTGTGTTCAAACGTACTTTGTGAAGCATTATTTGGCTTTATAATGGCAGTGGTTAGATTTTTGGTACTACCCAAAATTTCCATTTTCCGAACCGATGGTCCGATTTGAATGAAATTCAGTATGTGGTAATATTGGGTCATAAATACTTGCCTCATGCAAAAAAAAACCTGCATCCCCATGGGAACCCCAGGAGTGAAAAATAGAAATGTTTTCAAACTCCCATGTTTCCCAAACCACTTGGAACAGAGAACAGTTATGGTATGAAGCATCCTTAGGACCAGTAGAATTGAATGGTAAAAAAATGCCCTCTGTTGTTGTTAGAGAGTTCTGCAGAGGGCATCAGAATAATGTTGGCGCAGCATTTTTGCAAACATTTTAGAAAATCTTTTCTCAAGAACCAGTGTTCAGAATCTTTTGATATTTGGTGTACAGCATCCATAGAGGGGTCAGATACAAGTTTGTTAACCTTTTGCGACTACGGTACGTAATATTACGTACGAAAATTGCCGTGCGTTGCGACTACGCTACGTAATAATACGTTCTCCGACTTTGACCCCGAGCGGCCGCTTTTTCGTCCAGAAACATGATACTTCATAATTTCATTAAATGTGATGGATGCTAAGTGCATGTGTGCGGTAGACCAATCAATATTTTCAACGTGCAGCCACAAGGCTGCACGTTGCAAATATTAATTGGTCTACCCCCAAATAATGAATATGGACTCTTCCTGTTGCTGTCATTGAATTGATACGGAAGATACCACCAGAATTCAATGGGCTAACGATTGCGCTTGACGTCGCCAAAACCTGATTCTACGTGACGTTAAAACGTCACGATAACCGTAGTCGGAAAGGGTTAAAATGAAGCCCATACATTCATATTTGGACTCAATGCAGGAGCCCAAATTTTATGGGGAATTTTCTTTAAAAACCTTCTTCAGAACCATGAGTCAGAATTTTTTTATGTTTGGTACCCTCATTGTTATGATGGTCAGATTCAAGATTGTTCAAACCAAGTCCATATGTTAATATTTGGGCTTCCTTTGGTAGTCCAAATTTTAACTTAGGGCTATATGGGGAAGTTTTTTTAAAAATCTTTTTCCCCAGATCCACCAGTCAGAATGCTTTCGTATTTGGTATACAACATCTCTAAGGGGGGAGGGGGGGATTCACATTTTGGGCTCGCTATGGTAGCCCAAATTTGAACTCAGTGCAATATGAGGAAATTTCTTTAAAATTTTGTTCTTCAAATCCACCAGTCAGAATGCTTTCATATTTGGTATACAGCATCTCTAAGGAGATCAGATTCAACTTTGTTCAAATCGAGTGCCTGGGTTGATATTTGAGCTCCCTATAGGAGCCAGAATTGGCCAAGTAGCTGAAGAATTAGACAATTTTTATTCAGTACCCTCTAGAGGTGAAGAGTAATCTACATAGGTTGTATCAAGGGGCTTGAGAGGGGAGCTCCACATTTTACATCATGATCAACTAAGGAAAAGGCATGATGCTTGGACTGTTTTTGTCACTCCTGGGGGGCTCAAAGATATGCAGTGTATCCTATGGAGATGGATTGCTTAATGTAGATTCATTCTTGGACTCTTATATCGTGTTCTGTTCTCTGTTTATATCATGTTCTGTTCAAGGTGAGCGCTTCAGGCCCTGTGGGGCCTCTTGTTTATTTATTTATTGGGTTTTAACAACACTTTCGAAAGCCAGCAGCTACAAGTTTCTTCTCTCCTTGAACCAAGCGTCTCGCCCAACTGCAGCACTCATGGTCCACTGAGTTTTTAGCTCACCTGACTTTCAGTCAGGGTGAGGAGTATTGATCACTCGCCGTCCGCCGTCCGTGAACTTGGTGTTTGCGTCTTCTCCAAAACTGCTGAACCGATTAATCATTAGGTGAAATTTGAGATGCTTGTTTGTTATGACATTGCATTTTGATTTTGTTTAAATCAAGTTGCCCTGGCCCTCAGTAGGGCCATGCCCAAAAATTTTGCCTAAATCTTAAAAAATCTTCTCGTAAACCAGGAGTAGCAGAGATTTGATATGTGGTGTGCTGCTTCCTTTTGAGGTGTAGACTCAGTTGTGTTCAAGAGAAGTTTGTGGGTCTTTATTTGCCTTCATTATTGGAGGGCAAATATTTTCGCCCCGCCCAAAATTTCTGTTTTTCGAACCAAGAGGCTGATTTGAACCAAATTTAATTTGTGGGTTTATTTGATCATAAGTAATTAATTTATGCCCCAAAATATTTTCTCATCCCCCCATGGGAACCGCAGGAGCTAAAAATAGAACAAAATTCAAAACGCACATATCTCCAAAACTACATGGCACTGAGAATTCTTATTTGGTGTGAAGCTTCCTTGGGACCAACAGAATGGAATGGTCTAAGCAAATTTCTGTCAGGTCTGTCATGGGGTACCTTTTCGGGACTTTGAAAAAAATGCTTAGTCAGCATTCTGTAACACTGTGGGTAATGGAGAAAGCATTTAAGACTCTTCTTCACCCAATTCACTCCTCCAAAACCTTTCAAATTTCACATATACCATCTTTGGAAGATGTTTTTACACGTTTATTGAAATCAGATCCCTGGGTCCATATTTGGGCTCTCTATGGGAGTCCAAATGTTGAAATTAGTGCAGTATGAGGAATATTCTTTAAAAATCTTTTTCTTCAGACCCACCAATCAGAATCTTTTGATATTTGCTATGCACCATCATTAGGCAGGTGAGATCTTCAAGCCAAGCCTATATTTTTGCTCACCAGTGTTTTGCAAATTGCGAGAACGGTGATTTCATTCCTGTGATGTTCTTGCAAATGCTTGTTAAGAAGATCCATATTTACCATTCCCCCCCAAAATATAAGCATTTTTTCATCAAATAAAATTTAATAAAATTAAATGAATTTTAGAGCTGAAACGATTAAAGGGTTTTCCTGATTGATTAATCGCATGGGTTAACCTTGGTTAACTGATTAATCACTTGCCCCAATAGGTAGCTGAATAATTGCTGAACAATTGACCATTTATATAATTAAAACTTTACTCAGCATAATGGACAAAACCGGGCAGCGCCATATACAAACATGTCCATTCAAATTTTATATTTTCAATTTTTGTCTTAAAACATAGCTTATGACCCCTCATTGGAACAAGCTCATTGAGCTTGTTCCAATAAGGAGGGGGGGGGGGGGGCGGTCATAAGCTATGTTTTTGAGACAAACATTGAAAATCTTTAGTAATTCAAGAATTTCTTGTGCAAGTATCATCTGCTACCTGCATTTGGTGAAGGGTTGAGAATGGCCGTTTTTAGCTGATACAGTATAATGATCATGCAAGTGAACAAGTATTTTGGCACGTAACTGGCATGCATTTCTCTGTCTCATGCAATTGATGTGAGCCATTGTAACAATGTTTGCCTGTTTTGGAGCAAGTTTGTTCCATAGTTAACCCATACAGGGTATTTTTTGTTTTTAAAAATTTGATTAGCAGTTTCCATCTTGGTTTCAAAAAGTGATGATAAATAGTGAATTTGAGCTTACCCAATATGAAAGAAAAATGGTTAGCAATTGGACATTTTTGTATAGCATTTTGCGATGTGAATCCAGCCATATAGTACCGTACTTCAAAAGTAACGGTTAACCAATCAATTACTTTTTATGTGTACCCATACTATGTATGGTACACAGAATGCCGGCATCCGGGGTGACCATCCGTCATTCGTCCATCCTTTGTCCATCTGTCCGTCTGTCCGTCCATCCGCATTCATAAATGACTACTTAGGGGGCTAATTTTCAGTATAAACGGGGGTGAGGTGACTACCGCGATTTAGGTGGCTAGTCCCACAAGTAAATCCCAATTTTCTAGGGTGGGGTTTAGAGTTGGGGTGGGGTGGGGTTATGGTCAGTAAAGGGTAGGGTTAGGGTTTGCTACTACCCCAAAAAAATTTTTCCCAAAAAGTTATTTTAATAGAATGGACATGCATTTTATGATAAGGTACCCTAAAAAAATAGCCATTTTCATTAGTCTAGGGTGGGGTTAAGAATAGAGGGTGTAGGGTTAGGGTCAGTAAAGGGTAGGGTCAGGGTTTGCTACCACCCCAAAAATTTTTCCCAAAATCACTTGTTTTAGTATAATGGACATGCATTTTATTGTAGTCCCGTGAAAATAGTCACCTAAGTACCCATTTATTAGAATGTCCGTCCGTCTGTCCATCCGGTGTCCGTATCCATTTCTTTGGCATTCGATAACTTGAAAAATATTGCTTGGATTGTCAAGTTACTTTTTATTTGTGTTCAGGTTACTGATGTGCCAAGCTGTATAGTTTTTGGTGTAAATCGAATAATTTGATCCTGAGATATTAACCCATTATCCTTCAAATTGAAAATTCCTCCAATCCCTTTGGCATTCGATAACTTGAAAATTATTGCTTGGATTGTCTAGTTACTTTATATTTGTGTTCAGGTTACTGATTTGCCGAGCTGTATAGTTTTTGGTGTAAATCTGATAATTTGATCCTGAGATATTAACCCTTTATCCTTCAAATTGAAAATTTCTCCAATCCCTTTGGCATTCGATAACTTGAAAAATATTACTTGGATTGTCAAGTTACTTTATATTTGTGTTCAGGTTACTGATGTGCCGAGCTGCATAGTTTTTGGTGTAAATCGGATAATTTGATCCTGAGATATTAACCCTTTATCCTTCAAATTGGAAATTCCTCCAATCCCTTTGGTATTCGATAACTTGAAAATTATTGCTTGGATTGTCTAGTTACTATCCTTCAAATTGAAAATTCCTCCAATCCCTTTGGCATTCGATAACTTGAAAAATATTGCTTGGATTGTCAAGTTACTTTATATTTGTGTTCAGGTTACTGATGTACCGAGCTGTCTAGTTTTTAGTGTTAATCTGTTATTTTAATCCTGAGATATTAACCCTTTATCCTTCAAATTGAAAATTCCTCCAATCCCTTTGGGATTTGATAACTTGAAAAATATTGCTTGGATTGTCAAGTTACTTTACAAATGTGTTCAGGTTACTGATGTGCTGAGCTGTATAGTTTTTGGTGCTAATCTGATAATTTGATCCCAAGATATTAACCCTTTATCCTTCAAATTGAAAATTCCTCCAATCCCTTTGGCATTCAATAACTTGAAAAATATTGCTTGGATTGTCAAGTTACTTTATATTTGTGTTCGGGTTACTGATGTACTAAGCTGTATAGTTTTTGGTGCTAATCTGTTATTTTAATCCTGAGATATTAACCCTTTATCCTTCAAATTGAAAATTCCTCCAGTCCCTTTGGTATTTGATGACTTGAAAAATATTGCTTGGATTGTCAAGTTACTTTACAATTGTGTTCAGATTACTGATGTGCTGAGCTGTATAGTTTTTGGTGTTAATCTGATAATTTGATCCCAAGATATTAACCCTTTATCCTTCAAATTGAAAATTCCTCCAACCCCTTTGGTATGAGATAACTCAAAAAATATCAATCCGATTGTCATGTTACTTTATATATTTATTCAGGTTACTGGTGTGCTGTGCTGTATAGTTTTTTATGTAAATCTGATAATTTGATCCGGAGATATTAACCCTTTATCCATCAAATTAGACACTCCTCCAATCCATTTCTATATATATGTACCCATACCTTGTATGGTCTACATAATGTCGGCATCCGTGGTGGCCCTCCGTCATACAGCTTTCTACTAGTTGCGCGTATGGGTACACATCTGACGATTTCATCAGCCTATTTTTTTTATCATTCAAGATATTGATCATTGGTTAGTCAATTAATCGGTTAACCGTATCAGATCTAATTCATTTCTATAAACATGATTACTGCAATAGCCTTTGATGTGGTGGTTCAACAATCTAACAATCTATGTATTTGAAGATAAATAAGCATAATTCATGTGATTAAGACACATGTTGGAAATGGATCCCACAAAAATATATTTGTGAAACCCTGACTCACTGTGGGAGCCTGAATTATAATTTAGTTCAAAATGAGGAATTTGCTTTAAAAGACTTTTTTCAGATTCAGTAGTCGGACTGTTTTGATGTTTGGTGTGCAGCATCCTTACAGGGGGAGGGGTGGGGGGGATTCAAATTTGTTTACGCCAAGTCCCTGGGTTCATATTTGGGCTCACTGTGGGAGCCTGAATTATAACTTAGTTCAAAATGAGGAATATTCTTCAAAAGTATTCTTCACATTCAGCAGTCAGAATATTTTGATATATACAGTATCCTCAGGGAGGTGAGATATAAGTTTGTTAAAGCCAAGTCGCAGGGTTCATATTTGGGCTTCCTGTAGGAGCCCGAATTGTACCAAAATTTCTATTTTCCAAATTGAGAGGCTGATTTGAAGCAAATTTGATATGATGGGCTTATTGGGTTGTACATGTAAGTACCTAATTTATGCCAAAACATTTTCCGGTTGCCCTTGTGGGAACTGCAGGATCTAAATATAGAAAAAATTTAAAACGTCCATGTCTTCAAAACTACACGGCACTGAGAATTTTTATTTTGTGTGTCGCTTCCTTACGAACAGCCGAAAAGAATGGTAAAAAAAAATTGCCATCAGTTTTATCATAGGGAAGTTTTCCAGGACTTATGCGGAGTCATCATTTTAGTAATGGGAAAAACATTAAAGAATCTTCTTCTCCCATACCACTGCTCCAAAGGCTTTCATATTTTGCATATAACATCTTTGGAAGATTTATTCACAGGTTTGTTGAAATCAAATCCCTGGGTCCATATTTGGACTCTCTGTGATTAGATTAGTGTAATATGAGGAATATTTTTTAAAAATCTTCTTTTGATACACTCTTCAGAATATTTTGATATTTGGGATGCTGCATCCTTAGAGGGGAGAGATTCAAGTTTGTTCGAGCCAAGTCCTCAGATTCATATTTGGGCTCCCTGTGGGAGTCCAAATTACAACTTAGTTCAATAAGAGGAATATTCTTTAAAATCCAGTAGTCAGAATCTTTTGATATTGGTATATAGTAGCATCCGTAGGGATGTGAGATTCAAATTTGTTCAAGCCAAGTCCTTGGGTTCATATTTGGGCTCTCTGTGGGAGCCTGAATTATAACTTAGTTCAGTATGAGGAATATTCTTTAAAAATCCTTTTTTTTGGAGATCCACCGGTCAGAATCTTTTGATATTTTGTATAAGCTTTTCTTATGAGGGGCAGATGCAACTAAATGTTCAAATAAATTCCCTGGGTTGATATTTAGGCTACCACGTCAGGTGAATGCCATCAGGCCCTCTGGGGGCTCTTGTTTGTTTTCTGTTTGACAACATTGCCCTGGCTATTCTATCTATATTTTTCATTTTAAGTTAGTCACTACTTTTATGTAGGCTTCCCAAATTTGTTACTGCAGGTCTGTCTGTCCTTCAGATGAAATGTTTCTTTGCTTTTCATCCCCCCCCCCCCCCGCCCACACACACACACACATACAAAAATCTGGGCTGGTAAGTATTGAGTACTTTATCAAAAAAGTGGTACTCGAGTACTACAAGTACTGAGTACTTTGGACCCAGCCTATCACAAATATATTAAACATCAAAGAGTATATTATATACTTGAAACAAATACAGTACAGTGGCTGTGTACTGCTCACTTTCCATGGATGGGCAATATTTCCACGGATACAATAATATTTGATGCCAAACACTAACTATAGGTATAATCATCATAAATTTAATAAATAATGAAGCACCAGGTACAACCCCGTGCTTCAATTAAAATTTTGTAGATGATGATTTTTATTGACTGGTAAACGCACAAGTGGACATCACTGTCCACGCGTGTATTACAACCCGTCCACAGCGACTGTACTGTAATTTGTCCTCTTTGTGAACATAGTTTCTACAATTTCACTCCCTTTGACAGAATGCATGCCTGTGGGGATTAAAACCAAAATAGTGAAAGTGCACTTGTGGATATTTGCAGCACAATCACAGCTCTAATGAATCAATATTTGGTGATTTTAGGAATTTTAACAGTGTCATGAGACATCACAGTAGCAGGTACTGATCATTCTGTTGGAAAAATTCACTGTTTTATGACTTGAGGTGCCTTAACTGAGAAAACTTAGGCTTTTTCTTACAAAGAATGCAAAATATCAAACACAATGTGAAATGTGTTCAGAAGAAAGAATGTGATTAAAAAATAATGGGAAATTCATGTCACCATCAATTTATTAAAAAATTAATATAGTTTTTTAGCTCACCTGAGCGAAGCTCAGTGGGAGCTTTACTGATCACATTCTGTCCGCCGTCCGTCCGGTGTTAACTTTACATTATTCAAATGTTGGGTAAATGTTTATTACCTAATGCCAATTCAGATTTGTTCAAATGAAGTTGCCCCTTCTCCTGGGTGGTACCATGCCCCCAAGGGGCACCAAAATCTTCTTCTCATCAACCAGCAGTAGCAGAGACTTGATATATGGTATGCAGCTTCCTTTTAAGGTGTAGACTTGGATTTCTTTAAGAGAAGTTTGATGGGCTAAATTTGGCGTCGTTATGGGAGGGACAAAATTGTTGGCCCGCCAAAAATTTCTATTTTCCGAACCGAGAGGCTGGTTTGAATCAAATTTTATGTGAGGGCTTATTGGGTCATAAGTACCTAATTTATGCCGAATTTTCTTTTTCTGTAGCCCCGTGGGAACCGCAGGAGCTAAAAATAGAAAAAAAGTAAAATGCCATATCTCCAAAACTGCACGGCACTGAGAATTTTTATTTGGTGTGAAGCTTCCTTAGGACCAACAGAAAGGATTGGTCCAAAAAAATTGTGGTCGGTTTTATCATAGGGTACAGTTTCGGGACTTTGAAAACAGTTTTTAACACTGTAGGCAATGGGAAAAACATTAAAAAATCTTCTTCTCTAGATTCAGCAGGCAGAATCTTTTGATATTTGGTATGCAACATTGTAGGGTGGATCTGATTTGAGTTTGTTCAAATCCGCCCCCTGGGTTTATATTTGGGCTCAGTATAGGAGCCCAAATTCAAACTTAGTGCATTTCAGGCAAATTTCTTAAAAAATCTTCTTCACCAGATTCAGCTGGCAGAATCTTTTGATATTTGGTATGCAACATTGTAGGGGGGATCTGATTCAAATTTGTTCAAATCGGCCCCCTGGATTCATATTTGGGCTCACTATAGAAGCATTTCAGGCAAATTTCTTTAAAAATCTTCTGCTCCAGATCCAGCAGGCAGAATCTTTTGATATTTGATATGCAACATTGTGGGGTGGATCTGATTCAAGTTTGTTCAAATCGGCCCACTGGGTTCATATTTGGGCTCAGTATAGGAGCCCAAATTTGAACTTAGTGCATTTCAGGCAAATGTCTTTGAAAATCTTCTTCTCAAGATCCAACAGCAGAATCTTTTGATATTGGGTATGCAGCATGCTTAGGGGGGTGAGATTCAAGTTTGTTCAAGCCAAGTCCCCGGGTTCATATTTGGGCTTACTGTGGTAACCCGAATTATAACTTAGTTCAAAATGAGGAATTTTCTTTAAAAATCTTCTTCAGATCCAGCAGCCGGAATGTTTCGATATTTGGTATCCAGCATCCTTAGGGGGGTGAGATTAAAGTTTGTTCAAGCCATGTCCCTAGGTCCATATTTGGGCTCAATGGCCTCTGGCTTAATATTTGGTCTATCTATTGAAGCCCAAAGTTTAACTTAGTGCAGTATGAGGACATTTCTTTAAAACTCTATTTTTTCAGATCCACCGGTCAGAATCCTTTCATATTTGGCTTACAACATCTCTAAGGGGGTCAGATTCATGTTTGTTCAAGCCAAATCTATGGGTTAATATTTGGGCTCATTATGGGAGTGCAAATTAACTCAAAGCAACATGAGAAAATTTCTTTAAAAATCTTTTTCTTCAGACCCACTAGTTTAATGCTTTAATATTTGGTACAGAACCCTTTCATATTTGGTATCGCAGGAATGGAGGGGGGGGGTGCAGATTTGAGTTCGTCCATTTCAGGTCTGTGGCTTAATATTTGGGCAGGGGTGGGTTAGGTTCGAGGTTGTTCATAAATGTTCAAACCCATTCCTTAGAGCTTTTCCATAAAATTTGCCTTTCAGGCTGCAGTGACACAACAACCCTTGGAAGTTTGGCAGTACTTGTCTACAGCTGTCAGAATTGGAAGCAATCAGGAAGACCTATGCTAATAATCATCTGACATGGACACTAGAATTATGAATAATTTCATAACATTATTCCTATGTAGTGTCCATAAACCTTGACTAACTGAATCTGACCCAAAACACTTCTCTGAACCACCTTGTCAGGTGAGCGATTAAGGCCCCTGGGGGGAGGGGGTGGGGGTGGGGGTAAAAATCAGTAGTTGGTGTTGTAAAAATTAAAAAGCTGTATTGGGTAAAGGGTTAACATGTATTATCAGTATGCAACAGGGGTTCAATCATACTGACCTAATAGGATCCTGGCCCATAGCAGGTCTGAATTCTCGGAACGATTTCCCCAAGAATGCAAATGGATTCTCCCAAATTTAGAGGAACTATAAGTCCTGCACAACCCCAATTTTGAAACAAAATTGTCATATTGTTTCATGGTGGGGCACTATTTATCTTGCTGAATGATTAATTAAAACAGATTTTGTGAAAAGGTTTTGTGGGTAGTTTCAAAGAAAGCTGTGAATTCTTATCCCTCCTAACTTATTAGGTAACAGAGTAGAAATTCTGTCGGAGGCAATAACAGTTTTTAAGCCTATTTGACACAGATTGGACAGTTCTCTTCAAAAGAACAAATTTCCCATGCTTTTTACTAGACAGAAGCCAAAAGTTGAATTCTATTGCAGAAATGACTCTTTCATCACATGAAAGAGGTAAATGTATCTTTGGTAGGGTTGGGTTTGCTCATAGGTATAACTGTTGTAAATATTTTAATTAGATGTACCTGCCTCTAAAAGTTGCGCTCGGAAATTATGTAATTCCCAAAACTAAGCAGTCTTGGGAAAATATATTGTTTCAATAAACATTTGAAGAAGTCTACTGACATTTTGCATTTCTGTTGAATGTTCCAGATGAACAAAGAGGATGATTTGAGGACTTTTAGAACTTAAAAATTTGTTTGACTATTGGTGTGTTTTGTTTGGGAATTCCCTGAGAAATATGAACATGTGACCAGCACTTCCCTTTCTGTTAGTTTTTCTTTTATTTGTTGCATGACCCATGTTTAAAGATCAGAAAAAGGTTGTCTGAAGGGCTATACTTGACAAAAAATATTTGAATGTTAAATTTAAAATGATACGACCATATTTTTTCTCCTGAACGTTATAATGGTCGTTTATGGGAAAATATTTAGTACTGTGAAACGTATTCATGTTTGGCTGAAATTAAACAATTGCAGGAATTCGACTGAATAAACCAAAATGTTTTTGGAGTAATGGTTGCGGAATGAAATATTTCAATATGTTGGATACTTTGGGGTTCCTTCTTACGCCTTGCGTATTGTCATATTATTTCAGAACATCTCGTTGCCAAATGTGCTTCAGACACTCAAGCAAAAAGCTAGATTACCAAACCTCTTCAAAACGCAGTGAAAGAGCTGTTTGTTTACATTTCGGTCAAGGTCATCGGGGCTGGAAAAAACATCGATATACAAAGCCGTTTAACCCTTTAACCAACGAATCGGCCACATCCGCTCGCGTATTATGCAAATTTAGCATCTGAAAAAAATAATATTTTTCAAAACATTTCAATAAAACCATATCATTTGACCCCTCTTTGGAACGAGCTCATGCTTTTTAAAAAAATGTTAAAAAATGATATTTAAAATAATAAATTTTGATATCGTCTGCGTTGGGTAAGGGTTAAAATCAAATAATGAGAACGTTCGCCCCAGAACTACACATTATTATTATATGGAGACTGCACAGTTTCCATATTGAATGCAAGGTATCATGACACTTGATTGAATTTCTTAAAATTAGGCGATTGTTTTTCGTTGAAAATTCGTGGAATCACGTGATATGCGAATGTGCTCCGGCCATTGTACCCAGCTGCAATAAAAAATGCATATAGTGTTTTTCTTTGTTCAAATGCAGCATGGTCTATTCATCGTGAAGTGTTTTGAATTCCTAGCTTTGTTCTTGGATATCCGAAGCACTTTTGGCCATGAGTTGCTCTCCGGAAATATTATCTGGTAGGACACAACCGGTTTTTATTGGGTCTGATTCATCCAGTTGGTTGCCCATTCACTCCGGCGTTCCTAAGGCCTCCATACAGGGCTGATGCATTTAATATATATAAATGACATTACTGAAAATCAAGTTACCAGCATAGGACTACTTGCCGATAAAACCTCACTTTGTTTAATTGTTGCAAATCCACAAATTGCCTTGGAAATTCCTTAACCTCAACTTATCCACAATTAGGCCTTGGGCTCAAACATGGCCAGTGGAATTTAGCCCACGGAAAATCGAAACTATGCTAATATCAGGTAAGACCAAACCTATTGAACACCGCCTTTATTCTTAGTTAGTACTTAAAACGGTAAAGTGACCTAACATAATCACCTGGGTCTAATTTTAAACAATCTCTGTTCTTGGAACAATCACATTGAACACATCATCTCTAAAGCATGGTCAAGAATCGACACGATGAAAAAACATAAATACACACTTGACCGCAAGGTACTGGAGAAAGTTTATTTTGCAAATGTTAGATCTCTTCTTGAATATTCGGACATCGCGTGGGATAGCTGCATAGAAGTTACTGTTGCAGACCTAGAAAAAATTCAAATCGCTGCACCTAGAGTAGTTGCAAGTGCGATTATTAGTGCTGGTAAAGCTGTGCTATACACTGAAACATGTTGGAAAACTCTCCAACACAGACGCACAAAACACAAACTTGTACAATACTTCCACATGTACCACCACATAGCGTCACCATATCTAGCCAATAAGGTTCTACCATTGTTGTTGGCCATCAACCAGTCTTACCGAATTTGTATCAGTACATATCACCGTGCCCCGTTTTGAAACACTCTGTTATACCAGACATCCTTCGTTCCGAAAGTCACAATAATATCCCACTAGACGTACGAAAGAGCAACTCTGTAGGTTACATTAAAAGTTTCTAAACAAGAACAAGCGTCGATCACCCTCCTTCTTCATTGGAGTGAAAATCACATCTATCATTATAGGCTGCATCTAGGGCTTGCTTAATGCACACTTATACAGAAATATTTTTCCAATTCACCATTTTGCCGACAAGATAGTTCTTATTGGTATGTCCGGTCTATGCTCTGTTACGTAACGACTCGATAGGTATGCTTGCTTCCACAATATATAGATTTTGTTATTTTGTGCCACATGTCTTAGTACAGAAGAGAACCAAATGGTTTTGGAAGTTTTCCATGACTGTATTCTACAAACAGGCCGTTTTACCACATAAGGTATCGTTGTGGAGATCATACTGGACTTAACTTGTTTCCAGTATTAATCAGCATACCATTATGAATATATATGTGTGTGTGTGTGTGTGTGTTTGAGGTTAAAAAATCGCACTGGCACAGACATTTCCTACTGAAACGTTTTTTTCTTTTAATATGCCGCCGAAAAATTGTTTTCATTTACTGAACCCTGATGGGTTTCAAAAATGACAAAAAATTACATAAAATTGATTTAAACTAAGTGATGAGCTTAGGAACTGGTTAAACTGACTGGCAAAAATTGATGTTATTCATTGATGGGCTCTAATTTAGTCCTTACAAGGATGTTACGCAAGCTTTTGTTTTTCTTATAGGCGATGACAGGTCGAAGATTCAAAGGTTCATTTAATTTAGCATTGGTAAAATTGAATTCATCTTTTAACATTTTTGCTATTTCGATATTCATTCTGTTGTACGTTAAAGTGAAAGGAATGATGGACCTCCTTTCGCATTCGCCCTCTGATGTGTTCATACCATATGGCCAGAGGGTTTGAAGTGTATTGATCCAAAAAGCTTCACGTTTTTTTCTAAATTCATCCGTTTCTTCTAATGTGTCTTTAATTGGTGGTTGTTCAATAGGATGGATTTCGAAATCGTCCAAAGAATGGCCAGGAAGGTTAAAATGTTGTGCTACTGGGGCATCAGCATTATGTTTTATATCCTGTTTGTGTCTAGTAGCACGTTCTCGAAAAGGATTTTGACTTTGACCAACATACTGTTTCCGACATCGCTTACAAGTGATAAGGTAAATAATGTTTGGTGAATCACAATGGAGGGGGTTACGGATCTGATAATGATTTTTCGTTTGTTCGGAGGAAAATTCCTCTTTCTGATCAGGCATAAAAGTATGCAGTCTACAACGAGGCTTTTTGCAATTAAATACCGCGCCACTACCATTCTGCAACGGTCTGTTGTGTTCAATCTTCAGTGGTTCGAAATCGGTAGTTTCAGCTGGACTTTCGAGCTTTTTCAGGGTTTGGGATTTCAGGCTACGCAAGAGGCGCAGCGAGTACCCTCTCGATCTGAGGGCGCCAAATAGAGTAGAACAAGCCTCATTGAAATTTACCTTATCACTTGAATGGCGGTGGAAACGAATGAGTTGTGATTTGATGATACCTTTAAATGTATGTTGAGGATGAAATGATTTTGTGTGCAACAATTGATGTGAATCAGTTGGTTTAAAATACACTTTATAATCTAAATGACCGGACGCCTGAAATTGCTTGCCTTTATACACGGTCACATCGAGAAAATCAACAGAATTTTCACTGATAGTAGCTTTCAATTTAATATTTGGATCGTGATTGTTCAAAATTTCTAAAAATTCATCAAAATCTTCTTTTGAATGTTCCCAAATAATAAAAATGTCATCTAAATACCTGAGATATACGAGAGGATGCTTTGCACATTTGCTTAAGGCATTTTCCTCCCATTCCGCTACATAAATGCTTGCAAAATTAGGACTGAATCTTTTGCCCATAGGACAACCCATTATTTGTAGAAAATGTTCTCCATTGAATTGAAAGTCATTACCTTTTAAGCTCAGCTCTAAAAGATCCAAAATTTGTTCATCCGGGCGTTTCGCATCCGGATATTTTTCAAATGCATTTTTAACTGATTTAACACCTTTATCAATATCAATGTTCGTATACATACTGTCGATATCCAAAGTAGACAGAATTGCATTTTTCGATATTTTCAATTTTGAAATTTTTGACAGGAAATCCTGTGTATTTTTTAGATAGCTCGGATGTCTATTTGCTATAGGTTTCAGGTGATAATCAATTAATTCCGAGATCGCATAAGATTCCGAATTACAATCTGATACAATTGGCCTCCCGGGTGGAGTTAAGTCATCCGTCCATGAAGAACGGTCCTTGTGGATCTTTGGTAGGATATAAAATTGTCTTGTTTGAGCACTGAGCTTAGCTGTTAAATATTTCAATTGTTTTTTTGGTAATGTGACCTTTGTCGAGGAGAAATTTTAAGATCTTATTGAATTTTTCGATATTACTAGGCCAAATAAGTGAATCTATTTTCTTATAATGTTTAGTATTGCTGAGTTGTCTCATGGCTTCCTTTATATAATTATCCCGAGATAGAACAACTACCGACCCACCTTTGTCGGCTGGTTTAATTACTAATTTCTTATTTTTTCGAAGTTTCGTGAGGGCTCTCCGTTCACCAGCTGTTATATTGTCTTTATCGGAGAGTATGTTCATGCTGAACACCTTTTTGATGATTCGTTTGATAGCCTCAATAATTTCGGGATCTACTTCACTATCTGGAGGTGACCAACCAGATGATTCTGTAAAAGGAAGTTTCCCACCGCTGGAGTTTCTAAAGCGGTCGGCTAATTTCATTTGCCTAAGAAAATTACAGTTGTATGATGGTAAATTTGTTTGGTTATCAGTTTTAGGCTTTGGTGTTGGTACAAAAGTTAAACCGCGATCTAAAAGAGATTTCTCTTGGGTTGTTAGGTCATTGGTGCCAGACAGGTTAACCACATTAGTTCCTAATCCCACATCTGTTAGGCGGCTGTTACCTTTGCCTTTACTTAGTTTAAATTTAGGTGGTTCAACCAGTGATCGTACATAATATTGGCGGTTCTCGTGGTCCAATGGATTAAATCCTGAGCAACATCAAACTTCGCGTCATGAATTTTTGGTATCACGTTAACGTCCTTCACTTTCCGAATGGTTTCGTTGATGATGCTCAGGGTTCTCCTCTCAGCCTGAGGGAGTTTTTGCGAAAAGTTTAGTTCAGCGAAATAAATTTTTGCTGATCTGAACTTGACCCTGATATCGCTAAGCATATTCCGCAACTGCTTAACTACGAGATCAGAATTATCGTTTCGAGAATTCACGCCAATATTTAATAATATTTTTTGGGGACTGGACTGGCCCCTGTGCCCTTTAAACATAGAGCGCAGATGATTGAATTTGGCGCCGGGGTAACACTCCACCTGGATGTCCGGATGGGGATTTCGATCAATGCGTCCTAAATTTGAACTTCCAATCATAAGGATGTTTTTACAAACATCGGGGAGGCGCCAATTCCTTTTGTCAAAATTAACTCCGCTTTTATGCCGAAACTGGGAGAAATTAGAATCAAATGAGCGGCCCGAGTTCCGGCTCGGTGATTTGACTTTCTCTGAGTACGATATACCTGGTTGAACCCCACTAGAGGCCGGAGAAGGGGGAGAAGAAACAGAAGCAGGAGAGGAAACAGAAGCAGGAGAAGAAACAGAAAGAGGAGAAGAAACTGAAGGAGGAGGAGGAGTTCTAGTGAGAGCACTAGGAGAACCAGAGAAGAAAGGCTGAGGAGGAGTGGGAGGTAGAGGAGCAAGACGAGGCGAGACAGCGTTACTCAATTTGCGAGCATCTTCAGTCACAATATGGACCGGAGATGTTTGCAAATTGAGGCGCTTACTCTGAGAGAAGGAAGAAGTAGAAGGAAAAGAAGAGGGAGAAGTGCTTTGCCTTGATCTTTTCTTATTTTGCTTTTCGCGTTGGGGTAGAGGGACAACACGGGCCGGAGTTTGCTTGCTCCCTCCCGTATTGTTCCTTACTCCAGACGCTGGGCGAAGTTCCGAAATGTAAGACTCATAGGCCGAAATCGTCTTATCTGTCAACTTATTTTTAAAGTTCTTTTTAGCCCAGATCAAGGCACGCGCCGAAGCGCTGTTGAAGTCTATTTTTTCGAGTCCAGGAGGTGGTCGCATAGCCAAAGTTATCTTAGACTTCAACTGGTTTAAATTTACCTTATAATGCTCAACTAAAGCATTCAATGTTTGATAGGCCCATCCCACACTAATCTGTCGAAGAACAGAAAAAATGTGTGGGGTGGGAAGAGCTGGCTTTAGAAAGCCACCTAACTCATCTACTTTCTTCTCCCGCTGTTTCGGGAAATCCCGATTTGCCAAATGGTGCTCTAATAGCCCAATGTGGTGCAAACATTGAAGCACCTGAAACAAAGCCTTGACCAGCCTAGAATAAGCCTGGAACGATTGTTCCTGGCCAGTTCCGGACTGGGCAACTCTCTGCCTCTGATGCCTCTGCCCTTTTCTTGCCATTGTTAAAGAAAGTAGTTGAATTAAGTATAAATAAAATATAAAAGTGATGAAATAAATAAAATTGGAAAATTAGATATTACCTATTAAAGAAGATACCTGGATTGGTTGCAGTCTTCAGCAAAGGTAGAAAATAATCCGTCTGTCTCGACGCGTTTCGCTTGTTTTGGCTTCTTCAAGGAGACTTTGAGGAAAATGATTCCAACTTGGGGAGGACATGCCTGGTATATATCCATATGTGGGCTGGGATGTTTTTCACAGCTCAGTACATAATTAAACTCGGTGACAAGCTGACAAATGTCACTCATCAAGATAATTCTTTTCAACCTGAGTGTCCCAAGTTTGTTTTCACAACTCAGTTTGTGTCGTTCAAACAAATTAGATGAAGCCCTATTGACTGGCTTTCACTGATTTTTAATCAGTCAGTGAGTGGTTGGCTTTACTGACCCCATGAAGCCCTATTGGTTGGCTTTGATTTAAGTATAACCAATCGGAGCGGTTTGCTTTACTGGCTTCAGAAGTGTGTGAAAATAATATGAAAAATGGTTTTATAAAATATATTGAGACTGGAGAAATAAATAGAAAATAACGCCAAAGATTATGATGCCTCACGAATGTTCTCAGTTGGAATGAATATCCCCCGACGGAGGTTTATGACGGAAAATATTTTACATCACGTAGAAATTGTGTGTTTTAGCTTCTGAACCTCTACATTGTGTGAAAGGTATGAAAAATTGAAGATAAAATACAGTGAAAATAAATAAATAATGAAAAATTAAAAATAAAATACAGTGTAAATAAATAAATAAATAAATAAAAAAAATTTTAAAAAAATAAAATAAAAAAAAATAAATAAAAAAAAAAATAAAATAAAATAAATAAATAAATAAAAGATAAATAAATAAATAATTTTATTTAGGAAATAAATAAACATAAACATAAACATGGTTGAAATTGGAACCTATTTTGATTTTGGGCATATATGAACTCTGGCACTCGCCTGTGTGTGTGTTTGAGGTTAAAAAATCGCACTGGCACAGACATTTCCTACTGAAACGTTTTTTTCTTTTAATATGCCGCCGAAAAATTGTTTTCATTTACTGAACCCTGATGGGTTTCAAACATGACAAAAAATTACATAAAATTGATTACATAAAACTAAGTGATGAGCTTAGGAACTGGTTAAACTGACTGGCAAAAATTGATGTTATTCATTGATGGGCTCTAATTTAGTCCTTACAAGGATGTTACGCAAGCTTTTGTTTTTCTTATAGGCGATGACAGGTCGAAGATTCAAAGGTTCATTTAATTTAGCATTGGTAAAATTGAATTCATCTTTTAACATTTTTGCTATTTCGATATTCATTCTGTTTGTACGTTAAAGTGAAAGGAATGATGGACCTCCTTTCGCATTCGCCCTCTGATATGTTCATACCAAATGGCCAGAGGGTTTGAAGTGTATTGATCCAAAAAGCTTCACGTTTTTTTTCTAAATTCATCCGTTTCTTCTAATGTGTCTTTAATTGGTGGTTGTTCAATAGGATGGATTTCGAAATCGTCCAAAGAATGGCCAGGAAGGTTAAAATGTTGTGCTACTGGGGCATCAGCATTATGTTTTATATCCTGTTTGTGTCTAGTAGCACGTTCTCGAAAAGGATTTTGACTTTGACCAACATACTGTTTCCGACATCGCTTACAAGTGATAAGGTAAATAATGTTTGGTGAATCACAATGGAGGGGGTTACAAATCTGATAATGATTTTTCGTTTGTTCGGAGGAAAATTCCTCTTTCTGATCAGGCATAAAAGTATGCAGTCTACAACGAGGCTTTTCGCAATTAAATACCGCGCCACTACCATTCTGCAACGGTCTGTTGTGTTCAATCTTCAGTGGTTCGAAATCGGTAGTTTCAGCTGGACTTTCGAGCTTTTTCAGGGTTTGGGATTTCAGGCTACGCAAGAGGCGCAGCGAGTACCCTCTCGATCTGAGGGCGCCAAATAGAGTAGAACAAGCCTCATTGAAATTTACCTTATCACTTGAATTACGGTGGAAACGAATGAGTTGTGATTTGATGATACCTTTAAATGTATGTTGAGGATGAAATGATTTTGTGTGCAACAATTGATGTGAATCAGTTGGTTTAAAATACACTTTATAATCTAAATGACCGGACGCCTGAAATTGCTTGCCTTTATACACGGTCACATCGAGAAAATCAACAGAATTTTCACTGATAGTAGCTTTCAATTTAATATTTGGATCGTGATTGTTCAAAATTTCTAAAAATTCATCAAAATCTTCTTTTGAATGTTCCCAAATAATAAAAATGTCATCTAAATACCTGAGATATACGAGAGAATGCTTTGCACATTTGCTTAAGGCATTTTCCTCCCATTCCGCTACATAAATGCTTGCAAAATTAGGACTGAATCTTTTGCCCATAGGACAACCCATTATTTGTAGAAAATGTTCTCCATTGAATTGAAAGTCATTACCTTTTAAGCTCAGCTCTAAAAGATCCAAAATTTGTTCATCCGGGCGTTTCGCATCCGGATATTTTTCAAATGCATTTTTAACTGATTTAACACCTTTATCAATATCAATGTTCGTATACATACTGTCGATATCCAAAGTAGACAGAATTGCATTTTTCGATATTTTCAATTTCGAAATTTTTGACAGGAAATACTGTGTATTTTTTAGATAGCTCGGATGTCTATTTGCTATAGGTTTCAGGTGATAATCAATTAATTCCGAGATCGCATAAGATTCCGAATTACAATCTGATACAATTGGCCTCCCGGGTGGAGTTAAGTCATCCGTCCATGAAGAACGGTCCTTGTGGATCTTTGGTAGGATATAAAATTGTCTTGTTTGAGCACTGAGCTTAGCTGTTAAATATTTCAATTGTTTTTGGTAATGTGACCTTCGTCGAGGAGAAATTTTAAGATCTTATTGAATTTTTCGATATTACTAGGCCAAATAAGTGAATCTATTTTCTTATAATGTTTAGTATTGCTGAGTTGTCTCATGGCTTCCTTTATATAATTATCCCGAGATAGAACAACTACCGACCCACCTTTGTCGGCTGGTTTAATTACTAATTTCTTATTTTTTCGAAGTTTCGTGAGGGCTCTCCGTTCACCAGCTGTTATATTGTCTTTATCGGAGAGTATGTTCATGCTGAACACCTTTTTGATGATTCGTTTGCTAGCCTCAATAATTTCGGGATCTACTTCACTATCTGGAGGTGACCAACCAGATGATTCTGTAAAAGGAAGTTTCCCACCGCTGGAGTTTCTAAAGCGGTCGGCTAATTTCATTTGCCTAAGAAAATTACAGTTGTATGATGGTAAATTTGTTTGGTTATCAGTTTTAGGCTTTGGTGTTGGTACAAAAGTTAAACCGCGATCTAAAAGAGATTTCTCTTGGGTTGTTAGGTCATTGGTGCCAGACAGGTTAACCACATTAGTTCCTAATCCCACATCTGTTAGGCGGCTGTTACCTTTGCCTTTACTTAGTTTAAATTTAGGTGGTTCAACCAGTGATCGTACATAATATTGGCGGTTCTCGTGGTCCAATGGATTAAATCCTGAGCAACATCAAACTTCGCGTCATGAATTTTTGGTATCACGTTAACGTCCTTCACTTTCCGAATGGTTTCGTTGATGATGCTCAGGGTTCTCCTCTCAGCCTGAGGGAGTTTTTGCGAAAAGTTTAGTTCAGCGAAATAAATTTTTGCTAATCTGAACTTGACCCTGATATCGCTAAGCATATTCCGCAACTGCTTAACTACGAGATCAGAATTATCGTTTCGAGAATTCACGCCAATATTTAATAATATGTTTTGGGGACTGGACTGGCCCCTGTGCCCTTTAAACATAGAGCGCAGATGATTGAATTTGGCGCCGGGGTAACACTCCACCTGGATGTCCGGATGGGGATTTCTCTGAGTACGATATACCTGGTTGAACCCCACTAGAGGCCGGAGAAGGGGGAGAAGAAACAGAAGCAGGAGAGGAAACAGAAGCAGGCGAAGAAACAGAAGGAGGAGGAGGAGTTCTAGTGAGAGCACTAGGAGAACCAGAGAAGAAAGGCTGAGGAGGAGTGGGAGGTAGAGGAGCAAGACGAGGCGAGACAGCGTTACTCAATTTGCGAGCATCTTCAGTCACAATATGGACCGGAGATGTTTGCAAATTGAGGCGCTTACCCTGAGAGAAAGAAGAAGTAGAAGGAAAAGAAGAGGGAGAAGTGCTTTGCCTTGATCTTTTCTTATTTTGCTTTTCGCGTTGGGGTAGAGGGACAACACGGGCCGGAGTTTGCTTACTCCCTCCCGTATTGTTCCTTACTCCAGACGCTGGGCGAAGTTCCGAAATGTAAGACTCATAGGCCGAAATCGTCTTATCTGTCAACTTATTTTTAAAGTTCTTTTTAGCCCAGATCAAGGCACGCGCCGAAGCGCTGTTGAAGTCTATTTTTTCGAGTCCAGGAGGTGGTCGCATAGCCAAAGTTATCTTAGACTTCAACTGGTTTAAATTTACCTTATAATGCTCAACTAAAGCATTCAATGTTTGATTGGCCCATCCCACACTAATCTGTCGAAGAACAGAAAAAATGTGTGGGGTGGGAAGAGCTGGCTTTAGAAAGCCACCTAACTCATCTACTTTCTTCTCCAGCTGTTTCGGGAAATCCCGATTTGCCAAATGGTGCTCTAATAGCCCAATGTGGTGCAAACATTGAAACACCTGAAACAAAGCCTTGACCAGCCTAGAATAAGCCTGGAACGATTGTTCCTGGCCAGTTCCGGACTGGGCAACTCTCTGCCTCTGATGCCTCTGCCCTATTCTTTCCATTGTTAAAGAAAGTAGTTGAATTAAGTATAAATAAAATATAAAAGTGATGAAATAAATAAAATTGGAAAATTAGATATTACCTATTAAAGAAGATACCTGGATTGGTTGCAGTCTTCAGCAAAGGTAGAAAATAATCCGTCTGTCTCGACGCGTTTCGCTTGTTTTGGCTTCTTCAAGGAGACTTTGAGGAAAATAATTCCAACTTGGGGAGGACATGCCTGGTATATATCCATATGTGGGCTGGGGTGTTTTTCACAGCTCAGTACATAATTAAACTCGGTGACAAGCTGACAAATGTCACTCATCAAGATAATTCTTTTCAACCTGAGTGTCCCAAGTTTGTTTTCACAACTCAGTTTGTGTCGTTCAAACAAATTAGATGAAGCCCTATTGACTGGCTTTCACTGATTTTTAATCAGTCAGTGAGTGGTTGGCTTTACTGACCCCATGAAGCCCTATTGGTTGGCTTTGATTTAAGTATAACCAATCGGAGCGGTTTGCTTTACTGGCTTCAGAAGTGTGTGAAAATAATATGAAAAATGGTTTTATAAAATATATTGAGACTGGAGAAATAAATAGAAAATAACGCCAAAGATTATGATGCCTCACGAATGTTCTCAGTTGGAATGAATATCCCCCGACGGAGGTTTATGACGGAAAATATTTTACATCACGTAGAAATTGTGTGTTTTAGCTTCTGAACCTCTACATTGTGTGAAAGGTATGAAAAATTAAAGATAAAATACAGTGAAAATAAATAAATAATGAAAATTTAAAAATAAAATACAGTGTAAATAAATAAATAAATAAATAAAAAAAATTAAAAAAAAATAAAAAAAAATAAATAAAAAAAAAATAAAATAAAATAAATAAATAAATAAAAGATAAATAAATAAATAATTTTATTTAGGAAATAAATAAACATGGTTGAAATTGGAACCTATTTTGATTTTGGACATATATGAACTCTGGCACTCGCCTGTGTGTGTTTGAGGTTAAAAAATCGCACTGGCACAGACATTTCCTACTGAAACGTTTTTTTCTTTTAATATGCCGCCGAAAAATTGTTTTCATTTACTGAACCCTGATGGGTTTCAAACATGACAAAAAATTACATAAAATTGATTTAAACTAAGTGATGAGCTTAGGAACTGGTTAAACTGACTGGCAAAAATTGATGTTATTCATTGATGGGCTCTAATTTAGTCCTTACAAGGATGTTACGCAAGCTTTTGTTTTTCTTATAGGCGATGACAGGTCGAAGATTCAAAGGTTCATTTAGTTTAAACAGTATTTATTTCAAAAGAATTTCCATGGTAATACATAGCTTACATTATCATTGGGTGTGGATTCGACAGTAAGCTGTTAGCTTATCTGTGGTCGTTTCCACTCATAGTAATTTTAACAGGTAGCAAACGAAAAGACAGTGAGACCAATTCCTTCTATCAAGAACGTGTACAATAAGATACCTGTTGACACAAAGAATTCGCTAATTAAGAAAAATAGAAAATACTATAAAAAGATACAAATTGGTTAGATTTCCCAAACTGATATAGAGTAAGAAGATAGAAGTACAGTTCTTAGGAAGAGAAAGAGTAAGGAGCGCCTAGTCCGAACCGAACCACCTCCATGTTTGTACCTTGATACTGTAACAAGCGAATTCTAAATTTTAACGTTATTGGACTATCATAAGAACATATACTCTAGTGAGGGAAATGACCGAGAGTTAGTTTATCGTAGTACAATAATTCTGAGCTTATTTTGGTGGATTTTCACAGTTAAACAATAGTAGCATAAACAGATTTCGGCGCCCGGATACCAAAGCGTTCCATGTCCCAGTGGTACATACAACACTTTACTCTCCGGCGATGAATTATACTTTCATCGATCATTAGCGACAATCTTCGGGGACGGACCATGTATTATTCCCAGATGCGAGATGCACTTTATTGCTTTATGCTTGCAAGTGGGAGTACAAACATAGAGACGGTCAGATAATTCCAGTTAGCCCATGTCGGGCTTGCACTTGAGTTGTTGTTAGTTCAAGGCACAGTTGGAAGATAGGAAGTAATCTCCACCAGTCAACAGTGGCATCCGCCCGGTCACGGTGGTGTGGTATAGGTGCGATGTGTCCTAGCACCAAGACATTAGGAATGAACACCAGGTGGAACGCACGGCAATTATGAGGCAAAACAGAGGGCGGGTGTTGGGTTGCATAATGCGTGTATGAATATGCATTCAATCTGTATTATTATTCTTTTCCAGAAATATATTCATAGGGTTATAATAGTAGCACCACACTAACTATTCACTATGATCTGAGGGTCACCCAAAGTAGTTAACTAAATCTCGCAGAACTAAGAATGTACTTATGAACTGTTTTAAAAACTAAATAGTTTTCGTCATGAGTATAAAATTCGGATCCATACAGTAATGTATCGCAGTCAGTTTGACTGGGAAGTATCCCTAGGGTCTCACTTCGTATACGGTCATAATTAGGGCATTTTAATAAAAAGTGTTCTGTTGTCTCTCGTTCACCGCATGAGCAATTCGGTGACTCTGCCAGGTGGTTAACAAAAAGATGCTCATTGAGATGGCTACATCGAAGTCGTAACCTGCAGTGGTATACTTGAGCTTTACGGGACATTGATTTGACAAAGTAGGCTGGGGGACGAACAAGGTTATGGTTTAAGTATTTTCGAAATTCTGCGAGAGAACAATTTTCTCTAACGTTAGGTGGAATTTCGTTCCAAGAATTCGTTGCGGATGGGATAAAAGATCTTTGGTAGCATGCGGTTCGACAATAAGGAACTCGTAGGTTAGTTGCGGTTCGAAGTTCGAAATTCTGGGTTATCGAAATAGGGGGTGGGACTAAACAGGAAATATATGGCGGGGAAATGTTATGGTACATTTTGAAGAACTGTATTAATTTGTGCTTCTGCCTTCTTGCTTGTAACGTCTCCCACCAAGTTTCAACGTAGAGTGATGCCTTGCTCGCACTTGAAGTTGCACCCGTAACAATTCGAGCACTCGCAATTTGGATTCGTTCAAGAGTTGTCATATTTGTTTCGTTGCAGTTATCCCAAACCGTGTCTGCATATTCCAACAAGGGCCTAACAAAAGCAAAGTATATCTTCTCGAGAATTTTCCGGTCTAAGATAAATTTATTTCGTCTCATAAGATCCAGACGTGACCATGCTTTTGAAGAAATATGTTTTATGTGGTCATCCCACGAACAGTTTGAATTGAGAATGACACCCAAATGCTTTTGCTGCGTTACTTCTTTAATGGGAACATTTGCCATTACAAGGGGTGTCTGCTGTGCGGGATCTGTTCGGCGTGAAATTATCATAGTTTCGGTTTTAATGGGATTGAATTCTACCAACCACGTATGTGCCCAGTTTTCGATTGTAGTAAGATCATTGTTCAAAATAACAGCAGCCTGGTCAGGGTTTTCAATTATTAAATATAAGGTTGTGTCGTCTGCAAAAAGATGGATACTGCTGGTTAGACCTAGGGTTATATCGTTAATATATATAAGAAACAACAGTGGGCCAAGAATAGATCCTTGAGGAACCCCCGACGTCACAGGTTTCCAAGAGGACTCCTCGGAGTTGACCACCACTCTTTGCATCCGATCACAAAGATATGATGCAAAGAAGTCGAGAAGTTCGCCGGTTACTCCAATTTGTTCAAGTTTGAAGATTAGACCTTTGTGCCAGACTTTGTCACAAGCTTTACTGACGTCGCAAAATACCACCCTCACATCTTTACCTTCATCAAGTGCACGGCTAAATGTGTCATAGATATCCGTAAGCTGCAGTACAGTTGAGTCACATGGAGTAAACCCGGACTGAAATGGACTTAGTATTTTATTTTCGTCTAAAAAGGACCATAGTTTTTTGAAGATACACCGTTCGAACACTTTTCCGAGACAGCTCAGCAGTGAAATCGGTCGATAGTTTGATAAAAGATTTGCAGGGTCTTTTTTAGGAACCGGTATCACGTTTGCCTTCTTCCACAGTTCAGGAAATTTGGGGTGGCTCAATGAGATATTGAAAAGGGTGGCGAGAGGCTGGGCTAGGGATGTGGAACACTCTTTGAGAAGACGCGGACTGATTAGGTCCGGACCTTCTGCCTTCGATACTTTCAGTAACTTCAGTGCGGAGCGCACATCATGTTGGTCAAGTTTTATAGTTCTGAGTTTTGGACTTTCTGGAAATGGCATCGATGGAAGGCACGCGTGACTATCGTCAATAGTTGCTATGCTACAAAAATAATCGTTAAACGCTTCCGCCTTGTCTTTGTCAGAACAAATTATCCTATCCCGGTAATTAATATTCGGAATTTCAGTTTTCCTGTTCCCTAAAAACATCTTGAGGGTCTTCCACCACAGGGAAGAATTAGTATGAGGGCTATCTAGAGTGGCCTGCATTCTGTTATAGTAATTGTTTTTTGCATTTCTTATGGCTGAAACAACTTGATTTCTTTTGTCGCTGATGTCTCCGTGAAAAACGTTGGTTCAGATACAACCTTTTTAAGGTTAAAATAGTCAGCAACGTCACTAAATTTTCCCCTTCTCTGAGAGAGTAGATTATCGTTAAAATCACCAGTAATAATGAGGTCCGAGATTCCAGAGTCTTTCGCTTTCTCAATAGAGGCAGAGATCATTTCCCAGACTTCATTATTACTATTCGGAGGTCGGTAGAAGATACCAAGTAGAAACGAACCACTGGGAGTGTATATTTCGACCCATAAGCATTCAAGCGCAGCCAGTCCGAGATCTGGTCTTGGTTTGAATGGTATGCCAATCTTAATGTAAACCGCAACACCGCCTCCCCTTGTTGGACGATCTTTCCGCAGTACCTCTTGAAACCCGTTTAGATGGATATCACTATTGTTATCGGAGGGTCCTAACCATGTTTCGGAAAGAGCACATATATCATATGCAGATATTTCACATTGCAATATATCGAGTTTAGGCCTTAGGCTTTGGATATTCAAGTGACAAATCCGCGTTCCTGTTGATGAAGTATTATCGATTGTACTAATCTCATTTGAAGGTCCAGGATTTACTTCAATATCACCGGAGAGAATTAACAACATTAAAGCACACACAAACATAAGACATAATATTTACAACATAGGGAGCGCAATCGTAGTTAGACTGCGTAAGTAATGTAATGACGCACCATCTGGTAAGGTCGCGTTTGGTGTATTAATTGTAATGTGGGACTTTAAGCCGGAATGTCGGGCCGAACACGCATATTTCAGGCGGCTATCAAGTCCATTATCCAAGTATTTTTGTGTTTTGGAAAGACCTTCTTTTAATGTTGATTCGACAAGCATCAGAGATAGCATTAGGGTTACTCCCATGCAACTGAACCGAAATACAAGGTTAACAAATATAAGGCATGACATATCTAGTCTGCGTTTTCCTGGTGCACCGCTACGCGCACGAACAGTGAAGAGACCCACTCGCATTCTGTAAATATTTATGTCATCCATTACAGAAGACCGAAACTATAATAATCATCAATAGGAGTGGGTCACATGGTACACTGTTGACATCAACCACATCGCCCGACGGCCATGGTGACACCACTGTTTGCTTCAGTGCACATGAGGCTTCTGCAGACTTCTGTTGACAGTGAAAAGGCGCTATGTGAGAGAGACAGGAAGAAATAAAAGTGTATTGAGTGAGAACTGATAAAACTGAACATATTATAAAAACAAATAGAATGCTATTTATTGGCATCAATACTTTTGGGTGTAAGGCCCAGCAACCGTTTAACATCAGTGCAGTAGACCTGTCGCTTATAGAATGTAAACACGGCCCAAACGGCGCATTTTGCATTATATTCGGTAGCATTAGCTCACTATGGACCCCAGCCACAACAGCAAATGATGGTGGTTCATATCATTCATATTCGAAGGGGCATCTCAGGATTAGTCGAAACAAGCTCACCTCCAAACTTACTTGTAATCCACATGCATGATGGGCTCAGGGGCACGAGTCATTAAGAGGTGGTAGGCCCCCTAGCAACCACGTATATATATACATACATAACACATATACATGCATACATATACATATACGTACGTATACATGTATGCATATACACACATACATACATACATACACACACATACACATATACACCCACATATGTATGTGAGCTGTTGTGCAACACAACCCATGGAGATTTGGCAACACAACCTATCTTCGAAGAAAGATAAAAATCATGTAGTTTCTAAGGCGCATGAAGAAGGGAATTACGTGCTTACAAGAAGTGACTGGTCGCTAATCGGGGTCAAAAAAGTGTGACCAATCCCTACGAATTCACTCTCCTTGGGTTGGAGAATGAGAGAGACGGGCGAGAAGTAAGTCACAGGGTTCAAGCATGAAATAGAGAGAGAAGGATAGAGTGGATAGAGAGAGATGGGGGGGGGGGGGGGGGTAATGGTCGAAAAAAGACGAAAATTAAGGAGGGTAGTAAGGATGGCACAGTTATGGTTAATGAGCCGTGCCCCACCCTACGACTCGATCCATTGACAGTGTCCATGTAACGGGAATTTGATCAAGAGGAGATGATAACTGGACTAATCATAGTAAGCAGACATGACACACTTAAAATTTAGCCCGTGGAAGTTTAACGGCTATGTGTTTCTGGTGACAGTAAGATGAATATCTTTCACAGAGAACTTCGTTTCCACAGTTATTCAACCTAAACTTCGTCAGTTTGCTTGATAAGAAAATAAGTACCATGTTCATCGTGCTTTATTTGTAGAAAGGATTGGAAACATAGGAGGGTAGGCATCACAATAATAACCCCATGCATTCGCTGTTGCTACCGAGGCCCAAGTAATTACTATCATTGGGTTTTTATATGGGGGTTTTATTTTTGTTGTTGTTTGCTTGTTTTTTGTTTTTTTTTTTTGTTTTTTTTTTGTTTTGTGTCCTGCGCACATATCCCTAACTGAGCCCCAACGCGCTCTGTGTGCCCGCTGGCACACAGAACGCGTTGGGACTCAGGGGACGAGATGTGACAATTTAGTTTGGTCACCTTTTGTTTGTTTGTTTCTTGCCCCCATATCTCTCACTGAATTCCAACGCGTTATGTGTGTCTATTGGCACACAGAACGCCTTGGGACTCAGGGAACGATATATGACAATTTGGTTCGGTCACTAACGCGTCATTTGCCGGTTAGTTGGGTATGGGTCTCCCAGTCCCATGCCTGCCCAAACTGGGAATGATAATATGAATAATGTGTAGGTCGACTTAATATGTTAGGGAGACAATGACAAATTACCCATAACTCTGTATGTCGAAACGCGAAAATGCCAGACGACTGATGTGAACAGCGTAGAAATTAAGTTCATTGTTGTGTGGACATGAGAACTTATGATTATCCATTTTCGCGGGGTGCAGATGATTCAAGGCCTTTTCTGCACTATCCTCCAACGTACCAATTCGTCGGACAAGCGTGGAGAAGTGAATAAATAATATCTCTTCTACGCGACAGGTCGTAATTCCCAAAATTGACAAATGAGTTTGAGGAATAGTAGCAGCAAATTTGTATAAATGTCAAAGGACAATGGACTTAATGAGCCGGTAATCAATAGTCCCATTTGGTTTGGGGCACGAGATAAGCAAAAGGCGCAATCATTTACCCAGTCTGAGCAGGCATGCAGATAGACGTACCTTGGTATTTGTGGGGACATACACATTTATCGGCGTGACTATTCACACCAGTGCAAAATTATCTAACTCAGTCACCATATATGTATATACCTACACGATTGCCCACACACAAGTACAGATACGTGTACCCTCGTGCTTATGGGCACACATACCTTTGCCAACATCAACATTTACACCCAGAGACATGCATTACACGCACAATCGCCTATGCACGGAAGCCTATAGATACTATCCTCGGCAACATGCATACATTGGAGCACAGCTACACAACGAATTACAAGCTCGTGGTACGTAATACACGCATAATATCTACAATGCACGTCCAAAGTACATTGGTCTCCATACATGAATATATCGGTCGATTGCCTCCTTTAAACACAGAGATTTAAGAACAAAGGTATGTGAGACGAATACGCATGCACACGCCCATGGATATACACAGTCAAGTGGAAAGGCGAACACATAAATACATGTTAAAGCATAAAGCAGAAAATTTCTTGTTGGGTATTGAGTTCTTCGCCTGTATGTCCCAGAAGCGTACCTAATACGTGTGCATTTGGAGGCTCTGAAAGAGACATGTAACAGGGTTATCTCCATCATGTCTTGGGTGTACCGAGCAATTTTACCCAAGTATGTAAACCAAAAATTGCAGGTGAAATTTGATTATGATGAAGAGAATATAAACTTTACCCCTGTCAAGAAAACACAGCTCTTGACCCCCCCCCCCCCCCTCCCTCCACCGGAGCAAGATTATAGATCTTGCTCCAATGAGGGGTCATGCCCCATGCACATGACCATGGATAAACACACTCAAATGGAAAGGCAAACACAAAAACACATATTACAAGAGAGAATTACATGTTGGTTATTGAGTTTTTCGCCCATTGGTCCCAGAAGCGCACCTAATACGTGAGCATTGGAAGACTCTGAAAGAGAGATGCAACTGATGGCTATCTCCATCATGACTTGAGTGTACCGAAAAATTTAGTTCAAGTATGTAAACCAAAAAGTGCAAGTGGCATTCGATTAAGATGAAGAAAGTATAAAATTTACCCCTGCCAAAATACACAGCTCATGATACACAACTCATGACCCCCACCGGGGCAAGATCAGAGATCTTGCTCCAATGAGGGGTCATGCTCCATGTTTCCCAAACCAAAAATGAGATAATAAATTTGAGTAATCCGATCTGAACACGAGTTCAGTTTTTTTTTACATTTTGTGTCAGTTCCGAACTTCGACATCACTTAGCAAGCATGGGAGACAGGG
This sequence comes from Pictodentalium vernedei, assembly GCA_031216915.1. NCBI lineage: Eukaryota > Metazoa > Mollusca > Scaphopoda > Dentaliida > Dentaliidae > Pictodentalium > Pictodentalium vernedei. Next base: position 359,301,771 of record CM062297.1, read on the forward strand.
GAGGGGTGGGGGGGCTTATTTGGACAAATTGTTAGAAAGCTGCCAAGTAAATTCACAATAAATACTTAGACGTCAAATTAAGGGGAAATTGGTAAGATTATTGAATTTTCAAGCATGTTCACATTTCCCAGTACCGAGTTTGTTGTTTCAAATTCGATCACACTCTCTAGTCCCATCCTACACCGCCCACCCAACCCCCATCCAACCCCCACCAAGAGCACTCCCGACGCCCCTCCACAAACTTTCACAATTCACTCGAATTTGTTGTTTCAAATGCAATCACACTCCCTAGACCCATCCTGCATCGCCCACCCAACCCCCACCAAGGGCACTCCCGACGCCCCTCCGCAAACACTGAAGTGCAGGTCGGCAGATGTCGCCATATAAATTCACAGTTCACAATAGTACTTCGACGTCTAATCATTTCACACAAAGTAGGGTTAACACAGTAGTCCACACTCCACCAGAATACTGTCCCAAATTTATAAAACTATCCGCGACTACAGCCCCCAAAAGGGCGCCGGGAACACCCACAATAAAAGCGGAGTGGACGAAGCAGGAATGGCTCATTGCAGTGCGATATCTGGTACATGGCAAGTACCCTGCGGGTACATGTAACTATCTATTTTATAAGTACCGGTACTTTGGAAGTACTTTCGGAATAATTATTCGAGGGGGGGGGGGCATGGGGACGCTCGTATTAAGTCTAACATGAACGGGGCGAATTACTTTGGCACAATGCCAGTTTCACATCTGGATAGTGACTCTTAGTGCCTATTTACGGAATACTTTTTCATGGGGGGGGGGGGGGGGGGCACGAGGACGCCCGTATTAAGTGTAGCATGAACGGGGGCGAAATAATTTGACCTAGTGCCAGTTTCACATCTGAATGTTGGTCTTTAGTACCTAACTATTCTTGGGAATTGCGGAGAGTAACAATGAGTCTGAACCTATCTTCTATTTTTGCCATTTGGGCATTGTTAGTCACTCGATAGACGGTGTCATCACACAATTTTATAAAGATGACACCGTCATGAGTCCACGACCCCGCTATCTTTTTGTCTTTTACCATAGCACGTCCTCTGCGGGCCAATGTGGATCTGTCCTTAGTGAGATGTTCGTTGATGTATATTTTCTTTGTTTGAGTATGAGTGTTCAGCTTTCTTCGAGATTTGAAAAAACGTTCTCTGGTACGGTAACTGTTAAATTTGGCCAGTATTGTTCGCGTATAACCACTATTGGGGGCCCCTGAACGGTGACTGCGCTCTATGTCTTCAACCCTTAGTGGGACGTCCATTTTGCTAGCTAGGTCCAAGATGATCAGGTCAGTATCCTCACTTGGGGTTTCAGGCACTCCAGATATGCGTAACGAGTTACGCATACCGTACTGGCGAAGGTCATCTAACTCGTCACGCAAATTGTCTATGGTCTTGAGATTGACTTCAACAGTCTTTTCCAGAGAGTCTATTTTCGCCTCCAGACGGGTGACATACTGTGACATTGTAGTGTCGATTGACTCTTTGATAGTAATGTGTAGGAGCTCATTGAACATGGATTGGACAGTGGGGTCTTTTAACGCTGTAATAAACGCTTTAGCCATATCAGGAGAGGAATAAGTACAGCCAGGTATGGGTGTAGAAGTAGGATCAGATTTGGCTTCCATACTGAGTTTTTGAGCAAAACTGGTCTCACCAGATGAGGAAATATTCAAGTCAGTAGAAGTGTCAGAGGCTGAAAGTGAACCTTCTTTATACTTTTTAAGGAAGAGTTCAGCAGAAGCAGAACTACTGTCAGATGTTTGTCTTGGGCGCTTGTTGTCAAAGGGTGTGTTGAATTCCATCAATGATCCTGGTTCACAATTTGAAAGTCAGATAGGTCCAATCGTACAACACAAACTGAAAACAATTGGTGTCAATTGAAAACTGTGTCACGATGTTTCAATACCGGCGTCAACTCATGAACTCATGAACTCAGCTGATCTGTCAAACCTTGTGACTGGAAATCGTGTTTGACCTAGAAATGTGACTCCACTGAAGTCACTGTATGTCAACTCACAAAATAATAAATATCTTTGTAATTAGTAAAGATAATCTGTAAAGATAGAGGTTTTGACTCGATCGCCGTCTGTAGATTTGGTAAGGGCACGATTCAGGACATTTTGGCACATAAATAAGCGTACATACATACATACATATCCATCTCGTTAAATACAGCTGTTTAGTTCCCACGAACAGTGTTCACAACAACAAAGACACAAAACACAACAAGACACAACACACAACTGCTTATTTTCCTCAGGCTGACATCCTCTTCAGACGCAAAGCTTTTACAGAATATTCACCATAATGTTATCTTAACATCGTCAGTAAATGCAACACCGATCCCAACTATTAAACAAGTTTAAACACGAATGCAGAAGTGGGGTGAAGAAACAAAGGATAGATGGCTGAAGGGGGACACGAGGGAGAGGGTAGGAATGCTTATTGAAGAAATTGAAAAAGAGGAAGTGAGGGACACTATTAAGCAGTTTATATCTGAATGCTGGGAGGAGAGGAGGGGAAGAGGGGGTGGGGTGCAGGGGGAATGATGGCCTTCTCTTATGAGGACCGCGACAAATCAGCGGCTGGCCAAAGAGTTATTATTATTAACTTCGGTTGATGAGCCTGGAGAAAAAATTTAGTCGCCCGCCATTCTCGTCACGTGATCATCGAAAAGCAAAAGGTTCATTTAATTTAGCATTGGTAAAATTGAATTCATCTTTTAACATTTTTGCTATTTCGATATTCATTCTGTTGTACGTTAAAGTGAAAGGAATGATGGACCTCCTTTCGCATTCGCCCTCTGATATGTTCATACCAAATGGCCAGAGGGTTTGAAGTGTATTGATCCAAAAAGCTTCACGTTTTTTTCTAAATTCATCCGTTTCTTCTAATGTGTGTGTGTGTGTGTGTGTGTGTGTGTGTGTGGGTTTGTGTGCGTGTGTGTGTGGGGGGGGGGGGGGGTTGTCTTACCAACTTGACGAGGTAACTAGACAAAAAGTGTGCGTGTTTTGCCTTACCGAGGTACAAAAAACAAAAGAAACCCTTTACCTCGGTTGTTTTCCCAGAACTGTACCGGCAAAACGAGGTAGAAACCGTTAGTCCACACAAAGGACAAACAATGGGGTACCTCGGTATGTAGGGTGGACAAGACCTTGTGTGTGTGTGTGGGGGGGGGGGGGGGGTTTGTCTTACCAACTTGACGAGGTAACTAGACAAAAGAGTTTGCGTGTTTCGCCTTACCGAGGTACAAAAGACAAAAGAAACCCTTTACCTCGGTTGTTTTCCCAGAACTGTACCGGCAAAACGAGGTTGAAACCGTTAGTCCACACAAAGGACAGACAATGGGGTACCTCGGTATATAGGGAAAACAAGACTCTGTGTGTGTGTGTGTGTGTGTTTGAGGTTAAAAAATCGCACTGGCACAGACATTTCCTACTGAAACGTTTTTTTTTTTTTTTTTTTTTTTTTTTTTTTTCTTTTAATATGCCGCCGAAAAATTGTTTTCATTTACTGAACCCTGATGGGTTTCAAACATGACAAAAATTACATAAAATTGATTTAAACTAAGTGATGAGCTTAGGAACTGGTTAAACTGACTGGCAAAAATTGATGTTATTCATTGATGGGCTCTAATTTAGTCCTTACAAGGATGTCACGCAAGCTTTTGTTTTTCTTATAGGCGATGACAGGTCGAAGATTCAAAGGTTCATTTAATTTAGCATTGGTAAAATTGAATTCATCTTTTAACGTTTTTGCTATTTCGATATTCATTCTGTTGTACGTTAAAGTGAAAGGAATGATGGACCTCCTTTCGCATTCGCCCTCTGATATGTTCATACCAAATGGCCAGAGAGTTTGAAGCGTATTGATCCAAAAAGCTTCACGTTTTTTTCTAAATTCATCCGTTTCTTCTAATGTGTCTTTAATTGGTGGTTGTTCAATAGGATGGATTTCGAAATCGTCCAAAGAATGGCCAGGAAGGTTAAAATGTTGTGCTACTGGGGCATCAGCATTATGTTTTATATCCTGTTTGTGTCTAGTAGCACGTTCTCGAAAAGGATTTTGACTTTGACCAACATACTGTTTCCGACATCGCTTACAAGTGATAAGGTAAATAATGTTTGGTGAATCACAATGGAGGGGGTTACGGATCTGATAATGATTTTTCGTTTGTTCGGAGGAAAATTCCTCTTTCTGATCAGGCATAAAAGTATGCAGTCTACAACGAGGCTTTTTGCAATTAAATACCGCGCCACTACCATTCTGCAACGGTCTGTTGTGTTCAATCTTCAGTGGTTCGAAATCGGTAGTTTCAGCTGGACTTTCGAGCTTTTTCAGGGTTTGGGATTTCAGGCTACGCAAGAGACGCAGCGAGTACCCTCTCGATCTGAGGGCGCCAAATAGAGTAGAACAAGCCTCATTGAAATTTACCTTATCACTTGAATTGCGGTGGAAACGAATGAGTTGTGATTTGATGATACCTTTAAATGTATGTTGAGGATGAAATGATTTTGTGTGCAACAATTGATGTGAATCAGTTGGTTTAAAATACACTTTATAATCTAAATGACCGGACGCCTGAAATTGCTTGCCTTTATACACGGTCACATCGAGAAAGTCAACAGAATTTTCACTGATAGTAGCTTTCAATTTAATATTTGGATCGTGATTGTTCAAAATTTCTAAAAATTCATCAAAATCTTCTTTTGAATGTTCCCAAATAATAAAAATGTCATCTAAATACCTGAGATATACGAGAGGATGCTTTGCACATTTGCTTAAGGCATTTTCCTCCCATTCCGCTACATAAATGCTTGCAAAATTAGGACTGAATCTTTTGCCCATAGGACAACCCATTATTTGTAGAAAATATTCTCCATTGAA